>JAABNX020000001.1:43084818-43138726 GCA_015163995.2 Mormyrus lacerda | reverse complement strand
TTGTTTTGCAGTAGTCAGTGTAATGGACATACTTCAGCAGGTTCACTTGATTTCAACTGGAAGGAAGGGGAAAAAATTCAGCAGCGAAGGATATGACAGAGATATCAGTTGGCTTTAGTTGACAGCTGGCCGGTTTTTCTTTACCACAAAGTGGAGTCTCGTTTCTGCTCCGATTTAATCCTAAAACTGTATTCTTCGGGAGTCGAGCCGCGCGCGGCGTGTCGGAGAGGGGGCTGCGAGTGTGGGAATAGTGCCGGGAACATGAGACGCTTGGTTTGGGAGAGTTGTCAGGATGCCAGCATACACGCTTCCTCTGGCTGCACACTCATCCACTCCTTTGTTTTTCTCCACTTCTCACAGGCTGTTTGCGAGGAATTCCTCCGCCTCGGCCCCGAGGTCGGCCTGCACCACGACGGCGTGGTCTTCGGTTCCGATGACTTCTGTGCCAGCATAGGTTCTTGATCCCTCTGTTCCTGAAGTATTGCTATGGGTTTTGGTATATTTATGATTTATTTAAAGATAAATGTGTATATGCACATGTAAGCCCATACAATGCAAATAATATAATATTGCAATATTTTTTTACAATATTGTAGATACAGCTATATCTTTTTTCTAATATGTATAATAAGATTGCAATATATGTATAATCTTCATTCAATTTAAAATGTAAATAATGCTTCTCCAACTGTGTTTATGCTTAAAAAATTATTATTTTTCATTACCTTTACTACCTGGTTACCGTTAATATAGCTACATCTAAAAAATATTTAACTCTTGTAAATCTGTTATTTTTATTTATTAGTGTTGAATCACCGAGAATCACGTCATAGAATTTGTAGCGTGGGTGCCGCTGCGCGTCGGATGCTAGTTCTGCTTACGCGTTTTGATTGTTTTTGTTGGTGTACGTTCTTATGCATTGTAGGTGCTACGAGGTCTAAGAACGCTCTGGAGGTCCTCTACGCACGCCAGAAAGTCGTGGTGACGACGAAAGCATTTGGCTTGCAGGCTATTGACCTTGTTTACATTGACTACCAGGACGAGGAGGGCCTCCGCACGCAGGCGAGAGAGGGCGCCCTTATGGGCTTCACTGGTATGGCTTTGTGCCCCGTCCTGCCCCGCGCTGAGATCTTCCTATTACACCTCGTCCACTCCCTGCTATCCATCACGCATGCTCGCCTTAGACCCTGCAAACTCACCGTGACAGCTTCACGCTGCTACCTGTGGTTTCACTACACTGATTGCTTATTAAAACGCTGCTGATTTTTTTTTTTTTTTTTTTTTAAAAAAGCATTAACCAGTAACCCACCTTTTTACGGTTTAGCTGCTGCTACGCTCTTCTCCTTGGCTGTGACATAACAGTTTAATTCCAATTTAAGGAAACAGCTTAAATTCCCACGGCATAAATAATGATGTACATCCATCTCGTAACTTAATAACCGTCGTATTTATAATTTGCATGCACCATATTTTTATTTGATCTCTGATTTGCCAGTTTTTGAAGGCCGGGTGAAATACACTATTACTGGCCGTTTCTGACACAGCTCATCAAGTGTAGAGGAAATTAATTTAAAACATGGGTTTAATGAGACGAGGCCTGCCGTACAGACATGGAGGCATCGTCCCTGCGATGGCTGGTACACGTAGCCTGGCAGCGTGAGTGGGGAACGGGGGAGGAGAAGCCCGCAATCCTGTTCTGAGGAGATCTGTTAATGAATACCTAATTGCTGTTTACAGAATACATAACATTACCCCTGTTCATTTCTCAAAGCCTCTGACATTACTCTCTGAATTTAATTTTACTTGTTTTTGAAATAATCATGGTTCATAAGTATTCCAGATAATACAAGTGAGATGAGTTAATTCCAAGCGCCATAATATACCTTTATAATGTTCAATATTCTACTAGGAACTTAATATCTGTGAAGGATTTTTGTTTTTACTTCATCTGCTGTGCTCTTTTGAAACATTTTATATTTATTTTATATATTCTGTGCCCTTTTCGAAACCTTTAGTTCATTCATTGGATTATGCTATAAAGCATTTTTCTAATGTTCACTGAATTTGAAAATGAAGCTGGATTTTAGGGAGCAAACCTAGATATTTTATATCAGCTAAGTCGATACTTGCTTACCAGGCTCAGCGTGTGTGATTTTGTTCAGCAGTAGGCCATTTGTGTCAGGCGGAGCTCATTTTAATTACATTTTTTTTTTCATGCCATACTATAAATGGTGGAAATGATTCTTAACCATTGCAGTGTCAGCTCTGAATTTGGCGGAAGCTGATTTGCCCTCAGGCTTTGTCTTTTTTACCTATTTATTTATTTATTTCGCTATGGATGCTAGTCTGTGACACTTAAGTTCCGGCCACAAGCAATGTTCTGTTGTCGGGTTGCAGTGTATGAAGCGTCTGTGTCTGGGTACAGGGGAGAAATCACAGCACTGTCAGTCTAGTGGTGCAGTAGAACCTGGTCACATGTTTGCTCTGTCCTTCAGCAGTTAAAGGTAACTTTTTTTTTTTTTTTTTCCCTCCCCTCCCAGGAACAAGTCTTACCCCACAGTGATGACAATCACTGCTACTTCATTTAATATCTGGGGACGCATCAGCAGAATGGGGTGCTGAAAAGATTATTCTCAATACCAAACGTACCTCTTGGTTTGAGTAAAAGTGCATCGGCACTCAAACACAATTGCAGTGAAAACTGAAGTCTGTGATATTTAATCATCTTCTTTTTTCTTGTTGTTATACCTAAATGTTAAAGTTTTAACCTCATAAAGAGCATCTAACCTGACACGGTAGTCATTTATGATTCTAATTATAATTCTAAAATATGCAAAAGCCTTCGGATTAAGAGATTAACGCCGCCTCCATGCTGTATAATCTTAGTGATTTTCATTGTCCAGAATCTGATAGAGCAGCAATACCCTCCGGTTTAAAAGACAAATGTGCGTTTTTTTGTAAATGGGGACGTTCAGGCATTATTGGCATCGTTGTTGGTTTTGTTGTCTTATTCCCCTTCGCTGCTACATGGTTACATGGTATTGAGTTTGAATTGAAAAGTCTGTCCAATCTGAACGATTATATATTTTCTCCATGTAGTCCTTTATTGCATCTAGCGAACTTCTGCAATTTATATTTGCAGCATGAACTTCAAAGAAGTCATCACCTCCGTTAATTTTGTGTCCTGTTAATGTTATGCTTAACTATGAAAACTTAAACCAGAAAATCAACATCCGTAATTATTACGGACGAGCCGCCTTGTATTTTGCTTCCAAGAGCTCTACATGTAATTCGACAGTCCGCACTTAACTAAATAGAAGAAGCTCCAATGAGACTCCCCCCCCACCAGATGGCAGGCTGTGATTGGCTGGGAGAATGGAAGCAGACTGAATGATGCAGTCTGGAAAGCCAATGATGGCTCAGTAGGTAGGACTGAAGAACCAAGCCCGCCAGCCCCGTCACTCTCTGAGCCGAGCTTGGACAGCTCCAGCACAGGTGGTAGCAATGGGAAGAGGGTACATTTTGCTAGGAGGAAACAAGCCCCCCACCTTTGTGGCTGTTGTGGAATGGCTGTGACAGACAGGGCTGGGAGGCCTCCTCTTTAGGCTGTTGACCCAATAGGCTTTATCCGGAGGGGGAACATAGGAAATCTCACAGTGGGCTTTTGGGAATCTATTCTTTCCAGTTCTGTGGCCAGCCTTGTGGCCAGCCGCTCTATGAGGCAATAAACTTTACTTATGCCACATTGTGCCACCTCAAGCTGTTGTTTTCAAACAATCATTTATTTCATTCTGTTTAGATTCCTTCCTCAACGTTATATATTAAATATTGCTCACTTTAACTCTAACCTAAGTAATCATTTTTCCAAACTCAGTTTTGTGATATTATTTTAGTGTCAAATTTTTAAGTGTCGCGTTTAGAGTAGTCCATACCTTTCAAGGTATGTTTTATTACAACTTTTTAGCTACACACATATATATATATATATATATATATATATATATATATAATTGATTATAATCAAACCAGGAGATGATGAAAATAAAGAAGTAAAATCGGCAGAGGAATTGTAGAGATTAACTTGTTGTAGATGGAGCTCATACTCGTCTCGCGTGCCTTGTTCTGATCTTATATCTACACGGATTTGTTCTTCTGAGACGACCATAAGCCTGAGAACTCCAGCGTGTCTTTTCTGAACAGTTTGTAACCTTCAGATTCCGGTAAACATAATTCTGATAATCTGATTAATTCTGATATTACTTTAAGCTTCTTTTGCCAGAAGCAAGCACAAGAGTTACATCGACAATCGACCTAGATGTGACAGAATATTTTTGGGACGAGTCAGTGAAGTATATTCTATAATAATAAGCAGCATGAAGCTATGGTCAGCAGGTATCGGCATAAGATATGATCAGAAAACCAAATGGTAAATGTTGTGCATTGTTGCATCGTTAATGACATGCTACACAGTACAGTAACATAGCAGGACTGTACACCATATTTGAAACATTAAAGAAAGACACAATTACCAACTTTGTACAAACAGAATGAAGAATAACTATGCATTTCCAGAGAAAATAAACTTAAAACGGCACAGTGATAGCATGAATTCATCTATACAAGCAGTGATTTATGTTGTTGATGAGATATTTTAGCTCTGTTGGATATGGAAAACATCTAATGTTTAAAACAACATTACTCATTAATTAAAACATAAGGCTACCTAAGAAAATGTTTTATCAAAATAATATCATCCATTTTTAGTGAGTAATGTAGCTATTTCCAGCACGTAGTACTTTGTGTAAAAATGTATATTGCCATAAAAAAAGATAAGTAAAATGTAATATGTATTAGCATAACAACTTTTTGCTTAATTTAGTCGTGTCAATAATAGTTTTCGATTTGCTATAGATGTGGATTAATTCGTTTTTGCTCATTGTTATTTTTTAGCTTAATCTGCATTTACTGTATTTGTCATTTTGGACTGGCAACACTAACTTCATAGTAAAACGTACATAATCGTTTTCCCCCTGGATTCTCCCTGGTTGCGAGAAAGACCCCTTAAGAGAGAAGCTTTTGGAAGCACCTTGCATTTCCCGGTGGAGCACGGCATGGCCGTGTGTGCAGCACATGTCCTGAACAGGCCGGGATTTCACAGCCGTACATTATGACAGTTTGTAAATCTCCACATCCGGCTCTTCGTTAATACATGCAGTTCAGCTGTTTAATATTTGCCGTGTTTTACCGTGACATTGGCGTCTGAGTTACAGGCATGGGACAGACCTGGGGGGGGGTGAGGGGGGGCGGGCAGGAGGAGTCACTCATGACAAGTATAATGAAAAGCAGACTTTGGAGACAAAATGCAGACAGTGCTGCAGATTGGAGTGCAACTGAGCGTATAGTGCAGTTTCATAGTTTATTGGGGCCCGGGATTAAATCTGGGATGAAATCCATGATTCATGGTGTCCGTCATCACAGCTGATTCATCCAGACTTCAGAGAGCGAGCACCTCTGAAACGCACTGGGGGAGAGGTGACCAGCAACTGGGGCAGGCAGTACATGACACGCCGTCATATTTAACACTGCGAAAAGACAGTCTAACAAATGTCTGAATAACACATGACCCCTGCGTGCGACAGAAAGGCAGGTAGCAGCATTCGAGGTGGGATTTTGGCCTGAACATCTACCATCTAGGTACAGTCTGTACAAGTAAATGTACAGGTGCGTGCAGCATAACTAACAATCACTTGCAACACAAACTACTGAAAACGCAGACAGTAGTTTAGACTTATCGGATGTGGTCCATACTGTAGATTAATCACCATATTCTTTTGTGTTTATTGGAGAGATGGTGATTTCGGTGATGTTGAAGTGACACATCTGACGTTTTTCATCTTTGTCGTCCTTTACTTAAGGTAAACAGGTCATCCATCCCAACCAGGTCCAGATTGTTCAAGAAGAATTTTCTCCGAGTGCTGAGCGAGTCAAGTGGGCTGAAGACCTAATAGCTGCTTTTGAAGAGCACCAGAAATTAGGGAAGGTACCCCAGATCCTTTTCATCACACTTTGCCGTTCATTCGTGCCATTTTAATGCCACGTTTTCATGCATATCCAAAAATGTAATATTCTCCTGCAAATAAACAGCAGCCCAAAGCTTTGAGTTTTTTTTTTTTTTTTTTTTTGTTTTTTTTTGTAAGATGGGAAAAGAAAATTAAGTGTCCAATATTATTGTTCCTAATTTAGTGCATCATTGCATCTTGTGTTTTCTGCTCTGTGGGCTATTGCTATTTAGATAGTACGGTGGTAATACACAATCTGTTTATACCTTGCTGCCAGTAATTTTTACACTAACAATAGCCTGAAGGAGAGACAGTAGCCGCCACTCGCTTGTTTCATTAACAGAAAGGTTGAAGTGAAGCCACCCTTCTTTGTTTTGTTTTTTTTTTCCCCCCATTGTGTTTCATTTGAATTCTAACGCTTGTATCATTCACACTTCAAGTAAGTTATTCGTTTGCCATGAAAAATGGGCACTGGGATGTTCTGGATCAGAGGCTCCTAAGCATTTCGTTTTACTTCTCAAGCTGATTTCCCCGATTTTTACCGCAGATGGTACGGAAGCTCCACTGGGGGCTTCAAAAGCATTACGGGCTTGGCTCATTGATCAAAATTATTTGGCTCAGTGAAGTATTTTATTCATCAGCTGACGAAAAGTTTCTCATTAAAATCATCAACTTGCCATTTTTCACTCACGAACCAGAATGCTATTTTGCCATTTCTGTTTTCTGTTTAACCTCAACGAAAGGACCTTTGTTTGCTGACGTATTTGAATTGCTGCAAATTTGCTAATTCACTCAAAATCTCTCACTTCCCCCCCCCCCCAGGGTGCCTTTACTTTCCGAGGCAGTATGATCGACATGCCCTTACTGAAGCAGGCGCAAAACGTCGTCACATTGGCTGCAGCTGTCCCAAACAAGTGACCGTGGCAGCATAAAACACTACTTTAAGCTGTGTTTTTTCTGAAAAAAAAATTGTGTACATAAAAATATCATCTGTTGAAAATGATAGCCTCTTAGCTTGTGTTGTATCAGTGAACGACAGAAGACAGGAGAATACATTTGGAGGTTTAGTCGTCCATTCTCCCCCCCCAGACCCATGACACCCCCTGTATTTAGAAACCAATCAGCCTGGCTTCTTCGTTCTCAAGCAGCCACTGGGGCTGGTGCAGCGGGGTGGGGTATTGTGGGGCTGCAGGGAAGAGGACCGTGGTAGTGGTGGGGGTGTATGGGTCGATAAAGCCAGCAGCGTGGAAGCCTCTGTCTCCTGCCCTCCCCAAAATTTGAGGGGTGGTGTGGGTGTGGGATCGGTCTCCCATGGCCAGGATTCGGGTCGCTCGGCAAAAGGGTAAACAAACAGAACAGGCCGCACTTGTTCCGCCATTCAACCGTGCTCCGCCGCCAAAAAGCCCAGGGCCTCACCGAGCAGCAACAGGTCAAAGTTCCGCCTGCCAAAGAGCCTCAATGAATTTTCCAAAACCAACAATCTGAGATTTTGTTTCGGCCTCACACTAAATCATGGGCCTTTGTGTGTGGACTGTGAGCCAGTGTTCTTGATGAAGAGGGAAATGAATTCCTTTAAACTGGGCGCTCACCCCGGGCAGACCTGCCCAGCAGTGCGGCTGCTTCACACACACACACCGCAGGATCAGCGGCTGACGCTGCGCTTGCCCTCTCAATAAAGTCCACTTCCACACTTGTTGTTTTTCTCTCTCTTTTCTTTCCTGCTCCGTCTTCCTGTTCGCAATTGACATCTGATTGTAGGAAAGTCTGTTCTAGAAGATTGACTTCTGATTGGTCTCTAATGTAAAAAGAAGCAATTTTAAATATCAGATAATAACATATGACTGGGCTGAAAACAGATTCAAAGAGTTGAATTTACATCTATACATTTGCTTAGTATGTTCATCTTTATTTTGAATATTATTATTGTTGATGTTGGCTAATTAGTGAATTATCATTACATCTGCCTTCATAAATCTCACTGTCAGAGCCTTAAGATGACTGTGTGGATTATGAATTTTTAACAAAAGAGTTGGCGGCAGCAATGAGAAGCACTAAATAAGTCAGAGTGGGTTTTTCATGATCAATTTTTGCCTGTGAAATGTGCTGAAGGCTGCTCTGCATCAGGCAAACGCCAGACAGAAAGATCACACCAACTGCTGCGCCCAGCAGCCTAACAATAAGATGGCTTTTTGGCATTGAGCCAGAGAATTGTTTTTCCTCCCAGTTTTTGCCTTTTGCTGTCATTTATTTTATAATTTGTTACTGGGTCGGCCAATCCCACTTTCTATCTGCTGCCATGGCTTCCAATGGGCAAACTGGAAAATGGTCTTTGCGCCAGGGACCGTTTTCACACGAGAGAGAAAACGCCCTCCAAAGTTGCCACAGAGCCGCCTCTGAATATGTAAGTGCGTTTCTGATCGAGCGTGCGGTACGTTACGCGCAGAAGCCAAATCGGGGGCTCTGCGCACACGCGCACGCCGCATGGCCAGTGACGGCACATAATCCAAGCGTGTCTGTCACAAGGTGCTAGGAAGAGCAGACACCGCTCCCTGTCACCTTGCAGTGTAAATAATGCAGAACAGGTGTTCATTCAGTGGATGAGGCACAATCTCAGTAGTGCACACCACACAGAGGTCAATCTCATCTACAATTTACCTGAAGATGGTATCCTAAGCTCATGACCTTACTCTACTGGTTGTCACGTTTTGGGTTGGGCAGTTTGGTCGTTAAAGGTTATTGTAAATATTTAAAGTTCAAAACGATTTAGTTTAAAATCATATCCAAATGTATTTACGTTGGCAAACTCAGTAATACATAGATAAATGGTTTGCAGGTGTCATCAAAGTACCTGATTCCCATCCTTACATTTTGAGGTAAATGTGTGATCAGTTACATGGACGGTGGCCGAAAATATCACTAAACCTTACAGCAACACAATAGTGAATTTAGTTTGTTTAAATGTTCCCGTTCAATGGCTTGATTGGTTGAGTGCGATTGATTACATTTAATTGTGCGCACGGTTACATGTATTTCTGCGTTGTCACAAATCTGACATAATCTTCCCAAATAGCGCAGTAGATTGGTTTAAATACAATTTAGTTGCAGTCCCAACGAGGGTAAATTACAATTAACACGATTATAATCTTACAAAAACTTCACGGGATTCAATAAGGTGATGGAGACCATTCCCGTAGTCGTTGTGTCTCGAGAAAGCTATAATAAATTATCGGGTACAATTCAGCGGAGAAAATGTGTGTATGCAAAACACCGTCGGAAGAAGATTAAATTGAAATGCTTTGCATAATTTTTTCATTAATCTCAATAGGACCCGTGTGGTAAAGATGGTTTTATTCCCTTAATTTCCCGCCCGGGGGTTTTCTAAATAATGTCTTCATTGTTTTACTGGAGAGCTATTGACAATTTCTGACAACCTAATTCTAGCAAAGTATTTTCCAGTACAATAAAATCTGTCGCTAGTATTATAAACCAGGGGTACTAAAATATACGTAGTTAATAACCTAGGCTAATAGGCCTACTGACAGTGTGTAAGGGAACACATCGATATCCTACCAACTTTGGGAGGACAGAATAGTGTATCTATTATGTACTTATAATGAGATCGAAAGACTTTTCAGCATTTTCAGAAATGGTATGAACACCGTATTTTCATTCAGTTAGCACCTCTAACGAAGGCATAAAATTGGAACACTAAAGTTCCTTGTGCTGTCTAAGTGTTTTTTATGTTGATTCCTTTCTGTTGTATTTGGTGACCGATTATCAATAAGGTCTTCAATGGTGACATAGTATGCCATATGCTAGTCTGCATAGGCTATATAATAATAAAAAAAAATCTTCCTTTAAGAAAAACTGAATTTTGAAAACAATAATTTTTTGACAATAATTAGATTTATGAACTGAACTTTATTAACTTTTTCATCCAATAAAATAAAAGAATCGCGCCAAAACATTACCAATGAGCAAGAATAGTGCTGCGATTGTGGTTTTTAATTGTCTTTTTTTGCAAATTGCTAACTGCAATTAAATTTGTGTCATATTGAACTTTTTTCTCTTTTTTTAACAAAACGGATTGCCATGATATTTATGTCATTAAGAAACAAATGCACCCAAGTGTTGCTTTTCCCATTTTATTATATATATATATATATATAATAAGAGAGAGAACGTGACATTTGATATCGTTAATAAATAAATAAAACAATGGAATGTTCTATCAAATAACACTGAAATTGAAATATTGATGGGATATTGATGTTTGTTAATTGTCATTAAATATATTTCAAAATAATTGCGATAGGCCTACATGTATCTGTGTAAATGCTTTTTAAATATATGATTAATAGCATTGGATTCATGGTCATTTGCCCAAATGCTTGCAATAATACATTTTACATATAATCTTTATCAGTCAAGTATGATACATACATTTTAAAAAGGAATATATGTTACACTGCGCTTAATCGTTGAGTCAATCTACGAATTACAGCGCAATATCCTGAAAAGTTGACTGTCTGTTTGGGCGTCATTTCCATGACTAGTGAAGTGATCTTGCGCTGGACTGGTGTGTGTTTTACTGAAAGATAATGCCTCTTCAATGGAGAACGTCTTGTGAAGTTTGCAGAATTGGGACGATGCTTTTCTGTGCCCTTGATAGTTTGAACTGACACTTACTTAAATGGAGGCAGATCAAAGGCCGCAGCGTCTCCCCGCGGACCCCACTAAACCCCAGTCCTTTTGTGTGTTGTTGCTAGGAGTCTAGTAAACTAAGGAAGATTGTCAGGGGCATGTTAATCAGACTCGTTACAGTGTGACAAAGTCTCCCCAACTTTTCATTTTTACTATGTTTTCAACCCCCTGCACCTGCGGTTATATTGCTTGTCTGCTCTAAGATCCTTTAATAAACTCCATAACTTTGGGGGCGAAAAGACTTAACGTTTGTTTACTTAGTAGCGCATTTCTCAGATTCCGACTAATTCCGCCTTTTCAGGATATTTATATGTTATTATTAAAGATTATTGTTTTCCTATGTCTCTTTCATAAACTGACATCTTATAATTATGTGAAAACATAATCGTTTACGGAGATTAAAATCAGTTCCCCTGAAACAAGCGCTTCTGTCATTTCTTCTGCAAACTTTTTTCAGTTTTTTTGTTCTTTTGCAATCTCAACATTGGAAAAGGAATGCATAAACATTAATGTTGGCCTTAGTTATTTAATTTTATAAATGTCTATTTAGATTTTTTACACCAAGGCTTATACATTAGAACGCTTGCTATTATTGGTGATCGGTTATCAACTTCTCGATGCAACGAATGCTTGTTTTATGTATTATTGCGTCAGTTTAATTTTTTTCAAATACAATTTTATCGTCTTTTCTTATTTGCCAGGTTTTCTAATAGGATAGTTATCAGGTTGTTAATCTTTAGGGAAATGTTTAGAAAACATTTTTTAAAACGAAACCATTTTTTGTTGTTGTTTTGTATCCTGTTCCGCGAAGATGTTCTGGGCACAAATCGTAAAAACACACTTGTCCAGGTAGCAAGAATATTTAATGCGATTTATTACGCATATTGTTTTATCATATTCGTCCAACTTTCTGGTATTCTCCACAAGTGAAACCTTGCACTTAGCACGACGTTTAAACCAAGACCAAAGGTATTTTATCCTTCACGCTTAAAGAGATTGCTGTAAAAAATCGCTTGTTCGGCGTATGTATGTATATTTTGATATTCGATTACTTTTATCTCCAGGTTACACTGAAGTAAAACAGCACACTTGAGTGACTTCTGGATTTAGAAGATGCGTATGTTACTATAACAATGATTTATGTGTACAAGCAGCCCCTAATTTTACACGATTGCAATGTTAAAGTATAATTTATCATATATGCTTTCCGAAGGATTATAAAATAGTCTCACAGCCTTACACTAAATTTATGGTACTGGGGGAAAACGAATCATTGTTCATTATCTTTGTTCTTATTAGAAACAAATTAAAACAATGCCATCTTTTGTAGGCAGCGATAAAATAAATACATTATCGAATAAGAGGTACCTTGCTGGGAGATTTGCCATTTCTGCTCAGCTTCTGCTACCTCTCCTACTGACATTTTAATGATCCCTGAAAGGCGCAGGCGCCTTCAGTTCAAAAGTTTGCCGGCGGATGCCGTCAAAACTGAGAGAAAGCCCCCATTTATAGCTGCCTGGTTGTTAGAGATGATTAGGCTACAGCTTTGCACACCGAGGGTAATGCATGAGCAACATTTCAGACAAAGCACGGCGCTTGCAAACGCTTTACACAGATTCCTTAGACAGGCGTAGTAAAAAACGCTGCCCTACATTGAATGTCAATTGAAGGTGACTATCGCGTTATAAAATATCTTCTATATGTATTTTTACGTCTCCATTTTTTTTACACCAGCGGGGTAGCAATTTCCATGCGGAAAATTTTAATGAAATGCAGAACTGCGCTTTTAGCAGTGGCGTTTACAGAATTACAAAATTAACTTGTGAGTCCGGGATCAATCAGTTTCATGCCTTTCAAAAACGTTTCAACGTGACTGGTAGCGTATAGTGTTACTTCAGTCACGTTAAATGTGAGGTAAAATGAATGAATGCTGATTTGCCTGTAACTAATAATGTAATGTAAAATATGTATGGCTGTTTAAATTATCATTCAAGCCGGCCTTCATTTAACAGAATAAACAACCTTTTCTGTCACATAAGAGATGTCAGACGTTCTATAATTTGTGTTTTCCCAAAAAAAAATGTACTTGCATTTCTTTTAATTATTTTCCCCCCCCAAATTAGGTGCATTATACAGTCAATTAAGTTTTATATGATTAACTTATTAATATTAATACAATGGTTGTTGAAAGACCAGTATATTGAGAATGTAGCATCCGTTAAGTGCTCCTATTATATATTTTATCCTTTTTTTTCCCAATTATCAGGCCCTATCATATGTTTTGGTGTCTCTGTTCTAATATAAACACAGAAGAAACACACAAAATATAAAACGTGCTATGTACTTATAGTGTATATTAGTAATTGTTGCACCATTTATATTAAATATGGCAGTGGCAAAAAGATCTTCTTGACCTTATTTTAAAATAATCTTTAAATGCACTTTTGTTGTGCTGTTGCTATATGTCTCATTGATATCTGCTGTGAATCATGACTCACCAGAATATGTCTTATAATGTGGTACGGCTGCATAGGCGGTCTTTCAACTTTAATAATTGATACTGGAATGGGAATAGGGTTAGGAACGCTGAATATAAAACACATTGCATTGAACTTTAAACTGAACCTAAAATTATAGACACCACTAATGAATACTGAACCGTTACTAAATATAATTCATAGACAAGTTTGATTTTGTTGTGCTTTGTCGTGAGTGAAAAACAGATAGATTTTAACATTGATTTTATTCAAAGGACTGTCTTTGGCTGTGTGTCTTGGAGCTGCTCTCCTAGTTTACTCAATAGTCAAATTCTCCTCACTGCACTTTGTTTAATACTTAAAAGTGGCAGGTGCCTGGTGGCATTTTCACTTTTCAATCTATAATTGGCAATAAATGTCTGTGAAATAAATTTTTAAACAAAGACTGACGCTAGTCGTGGTTCAGGACACTGGGCTGAAGGTTTCTAGTCCAAATCCCAGTAGGGGCCATAGATAGGTGCTTAACCTGAATTGACATAAACATCACCGTTATTAAAATATCCATCCATGTTTAAATGGGTAAGCAACTAAACGTAAATTAGCATACTGTGGCACATTGATGTTTGCTATAAGAGCAATTTGTAAGTGTCTAAATATATAGCTGGGCAACTGCCTAATCATGACTATTTAAATTCTTCACTGTTTTATAATGAAAAAGGCAAATCTAAATACTGACTAACTGTATTTTCTGACAGATGTAATGGAGGCCAGCTTGGGACAGTTATGTTGTCACACACTGCCACAAACTCCTTGTGCAACTTACACTTGCTGACATTGGAGAGGTATTTGCTGTGGACTTTACTCACACATATTAATTTGCAACACTGATTTCATTAAACCCACATTGTACATCAAATGTCTAGGTATGACATGCACTAGTGACCAAAACTGAGGAAGTACCTGGCACTTTTGGCATTGTGCTTTAAAAAGTACCTCACGAATAGTGGCAATAACGTTTATAAACACTCAAAGAATGTTGCAAATATAGATTAGACGACGAAATAAGTAACTGACGCAACAGTTAAATGAAGTTGTGCAATCTCTAAAAATTAGAAGTGTTTCCACTAGTGTAGACTGTAGTTTAGTCGGCCTTGTTTTTTAGACATTTATACCACTGGCATGTCTGATATTTGTATGCCAACCTTTTTCCACAAATGTAAACATATGGTCAGTAAGCGAATGCATTAATATTCTGTGTATAGTCAATATTAAAGCAGTATATGGCCTGGTTGATTTTAATTTTGAGTTACTGTGAATATGTTGAACATGGTGGTTCTGAACTGCAAAGCTACATCTCTAAGACTCAATTAACATTAATTAAAAGCACAACAATAAGAATACAATTTACAGGTAACCAAAGCAAATTTTAGAGAGCACATCAACTTTAGTCGAAACTGAATAAAATAAAATGCATATATACAGAAAACTTTTCTGCTCAACAAAAAATGGAAACAACAGATTCAATATTGCAAACTGGTACATATTTTTGAATGAATAAACTATGTATCAATCATTATTTGGTAATGGGAAGTAGAGAGACAGAACTGTGGAATGGTAAAGCTGTAGCATTGTTCATATTGACAGCATAAAGATTACTGAGATTAAATTTTTGGCTGAATGGATATTATAACAATTGATACTTTTTTCCTTATGCTCATTAGTCCATATAGTTAAATAAAGATTAACAATGTTTGTATAACTCATTTTGTCCAGGAGAGATGCTAACTCAGATGTAATGAGGTAAATCAAGGAACTGATATTTAATACATTCGATTACCACTGATACATAGAATAATCCCAGTAAAGTGTTTTGTTGTAAATCTACATCCACCCTATTAATTTCTCAGATACAATGTTTCATGATTATCAGGAACATATAGGTTGCTTTTTATTGTACAGTCAGAGCAAGTTTCCCAATCTCTCTTCAACTGCTAACAGCTTCAGCATTGGGGAGTGGGATAAAACCGGTTGCATTTATAATTACTTTAAACTTAACGTTTAATCTTCTACAGTGTTCAGACCTTGTTTTCTGAATAGCTAATTTGTATTTTTAAAAGTATTATTGTTTTGCTCATCAGACCATCGTTCTTGAAGACCACAGAATCAAAGGTCTTGTCCTTCTAGTTCAGCCAAACCTGTCGGTTCATACTCACCCTCCCCCCAAATACAAATATTCAATTTCTGAACTTCAGATCTGATAGGAATGTCATCGCATGCCACCTGCCTCTTTTCCAGATTGTTTTTACAGCTGTAAACGTTCATTCCAAACATGTCCTGTAACTGCTTGAAATCCTGGCTTTGAAGATATAGCTCCTTATACTCTTTTAATTTTTCAGTATCTAAGCTTATGCAAATCTTACCTATTCTCTGAGAACCTCTTATCAACAAATATGATATATAGGCCAGTGATGTCCATTAGCAGGATTATTTACACCGTCAAGTCTCCTGGTCCACTTTCTTTACAGATGTGGACAAAATCTGGCTTAATCGTGGGTGTCCCGTCACTAAAAATGAATTCTCTGTTTTCCCTGGCGGTTGCAGTGATCTGGCCGCTCACAAAGTGTGAGCACATTTCGCAGTGCCATGTGTTATGTTGCATCAGAATTGAAAATGTGTCCTGACATGGCTGATGGTCGTCATTTTTGTGATCATATGTAAATAAAATGTAGCTAAATAAAAGCAGCAATGCTTACGCAGCTTAAAACCGTTGATTAGAGCAGGAATCAAATCCTCAAACACTCTGCAGTCTATTGCCAACTTATTCACCACTGAGAAGCACATTTTTATGGCTAATGAAAGTCAAGTTGAAATATAGAACAGAAGGATTGTGATGAGATTTTGTTTTTCTAGATAGTGTGATGGTCATTTTGGCTGATGTTTTCCTCACTATACTACTATTATTTCATATTTTGATTGCATGGCTACAAGTGCCCAAGACGATTTGAAGGGGCCATCCAACATTCTTCAGTGCATTAACTCACTCCTGGCAATATCCTTTGTGAGGCTCTTACGACAGGCAGTTATTTTAGTGCCTAAAATCATGTGACATGGAATAGAGAGCTAACTACACAAAAGACTAAGACCCCATGTTCTAATAAAAAGAAATGTGCAAAAAGTAAGCTGGCCGTTAGTATCTGCGAAGATGAGTATATCACCGGCTTCAAATCCAGGGCAAACTCCAAAGCGAAACTTTTGAATCCGCTGCACTTGAGTAGAAGGATCTATTACTTGCACTGTGGTCTTTGCACAAATGCGTGCAGCTTCCCGAGTCGTTGTTATGACATCATCGTAGTTAATCCTATTAAAGAGATCACCAAGATTTGGAGTACAGAAACTTATTAGGCACATTTTTACGTTGGTGACTCTTCCTTCATTTCGAAGCATAGATTTCAAATTCTTGCCTTTTGTCTCGCTGTTTTAGTTAAAATAATGCATCATTCTACTATTTTTCAGTGCAATAACTGCTGTATGTAGTTTGTTGACTTGATAATACAGTTCTGCTACTTATTTCTGTATTTGGTATTTATCAAAATGTATTGAAATGCAGTCTAAGCTAAATTATGAAGTAATTATTCCCATAATTCTTTCCATAAACTTAATTCAGATGTTAAATTCAATTATATGTGTCGATAATGAATCAAAGAAATCTTTTTTTTTGAGAAAAAGGTCAGAAAAATCTGAATTTATGGTGTATTTAAGGTTAATTTTTTTGTTAAAATACAAACTAATTAAAATCGAGTTTCGAATCGTTACCCAAAGAGAAAAGATTCTTTTAAAGACACATTCATATATTATCAAAAACATATGAACAGGTATTTTGTACGCATTTGTTCTTTTATGCGAAGGGTAACAGGTGGTATCTAGTCTGAACCCCAAATGTATTTATCCCTGCTAGCGATCTGTTGTCTGCTATTTGAAATGCTGCTTAGTCCTCGGTTTAAAATGTTCAAAAAGACAATTATATTTAAACATTCATTTTCGGTTTAAATATCGAAACGTTTAATGGCGCTGTCCCATTTTCTGTCCATAACAACATATATCAAATTAGTCTTAGTAGTCTGTGGTTTGCACACGTTTTTTTCGATAGCCTTAAAAGATGGACCATGCATTGTGATTTTTATCATTTAACCAACCATAGCACCTCATATAATATTTGCCGATTTTTAAAGAAATAACACATGTATAACATATATCGTAATATACTTGTTACATCTGTGAAATGAATAGCTCCTCATAATAATTTGTTTTCAACTTAATATTTAATTAACTTTTATTAACTTAATATTAATACTGGAATGCGTAAATGCTGTTTAATCGCGTTTTAACGATATGTCCTCCGCATAATTTCTTCAGTACACATGGCTTACTTAGAAGTGGTTAAACGGACCTCAATTTTAAAAAGCAATTGCCATGTTTATTGTTTTTTTTAAGCTTTTCAACTTTTTCCTCGTCTTTTCTCAGAGTATTGCTTGTATGGTGCAGAGAAAGAAATAAATGCACGATAAATTAACGTATAATAACTTGACCTTTTTAATCGGAATTATTTCTGATTTCTCTTCGACGGCACTTTATGAAACTCATTCGATGTGCTTCTAAAGTAAAAGCAGCTCTATATTTGGCTTCTGTAAGCCGTTGTCCTTAACGAAAGCGAAGCGTTATTCCCAGTTTTAGCTGTAGAGTACATTTTCAGTAGAGTCTGTTTAAACCACTCCCGTGTGAGAATCATCGCTATTGAAGTGAATTGCAAGAGGGAACTGGTAAAACATTAAATTAATGACCCACCATTTATTAGCCCTTGAAAATGTAGACAACTATAAACCATAGTTTGTGACGTGGACAATATGTCACCTAGAAATGAGTCCTCTTCCGCAAGTAAACTTTCAGTCTATGTTTTTTTTCCATTAACATTTTTGTCATCGTTCAGTCATATGTCATTTTTTTCAGTTTGCACATTTTGTCATTTGTCAGTGATTTGTTATACAACCGACTTCGAATATTAAGTATAGTCATTTAACCATTTTATTTTATATCTATTGTACATGTTCATGGTGAAGCTGTTTAATTCGTGTGCCCTACGGCATCAGTTTTCTTCGTGGGCTTTTAACCTGAAAAGTTTTGTGGGCTTTTAACTTCAGCCTCCTCACGTAACCTGTTGTGTATAATGCGCACAACGTCAGCAACATGTTTTAACGCCAGTATGTCTCCCATGTTTCCGGTTAGTTGATGGTATCCTATTCAAAGTTGAGCTCGTGACAGATTGCTCCAGGTAAAAGAACTGCTTTCCTCTGCGATGCTGCGCAGCCGACTGGATTAGCAGATGGAGCAATGAAGAGTACTTTGAGAGGTTGCCCCGAAGTCTGAAGGCTTTACACTGATAGGTTGAGCCAGACTTGCCCTTCAGTTACACCCCCTGCAGTGGCTGCATGGCCCCTTGGCACATTATTTCAATTATATGGTTTTTTATTGTTTTCTTCTACAGATTCTTAAGCACAGCAAAGAAAAAAAATCTTAATATTATAATAATAGTAAGTTCCGTGCTATAGTTGAATGCTTCAATTCACATTTTATGAATCTGACCCCCCCAAACCCCCTCCCCGCCTTTGGCAGGCTTTCAGGAACCCTTCAAGCTGATCATAAACAGTTGTTAACATCCGCCTATAAATCAAATACTTTGGAAATGTGACCTTGAAAGATTTTGAGCTGAAACTATACATTAATATGAAAAAGGTATTTAATGTTGAAATCTATGGCTTCATTCAGCAATGCTCTGGGAATGAACTTATATATGACATCACCTGCTCAGCTTAACTGCAGATAGAACAGGCTACTATCAAAATGTTTCTATACATACTGTTTATCTAATAGAGCGTGTCCTTATCTGCTACTGCATCACAATTGGCTCAGATACACTATTGTAATTAAATGAAATGAGATGGTGATTCTTTGTCAATTGCACTGGCATGCTGATCCCTAAACCACATAGTTTTCAGAAACAACTTTATAAAGTAAAGCTGATTCATAAATGCAAACGTCTAAATGGCAAAAAAAAAAATGCTACAAAGAAACACTTGATTCATATCAGACAAACTTACGGATGTTGGTGCCATTGGCCTTGGGTTGGAGGGACTGCCAACTTCATTTACCTACACCGTAACAGTCTAAACAAGACAACCTACCAGCTTTACTATGCCAGTATCTGTGTAAACTTTTGATTTATTCACATTAATTGTATACAAAAGCATTGCCAATGGGAAGTAACTGGAATTCCATAATTTGTAATCTCGAAGAATAACAATTCCTTTTTGTTTCAATTAATGTGGGATGAACAGCGGAGAGTGGAAGATGATCATCAGCATAAACAGCAAATTGTAAATGGACAGTCTCATTTTAGTCAATGACATGCGTGGATCTATTTGAGATCTTGGAAACTATTGTTAAAATACCTGGGAAACTGGGGGAAAGTCACAGGTATCAGGTCACCATGGCATAAAGGTACATTTTCCTCTTTCTTCGCAGTCCCCACTTGTTTCAGGATTTTATAAGTCGGAGGTCCCATTGAAGAACAGGCTATTGGCTGTTTGGGCCAAACCCGGCGGATTGGCCCACAGTATAAGTGTCTCTCAATGTGAGGTCATTCAAACACTTCATCACAACAGCCTCTGCTTAAGCAGTGCTCGTGAAGGGTGACCTCTGTCCCTTCACCTGTGATGATGAGCATTGACGGCCAATTTGTGTTCAAACCAGGGAGTGTCTACGCTTTCGTCATAACCAATTCTGCCTTCTACCCCTCCAGCTGTGAGAGAGTAAATGCATCATGCCGAACACTGACCTTTCCTCCAAAGAGCAGCGCTGCACCCAGAGCAAAACCTCTGATGGATGAATTATAGTCCAACAGAAATTGAATCTTAATGCCTTAAACCCACACAGTTGATCTCTAGAAGAAGATGGGACCATGACGTAATGCCAAATGCCATTCAAAAGTGGCATTTCTCATTGGCAAAATAGTAAAAGCGCATCCAAAGGAAAATCAGATGAGAATGTGAGAAGACAGTAACAATAATCCAATTAAATCTAAATGATTTCATTTGATGCGTTTTTGAAAACATGTCTACTGTACTATGCAATCATTTTAACAAAATTATCACGTAAATAAAAGAAAGCTATTAAAATAAAATATAGGGCAACAATGCAGCGCTGAAAAGAGGGTTATAGGCATGTCTGCTTCATCTTTGCGCCAACGCGAGGTGGCAAAATCGCGGTGGAACAAATGAGAACCACATGCACAACCAAATAAGGAGTCTTGGGACATCGCTGCTGATGACTCTCTTGACAGGGTAATGCCTGTCCGCAAAAAAATAGTTAAGACAACGATACCACCCAGGAGTGATGTCATTCGAACGCAAGAGCAGATGATGCCCTCACAGCCATTACATTTCCTGGAGACCCCACCATCGATGCTGAAACCTTTAAACATGCATTTGTCAAACACATGGAGGCCAGTGAGGTCTTCATGCGGCTCTGCAATGTTTACTTTGGGATCCATGCACTGCGCGCCCAGGATCTGGCGTACCTGCTTGTGTGATTGTCCGCAGATGACCTTGTTCTCAACACCTAGTGTCTTGGAAACATTCCCAGTCCTGTGGATCTGACTTTGGCCCTCCACCAAATTTGTATAGCCACAGATGTTATATAGTAGCCAGGCATTATGTTGGTTTCTCTGCAATTTTAGGAGACAGATACATCTAATGCATCTGTTTCCCATATGATGGATTTCTAAGTGTCTTCTTGCATTTATGTTAAATGGCATGTGCACAGAATGCCCCAAACCAGCATGCAATAGCCAAGAGAGAAATTAAGCAAAAGTGACAATGTTGAAATAATCATTTTAGAAATCCAGTTGTATATACTTCATTGCAAATATTACATTTTTACAACCATAATGATATTACTAGGTAATGCAACATGCTTCTAATTTCAAAATACTTTCATCTGTAAATCCGCTTTTATAATAAAGAATTACAGATATGTGTGCATAAAACCGTCTTGTATACATGACATAAGAAATAACAATAATTCGACATTTGCAACCCTTATGGTTAGTAAAGATTATTTTTTCTAATATAGGTTGTCATTACCAGTCTGGCCGGGACCTGGGTCAGACACGCCCACTTTTTCGTTTGTTTTTGAAAAGTACCTAAGCACTTCCCACTAATTTGACCCTGTATTTTCTTCTAATAAAATAAAGGGATCATTAAAAAATGAATAACTTATCTGGACAACCTACTACTGGTGGGATCTTTGGCAAATGCAATAAATGATGTAATAAATTTTACGTGCACATTACTATGAATTACCTTTGTGGTCATAGAGGTTCTTTGCTAATTTCAACTTAATTATCAAGTTGCTGTTTGGCCACATTGTAAATCATCCTTCAACTGTTACTTCACCAGTCAGCAGTCAGCTGTTACAATGAACTTGCCTGAAAATAGGTACTAAATAGGTACCGAAAAAGCCTTGATAATTATATAAAAACAGCAGACTTTTGTATATTTGCGAATATATGTTTATGTATTAAAAATATACATATACATACAGTGATGAAGCGCTGTTCAGTGTTATAAAACGTGATATTTGCAAAATCAATGCAGCGTTTTTATTAATAGCCGTGTTTAAAAGTCCTGCAACTTCGTAAAATTGTATAGCTTATTCTGACAGCGCGCCCGCTCAGCAGCAACTGAAATGAGTACACATTTTATGCTATAGTAGTTCCTTAAACGTTTACACTTCACGTTTTCGGCAGCTGAAAATAATACCACAAGTAAAAACTCTTGTAGAACACAGAAAACCCTGCTGAGTTCGCTTCCTTATCGAGTTGCAAAAATCAAGCTTTTCACAGCTAATTACAAATAAATTATGATGTGTTCACTAAGTAATTGATTTAATGAAGTTCCTATGAAACTATTAAAACCGGGTATAGGTCAGGAGAGAGGCACCCCGGAGAGACCATTGTCTGACGTTTAGCTCCACCGATCTCTTCGGAAAAACATCGGGGCTAATAGGTGAACTCACAGCTGTTCGAACTGGACTCCAACAAGAAGAACGAGTCGTCCCTAAAACTTAAAAGGCAGTTTTATGTATTCACCCAGTCCAAATTTAATAAGGCACCAATCATTTTGTGACCCTAAATGTACAAATTCTTCACAAAGTTCATCCGTTCGTGACGTTAATATACAACACGACATCTATTTTGGACAGTAACAAATAACATTTTATTTCCAAATTTGTATCAGAAATTCTTGTAGAAAGAAAGTTTACAGATACTTACGGTGAGGTGTTTTGAGAAAGTTTCTGTGCACCTTTTGCGTTTCGGAAAGGAATCTTACAGGGCGGGTGTTGACCAGACAAGTACCGTGTCCAACTGCAACTGGATTGCATTTTTTTCTCACATATACAGGAAACTTAAGCTAGCCAGGTAGGGTGCTTGGAAGATTTTGGCAAAATGCCTGGATAGTGAAAATGTGCCCAGTTTTCCTTAGACTAGCATTTGGAGATAGGAAGGAGTCGGACTATGTTCATGCAGGCAGAAAGTTGAATCAAACGTATGATATCTGTTTTTCAGCGTCACCTGGTATGTTTCTCTGGGGGACTTTTCAGGAAATGCTTTTGTCTGTGTAAACTGGAGGAATAGCGGTATTTAAATCTGTGGACAGGTGGCTAACAACTTCTTGTGAAGAGTGGTGATGTTATATATAATCCAGCAAATAATTTGCTTAAGAGGAAAAGCTTACATTAGCCTTGATGATTAATAACAATAATTTGTTACTTCTGGTTGTGTGTTACATCTAAACTGTTCAGGATATCTGTGTTAATTTATTTTGGAATGCCTGCTATTTAGGATAAACTTCTTTTTTGTGCTATAAACTTTATTTACACTGGCTTGTATTCACCATATGACATACCAATATTTAAGTGCGTAAAATGGTGTTAATTACATAAATTAATAGAATTTTTTTTTTCATTTAACGCATTGAATGGGGATCGATATATTGCATCCAACATTTCGAGGTTTCTGTCAAAGTTTGTTGACTATGTCACGTTACGGCACTGAATAAGATTTACGATTAGTCTATAAAGTTTATTTAATTTTTATTTTTTTTTTCAGTGCCTCTGTACTTCTGCTTGTAAATCACTGCGGAAAAAAGGACCAACGAGAAAGAGCCTAACTAGCGTTACAAGAGTTCCTTTCATTTCAATGAGAAGATGGACAATGCCTAACCCTAACTCTGTTACAAGCAGCTTTAATTAACACCAGCTTAAGCAGTTGAACAGGCAACTGTAGAAAAAAGACTTTCAGGCTCAGTGTCCCTTGACAAGTTCTTTTTCCATTCTGTCATTCAATATTTAATACATTGGACTTGTGATTCCAATAACCTTATTTAATCACCTAGTTCAGTGTACAATGACTTTCGAAAAGAAAGTCTCTAGCATCTACCTATATTTTTTTTTACTATTTGTTTGTATTTCGGTAAAAAAAATGTTACAAGTAGTATTGAGTAAATAACTGATTGTTTATTCAACGAGTGATAGTGCTGGATGTGTGTTCTTTTTTCTGTAAAGTTCAAAAGACATGTAGGTCAAAATGAGTGAAAACAAATAGCTCCCACTATTTGAAGAGATTGTGTATCTATTTACAAAATGTTTGTACTTGCTTTTACCAATGCAGATATCATTATAAATACATAAATAAAAATGGAGCTATTCTTATTCTAGATTATTTTGGTTTGAACTATATTGTACGTTAGGCTGTAATTAAAATAAGTTTTATGTTTAATACAACAGTTCGCACTTAATTCGCCATTAAACATATTTTACTGTTCAATACAGGCTATGAAATGTCATACTCTGGAAGTTCACACGTTTTTATGGATTGATTGTGAAACGTTCTTTTGCAGTGGTTAGAGAAATGGAAAGCCGCCATACAATACCAAACGTTTAATGTGACAGAATGTAAAATTTTCTGATTCCACGGGGCACAATAAAGAAGGAAAACAAAATAAAACTGTCGGTGTTTTCTCTGCGGCCTCCGCTTTGTCCTCTGGATAGTGGCGTCTACAAGTCTGACTTAGAAAGTTACTGATTTGCGGGTTGCATGCTAAGGCCGTCCGTGTAAGTGATTTCTGCGGGCATCTTAGCAAAGGAGAACAAATCGCTGACAAAAGAGAGCCTTTTCACTTCAGCAGCGTCGTTAGGACAACCCAGAAGTATTCTTCAGATGATAAGTTGCACTTCAAAGCACTTCTCATTCAACGGTGACTGCTTCACTCTTTTATTTAGTCCCCTCTTTTCACTCAGAGGAATCATCTGTTTGGTTATTTTTCATTTTGTTTATTTTTCACCATTCACGGGGCACTTGTATTAGATAAATAAGGAACAATTATTTTGGCGATTCAGATAGGAGTTTTGAGGCAAGTGATTGGTAACCCAGCACCAACTGTAAAATTGGCAACTTAAATCAAACTTGATTGTGAACTCAGAGGGTTAAAAGGGTTTACGGGGACAAATATGAAAGATTGTAATAGAGTGAAAAATTGACTGAACTAACGTGGCATGAAACTAAAGGTCAACACACACAACTGTATCTTAATAGTGTCTCGAATTGAGCTGGCTCATTTTGAATATATTTATCCTTTTGTGATTCTTTTGCCATAGCTGTGGCATAGTGCTCTGTCTTTGAACAATAGAAAGTTTGGGTTTATAATAATCGACGTTTCAACTCTAAGTGGCTGATAAAGCGTCGTCTACATTTGGCGCATCGTGTTTACAGCGCAGTTCTATGTCATTCCGACTGCATACTCATTTATTTAAATGAAATCATTTATATGAAAAGACTTCCAAAAAGTATAATTAAGAGAAATCTTCGTGGAAGCTCAACAAATGTCATGAAATGAATCAACGTTTATCTTCCATGCAATTTTAAGAGTATTACAGCAGCATGCAGATCTGGAAACAACTTGAGAAGCACTTCAGCATCCACATGCGAGTCGCTGTTGTAGTAATAACAAATGCAATATATGTAGCGTTTTTATTGATAACATGGAGGTGGCTGCTGAACCGGCGATGTTTCAATTAAATTACATTTTATTGGCTCTCAAAAAGATAGATACCTGTGTATATATTGTTTGTAAAGATCTGTAGCGCCTCGTGAAAACGGACCCCCCCCCCTCCCCATCCTGATGACAGACGGTTTAGTGGCAGTAAGTGGTTTTCAACTAGATATATTCAAATGTGAACGTCTTGCTTGCCAATTGCTATAGAAATCCTAACGCACCATGAAGATTGCCTGAGCTCCGAGCCTTCCGCTCTGGAGCAGATTACTTTGAAGTCGAGCAGAACTTGCGTTGGTCAATTTTAATTCTATAGACTGGACAAGGAACACTTTGAAAATAAGATTGTGCGTTTTAATGGTGAAAATAAGAGGGGGAAACTTGTTTTATATACTCTATACAAGGTCCTGCTTTTTGTGAGATATCTTTTATCTTTTATGTCCCCATGAATGATTCATGCTTCAGCGCCTTTGTTCTGTCCTGTCCTTTATGAGGGACTCCATTACGGAGCTATAACTTTTTCTATTGATAAACGCCTTCATTTATTTTCCTGTTATTCTATGTAGTATCTCATTTGTCATGCAACTCGCAGCAAAACTTCAAGCAAAACCCCACACAAGCATGTAGCAATTAATCATCTGTATTTACCTATTTGTTTATTCGTATAGAATCCCTTTCGATTCTTTTCAGCCGGATTTAAATGCTTATTTCAAAACAGTGACTCAAGTACATAAGATGTAAAAATACATTAACCTGCTTTCCTCCTACACCAGTGCTCATTAACCCAGTAGCGTATTAATTTACTCTGCTGGTCGTATCTGTACTCGTCTACGCACATTCCAGGATCTGAATAAATTGTTTCAGATATTAGGGTTATTGTAATTGTGCGTTCATTGGGAGCGAGTATTGCATTTAAATGGCAATGGTCCTAGAAATGCTTAATATGCCCTAATTTATTGTGTTACCCTTAAAACGAGCGCTGTGATTCAGCAGAGGAAGTCGCTGGCTATTTAATCTTCCTTACATTAACAAACACGAATTTGGCTTTTATAATGTCCTGTTCATTTTATTCAGGTTTACCATGTTAACTGTTATCATTTTTATCACAAACATCAAAGACCTCCACAATCAAAGCTGTTTTTATCTTTTTTCTTCATCAAAATCAACAACACCATGCACCTCAACGTTAAATAGACCTACTTTGTTGGACATGCGAGAAAGTACGTTTTCACATTACACATCTTATTCAAGTAAAAAGAGAATATGCTTCTTACATACGACGAGAAAGTATCACTAAATCTCACCAAAATTAAGATTAATATTCTTTGGTGTATCTGTAATTTCAGGACATTATGTCAGCAAATAAATTACAATTTACAAAACAACATCATTGTTATAAAGACTACATCAACACAAACGAACAATACAAATATGTACAAATCAGTCAGGGATAGGTCTGACAATTTTACATATTTAGGGTCTCAAATGACAAATAAGTACTCTTTAACGAGTTTGTAATACTGTAACGAATTTTACATCAAAAGTATTTTAAATAGTCATTAAGAAGCACAAAATGTATCAATTAAAGTAAATTAGTTACTGTACATATTTTAGAAAACAGGTGAATCTTATAGGTGCTGCTCCGCTTTGCCGATCTTATCCACAACTAATGCGACTGTCGCACATCGCCATCTTACTGCAGTGCTTTGCTTTATGCTGATCTTAGAAACGCCATCTAATGGGCCAATAATAAATTATTCTGCAAAATTATTCTCTTTGAGGGTCTTTATTGTACCTGTGGATAAATTAAACTTACGCGCCATAAATGTCCTTGAGATACTCGCAGTGTTGGTATTACGCGGTTACCTTGTTTTCATACGCTGGCATCAGTGGGCTCAGCCTGATAAAGCTTTGAACTTTTAAACTTTGGGTGGCGGTTCTGATGAGATTTCATTCACAAAGTACCTTTAAGATAACATAAACAATAATGACTCATCGTGTTGGTTGGGGGACACCATGGAGAAATGTTCATGTAATGTTAAGAATGCAATTTTATTTATGATGAGAATATTTATTAATGGGGAATATTATCAAGATAAGCGAAGTCCTTTATTTTGGTATTTAATAATATACGAATATAATTAGTTCATTCTTAACCTCATCATTCTGCATTTGTGTAGCTTGGTTGTGATGAAAAATTAGGGCTATGTAAATTTTAATTCTCTGCAGCGCGCAATTACGCAAAAAAGTAAAAATTTCAACAGCCTACGTCCTTTGCCATTTCACCTCTACGGCACTGTGTTCTACTTCATTATTAAACAAGCTGATATTCTTATAATCTTAGTGTATTTATCATATGTTATACCAATGGGAAAATATTCTGCTTTAATGCTGTCAGCACTAGAGCATTGGTCTTGGGTCTGAGTTCCTGAAAGAGTCCTCGTCCTCTGAGTCCGATGTTGGCAAATCACTGGAAGGAGTGTGAAGATGGTTAGGTCCAGCACTTCCTTGGCACACGTACCACTCATTGAGGTTTGTAACCTGAGGGGAGAGGTTTGCCGAACGGCTTCTGTGAGGCTCAGAGGCCGGAGAGAGAGGGGCTCCGAGAGTACTCGATGAGGAGTGGTATGTGGACCCAGCGTTGGCAGAAGGAGGCGGAGGTGACTTGCAGTGAACTTTCATGTGTTTTCTTAAGGAGCTGGGGTGCGTGTAGGACTTGTCACAGCCTCTTACTTTGCAGTAGTAAGGCTTGTCACTCGTGTGGACGTGAGAGTGTTTCTTCCTGTCACTGCTGTTGGCAAATTTCCTGTCGCAGCCATCGAACTCACATTTAAACGGCTTCTCTCCTAAAAATAAATAAATATATAAATAAACAGACAAATAAAGGTAGACACGTAAATACCGGGCATTGGAAATTATGGATCATAAAACATTTCCGTTTTTATCAAACATGGCAACCAGCAGTGTTATGCTGATGTAGGGCAGCCTCGTCCGTCTTCTTGGCAGGAGAAGTGAAAATGGCTGGCCCGTTCTATCTCTCCTCTGGGTATTGTGGGGGAAACTGCTAGTATTTTTAATCATTAAACGCAAAAATTAGTCTCAAGGGACATAAGGATCTCCCCAAACTCATATAAAACGTTTAAAATCAGTTGGTTAACATTATCACTATAGGCAGTTATTCGAGTCCCAAAGATGGGAAACCTGCCTAGATTTTGCGCTACATGCGGATGTAAGAAAACTGTATTAAATTCTTCAATAAACATGTTTCCAGTGGCGAATTTTTATTACCACGATGTAAATATGTAATTGAAATAAATACATGGTTAACTTACGCTATACTTCCAGTTTAATTACTTCATGACTGGTTTGTGTGGTTTCCCATACTGCCGCAGGCTTTTCCTGTCTGGTGTACCTTGAATTTATTAATACTTCTTTTCTTCGACGCCCCCCCAGCATCCCCTCCCCCCCAGCAACAAACACACAAACGTTCATGACAATATGTTTTCCTACCACGAGTTTTTTTTTCGTCTCCTGTAGTCTTTGCGTCATACTCGATTATTTATTTTCGTACTGTTCTGACCCTGAAGATTCTTTTAAACACAAAGACAAGCTTCCACACCTCGTGCACATGCACATCTTTCGTTAGTCTTTGAGGTGACGCCTCTGTCCAGGGTTTTAAAAAGTGGCCAATAAAAATGTCAATCTGGTATGTAAGTACTTGTCTCACCTTACCAAGACACCCCAAGCATAATATAGCTGTGCCATTCGTGATTTTATAGATCTCCTATTCAAAAGGTTATCGGCGATTTCATTTTTAAAATGCAGTATGACTGTATTCGCAACCAAAACGAAGATATGGAAATAAAGACACAAAGAGACAGTAGGTTTGGTCATTTTGATCTTCCCTGACCAAGCTTCATACATCTAGAGGTTTTAGATTTTAAGTATCAAGGAATTCCGGTTAACGTTAATGTAAAATATCTGGGTTTAATACAGCAAGGAAAGTTTGTAGTTTTGCAAAATAATTTTCCTCCCTCTTGTTTTTTTAAAGACACAAACTTACAATCGATACCTGCACTATTGGGAGCGCAGTAATAGCGCATGTTCTATTTAGATGAAGGGAAATATTCAACTTTTCAGTTTAGAAAACATGCCTGAAATCTTTTCGAAAAGTCCTCTTCATTGTAACTTTTCTGTAGGTCTGATTTAATATTACATATATCATTGGGAATTAAGGAGAGCACGTGTTTTTCTCATCATACTATTCCACTACAAGGAACTCTGTTGTGTATCAGCGATGCGTTCTATTAAACACAGCTTTCAATGCCATCTATGGCATTCTGGTATTTTATGTACTTTAACAAGCTAATTAGTTTTTAACAAGTAGATATTTATGTCCTACGAAGGCTAACAGCTCGAACCACATCGAGGTGAAATTTCAATTGCTTTTCCCACAGACTAGATCTCTTCAGGCCGCATTAATTATGAATAAAGACGCCGGCAGACTGATTGCATTTTCTTTCGTTTGAACTCTTCAAGAGCAAGACTTGAAATCCAAAATTCGTAAATTTCGTAACCCTTGGATAGTAATTCCGATTTTTTCTGCATTTCACGGATAGTTGTTAAAAAACGATTGTTTCTTGTCCCGTTGTTATTTCTTCCTGGACCGATCACAAGCTTAGGATGCACCCGATAAAGTTCCGAAGCAGATGACAAATTAAATAAAGTACTACACTTATCTTACTGTATTGGTTTAGACGAGGTCGTACCGGTTTTCAGTCCCAACTTTTGTTTTTGGTTTAAAATGACATAGATTTGTATTTTCTTAAGAAGTAACACTTAAAATGGAATAATTTAGAAAATCTAGCTCGCATACAAAGCGGATTTCTTATTGAATTGGCTGTGAGAGACAGTGACAGACTGCAAATCAACAAAACAATCATGTAACACATTACGTGCTTAAACATCACCCAAAAAATATCTGACAAAAGCATTTAAACTGTATTTACTTCAAATTAGTAAAATGCGCGTAAAATTGTTAATGCCCTGTCTGTACTACCAGATTTCTTAACAAAGAAAACAGTCCAATTCGCCAACAAAAACATTACTGACTTGCCGGTAGTTCTTACTCTGCGTCTGGATAACTTGAACTGTGGATTCTAAAGTATCTTAAGTTAAAAATCAAATCTTAAAATCAACTCGGAAAAACGACTGCAACGTGCAGCTCTAGTACTACAATGTTTTCCCAACTTAAAGATACTTTCGTTTTTTTGTAAAGGCAACTCTGCTTCATAAAATGTTACCGATCGTCCTGTAACTAACCTGTGTGTGTTCTCTTGTGGATCTTGAGGTTTTCGGAACGAGCGAATACTTTCCCACAACCCGGGAAAGGGCAGGGAAAGGGTTTTTCTCCCGTGTGAACTCGGATGTGATTTATCAGTTTGTACTTTGCCTTGAAAGCCTTTCCCTCTCGTGGACATTCCTCCCAGAAACAAACGTGACTGCTCTGCTCCGGTCCCCCGACGTGCTCCACGGTGACATGGTTAACCAGCTCGTGCATTGTACTGAAAGTTTTGGAACATGGCTTCTTTGAAGTTTGTTCCTGGTCAATCCATTTGCAGATTAACTCTTGCTTGATGGGCTGCCTCATGTACCTCAAAAACGCCCCCGCGGCTCCATGAGGAGCTGAAGCGATGTTCACATTTAAGTTCATGGAGTTGTAGCTGTGGAGAGATGAAGGTCCATAGTGCTCGGGCCTGTGGCCGAAGTGTTCTGGCCTGCCATAGATGTCCCCCGGAAGACCCAGACGCATCTGCCCGTTGAGAGCATGGTGGTGAGCACCTGGGGCAGCTTGATCGTGGAGTCCAGTAAAAAGTGGATGGGCACCACCTTCCGCGTGCCCATAAGCACCTGTTGGGGAAATGAACATGCCATGGTGATGAGGGGAGGAGGCGGAACTATGTTGGTCGCCAAGTGCATGCATAGCAGAGGCTGAGAGCTCTCTCCTGAGGACGTAGTCCCTGCAGGTTGTATAGCCTGAGTGGGGGTGAGCCACGGGGAAACCAACTGTGGTCTGAGAAGAAGTAAAAGATGCCGCGGTCTGGGCTTCGGGGTGGCTTTGAATGTGTTGCGATGGACTAAGTTTGAGAGCATTTGTCTGTGCCATGTGCTCAGGTCCAAATGGAGTGAGTACCACTCCAGGGTCGTTGCCCATCTCCCCAGGGTGGAGGTGGGCATGGTGGGAGTGAGGGTGATGCCCCCCTATCCCCGGGAAGCCTGTCATATTCTGATGAGGAAGGGTTTGAGTCGCTGCCAAATCCGCTAATCTTAGCGCCGGATTCCTCTTGCTCAAAGGGAGCTCCATAGCTACTCTGCCCAGTCCATCCAAACTCACTTCTATTGTTTTTTTCCGACGCACGCCATTCAAAATCGTAATTTTTATATATGTATATAGCGGTGTATATAACTTCTTTTGTCCTGCCTCTAACTCTGCTTGTTCCTTTTCCCACTCTGTCCTCAAGCGATTGGCAGAACATACAACAGTTGGAGGACACAGTGGGGAATACAGTTTAGAAATGGCACTGTGGGTATTGGACGGATTTCGGTGACTGGCAGTTAAGCGAATGAAGCGATTGGCTGTCTTTCAGCGCAGAGGCACAGCGGGGATCCGCCCCCTCACTCCCTTCATCGCTGTTGTTTCCAAAAGTTGTACTCACAAAGTTAACAGAAAATCTGTTTATGTTTGTTTATGTTTGCTGATAGTTAAGCACGTGGATATAGTAAAAAAGTCGACTGAGCAGCCCCCGAATAAATAGATTGAATAATCCTTTATTTTCATTTTAAATAATTTCGCGCCGGTCATTTATCATTTTAATGATGCTAAAATCAAATTAACCCAGATTAGCATTGTCATTAATTATATTGTATCTACATGTAATACTTCAGCAGATAAGCAAATGATGTAAGAATCACTACCACTAGCTTTTCTATGAAAATTAAAAGCTCACCCTGTCCAATGGTGGGTGAGTAACGTAGTTGCCAGCTAATGTGTTAGAAATAGTGTTACATTTTTCAAAGTTACATTAACTGGGGATCTGATTCTCTGAGTTTGTATATTCGACTTGATCTCGTGGTAAAATTCGCCTGCATTTTATTGCCAAAATAGTTATATGTGTGGAGCACATCGATTTTCAAAATTTGTTAAACCCACACGTTTATAGTTGTTAACTTTCTAAATCGCCTTCTGAAATGTAAACATGCCATCAGTCTCGCGCGTAATGCGTGTTTAAAAATACACATTCTTCGTAATCGGATATCCAAATTGCATGACGCCAAGAACAAAGCACCCGTTTTAATTCAGCCACACGGTGTGTTTCGAATGGACCCGAAAGCAATCCGTAAAGTTTAAGTAAATTGGTTTGCACTGTTGACCCATTATGTTAAAAGTGCAGTAGAGACATGTGACCTGGGAGTGCCAAATACTTGCATGGGTGCATGTTGCTTAATAATCCAGAACGCGTTAATTTCAAGGTTAAAGTATTTAATTCAGTGTCAAAATGCTTCAAATATGCTGTAATTCACAACTACGTTATGGTATCTTCTAAAGGTACCATCTACGCTCAGAACAGTCGTGTTTTAGTGATCTCCAAAGGGCAAGTTCATCCTATAATAAACAAAATGCTTATATTATAATTACGTGAATTTCGTTAAATTCTTATATTTTTCACTCCGAGTTGGCGTCCCGGGTTGGTTTTCAGGAACGTACTCATAACAGAACACCAATTGTGTGTGTGTGTGTGTGTGTGCGTGCGTGCGTGTGTACGCGCGCGCGCGTGTGTGTTGTTTTCTTCGCCAACACACCCAAGCTCAATTGTATTCACTTTTTATGACTTTACGCATGAATGGAAAGGGGGGAAACTTGTAAACCTGTATATTGGTGTATTTTATGGTATCAGTGCACGCCTTCTTGTAGAATCCCTGTTGAACTCAGCATGATGTGTATGTCATCGATTTAATATGTCTTAATTCAAAGACACCCTTGGAATCGATATGTATATATAGTGGCGGGTGGAAGAAAAAAATAACAAAATCCCATTTTATAGATGGAGTTTCTAGTTATCCCAAAAGTTATTCTACGTTTAATCGTCAGAAAATAAATGTACAACTCTGTGTTATTCATTTTGCTTACGCATGTTTTAGTCTAAACACAACAGAATAGATCTGTTTTATCTCTTAAAATTTAGAAATGTTCCCAATAACAAAGTGTTCCAAAGCTTTTACATGGGCAATCCATGAGTGTAACTAAATTAACTTGTTTTTGTTAATGGCGAAACATCATAACACGCATCATTCAGTGTAGTGTTATAAATATATCATATGGATTATTCATTTGCACCAAAACATTTTGTAAGCAATTAAGATTTATTAGCCTAAGTATAAACATTCATTCTTGGTTTAAAGACAAAGAATTCATAGGTCGGTAAAATCAATGTGCTTGCCTATAAAATCAATATTGGTTGCTGCCATTGGATGGAATGGGACACTGAAAAGTAACAGTCACAATCAAACATTTTGAAAATAATCAGAATGACTGTTAAGAAAAAGAACAATTAACAGCATAACGCGTAAATTGCAAGATATGTTCAATGGAAGTTACGACATAAGACTGTAAAACATCGGTGAAAGTTCTCTCGTTTTATCAGTCGTACAGGTATACATGTACGCAAAACTCACATCCCAGATGGATTATGTGGAAAAGCACGTCCACATAACTCAGTTAGTTGTTTTATTTAAATAGTTATTTTTCTATATTTATGAATGAAATGCCGTACACTCATATGGTGGCTGTGTGTATTATTGTTTTTATGGATATATTTCTTATATTTCTTATTTATTTATTTATCTTCCCACCTAACGGTTTATTTATTTATTTTTCCCATATATATGGCGTCCATGTAACTAAAAAGTAATATTGTTACAAATATTTCTATATAAATTTCTATAAATCGACAGAGATGGACATTGAGGATGCATGTATGGTTGGGTGGATGGTTGGATGGATGAGTATTTATCATAGCAAATGTAAATTGTACGGCTACCTGGGAAATAAAACCTGTATTAAATATGTATCCTATTAATCTTGTAGTGAGATTTTCCTGTATGCCTGGCTATCGGTTGGATCTTACGTGTATTCCGCATTATAATGTAAATGTGAAACATAGATATTACTCCAGTAGTTTATTCTCTCTTGGCCCAAATAATGGTATTTAAATTAACTGGCAAATAAACGGTTAAACGAATTACAACACAGGAAGACGCCAAATGTACTGTTCTTCCAATTTCTATATTAATTTCTGAAATTTTTGAGATTGACAGTATTAAAACATATACTTTTAAGTTTATATTTCGGTGGGAGAGGGCGGGGCTTTTTGAAACTGGGGTTTTACACAAACATTTGTTTTACTGAATAAACTAAGACAACATATGTGGGTTTTGGCGGGTCGTAGGTCATACGCCCTTGAAGTACCAAGGTCGTTTAAATCAAATAAGTAGCCTGTAATGCATCCGGAGGCTGAAAGACTTTCTAAATTTATGAGTTTAAAATACTCGGTTAATGTCGTACAACCTTGCAGGCATTATACATAAAATTCTCTAAATTTACTTTTAATTCCGGCAATATATTTAAACATAAAAAAGTTGATTGAAACATGTGCTCTCTGTACTGTCAGAGCAGAACAAATTTGGAATATATGTAGAATAAATACCACGTTTCGAATATTCATCCTGTACAAAGGGATAGCTACCTGTGTTCTGAAAACCTGTATTCAAATGTAAGTATTAATCCTTCCAGTGTAACGTCTTTTCTTCTTGGTATAACGTCTTGGCCCCTCATAACCTGTTGAAAAGGTTTATTTTTCAAGAGTTCGTGCATTTTCTGCCGTCTATCTTATCAACGCTGTGAGGAAATCAGTATTTGCAGCAATAAGTCACAGACCGATTTCATTTTCTTTCTTTTTTCTTTTTTTCCCTCCCTACTTAGTGACATGGGAAATGGGTTTTGCGGTTTTCCACAGAAATAAGCGATTCTTAAAGGCGTCGGCAGACGTGACTTTGAACTTGGATCAGCTCCTATGATTCCTGCAGAGAGGGTAGAAATGGAGTCTTGGAGGAATTGTACATAACGTCCAGACTGCAGGGCTTTTGGGCTGAGACAGACAGAATTCCTAAGGTTTTTTTTTTTTTATATATCTTTCCTCTCTACAAAAAACAGTTAGCTGAACCGTTTGGACGCAGAAGACAAAGTTTGGTCAACAATGGAAGACAACCTTACGAAACATTTATTCATCAGACATGTAAGTAAAAGACACCTTAATAATGATATACGTTTTCATACCTACACATTGGCAAGAAACCATCGCAGCTCGTGGGCACCTATTGCCCCGCGTGAATGTGCAAACTCGGCTGATGCTTTGAATGAAAACTGGCTTGCCTTGTACTTACATGCAGATGCCTATTACCGGGGCTGCGTCAGTTAAGATTCACGTTTGTCACAAAATCGGATGCACCGGACCAGCGACATCATATTTATACATTTGAAATGTAAAAATGGCCATAATTAAATTTAATGTAAAAATCTGTATATTTTCCCCCCAGTACTCTTCACAGCTAATATATTCTAAAACATTGTAATACTCATTGTTGCCCATGCATTTCTTGAAATTGCTAAGGAATACGCACATGGAATTGCAACTTCAAGGATAACAATACTGAATTGTGTTTTTGAATATTAAAAAAAAAAGAAAGAAAAAAAACAACATATAGGGAATAAAAAAATCTCCGCAATGTACAAATATATAAGGGTATGTACATGGCCTTGTAACTTATATTATGTTTGTTTAATATGTTTAAACGACAAATTTAAGTATCACGATGAAGTTTTTAATTTAATATAACAAATCTGCTACTTAGCAGTCTTTTGTGTTTATGCATTCACGTGCATGCATGTACGTAGTAGTAGTCGTCTTACATTTTGAAGTGATGGAAACAAAAAAAAAATCATTACATTGGAGGCGTGCTTTTTTGAAATTGACTTGGACGATCTGAATATCAGTTTGAAGCTCATTAATGTCAAAATGACTCGCGTTCTGAACTCTTTAGAAGATGAAATAATAGTAGGTTATGCAGAATTTAAAAATATACTTCTTACTTTTTAATGCATATTATGAAGAATGTAGCCATTATTTTTTATTGTTGTTGTTGTTAATATTATTATTATATTACATTATTCATATTTTGACATCAACACATTAAATTATAATAGTTATTCGGTGTAGGTCAGCAGGCTTGATCTGTTTAACAACTTTTTTTTGTGTTGAGCGCTATTTGGGAAACGGTTATTATAACTGTGTATTAATTATTTAATGTCTAAAAATTATTATCTGAATATAATTAAATGTTCTTGCGCCATGTAATACAATAGCCGTGTAGATGCACACGCGACGAGAGCTTTATTATTATCGGTTTGCCAATTATTAGCGGTCTGCCAATATTTTTTTGCATAACAGGGGCTTTCCGTAATCATAACCGAATGTATGTATTTTTCTCTCTCTCTCCTTCTTTCCCTGAGAAGCTTCTCCGAAAAAAGTAGGCGGTAATTATTAGTGGAAAATGGCGAGCAGCCATTAGTAGCGAGGGGGGTACCTACTATTGGAGGGGTACCTAGGATTGATGAGGCACAGTAGCCAATAAGACTGCGGCATGTGAATGACCGGGCCTCAGTTAAAGGGGGTGTTAGAGGAGGAACTGCCAGTCCACTGAGAAAGAGAGACCCTCCGAGATAAACACAGACAATCGAAAGAAAGAAATAAACACACCAGTCGGAACAACAATTCAAGATGCGCCAAGGAACCGCACTCTGTTTACGGACGATCTAGTAAGACAATTATTCATTCTTCATGTTTGTGTAAAAGCACACTCATTTCTACGGGAAAAGGCGAAAGGAATTTCAACATTTTTCATGGGGATTTTGAGTTACAAGTTAACTGCGAGAAAAAATATATAGACGTAGTCATTTAGAAAGAACGATAGTGTTTTGTGGCTAGCGGATCGTCGCTCTCAACTTCTTCTGATGAGGTGTTTTTCGCGTTGGGAGAGCGGTACCTCGACAGAAGTCTAGGTATTTTTTACGTATATATATTTTTAAGGTACAGTTCATTCGCCGCGTTGTTGAACGCACGACTAATTTCAATAAATTTCGTACTCAACGAGAAATAATGTTACTGGACGCCGGTCATCAGTTTCCCGGCTTGGGAGTTGGCACATTTGCCAGGCACCACTCAGCAAGCGAAATGCAAGACAGAGACTTGACTTTAGCACAAAATAGCTTTGTCGATTCTGCACACATGGGTGCTTTTAAACTGAACCACGATCTATCGCCGGGACAGAGCTCTGCTTTTACTTCTCAGGCAACGGGCTATCCCGCTGCGGCTCTGGGCGCACATGCAGCCCATGTCACGTCGTACGCGAGTTCGCCTTTTAACTCTACAAGGGACTTTCTCTTTCGCAGTCGCGGCTTTGGAGAATCGTCTCCGGCTGGCAGCCAACATACAATTTTTGGCCCCGCAGCGGGGTCTCTCCATCACTCCCATACAGATAGTCAAGGCCACATATTGTTTCCTTCGATCCACGATCAACATGCGTCCCATGGCTCTCCAAACGTGCTGAATGGACAAATGCGACTTGGACTACCCGGAGAAGTTTTCGGACGATCCGATCAATATCATCAGGTATCCAGCCCCAGGACCGACCCATACTCCGCAGCCCAACTCCACAATCAGTATGGTTCAATGAATATGGGCATGAATATGGCTGCTCACCATCACCATCCTGGTGCCTTCTTTCGCTATATGCGGCAGCAGTGCATCAAACAGGAGTTAATCTGCAAGTGGATCGACCCGGAGCAGCTCAGCAACCCAAAAAAGAGTTGCAATAAAACTTTCAGTACCATGCACGAGTTGGTCACCCACGTCTCAGTGGAACACGTCGGGGGACCGGAGCAGAGCAACCACGTCTGTTTCTGGGAAGAATGTCCCAGAGAGAGTAAACCTTTCAAAGCTAAATACAAACTGGTAAATCATATTCGTGTTCATACTGGGGAGAAACCATTTCCCTGTCCATTTCCCGGCTGCGGCAAGGTTTTCGCGCGATCAGAAAACTTGAAGATACACAAGCGAACACACACAGGTAATTATACTTCGACTTATTTATATAATTTGCTCTGTTGTTGCAACTCTCAGGCTGTTTTGTAACCTTGGATATTAAACTCGAGCGTCGATAGGATATGTTATTTATAATATCACGGTAAGTCATATAAATACGATATGAAAGTGGCTTCTCTTATAGGATATTCGGCAGCAAGTTAAATTTAATGTTTTATCTGCTTAGGGAGATATAAACGTGTTTTACTGGGTTGATTATGCATCTCCTTGCACGGGATACATTCACTGTTTTGTACATCTTCTACAAGTGGAAGTAGTTTTGTGATGTGTTTTTCTTTGCAGTGGAATTTGCTTTTTTAATATTTCAATTTTCTTTTTCTTGGGAATGAGTTTAATTTAAACGTGCTGAATGTTTTCCCTGCAAGAACAGAAGAATCAATGGTCTTTTGTTTTCCCACACATTCCAGAGAGAGTAGGTGCTAGACAGGCCATTGTAGGATTTAGCAAATTTTTACTTGTTTACTCCGCTAATTTATTTAAGTCGCGGAGACTGACTTCGTCCAGGTGCAATTTGCATTTTTATTGCTCACCAAATGGCGTGGCTTTTTGAGTGAGGTTACATGTGGCATTGATAACATTTAAAAGAAAATAACATTTTATCTGACAGTTTCATTTACAGTCGCGAGCCATATTTTTTTTGACCGTCATGGAGTTTATTCTCGGCTTTTCGGATAAATTTTAAATGGGCTACATGCGATTCTTTATTTATTTATTATTATTTGACGACTTCCGAGCCTTATGACTATATGAAAAGGCAACACAGGCATTAATCTTTGATCATTAAAATAGAGAAAAGTGCTCGAATTACATTACGTCCATCGCTACAGTGATATTCCACGCCATGGAAATTGTATTGATTATATTGATTTTAAGTGGTCCTTCGATTTCCCTGCAATATTAGTTATTTTTTCAGAAACATTACTGTCAAGTGTTAATAAAACGATGGGGCACATTTAGCTTGCATGGTTTGCAATTGATGTATAATGTAATAAAAATAGGCGAGTGTGCATACGCAGGCCTTAGCTTACACGCCCCGTAGTTATTATTCGTTTCTCTATTTAAGGCTGTATAAGCAGTTGGAAAATAGATGGACGGATGGGTATTGTTTTTTAAACATTAATTGGTAATTGCTTCATTCCTAGGTACTAGGCTTATATTACGGTCTTTGTGTAGGTTTTATTTCCGAATCGATTTATTAAGTGTATTTGGTTCCTTGGGCATTGTCAATGGTTGAAATATCCTTTTGAAACATTGTTTCATTCTAAGGCACCTCTTAATTTTTTTTTACAGGAGAGAAACCATTCCAGTGTGAGTTCGAGGGCTGCGATAGACGCTTCGCGAATAGCAGTGACCGGAAGAAGCACATGCACGTGCACACCTCGGATAAACCGTATCTTTGCAAAATGTGCGACAAGTCATATACTCACCCCAGCTCCTTAAGAAAACACATGAAGGTAAGAAGACTTCCTTTAAAAGTCATTCATTTGTATTTTTACACGCATTTGCATGTGTTTGTTTTTACTTTTATTTACGCGTTTTGACGTGCCTTCTGGTGCAGCATGCAGCGACAAAGTTGAAAAAATAAAGTAATGAATTCATTGTTTTTTATTGCCAGGTTCACGAATCTTCTCCTCCAGCGTCTGATTCGTCGCCCGCGGCTAGCTCTGGCTACGAATCCTCGACTCCCCCTGGCCTGGTTTCCCCTTCTGCTGAGACCCAAAGCAACAACAATCTTTCGCCTGCATCAGCCGTCCACAATAGCAATGTGCACAGCAGCCTATCGTCCAATTTCAATGAATGGTATGTTTAGCAGAGAGACCCCGAACTCGGAGCCATTTAACAGAATATAAAACAAAAAGAAGACCCCTGTACATAAAAAGGCTTGTATAAATAAACCCATAACTAACGGACACTGTAATATTGTGCGAGGAAAAAAAACATCAGGAAAGTTGCATTGTGAATACAATAATTAAACGAAGAAAAATTGTTTGAAATTTATTCAGTATTTTGTAAATGATAATAGAGAACAATTAATCTCTTTCCATGGTTGTTATAGATTTTGTCAGTCTTTGGTGTCATAGATGTTCCTTCAATGGTAGCTATGTCTGTAACTGGACTTTGAGTGCACATACTATGGAAAAATCTTTTGTATTCTGATGTTAAATATTGTGATCCTCTGAAGGCAATTTGATTGTAGTTATACAACTATTAACTGGAACCAGTGCCAAAGTTAACATTTAACTCATCAGACACAATATTTGCCTGTGAATGTATATTTCGTTTGCTGGGTTTAACTTGTGATGTTTTGTGCTTTGCAAGTTTGAATTGTGAAATACTATTTGGAGGATTGTGGGGGAAAATAAACGTTGTGTCGTTAAATTTTCTGTAACTACACCCTTCCTTTTGTAAATATTGACTGCCATATTTATCCATTTATAATTAAATTATGGTATTTACTTGCTACAGATAAAACAATATTTATAAAGAATGTTTCTTTACTATAAGTATGTACAATTATGAGCTAAACGCGAACAACTGTTTTATGTGTTTTGTTTAAAGTTTAAGAAGTGTTTTCTCCATCCTTGTGATAAATTTCAAGAATTTTACTGCATACAGAAATATAATAAAATGTGTTGCAAGTGTTTAATTAATTGCGCTCTTCTTTTTGACTTAGGACGTTTTTCATGTAACGTTTTGATGCCTTAAATGCGCTCGTGAACACTATTTGAACAATTTATTTTAAAGATGTTGAAAAATCGTTCAGTTTAAAATTATTATTATTGTTATTTTGCTATTTACCAAATGTTTATCGCACTTTAATTGAAACTAAAATATTTCTCCTTTGTCTGTAGCATTTTAATCAGCTGAAGCCGAATCTGAATACGTTATAAGACTCTCCAAAAAGACGTGTGTGTTCTTAGGAGGACATGCTGTTGTAAGTTTTAACTATTGATTTACATATGTCCGTAAAACATCGCCAGAGCAAACCGATTCAATTGGAGTATGGCAAAAAAAACGAAAAGCAGTATCAATAACAATAATAGATTAAATATATTTAAGTCCATTAGGAAAATGATTCCCTTATATTCTGGTAGCTGTTGGATCGGATTGGAATCACTCATCTATTTCAGCAAAATACAACCCTGACCCGATAAATAGCGAACTGGAAAACCCACCGATTATATAAAAAAGTTTTATTTAAGACCTGTTACGCCTAAATTGGTTATTTAAAAAATCCCCAAAAGAAGTATTGCGCTGCACGTTTTAATTTATCTTAAAGATATACTAATAATCGTTGCTTTTGTCACTTTTCTTGACTTGGTCGAAAAATAACAAATTATGCATTTTTGTGGTGATATCAGTTTCATCAGCATGACTCTCAATTTAGTGTACATCGAGCGGGAAACTTACATGTTATTTACTGATATCCACGTTCCCAATATATCAGACTTACCTGAGGGTTTAAAAAAACAAACCACAGAAAACCTGACTCTTCAGCTGCAAGCATCGAAGTAAATCTTATGAAACAGACGTGTATATGAAGGATTTGTGCACCTTCATAACCCCCCCCCCCCAGGTTTAGAGAAAATAAAGCTTGAGGTCGAGCAGCCATGAACTTGAACTTGACACAGCTCTGAGGGAAAGCCTTTGCTGCCTAATACTTAGCCTGGCACATTAAGACATGAATGTATACCAGGCCGCTTTATGTCAGTTTTATAGGTCTATTAATAATTCGGCCAAAATGTAAGACACGATGGGGTTTTCCGGTATATCACATACACTCAATCGGTTTTCTGTTAAAGCGAACGAAGTCAACAGGATAATCCATAACAAACAGGAGCGCATTGTCATCTGAAATTCTGCTTTTATAAAATGTCTATAACGCTGTTTTTCATTTCCCCGCATTTCATTGCTGTTGTTCACATATATAGCTCTGTTTATCTATAAATCAAAAGAGGCGGAAGCCATTTGGACGTGGTGTAGATGATTGACTAGCATCTGTGTTTGACAAGAGAGGGACACTAACAGCTAAATTCTATCTTTTGAACCGAATCCGTTTGTAAAGTATTATTATGCTTACACGTCGCTAATGCTGACGAAGCGGAACTTTTATGCCAACAGACGAACTGACAAACAGACAGACAGATAGACAGAGACAGACAGACAGACAGATAGATAGATAGATAGATAGATAGATAGATAGATAGATAGATACTTTTATTTGGAACGTTTATCTATTTGTTTGTTTATAGACGATCGATTTCATTTTTGTTTTCCGTCTGTACAAAATACAGCATGAACGACATAAAATATTCGATATTAGTAAAATACTTCGTAAATAGCATATTTCGTAGTAGATTTCAGAAGGAATATTTTTCCTAGTGTGGTGAGTTTACAAAGTACCGTGTAATATTTTGCCTATGTGTTCATGAACTCACTGAATAGTTTCAGTGGAGGCAATAGAAAAACGCAGAGAGCCCGAAACATGCCCGGGTGAGAACATTCAGTGATTTGTCGGGAACGTCGGTCTCATCCTCCTGTGTTGTTCGGTGGATGCTTATGTCTGCGCAGAGAAAGCTTACTCTTTTAACTACAATTTAAAGAGGAGTTTGGAACGGAAAATCTCGCATTTGTGATGAAATATGATGTATGAAAATAAAACAAATTGGAATAATCCGCCTGCTTGTGTGTTTTATACGGTGTCAAATTAAAACAATTTAAGATCAAGATTTTTGATAGTCATTTATGATGGAGCATTACTATCAGACATAAAAATAAAATCATGCTTTGTATATATCTGATTACAATGGGAATTTTTTTAATCGAGGAACAATAAGAAATGGCTGTTTATTGTTTTTCAACGGTATTTTTCACCATTTTTTTGGGAAGCAAAATCACTTACAATTACGAAAATGCCGCAGTAAAAGAAGTTTTATTTGTTCTGGCTGAAAGGTACATAACTTTTTGATGTCGCGGCTTGTGGAAGTTCATTGAATTTCATGAAGTGTCTACGCACCATTCACACCGCTTACGCGAAGCTTATACCGGGTACACAGACTTCTCAGCTGGAACAGCGAGCACTCTCTGTTATTTCGGTCATGAACGTGGCTTTAAAAGCGACACCTATAAAGATGACCTATTATCAATTTATCTATGACTATTCCCATAATCAGAGTAAATTTTACTGGCATGGAATATTGGGGTGTCCACAGTTATAGCATATTTCCTGAAGTTCCGTCAGCCACATAGAAGAAGGAGATACAGAACATTAAAAGAAACTAATGAGCCAAACAAAGTAACATTTGTAATATTTATATTATTGATACTTTTCTGTCCAAGAATAAAATCATGAAATATTGTTTAGGGTTTTAATTGTCATTAAATGCGATGCATTTTTCAATTAAGAATCCTATAGGGTGGTATAAATCTTTTCATTTGACAATACTAGCATAATCATTCATAATTCATTATTTAAACAGCACAACGTCTGCAATCTGCATTTATTTTTGAAATAAATCTACATATAATATATAGGTACAGAAATGATACTATATAGAGTATGTATAGTAATTTTTTGAATGAAGCAGATAATTGAGTTTTGTTTATTTCATTAAGCTCCGTAGGTACAGGTAGTCACGTTTGACAATTTTAAGAACTGTATTGCAGCGAGACCAGTTTTCATGCAAAAGCGTTCAATTTCAGTTGAGTCGTGTACAAATTCCGTTAGAATAGTCAAAAACAGCCGAAACACATTTTTATCATAAAATAGGGGAAACTGAATGTTCTTCTTTAGTTTATATGTATAATATATTTTATATATGAATTATTATTGATAAGGTATTTTGATAATGCTGCCATTAAGTGACTATAAAAACAGATTAAATATATCCCTGTATATTCATTTCAAGTTGCTTATTTTCTTCTCTTAAGGAACTAATTCAAAAATAATCAACGCGCATGGATGTCTGAAATGTCCTCGCTTGAACTTGTAGCAATTTAAACAGGTACCCATATTTTGAAAGAATCTGCGTTGTTGCACAGATCTTTTAATTGTCGTCTTTATGGAAATCACGCTTGTTGAACAGGCTACGAACATACCTTACAAATCAGGGAAAACGAAATTCTATTCCCTATTAGTAAACGTGAAGTCTCCTCCCTAGCCACCTTATGGAAGACAAGTCTTTTTCATTGCATACACATTAAAGATCAACTGAACCTACAAAAATCTAGGCTAAGTGTTTATGAGTATTATACAACACACACAAAAACATCTCTGATGCAGTTATATTATGAGAATTTAAATTTGTTTATATGCCCATTTTTAAATAAAATCGAGACAATTAATAACTCCCATTTCGGCTTCTGGATTTACTAGGCTACGTACCCTGTATGAAAAAGCAGTCATAAGCCCACATTTTAAATACTCAGGTTTTACATATATCTACCTCTCATTTTTATTTGCTTGTGTTTCCTTAGACAAGAAATACGCGTTATTCGCTCAGTTTGCTTAATAGGAACTCCCGGCAAGCGACACGTGTGCATGTATGTTCAGTTTAAGTCATTTCTGGTCAAAGAATCCACAGTTTGGGTTTGGTGACCTTGAAGTGTCTGTTAACTTGTCGCTTTGAACGAGACAGGAAATTAGTATTCACAATTTCATGATAATTTAAATACTTATTTTAAAAGTTACTTTTATCTATATAAAACATACATATCATCCAGAAAATTACAATTAACAACCACCATTAGTGCGACAGACGATAAAAATAAATGAATACATAGCCTTGGTTGTTTAGAACAAAATTGATATCCTGAGCGAATTTTCGGTTTTATAACATCATCACTGATTTTCATTGAAGTAAACTATATTAAAAACATTTATATGTTCGTTTATTTTGTGATACAAGAAGATTCGCAGAATAATAGTGTAGAAAACACGTAAATAATTTAGAATTTTTGAGTTTACGTTCACATTATACATATGACCATGATCATTTCCTTTAAATGTATTGCCAAAATAAAATGTATTTAATAAAGCACAGGGAATAATCAAAGAAATGGAACAGGGGTAAACTGCAACGTGACCACCTTTAGATGCGTTGTGCTCCACTCAGGGGTCAAGGTCGTTAACGCATGCACCGATACTATAGTAACATAAGTTCAAATTTGTGTTTTGAAAATGCAGATGAAACATATATCAAATATATGCAGTCAGGAAATATTTTCAAGCTTTTTGCCACCAAAACTCATGGAGTTTCCAAGTACCATTTTTAAATAAGCAAAAAAAAAAAACTCTTTATTGAGTTTTTCCTGAAGATATCAAATGTTTTCCATATGCTTTTTCATATTAAAAGAGCAATTTCACTCAAGTTGATACTCACCTGTGAAAAGTTCACGTTCTTGTGTTTGTTCTGATCGATTCATCATACGACCTGAATTATGTAGCAATGTTTAAATGAACTGGATAAAATTATCTAAAAAAATGCAGCTTTAACACATGGTAAATATTTCAGTGCTGAGCTACACTGAGGATAAGTGATGGTGCTTCGCTGATAACTAAAATTTCATTGAAAAATAATCATCTGTGAAAAGCCAGCAGTTATGGGTTTATGACGTTTCATTATAATGCAGTTGACAGATTCAGTCTTTATGTATCATTATATATCTGATAGGTCTTGATAGTTTTGGATTTTTATTATCTCCCAAAGACTTGGATAATGTCAATACAGAAATGGAAAAAAGAATAATATTCATGGCATTCCAGGTGATATTCAGTGTAGAGAATACCATGCTTTCGCCTTTTTTTGACTGTTGTTTATTCCACAAATGATGGGACAGAAAGGAAAACAACATGGCTGTATTCCTGGGTTTGTGGCAGGGGGAAGACAGATGGCCAGCGGTCGCGGATGCAGGGTCTGGGTAGGGATGCGTGGGTAGACACTTTGTTGATCCTCAGGGGTGGTTGCTTAAGGGAAAGATGCCACAGCACCAAATTTCGAAAACAATGTAACATAAAGAGCAGAGCATATTCGTAGGCAGGAACTAGGTAACACTCATTTTTAGCTATTCTGCTGCAATTCTAAATAATAATAAGGAACAGGAATGTAAAAATGACACAAAGCTAAGCATTTTGGATGGATATGTCTGTACCACATTACATTGCATTACATCACATCAGAAGAATACGCTGCATAAACTTGAGTAATTCCGATAAATAAACATATCCTGCTTTTTTTCCTGAAAATTGAAGATGGGGTGTTTGTGATTCTTTATATTATAAAATGATTATGATTGTGGCAGTGATGATGATGATTTCAACTGTTAGTGTTTGTTTGTGACCATGCAAAGACCAATGAAATAGCATATACTACCAATGCAGTTATTCACATTTCATTCAGATTTTGCTATTCAAATACAAATTGAATGTTAATTAACCATAATTAATCACGCACTCGTACACTGATCCGGAGATTATCTAAAAACCCTGAAGAGCATCAAGCAAGACTCTGCATCTCTCTGGAGTCAGAAAAAATCTCAGGAGACTTGGATGCTGTGGTGCAGAATACTAGAACTCACCTGTATACAAATGGTGAATTATGGGTAATATTTCAATACAGCAGCAAATCAGCGATAGCAGTAACCATCTGGACTGTAAATCCCAAGGTAAAGATTTTGCAGATCGGGGACTTTCTCTGATTCCCCATGCAGAGGAAGCCCATGGGGACGGAGAACAAACAGTTAAGATATGGAGTTACAAACTCAGAGACACATAAACCCCAACAGTTGTTTCCCGTTCCTTTCTTGCTGTAATGAACACAATTTCTTAAACAGAGAAATGCCTTTCCCAGAGGGGGTAAGCGGTTTAACCTTTCTGTTGACTCACATTATGGGAAAAGCATCATTCTCTAAAACTAACAGTATGGCCAGTATGCCCAGGCAATTTAAAATAAAGACATTGATTTGAATAATGCGTTAGTAGAACACATCCCCATCACAAATGCATGTAGAGGGAATACATGCACATACACACGCGCACACACACACACACACACACGCACACACATGTTTGTGTTCATATTTTTTTAAGAATATTCCATTAATTTCTATGGGCAAAACTCTAATCCAAACTATGACAACCTCAACCCCTTTCCAGTTCTTACCTTAACAATAAGTAACTAAACAAAACACAAGACTTTGGAATTTTTACTTCTTTGATTGTAGTCAGAGATATTTTATAAAATTGAATTTCTCCATGTGGGGAGGGTAAAAATGGTCCCCACAACTGCAAAATAATGGGTCTTTATCACATCCTCACACACACAATTATTAGGTTCAAAATGAATACCTTATATCTCTGAATTTTTTGTCAAATCTTATGCTAGTTTTAAGAAGTATAATGGGTGGAAGCTGAAGCATGGTTTCAAAAATTATTCACAATCTTTTGTTTACAACATAATACATATAATCATTTCATCTGAAGCGAGTTTATATGTTTGTATGTATGTATATGTATGCATGTATATGGACCTGTAGCCATGAAAAAGGTCAGCAAATAGCCCTTTGATTTATTTTGTGTGTTTTTCTTTTCTTCTTATATGACTTATACAGGATTTGCCTTTAGCTATAAAAGGTGGATTTTGGTAAAATGTATTGTCAACAGAGGCAAACAGACACCATCTCACCAAAATCTGAAAACTGATAATCAAAGGCCTTTGAATTATATTTAAATGCTGCAGTTTTGATATGGCATAACTATACATATCAGAACATAAGGTAAGTGTTGCATATGTAGATGTAGCAGATGTTCAATGCTATGATACAATAACTATACAAATATATGAAATTTGTTCCAAACTTTTTGTATGTTCTTTCGGCTCTCACGAAGACATTAACTCAAGCGATGGGAAACACAGAATAGCAAAAAAGTACTGAAAAGTAAAAGCTTAATTCAGGGTATATTATCACTTATAGTGCTTGAGTGGAATGTGCTTCTCTTTGATTGCTTATATTTAGGCATTTTATCATTTATCTTTAGCAATAGCTGGTTCTTCGTCATTAAATTAAACCTGGAAAACTGCAATAGATTACTTCTGTACTGACACTTTCGGCATCCCATGACTGACGTTTCACCAGAGCTAAATGTTTCTTTAAAAGTCTTTGCAGCCAGGTCAATGACGCACGAAAAGCTGGCCTGTGATTGGCTGATTCAGATCACACCCCCGAGTTGAAAGGTCACCTTCTTCCTGCGCGCAACCTAGCAGCCATGGCGTCGTACACAGTCAGTGGAGCTCTGCAAAGAGTTTTATTTGGGTTGCAGGTGAGCAGCTGATGAAATTATTACAATATTCACTGTCTTTTGTCTCCCCTCCGTGGAACTGGACATTAGCTATAAAGTGCTGTTCTGTCGCTGCAGCTCACAATATATTACAAGCCTTCTAAAAGAGACATCACTAACAGCTCGGATGTATATCTTTAAGTTTTTGTAACCTTTAATTTGGAGTCCGTTCCATCATAAACACTGATAATTTGAGTGTCGTTTTACACTCGTTTTTAAGAATTTTTAATCGGTGCACGGTCCTCTACATGAGACCAGTTACCTTTTCTCAATGTCAAAAGGTTGCCACGAAACAAGAGCTTAGCTACTTCACGTAAATGGATAGGTATCTGACTCTCCATTAACCTGCTGTTTAAAGGACAAAAAGCTCTGTAATCGTTTTATGGTTGGTATAATGATATCACGGTCGTTACATACGATGTAACGCTACAATTTGTAAGGCATTATTTCCAAGTAAAAGCCATGCAGTGGGTAAGCTCTATAATAGCACTTAGTTTTATCATTCTGTCCTGGAGTAGACAGCCCAGTTACTTTTACAAGTGATGTTTTCTATCATCCTTAGTAATGTCAATGCTAGAATATTAAAAGTAAAACAATGAATATTTGACTGATTAAGTAAATTGAGTTTCTGTAATTGGTAGCCACGTAACTGCTTAATCTAGGTAATTGGATTAAACTGGATAACCATAAAAATTGGATGTGTGGTTAGTGTGAAGGACTTCAGTCTCCATGACAAAACTTTTTATTATCTTGCTGTTTGATAGCGTGTCTCCTTCAAGTCAAGGTGTCATGTCAACACTACAGTCTCACAATACTCCACGGTATATGACTCCAACGAAAAGGTATGTTGCATTTTTAACTTATTCATCAGGACCCACCAAGCACTTAATTATTGACGGTTAAACACTATTTTACAATAAGACAGATGCTTAAATGTTGCATATAGCTTGTTTGCTTTTGGTTACATTCCGGAAGTCACGTTTGCTTGGTGTGGGATACGAGAGCATCATGTGAAGTTTGTATCGTTCTGGCTGCTAGTTGTGTAATTATTGGGTCAACATCAGAGATGGGGGTGGGTGCATCCTTGTTATCACCACAAATAGGGCAATTTCTGAGTGCACTTACTCATTGAACATTGTACAAAAGAAATGGCCACAGCAGGTAAATGATCATATAAACAGTATAATACTCATCTTAGTTACTGAAAATCTTTATTTTTCTTTGCCAAAGCCCTTGATTTCTACACCTACTGTTGTTTTTATTATTACAAACTGAATGTCCAGGGTTAGCAAAAGAAGTGAGAGATGCAGAGGTGGACATTTCAGGCCCAGAAAGTAAAAATCCTAATCAGGGTTTTGTTTCAACCAACCAGTTGAGCATACAGAGTCACACTCGCAGAGTACTCACCTGGCTGGTTGAACCAAAATCCTGGCCTGGATTTTTACTTTCTGGACCTGAAATGTCCACCTCTGGAGAGATGTTCCATAGTTTCTAACCCATGAAAGATGGTACAGAAACACACAAATGGTAATGACCTGAGTTAAGTTTATGACTGCAGTCCCCACTCCTAAAATATTATTAACCTGTCATACTGGGCTGACAATATTTGTGGTGTATTTATTTTTATGTACGCATTTCAGTTTCCCTGAAAGAAACTGGCAGAGATATAGGTGGTCATTGAATCTTCTGAGCGGAGTCTTGTGTTGTTTGTGGCAGGATAAAAATGCACTTAACAACAACTAGCTTCAATCAATCAAATGGCCAATGTAAATGTTGAAAAAATTATTTTTAACAATGAATAGTTTTAAATGATAAACGATTGTTTGTTTGCATGTACTTTTTGAACTGTTAAGTCTCATCATTTTTACTGTGGAGGAATGTCATTGTTTTGGATATCAGAAACTGTTTGTTGTTTTGTGGTATAAATCATTTCATGATTTGCCTATAAGACTTACAACAACTTTTTATCAAAACTTTTCTAACTTTGCAGTAATATTGCTGGAGATTTTTTAGACAGTTGTTTGACAGTACTTACAAATGTTTGTTTATCCTGGCAGACTTTTGACAAGATTCTTATTGCAAATAGGGGGGAAATTGCTTGCAGGGTAAGTGTCTCCATTCCTCATTTTAATTCAGTGTAAAAGCTTTTTAAAGATGATAGCTCCCATCAAGTTAACAAACTGTTTTCTATCCATAGGTAATGAAAACCTGTAAAAAGATGGGCATCAAAACTGTTGCAGTACATAGCGATGTGGACTCCAATGCAGTAAGTTGAAGGAGACATCTCGATTTTCATTTCCTGTTTCTCTTGTATGTCTGGCGTACCTAAGTATACAGGCAAGCTCCCGTGGAGATCTATCATTTGAGGAGGCTGTTTTGATTACTTCCAATATGGGTGACATTTATTAACATGTTTCATGAAGTCATCTGAAATGAGTACTAGTCTTATTGTTTTAAATAAAAACAAAGTAGTTATGGCTGTAACTGTTTTCCTCGATTAATTTAGAAGATTGGAATTTTTCATTTCCACTGTGATTATCAATGCCCTGATTACCCCATACAGTGCATCTTCAATCCTTCTATTGATGTTATCAGCTTGGAGGAACTTGATTTTTGGTCTCGGCCTTCGCTGTGTGAACCAGTGGGCTGGAAGGAACTAATTTTGATTGACTGTAAGCCTCAAATTTCCAAAAGTGGCTGTTTGGACCTTCCACCCATTGACAGTTGAGCTTTATAATGGACAGTGAGCAGTGAACACCTGTTACATTGATGTCTATGGCTGCCATCACAGGAACTTGTGTTTAACGTTCCCTCACACTCCAGCTCCTCTCAGGAACCTTTAGATAGATTAATAGATAAGAATGCTTTCACTGAGGTAATTTGTTTGCACATGTTTGTTCCTCCCAAGTATATCTTGAATATCAGTACAATACAATCATCTTATGAATCCTTTGAAATAGTAGGGGCCAAATATATTTCCACCACTTTACTTGCTTGTGCTACTGAGATTTGTTTGTTTGCAGTAGTCTAATTAAAGTAGAATTGACTCATTTGATCACCATTAGGTACCCTAAGTGGCCGACTTGAAATGACATCGCTGAAATAGCAGGGGATCACATGCACTTTCACGGAACAGGAGCTTGCATCCCCTATGCTGAAGTTGGGGGGGGGGTGCAGGTTGGTTTAATAATGGACTCATGCATTAATCATGTGATGTATGACTAATGTCCTGTTCGTAGAATCTGATGTTAAATAAACAATACAGTCATCTAACCTGCGAGAAATATTTTAAAATTGACTTTTGAGTGATTCAAATTTTTTTTTCGCCTCCTGGGGAAGACAGGATGCTGGTGTTTTCACCTAGGAAAGTATTTAAAGAATGTTATTTAGTGTGTATAAGAGAAGCTGTGAAATATGTTTGGTGATAAATATCGTAAAATTGTAATGAATTGTTAAAGTGTGTTGGTTGAATTTTGTTTATTGTAATGTCTGGTTGGTCTGTTCAAAGAGGCCAAAGTTACCAGAAGTCCTTTTCTTGGTAGTCTGTAGGCAAATTATAAATATAGGTAAGGAAATCATTTAGTTGTAACAGTAACTACCCTGGATACAGATTAATGTATTTAATGTAGCAAATATTTTCAAATTGATAGTGCAAGTTTGATTTATAAATATGCAAAAAATTGTAGTCTGTAGTAAGACTAACAGTGAATATTTGTGGTACGCTTTGGGTGTTGGATAAAAATCGAAAATTTATTGGCCCCCAAATTGAGAATAAACATGCATCTTGCAGTTCTGTTGCCATGAATTGGTTAACTGAGCACAGGGTAACCAATTTTTAATATTCTTTCGCCAGTGTTTGAATTTGTTGTACTTTGTTAAGAAATATCAGGGTGTTTCTTGTGGTTGAAAATAGCGGTAGTCACGTTTCCTCTGCTTCTCGTTCTGGAAAGCAAACAGGGCTTTTTTTGTACTCCTGTTCAGTATTTCTTTGTACTTTTGTGCAATGAGTGTGTTAAGAAAATGTGAGCATAGCACCCCATCCCTCTAAATATAAGTCTGGCGCTTACAGGCCCAAACTCTTGACTAATTGCCTGAAACTGACTACATCTGGTGCAACAGATAGAAAAGACGAAACTAGAAAATAGAAAAATATGGAATATTTTAGAGATCTTGGCACTCAAGATTGTTGTGAAGAGATGCTAAAAATTCACTGGAATTGGTATGCGGCACCCGTGTTCATATCTCTTTCTTACAGATTGCCATGAAGTGTAACAGAGATGAAAGTCTTCTACTAATGGTTTGGACTCACCCATTCTGGTACAGAGACGTGACTATAAACCACTAATAAGTCCCTTAAAAGAGTGACAAGTCTCCAGTGCTTTTGTGCATCTCATCTCTATAGCATGTGACCTAAAAGCAGGCATTAAATAAACGGAGTTGCACTGCAAATGAAATGAATGATTTTACTCTCCATACAGACTTTCATGTTTGTGGAGCGGAGTGTCTCGCTTCTCTGGATCTGACTCTCTCCCCCCCCCCCCTCCCCGGTGTCTTGAAGGTCCTATTCCTCCAGCACTTGACAGACAAATTTGAGATGTTGTTGACAGTCTCCTACAATTCCCCATCCTCCTACTTTTTTAAAAGTAAGAGGATTTAATATTCATGGGTGATATTGTCATAACCTTAAATACGATGAAATGTTTGGGGGTGTATTTGAAGTCTGCTGTTTGCTTTAGCAGGTTACAGTTGTGTTACGTTGGATTTTGTTCTGCCCTAGTCAACCTACGTTACCAAATAAAATATTTCTTTGGTGAGAAATGGTAATGAAGGCTGGGGGGGGGGGGGGGGGGGGGGGGGGGGGGGGGGGGGGGGGGGGGGGGGGGGGGGGGGG
>JAABNX020000001.1:43050656-43066127 GCA_015163995.2 Mormyrus lacerda | reverse complement strand
TATTTATATTATATGTAACATCACTTTAAAATCTTTTAACATTTAGATGTTCAGAAATTTTATACTTATTTAAAAACGTCATCGGTCATTAAAAGAATCGTACGTCTCTGGGTACTAATTGATCATCAGTTATTTGGTGTTTGTTCTGGTGATGTGGTATTTCGCAGAAGGTATAATCTTTCTTACGCCATCTTTTGTTTGGCTGACACCAAGATTTGCCTTTGTTTCGGACCTGATGCCTTGGGAATCCCGATAGACCAGCCAGCTGAGGAGTCACCGGAGGGACACTGGTGGTCATTGATTTAAATTTTATCCTCAACCCCCCCCACCCTTTTTTTTTTTTTTTTAAAAAAAAGGAAAAGTTCAAAGGAAATGTTGGGTAGAGTTGGGGTGGTCCAGAGGGCCAGATCGAGCAGATGACTGGAGTAAACGCGGCTCAGCAGGTGTGCTGTTTATGTTTACACTGCAGGAGAGGGTGCCGTCAGACCAAACACAACGTGTTGCTTCACATGTGGCTGGAAATCACCACAATGCAATTCACCCCTGTTTGTGACTATTTAGATGCAGAGGCTGCTCTTCCAGATGGTCTTGTTTCCCAACACCTTTGCTGCTTGCTCGTAACCTCTCCTCTTTTTTAAAATTTTACTTAGCCATTAGTGTTTTCACAGCAGATTGCGGGCAGAGTGACCGAGTTTATTGATTTGCTGGAACAGTTGTGTATGTTTATCGGCATTTTTAAGGTGGCTGAAGTCGTCCCTGTTTGCATTTGCTATCTTATCTAATCTCATTCTGCATTTTTCATTTGCAAATTCAACAGGGCTTAAGAGGAGAGGCCAGTCTTAATTAGGTTAGTTATCTGTAGTCTGAATGGATAAAGTTCTCGGGAATTGTAGATGTTCTAAATTAACCTAATTGGATATTTCAGCAGAACCCCTGCAAATGTAAATATGCGGGATCGATAAGAGGGGAACTGCAGGCAGGGGAGACCTTGTCGACGGGAGGATGCCTTTTGAACAGATAATGACCTGCAGCCGGCCAGTCATGGTTAAGTTCCCCCCTCACTTTCCGCCATGCTAATGCTAACAGAGGACCCAGCTGATTCATTACAGGGGGCTGGGGGGGGGGGGGGCTTGGCTGCCAGTGCCAGACGGCCAGCCTGCCTTTGTCAAGTCGCAGAGAGCCGAGCAGAGGTCTTCAAAACCGTGCAGGCCCCCATTCGCTCACAAGTATCCGTTTAGTCATGTGACTTTTCAATTTGTATCTTGATGCTTATCTATTCCATATGCATTCGTTATTTAGTGGTATTGGTGCAAACATTTGTTACGAGACTCACCTAAAAGCAAGCTGTGTAGTAGGAACGTAAAAAGAATTCTAGTTATGGAGGGAGGAAGTGTATTAACAGGTGCTTTATTCGTTATTAATAAAGGAGTTTGAGATCTTTTATCAGATTCCATTAAGCTACAGAAATAATGTCGTGTATTATAGTATATAGTTCAGTAAACATAGTGGTTAGATTTTGTGGTACCTGATGCACCTGGTGGAATGAAAATTTAATAGCAGCTTTCCCTCTCTCTCTCAAATATAGATGCGTTTACAAATTAACACTTCTGAGAACTGAGACCTGTATTACCGTTTCTTTTTTTTTTAACAAATCAGAGTGTGAATTTATTCCATGGGGCAGAGTAATAGAAAAATATATATTTCCTTGTTAAAACTTTCAATCAGAACTTTTTTGTGTAGATTTTTTTTGTTTGTAATATATGTTGTAATGGTTTTTGATTAATCCCACCTATTGTGGATAAAATCTGTAAAGTGCTGAATTAATAAAATGTACGTTTGTGTAACAGTTTTATAGTTTTTAAAAATGTTTCTATTGTTGGTTGGAGGAGAGAGGCTGTATTTTTTTGTATTTTTTAAAAGGTGTATTTTTTTAGGAACTTTTATTAAACTTCTTTAGTATAGTAAGTGTTGAAATAGACGTGCAGTGTTGCGTGTTTTGCTAAACTTCGCTTAAATTCGTCCACCTGTTTGTTTTTTTTTTTTATTTTTTTTTAATCTTTCGATTAATGTCAGATGCAAGCGCAAATACTATAATATAAGTTGTTATTACTCCTGACAATTTCACCACCTGTTTCTTTTCAGGGACGGATTTCGCTTTTCGTCGCAAGAAGCTGCTTCAAGTTTTGGTGATGACCGACTCCTTATAGAGAAGTTCATAGATAACCCACGGCACATAGAGATACAGGTGAAACCAATCCTCCGCCTCGAGCGATGCATTATTTTTTGATCTTTACGTTTGTGCGTTAGGATTCGTCCATGCCAGCTGCCCCCGTGCACCAATAGCATTATTTGTGGCCTTACGTCTTGTAAGCTCCTCTTATATGCATTGTATAATTGTGCGTGTGTTGTATTTAGGTTGTAGGTGCCATGTAAACAACGGACACAATGGTGACTGGTCCTTTGAAGGAAGTAGCTTTAGATCTCTGGCATCACCTTAGACTGCCTTGTGTCGGTGTGGTCATGGTCGTATTGATTGCCGCATCATCGGAGCATGTTTAAACAGGCAGGTTTGGCTTTGCAGACCTGTATATATTTGGACGCTTTTTGAAATCCGTAAGTTTTTCTTGGTGAACTCATATATCCTTGTTTACTTCCAGCTCTTGTCAATCAGCCGAGCTTTTATGAGTCACCGAGGTACCTTCTCCAGCCAGCTTCCCCTCTGAAACGAGCGCATATCCTGCAGGGCAGCTGCTAGCAATATGAGCGTTGCAATAGGAATCCTTTAGCTTTGCCTTTTACGAGCTGCAATGTCTGGCTTAGCGAACCTCAACCATGCATATTTTAGGGATGTAAATGAGAGGCGCACTGTCGAGGTTCGTGCTCCGTGGCTAAGCGGCGGTGTCTCGCTTTGGCACTACAGTCCTGCTGCCGGTTTCCACGCCCCCCGGAAGCCGTCGTCGCAAGCATCGCTGTAACAATGAGGCAGACTTTCATATTAGAATGGATGCCTGCAGTGCTGTATTTATTATTTATGAGCAAGTGGCGTCTCCACGTGAGGCAGTTGTGGGACCCAGGAGCAGAGGAGATGTGCATTTGTTGGTACGCTGGAGCAGCAGGCAGACCCATGACCCCGTGTGACACACCGGAGTTGTGCCCATCGGTGAGCTCCAGTCTATTCTGGTGCCGCTGGCAAGGCAGCCTGCTGGCCTGCCAAGGGTCAGTCCCCATCCTTGGACCCATCCTGTCCTCCCCCATAAATCCTGGTGATGTAATTGCCGCAGCTTGTTTGCAATCAAAGTCGAAAGTTGTCCCCGCGGTCTGACAGTTTTCGCCAGTGATGAAGCATGAAATATATAACTAATTGGAAATGGCGACTTCCTCTGAATATGAGAGCCTGTACAGTATAAATTGAAATATAGATCGTGCTAATTAACTGCCATTGTTTATAGTGCATCATAGGCTTGGGTGGTATGTAATTTTTCCTCCCATCACAATGTCCAGACTATGGATTAGACAGGTACTGATTTCACGGTAAACCATAGTAAAATTCCTGACTGTTAATAGTACTGTTTCAAATTTCAGTCATCATATAAATTGTGGTTGATTACCGCATATTGGAAAAACTTGTGTTTTAAATGCAATCCAGCATCAACCAAAGTTAGCTACTGTCTGCCAGATGCAGGTATGCAGGCCTGGCATGCAACGTGGGTTTGTCGCCGAAGAGATGGCGGAAGCCAGTAATGGCACTCCAGAGATTTTTAATCTTAATGCACATTTCATATAGCTTTTAATTGTTTACATAAGGCAATTGGCTATGTAATTGTTTTTATTGTCCATGCAAACAAAGTGCACAGTGCTGCTAATTTTATTTGTGGCTTTTCAATGTAAAATGTGATGAAATGATTTCAGTTTGTGTATCATTACTTTTTGAACACGTTCAGCACTTTGTAACCAAACAGCAATGATACTGATGACCTTGATAATGTCACTAATAAATGGTCACTATAGTTGGGCTCTTTTCGTGCCTTTCCATCTCTACTCCAGACATACCACGGTATGAGATTTTGACAGTTTTTTTCAAAATATTGGGCCAAAATACTGTGGTATACTGTCCAAGCCTTGTGCATTGTACCTGGATCAATGTCAAACAGTCCTCAAAATATCATGCTCTAATTAGTCTCAGGTATTAGCGTATGGATCTCTAGGTCTTCCAGGAGCAGGATATTGCGAGCCGCATCTCATTTCCTTGGTCAATTTTTTTTTAAAACTATAAACAAGACTCAAAATTATACTGACCCATAAATATGCTTATGAAGCAGCATTGCTTGCTGATGCATCTATCTCTGTCCACATGCTCTGCTGGATGTCAGAGGATTTGGTTGCACGTACAGTTGAAAAATAAGAACTTCTGTGTTGTCGCTCAAGGTTCTAGCTGACAAGCACGGCAATGCCCTCTGGCTAAATGAGAGGGAGTGCTCCATCCAGAGGCGCAATCAGAAGGTGGTGGAAGAGGCTCCAAGGTAAATTCACATGTCCTTCACCCTTGTAGTTTAATAATAATAATAATAATAATAATAATAATAATAATAATAATAATAAACCTAAGCTTGTCATATTTAAATCACTGTTTACAAACCAGCTTCCATCTCTCAAATGACCATCTCTCTGCATATGAAAGAGGCTGTTGGGGTTTTGAGTATAACCAGCCCGTCTGTGTTCTCCAGCTGCTGTGTGGTTCACCTCTTCTTCTGAGAGCAGAGTGGGTGGGTGTGTTTTGGGGCAGTGGGGGCCACGGTGCCCCTCGGTGGTGAGAACCAGAGAACCGCGGCCTGCTGATGCGCCGCTGGCGTGTGCTGCCCCTGCCACGCTGGGGGACGGCTGCTGGCCCTCGAATTCACCTCCTCCGACTGGCCATTGTTCCCCTCCCAGCCAGAGTAGTCAGATCGGGAAGTCCTGCCAGCACCCAACACCACTGTTCTCTCTCTCCAACACAAAAATTGGCTTTTGGGTTACTTGTGTGTGTGTGTGTGTGTGTGTGAGTTTTCTATTTTTTCCTCATCTGAACAATAGTCTTGAACTGAACTCACTCACTGTCCAGAGACACCCTACTTCTGCCTTGCTCATACAGTTTTAGGCTCTTAAATTGACTCTGGATTGTTCTGCATCTGTGCTGGAAACCATGGAGCTTCACTGTGCTAGATAAGCGTTCCTGCATCTTGCCCAGGTTGGCTTGGCATTCGGCTCCAGTTCATCCTTGACCTTCTCCAGAAACAATGTGCAGTGCATTCCCCATCCCCCCATAGCCTGATAACTGCTCTGGTCTCCTGATTGTCTAAGAACCGCCAGGGACATAATGTCAGAACACTATTCTCTAGGAGCACTTTAAATATTTGAAATTCCTATCCACTGCAGGTGCTTTGTTGTGGTCTTGTTCCCTCTCTGCATCACCTTTTAAAAACCAAAATTTCCCTCACACATATAGATTTGAAGGTACTGATAGAACATATTCATTAAAGGTGGAGGTAATTGTGCTTTCAGCCAAGGCCACCCGGTCGTTCACTCTTTTATGTGAACTACACACAGAGAAGGTTATGAAAATACTCTTTGCGGAAAAGCCCCATTTAGCAAGCTGTGATATTAATGAACGTTCAGGCCGCACGCCCGCGAGGTCCTCGTGAATATGTGGAAGTAATCAGCCTGTCCCCTTTCCGTAGCACGTTCCTGGACCCTGAGACAAGGCGAGCGATGGGCGAACAAGCCGTGTCGCTGGCGAAGGCCGTGCAGTACTCCTCTGCCGGTACCGTGGAGTTTTTGGTTGACTCCAGAAGAAACTTCTACTTCCTGGAGATGAACACTCGCCTGCAGGTACTCAGGATTCCCCGGCGCCAGCTGACACTCTGTGGCTGGACCGGCTGCTCCACATTTACTGCCCTCGCGCAGCAAAATTTCTCTGCCTTTTTCCCCGATGAAGCACATGCTCAGTATGGCCTGGCCATGCTCGTGAGATTTATGTCAACGTCAGCAGTAAAAACATCACCACCTCTCCAAATATTTGTCAAACAGCGGTGTCTCCCTTTTCACATTCTCTGTTTGGTGTCTTTATTTATTTGAATAAATCTTATTTTTAAGACAAAGGCTGAGGCCTGACATTACATGTTTTTTTTTTTTTCTCTCTCTCCCTTTCTGAGATTTCTTTCATTTGTAGTCCGTCTGTGCTGGTAGCCAGCATGTGTAATCTTATACACTTGAGGCTCATCACTGTCATTTAAAGTAATGCCGGACAACTTGGAAACTCTCTGACTTTCTTAGACCAACAACATCTACTTATTGTATCATAGGCAACACCCTTAAGGATTAGTGACCCATTGCAAGTGTGCATGAGATAGATTTAAGGAAATCATGTTTGCTGTATGCAGAGCCTTGTAGATCTTTCGTTGAGTAGTGTCTATAGTACGTTGTTGACCTCATATGGTAAGCGGGTCGTATTTGTGACGGACTCTTTTGACAGTTTATTTGTATGCGATTTGTTGTATTTGAGAAATGCTTCCTTAAATTGGCCCATCTCTTCAATTGCCATAATTTAAGTATCAATGTTTTTTTTTCCCTTCTTTTTTTAAATGCTATTGCAACAGATACATGGGGCAATTCCAGTTTCAATGGCCTCAGCAATTGGTGTCTGTTGCTCAAAGTGCTTTTGCCTGAAGGTCACAGATAATACAGAATAGTCGCTCCCGTTGGATGGGGGCCACAAAAGCTGGCAATTTCACAGAGGGGTCTGACACTTTACACGATAGACAGTTTAGGTAGCAACGCTAGGAGGCTGGGTTTTATAGTATTAGGAGCCGGGGCCCTCAGGAGGCATTTATAGGCTGTTGTGCCTGACCTTTGCGAGTAGACTGTGCTTTGTGGCGGGATCAGCGGTTTTGGTTATCTGAATCCCCCCGTGGAGTTTCGGGGAGCTGTAGGAGAGCAAGAAAGCAGCAGAAGGTATGCAAGGGGAGGGGGATGAGGGGGGGAAATATACCCACGTCTGATGTCTAAGTTACGCAGACAAAGGGAGGGAAAATATGCATTTTGTCTCTTTTGCCCCGCCTCCCGACACATCAAGCGATCCTATTGGAGGAGAATTGTGGAATTTCGTGGCCTCTGTCTGCTTGCTTGCCCTGCCCTCGTAGCGCTGGCTTCTGAATCCTGGATGAGGGCCATGCCTCTGAGCTCATCCGACGTCCCACCGCAGCCCTCTCGGCCCCATCCAAAGCTCACGATCTTCCTGTACAGATGATTCATAAGGCGGCTAATTCCTGCTTTGGTGGGTGTAGCGCTCAGGAGAGGAAGGGATAGAGAGGCAGGTGCCTCGGTAAGGTTACGTGACCTGGTGGATGACCTCCACCGGGCTGAAGCGCGTTGGGTAAGAGGAAATGATGACAGCAGTGACAGTTTACAAATAGTCTTTTTATAACCTCTTTGTGGAGGCTAAAAATGGGCATGTGCTGTCCGGAGTATTTTTATGTTTTTCTTCTTTTGAGCGATTGCATTAAAAATGCAGAATTTGGTGGCAAACCTTCATGGTGACTTTATGATCATTCTTGGCCATCTTGGAGTGCAACAAGAATATTTCTGTCTCGTTTAAATTGATCTTGTTACTGCAGGTTTTGTGTCTCCTCCTCCTCCTAACAGCCACGTTACGTCCCTCTGAGGAGGCATTTTCCTAATTGCTCAGCGTTAATATTGAGCAAGGGCTTTCGCATATAATTTTTTTTATTCCCGGATATCGATAGCTGTGTGGGTGATGCTGAAGAGCCTGTTCTCTCAGTGGCTGTGCCTCAGGACTGGGATGTTTGCACTAATCATATAGAATTCCCACTCATTTCCACTGTGAAGATGACAATGTGCTACTTTGTCATATTGTTTAATTGCTGCGCTTTGGGTTGAATGCGGCGCGGTAGCGCTTTTACCAAAGATTCCCCATTATTGAATTTTCGGAAACGGTTCCCCTCCCCCCTCTATAAATTTAACTCTGTGATGCAATATATTACGGTGAAATGCAGATGCCCTGACTGCAGTTATACTTATCATTGAGGTTTGGGTGTATATAATGAGCACAAAAGAAAAAAAAAATCATGAAGATTATCATTTTTTTTGTGGCGAATGTAACTGGATGATTGTATTCAGCCTCTTACCCCTGAGTGTTTGTTTTCGTACTTCTACCCCAAAACTTAATTTGAGATCACAACTAAAATCACTGTATTCCACAAAATTCAATGCATTCCCACATGCACCTTAAACAAATACAACTGCAACCTTCCACCGAAGATCTCAGAAGTCCCAGGTTCCCATCTTTCATATCTTAACTAGTTGGAAAAACAACCGTCATGTCAAAAATAGCTGGAGGCTTCTAGGAACAAAAAACAATATCAATATTTTTAAGCAGTGTTTAAAGGAAAACACAGTAGAGGGCTTGACTGATCTTTGAATAAAATAAAATAATATAGCGTAGTTTTCATTATTAATCATAAAAATGCCTAAAGCTACAAGTGTGCTAGATATTGAAATTCATTCTCGTATCGGAAAAAAAGGTTATGGCTGACTGTAGGGTTAACATTTATGTTTTATTTATTCATTTATCAGAAACTTTTATGCAAAGTGGCATGCAGTTGAGACAGTAGGGTCAGTCAGTCCCTGGAGCAATTGGGGTTAGGGGTCTTGGTGAAATCACTCTGACGAGCAACGTCACGGCTGGGCCACACACTGCCACTGTATAATGTTCATATTTATGAAACTCTGTGTGTGTGTGTGTGTGTGGTCTAGATATACCTTAAATTGTGGGGAGCAAATGTCCCCACAACGTCATGAATAACCGTTTTTATTTTTAATTTTTTTTTTTTTTTTTTACGCCTTATGGGGACCAGACCATGTTTGCCGCATTGGCTGTTTTGGAAACAAGACCAGCAGACAATTCACTTGTGAATGGCAGTTCTAGGGATCAAAGACCTTAAATGCCTCATTACAAAAGGCTTTTTGAAGGCTGAGACAGACTGGGATAGCTAGCTGTTCTTTAGAATCGTTTTTTTTTTATTTGATGACAGATTTAGCAGGAAATCATTTGGTGGGAAATTTTTATCTCTCTTTACTGCCTGAAGCATTTTTTTTGGTGATGAAACTTTGTGGGGTGTTTGTTTTCATAAAGATAATTCTCTGCCATACTGCAATTATCTTGGATATTTTTTTTTCTTCTTTGTTTAACTGTATGCCCAAATTTTTTTTTTTTTTAAAAAAAGTGTGTCTTTAAAGTGTATTGCAAGATTATAAAATATATATCCAAAATACTGTATGTTCACAGCTAAGTTAAGACTCCACTTTCTTTGTAAAGGCTGTATTTAATGCATAGTTTTATATTTCGTGACCTTTGTGAATGGTGACTTCAAAGTTGCACGTGTCTTTGTGAGGTGCCACAAGTGGTATGTGAAGATTTTTGTCTCGGTCAAACTTCTTCCATGATCATTTTAAATGTAAAACTTCAATTATAAAACCAAAACAACATGATGCTTTATTTGGGTATCTTGAGTAGTTCTGAGTATTTGTTTATGGAGCTTTATTGCTGTATACAGCAATGTACTGATCTTGTAGATGCTTTTCTGTATCACTCTTGATATTCCTCAGACCCAGGCACGTAGCCGCATAGTAAAATAACAGGTTAGAAGCCCCCCCCCATAGCCAGGTACGTGTTTGAACCCCAGGAGGGTTGCCAGTCACCCCCCGAAATTAATTTCTGGGTCCGGGCCTGCTAAGTGTTACGCATGATTAATCCATATCCATTTGAAATATGGCAGAAGGACTGGCTAGAATTGATAGCCTGTATCAGTTGACTCTTCCTGAACATACATACCGTCTTTTTAAGATGTAGTTAGCGTTAATTTAAGCGTGACATTTTGCACTCCTGAGGCTGCCGCCGCTAAGATTCGCTGTCGGTTCTGCCCCCATCAGGTTACCTGCTCCTTATTTGAATTTGGCTGTAGTGACCGCTGCCATCGGGGGAGGCACCCCCCCCTGCCCTGTGTCTGTTTTGAGCGTGGCTCGCCAGGTGTCCTGTATGACACGGATATGACAGAGCCCTCTGCCAGCCCCTTTTCTGAAAACACCGGCGAACACCCTCGTGTCTGCTAGGAGCATCATGTTTCCCACTGTCTGTGACATCATCTTGTGACATCATCCCGTTAGCTGGTCCTTCTAGACAATAGGTAAATCTGTCAGAGTGGCAGGGGATCCATTTATTCCTGAGCTTTTAGGCCCTTCCTGCGCATGCTGCTCTGGGCTACGTTTAGGCTGTAGAAATGTAATAGAAGCATATCAGAAAGCATTCCCTGATAATCGTCCTTAGTTATGAACATCTTACAAGGTTTGTTTCTCATAGCATTGAAGTCGACCAACGCCCCCCCAACCCGCTAGTATGTTTAGCTGAGGCAGAAAAGCCTCACAGTTATCATGTGGTATTACTTTAAGGTATGATATGTTAATAAAATGTGTCAAAATGTCTGAAACCCCTTTCTCTCTTTATAAACAAACTTACAACGTGAACCGAGCTAATTAGCAAGCCCATCTGTTCAGTTTCACAAACTTACTGATATATACCAGAGAAACTGTAAAAAGACAAGCCTAGTTTTTCATAGCAGATGACATGTTATAAATCTGAATTTAAATTTCCCAGTCTGCAACCCAAGATTTATTTCTTCATTTATTTCCACAGCTACCTTTTTGTATTATCGAGGTTTAACATCCATAATTAGGCTATTCGTTTTACCGAACACATTTTTAAATTGTCAGGCTTTTCCAATTAATGCCATTATGAAAGAAGGTGTGTGTAATGAACCCATGTTGGCTTTCTCTTGGCGTTGATGTGCTTTTTTTGTGATATGAGAAGCTAATGCGTCGGATGTCAGGACAGAGCTGGGTATTCCCGTAACAGCATCATGCTAAGCCGCTAGCGGCATTTTGCTGTTAGCGTGTTGACCGCGCTGATCCTGCTCCCGCCGTTGCGCATGCTAAGCACTACGCAGATAAGTCTGAGGGGAGCGGAGGAGGGTTAAAAAAAAAAATGAGGCATCCATCTGCTCATTTCTGCTCCTCTGCACTGATGTGAGATTACGGTAATCTGGTTACTTGTCAGGACAGGTTAGTGAAAGCGGGCGAACGAGTGAGGTTTGGGTTAAACCAGTTGTGTGGAAATCGCATTCTTTGTCTTCATACTTTGAATTATTCTACCGGAGGTAGCTGGTGGTTACTAATCAGTTCCGTGTTACATTTTAGTAGCACCTCTGAGCTAAGACTTGTTATTGTACAGCTACACCTCATAGCCATTATAGGCCTTCCATTGTTTGTGACTCACAGTGTTTACTGTTTCCTTACATTGACCGTCACGTTAATGAGCCCTTTTGATATTCCTGTGCGCTATAAAAAATATTATGGGGAAATGAAGACATGCTGACTTTGACATACTTGAAAACTTAATGGCTTCATGAATTTTAATAGGTGAGTGTGTTTGTCAGAGGAGGTACCTGGGATGAAAACGGTGGTAAAAGTCGCTGCTCGGAAACTGCGTGTATTTTTCTGTCAAGCATTGTCACGCCAGTCTCTGCTTGTGTTCTTAATTTTCTAGGTTGAACACCCCATCACTGAATGCATTACCGGCCTGGATTTAGTCCAAGAAATGATTCGCGTTGCCAGTGGTTACACACTCCGACACCAGCAAGCAGATATCCCCATCAATGGTTGGGCCATTGAGAGCAGAGTTTATGCTGAGGTAAAAATGAGCAAGTAATTAAACAGAAAAAAAAACAAGGAAAAGCTGCCATTACATTTTTCCTTCTTTATCGGTTATGTTTCACGGATAGAGGTATACATTTCAATAGTAAAATGTCCTTTTCTGTGATGCCCTCTCTCATTGACTGCTTTGCTTGTTTTTAGCAGCTTTTGGTTTTTTTTCATACAATTGAATCAACCCCCAAATTGCAGACAACATCCTGTGAGCTTCAGATGTTTTCTCAGCGAGCATTTTAAGACTGCAATAATTTTGTGACTTGTTATGCTAATTAGAGCGACGTTCTAAACCTTTTTTAGTGTAGCTGTAGATTTATTGGTTATTTGCTTCCAAGGGAAGAAAAGAAAAGAAGTTGCAGTAATTAATCCTGTTAACCAGGGATAATTGGGCAAGAAATGGCCTGACCAGTGGCTTCAACGTTGAGAAGTGGCAGTGGGTCTTGTTTCCTGTGCTTTATTTCACAGTTGTTTCTCCTTGTTTCCACTTCCTCTCAGGACCCTTACAAATCTTTCGGCCTGCCTTCCATTGGCCGCCTCTCCCAATACCAGGAGCCCGTCAATCTCCTCCAAGTAAGTTTCCTGTTGGTTTCTTCCCCCCCCATTCCTCATTTGTGTATCATGAGGACGACTCTGCTTAAATATGCAATGGAATTACAAATAGCAATCATTTTTCGGGTATTTTTTACAGCTGCGCAACATGAAAACCTTATTATTATTGTTGCTGTTGGGATGTTTGAACGTAGCTGACATTTACTCAGAAATAACCATGATTTAACTGAACGGGAATGGCTAACTTAATTTCTGTACTCCTCTGATTAGCTAATACTGTTGGGTAGTATGACTAGTATTGCGCTCCAAAGATATAGTAGTCTGATGGCAAACATACTTTGTTGTTTTAATTTGGTTCCCAAGCGTACATAATTCATGTTTCTGTCTTGAAACAGAGATAGCTTGGCAAAAATGTCAATTTTGTGATGCAACTTTCCACAATATTTCTCCCATATTGTGACTCCGTTGTCTTTGAGCATTTCAAGGACAGTAACGGTGGGAGAGCCGATTTCCTCAGTGCTGCCTTTCTGGCCTTAAGTAAACGTAATTAATACCAGAGCTGCAGCAGTGCGCCTGGTGTCCCCCCAGATCAGCTACAATAGCACCGGCTATTCCTCGCACCCATTCCTCTCCCTTTGGATGGACTGCTCTCCCTGCACAAGCCTGAAAGCGGAGCAAGGAGAGGGAGACATTTTGACCATCTTCTGCTGTAGGAAAGCCCACTTAAAACGTCCTTATTTCTTAACTCTTACTTGAAACTCTGCTAAGCTGCGTTTTTATAAGGCAGTGCTTTTGTGTTTCTCCAAAAGGGGAGGCCTCTAGCTTTGATGAGGTAGGTAACACTCCAATTTGGGATTCTTTCAGAGAATTTCTGCAGCCTAATTCATCCTTCCAAAATGAACTCCCAAATTAATTTAAATGCCGCACAAAAGAGCTGCGTCAAGGGGAAATGACTCACAATGGTGTTGGGCTCATAGCTATATGAGAACCATACCAGAACCTGAGCAGGAAAATTCTCAGAGCAGGTCAGCTCACCTACACGATATACAGTACCGGTCGCGGAGGTTTGGACACGTCAAGCCACCCACAAAGGGGAGTGATGGTGTCACATCACTTGACCTGGCCACCTGACCTAAACACACTAGAAATGGTTTTGTCTTAGTCTGACCGGAGAGCGCAGGAAAAGCGGCCAATCAGAGCTCAGCATATGTGGGAGCTCCTTCAGCACAGCTGGAACAGCCTCCCAGAGGATGGATGCAGACCCTGGAGTAATTGGGGTTAAGTTCAAGGGCCCAATGGCGGCATCACCTTGCCGACCCAGGGATTTGAACTGGCAACCTTCTGATTCCCAACCCACAGAGCTGCACCACCTCCAACAATTTTTTTTGTTTAATACCTGGTCAGTGCATAATCCATATGTTATTTTAAAGTTTTGATTTCTCTATAATTATTATACAATGTAGAGAATGTTACGGATAAACTGTTCTGTGGGTAGGTGTGTCTAAACTTTTGACTAGCACTACAGGAATGGACTTTGGGCTCTTTTCTAGTCTATTCAGGTTCTTTTCTCTTTTCTTAGTCAGTCCAGATCTTCATATGGCTTCATGACACTTTAGCTAAGCTGATGCATTACACAGTCTGATAGCACCAACACGCAAAATGTTACATGATCTGTTGGCGTGAAATTTTCTATATTGATTTGAACTGCTTCAAATAAACAAAATACTAAAAATAAATTTGATTTCACTTTCATTCATTTTAATAATCTATTCTCTATTGTCATTGGGAAAGAAGTAGTAATGAAATATTTATGAAGTAATGAAATATTTATATAAAAAAAAGTAAAATTTAATTCGATTTCTGAGGAACTACTTTTAAATTTACTTTTTTTGAAGCGTAAAGCACTCATTGGAAATTTAAAACAATTTTGCTAAGTGGTATGCACTAAGCTTATTTTTTTTTTGAATGAGTTATTCTGCATGAGCACTGTTTGCAGTTTCAAAATCAAACAGCCTGCATTATATACCAGTCATGGCTGGTAAGGTTGTTCCCATGAAGGCTTTAGGATGGTTTAAAAAAAAAAAAAAAAAAAAGTAATAGTGGTTCTCTTGTTCGGGTGTTCTAGAAGCAGAAGCTGTACTGTGTGATGCCTATTGCAGACAGTGCCCCTCAATGGCTGACAGAGGGATTGGCCATCAAGAGGGAAACCACTTAGCAGAACTATACACTCTCAGAAAAAAGGGCAAAAAATTGTACCTTTTGCTTTTCACTGGGGCTTCACTCTCAAGGGTCCTGCCAATCGTACCCTTAGCTGTAGTAAATTATACCTTTTAAGGTACAGAAATGAACATATCTGTACTATTGATGGTCCATTAATGCTGTTTGTACCTTTGGGGTGTTTCTCAGAGTCCATTTCTATACCTTAAAAGGTACAATTACAAGGGTACAGCTCCAGTGACAAGTGAAGGTACAGATTTGCACCCTTTTTTCTGAGTGTTTAGTGATGAGCGTTCAGCTGCACAATTTCGAGTTTAACGTGCCGACCAACCGCCACACACAGAAAACTTAAGTGAATTGATATGAATAGCTGCATTGTACATAGCGTGTATCAAAAAGCTTTCTGTTTAACACATAGTAAGGTATGAAATATTTATTTTCCGATGTTTCTTTTGACCTTCCGTGTATCTTCAGATCCTTTTCACGGGTAAGGTTGTGTAGGGGCCTCAAGCCTATTCTAAGCAGGATGGGACATAAACTCGCACCCTATAGACGACTTTTGAGATGCCAGCTAGCTTAAGTGCATGATTGTTGGACTGTAGGTGGTACCCAGTGCCGCTCATGGGGTCGTCCTCTCTCACCTTCCCCTCTTTTTTTAGGTTAATTGGGCCTTAGGTTTTGTTGAAGGGGGAGAAACTTGAAATGAGGATGAGTAATTAAAATGAAATGAACAACTGGTTGGCCAGACATATCTGCAAATCTGTACATAGTGGACCCCCCAGCCCCCGCCACAGGTCAGCTTAAAAGCAATGAGAGATCGACCTTCAGCATAAGGCAAAGAAAAAATGAATACAGATATTCTCAATGTGAACTTGCGGGGGGGGGGGGGGG
>JAABNX020000001.1:43009911-43040429 GCA_015163995.2 Mormyrus lacerda | reverse complement strand
AGAACATTCATAGACCATTCAGTGCACCTTCATAATGCATTCACAGAACATTCATAGACCATTCAGTGCACCTTCATAATGCACTCACAGAACGTTCATAGACCATTCAGTGTACCTTCATAATGCACTCACAGAACATTCATAGACCATTCAGTGCACCTTCATAATGCACTCACAGAACATTCATAGATCATTCAGTGCACCTTCATGATGCATTCTCAGAACACTCATAGACCATTCAGTGCACCTTCATAATGCATTCATAGAACATTCATTAGCATCAAGTATACCATAACCATAATCTTAACATACCTTAACAGGTTCAGTATACATTAATAACAAACATTATATGATAATAACAAACATTATATAATATATATTAAAGTTGTTCAGGTATGTTAGGATCTTGCGGTATACTCACATGCTGCTTAAGAATGCGTTATGAATGCATTATAAAGTGGCACTGAATGTTCTTTGCATGCATCATAAAGGCATTACAAATGTGCAGTTAATGTAAAGCATTACAATACTTTTTTTTCTTTTTTACTATATTCACAGATGACACAAAAAGCCAGTAAGCTACTTGGCTGAAAGCTGAGTTGACCCTTACATGGCACCTTTAGTTACTGAAAACGGCTGTACCTTGTCTAGGAACTTAAGTTAAAGAAGTTCTTTAATTTAAGGATAATTCACACAGCTTTTGAACATGCTTTTTTGTTGGGCGCGAAAGCATAAATATAAATGTTGCCACCATTATCAGTATTATAGTGTTATATAATGTATAAAAAGCATACTTGATAGGTTTGTGTGTGTGTGTGTGTGCGTGGGTGCGCGTGCTTGTGTGTGTGCATGCTTGTGTCTGTCATTGTTGGGATTAGGGTTTTGTCCATAGACATGAATGGAGTCCCCACAAAGATATATAAATACATGGACTGTCTCTGTGTGTTTTTCTTTTACATTTCAAAATACTGTACTTCTCTGTATTATATTTTGCTTTGTCAGATATAGAAAATGTTATACTTGTATTCCTTTTATGATATCCAGTACAGCTTACAGCCAGGTATTTTTATTGCGGCTTGCGATTTTGTTTCTGCTGCTGAGATGCATATGGCACCGTAGTTCGCCGGTTGGCACTATAGCCTCACACCTCCTGGGATGGTGGTCAGGTCCCACCCCCGGATTTACGTCTGTGATGTTTCCATTTTTTACCTCCTATTGGTGCAGCTTTCCTCTAGGCGCCCTGATTCTTCTGTAACCCAAAGGCAATAAGTTAGTTGAGTTGGTGTCTCTACGTTGCCCGTAGCGTCCATGTAGCTCGTGATGGACTGTCAAAGCTGCAAGGCAGAGCTAGGAGCAATAGCTTTGGCTGACATCAGGACCCTTGTATTATTTAACGAAATAAGTTCCTTGGCAAGTCAAATTAATGATGTGTGTTAATGCCTTCAACCTCAGATAACCTGCCTAACCTTCCAGTCTATATTTGGAAAATGCAGGCAAACTTATTCATTTCCCTGGAAACCCATTAATCGCCTTGACTCTCCATCATGAAGACATCAAAGTGAGCACCTATCGATTGCGAAGGATTTCTTTTTAACCTTCTTCCAGCTTTTTTGGAAGCTGCATCAGGAAAAGACCACTACAGAATGTGGTTAGAGCAGCACCGTCCTGCTCCGGTGTATTTTTGAGAAGACGGTACGGTTATGTGTGTGCGTTGCCGGACACTCCCTGCGATTGGCCTGCTTCTGTTTCCTGTTGTGAAGGATGGGGTACGACAGTAGGGGCCCCTAATACGCCCCGTGCGAGGCTTCCTATCTGAACCTGACAGTGACCCATCAGAGGCTTCCCTTAGTTTCAAAGGTCTGCCAAGCTGGCGGCTCTTCATCCAGTGCTACCGGCCTCCTGGGGTCACCAGGGGTCATCGGCAAGAGTGGGTATTTAAGTCCTGTATGCTGATAATGGGACACGCACATTTCCTGCAGGAAATGGCTTTGAGTGATTGATGAGGTTCTCATTGTTAACTCCCAGCTCTCATTTGTTTAACTTTCCCCTATTTACTTTGTGACGCAAGGGCAAAGAGTGACACCCACACCCTGTGTGTATTTCAGAGGCGCATTCATGCCGGCTTATTGCGACCCCGCATGCCACCGTTCCGGGCGTCGGATCACCGGGCGCTGACACGCTACACATGTGCGCCACAGCTTGGCACGAGAGTTGTTTTTATTGCAAGGTGCGCAGGACTGGGCCTGGATGGCGGGTGGGGCAGTGGGTGGATAGCCTTCAGGTGTGGCTCTAATGCGTATCTCATGGGCGCAGTAACGCTGCGATGCTGCGAGGCTCAATCGCATTCGGCTCTTCCCATGCAGTGCTTGTGTTGGCAGTGCTGAGTATTTTCCTCTGATCTCTGTGGAATGTGGCTTTCATCTTTCTTTTGAATGGGTGAAAAGGTGCTGCCCCATGTCCCCTCTCCAGATCATAATATTTTTCTGAAAATGATTTACATCCAATAAAGAGAATACTCCCCAAACATTACAGAAGAGCCATACACAATACTTTCGATAAAATGGCTCTTTTGTATGATTTTCTTGTAACGGCACATTTAGGAGAAAAGCTTCACACAGAGCTTTTTTTTTTTTCGGTAAGATTTATATATCGCCATATTTGCTTTCCAACAAGTACTAATCTCCAGACCCACTGGAAAGGCACACATGCTTTTTGAATGTGTACATAAAGTCGCGTCCAAAAAAATGGATTAAGTTCCGACTTTGCAAATAATATATTTTAGCCAACCTTGCTTTCTAGGAAAGATTTTCTGGAATTATCAGGGACCAGCGAGGGCTTAGGAGACTGGTTGATATTGAGGGTCACAACTTAATAATTTTAAAAGCAAACATCTACTTTTTTATTTTCCGGGGACGGACGAGGGGTATGGCAAATGAAGCAAAATTAAACACTGAGGAGTACATGTCATCCCAGTCTCTCCCAGTTCCTACTTCCCTGGAGACCAGCATATATCTTCCCCAGGTATACCTGCGGAGCATGTCTCCCTACTGTGTACAGTAGGCCCTCTGTCTTGGGGGTGGGGGGGGGGGGGGCTTTAATCCCTCTGCCCCTGGAAGACCAGCAGTGGGTCAGCCCAAACCAGGGACCACTGCTGACCTTTAGTGGGTCTGTTGATTTATTCTAATAAGTACTCTGCTTTTGACAGGTTAAAAGCTGACCTTTTGTGCCCAGAAGATGTCTCCGTGTCACCCTCCTTGTGTTACCTGTCTGCTTTTATCGGCAGGGAAATAAAATGTAAATTAAATGCAGCATAAAAATAGGTGATGGGCTTGTACCTCTGATTCCTGTGTTTTAAGTGCCTGTTTATTTATTTCATACCCCTTTAGTCACTGCCGCGTTGGATACGGCGAAGGCTGGTTGCAGTAAGTGAACCAGGGCAACATATAATTTCACGTTTAGAGGAGCATTAGCTAACATTTGAGCTGGTTACGCACGAAACAGCTGTCCCAAGTCTGTCACCGTCAACGCGGCACTTGTGTGGCTGTCGCGTGGCGTATTACTTGCAAGGTTTGTTTGGTTTCATCTATGTTTATGATGCTGTAGATGTAGTAGACTGTCTTCCCCCCCACCCCGCCCCAAACTCGATAAGAGATTCTGTTGCCTTTGATCTGGTTTTGTTCTTGACGAGCCTCAATGTGTCATTGTTGCATTTGTGCCTGGGCTCCCCTGCCCTGATTGGCTGAGGACTCTGCACACTTCATCAGTATTATTGTAATTCTATTTTTTTCCTGTAGGTTATTTAGCAGCTGCTGCACCCCACTGGCAAAGTCTATTCATGCCTGTCTTCCATCTCTGCAGCCACTGCACAATTGATGTTTCTCTTTTTGCCCCCCCCCCCCCCCCCAAAATTCATTTTGGATCGTTCAATATGAAACATTTTAATTTCTGTTCATACAAGCACTTCAGTAACAATCAGTGTGTGTGTTTTTTTATAAATAATCTTTTTCCACCCTTTTACTTATTGTAAATAAATATTATGGCACTATTCTTTGCCTGTTTTCAGATGCTGACATTTAGAACTGGACAAAATAAAGTTGTACACCTCTGCGGTATTTTTCAAATTATAAATGAGTCCCATGGTAATGATTTTTATTTATTTATTTTACCGGGAAGACCATACTGAATCTCATATTAATTTAAGACCATCTTAAATAACCCTAATACTGGAGCATTCAATCTTGGTTCTTATACACGTAACTTAACTCGGTGCGTGTTTGCTGTGATCTCATTGTAAGAGGCTGTTACGGCGTTCCTATTTAGAATGATAATGGAGGAAAAAAAAGTGTTTTTTGGCCAATAAGTACCTATTTGGTATGTTTCTATTCTGGTAAAAGAAATTCCTTATTTAAAACCTTTTTTATATAGTTAGCAAATTGGTATGGATTATGACCTTATATCATTAGAAGAGTGGCCTTAACTTTTATTGTAGTTTGCTCTGAATAGCCTTGGCAGAGACTTATTTATCTGAATTTCTGTCTAGCTACAGTTCTGTTGGTTAATTGTTCAGTGTGTAGACCAAGCCTTTTATCGCAATGGGCCCCATTAGCTACTCGTGATCCTGTTATTTGTGCTTGATTGAGCAGTTTTGAGCTGGGTTTCATATTCATTCATCGGTCTCCAGTGCGACAAACCTGAAACAAAGACGGCTGATTTGTGGGCTTCGACTGGTGTTGCCATTAAAAGCTTCTCAGCTACTTATTTGAAAATCCAGGGTGCGACTGGGGGGGAAGCACAGTTGAGATATCCCTATATTTATTTATTTTATTTATTTATTTTTTTGCCTCTTTGGCTTGATATTGATTAAATTTAAAATAGCATGAAGCTGCCCATGGTGCCAGATGGGTAAATTCATTTCAGATTGACAGCAAACCCCATTGTTCTTAGGCCCAAGTAGCCATGTTTCCGTGTCTCACAGACTAGCCTTAGACTTCATAATTCACCTAACCCTCCCTCAAACACTGTCTGTTGTACCTAAAGACATCGTGCGTCCAGGTGACGCATAGCCTAAGCTGCATTCTCAGCTGTCTGCTGCACTGTGTATTTTACATTATCGAAATTCTGGAACACCATTGTTTTAAGATTATCAACATTGCCTTTTTTATAGTATGATATAATTTCAGCAGTCTGTCAGATTAACACTCGCCGTAGTGAGAAGAAAGGGCTGAACTTGCATGTTTTTATTTTTTTGTTCCTATTTCTTTAGAAGGCGCTTTTATCGCAAGTGACACGCAGTTGAGTAAGCAGGGTCAGCTAACGCCTGGAGCAATTAGGGTTAAGGGCTTTTCCTCAAGGGCCTGACATGGAATCTCTCTGCACACCATGGGTTTTGAACTGGTAACCTTCCAGTCACAAGCACAACATCATAACCCGTTGAACCCCACACAGTCTCTTATTTTTGCCTGACTTATTTTTTTTCTAGGTCTGCACAGTAACAACTTTCTGTCCAAATATAGGCTAAAAAGATTGCATGCACATAATGCCTTAGAGGTCTTAAATGAAAATCAATTTCTCGTGCTATGGCGCGAAGGGTCACGTTCACGTAGAACTGGACAGACACGCTTGCGGTAGAGCTGCCAAAGCCTCAAATGTCACTCAGAAATCTAGTTCTCATTTTGATTTGCATATCTGAGTCATTATATTACTCTGCAGTACAAGGGATTTTGGTAATTTTTTTTTTTTATTAACCAAGACAAAAGCTAATGTGTCCACTCAGTTTTTATGTGATAGTCGGCCCTACTCTCCTTCTCTTGTGTGACTTAATACTCAAATGAACCCTTTTTGAGATACAGCAGAAATCCCCCATTGAATGGGTAGGTTATATAATTTTTTAAATTTCTACTGATGTCTTGAAATTATTTGGGGGAAAATGAAATACAACCTTTTATATACCTTTATGAAGCATTTAAATCATTTCAAGTCGAAACTTATTTTGCACATTTACTAAAATGCGTTTAATAACCTCGGACAGTTTTAGCGAGTTTTACAATCTTCAGATGAAGTGCTTTTATTGTACACAAATTATTTTTATAAATATATGTTGAAAATTTTGGATTTAGTCTGCAGACATTGTATGGTTTTTTTCCTTCCTTTTTTCTTGTGATGACTAACATAAAATTTGATTAACCTGATTCCAGAAAACCTATTTTCTGGGGTGAACCTTTTTTCTCACACTACCGACCACGCAGAACAAGGGTTGTTAAGTAGAAATGTATTAATTTCACAAGTTATGGAAATTTTGTGAAGAGACCCTGAATGGCCATTAAAGAGGTTAATAAAGAGCTTGTGTTCTATGGAAAGACTGCGATGCTGGTTGAGATCACGGTAACTCTGTTGGATTTTCACATCTGTCTTTTACACTAAAGATGCATTTTTGAGAATTGTCATCATCTTTGCTGGATTAGGGTCTCTTTGTTGCTGCTGTTTGTAAGCGAAGAGAGCCGTCTCATTTCTGCCACAACGTTTAAGGTCACTTTCAGTTTCAGAAAAGGACCATCCTGTGGATAGTCCTGTGCTATGGGTGACTGTACAGGTAATAAATAAGGTTCTAACATGATGCTTTCAACTTCCTGTTCTTTGTTCGTCTTGTGAGAGAAGATAGTATATATTTTTTCCTGTATTTCAGGTTTGCAGTTGTGCTCTAAAGTATATTCTCTTGAAAATTTCGCTTGGATCAGCTGACCTGTTCCTGCACTCTTTTAGATTTTTAACGAATAGTACCTTAAATTCAGTCAAAACTGTGCCATTTCATTTGAAAACCTCTAATGCCCATTTCAGACACCTCTCCTTATTAATAGTTAATGTCTCATAATATATAATCTTATCCCTTGCAAGCAGCATCCGATATCACTTTAAAGAGTCCAAGCACAATTGTTGTGCTAGAATCCCATCAGATGATATTTCTAAAAATACCAAGTACTGTTTTCCCTGCCCCTTTAAGTCCAAAGCAAGGGGGGGGCAGAGATCGTCTTCTATTTATTTTTCTTGGCCCCACTTTCCCGTTTGAAACTATCCCATTTGATTCCATGGTTCTTATTTTACTGTTCATGATGTCGATTTTATTTAATCTGAGTGCCGTAAAGCGTGAGCATCCGCAAGACAGGCACTTGTAACACATAAAATTTACTCTCACCTTTCATGGAATGTAAAAAGAATAAAGATCAATTATTTCCAAAATATAAAGTTTCATTAAAATCACTTTTTGCTCTGTCCCAGACGTTTTAAATGGGCCATCTGTCTAAACATCTCGCCGCTTTTTCTGATCATTTCCTCGACTTATTCATGGACCTTGGGAGCTCTGCTTTGTAGTCTCAGGGTGGCTTGTTCTGTTCACCCCCACTGAATACATCTATGTCCTTGCATAAAATATTTTTACGGTGCTGGAAATTCTCTGTACTCTGTTCACATGAATGGCCGACTTTCAGAAGTGTTTTTTTTTTTTTTTTTTTTTTAAATACCCTGCCACCTCCTTTTCTTACCCTTCATTGAGGAACCTGACCGCAGTGGCTACAAAGCACAGTGCATTATTCTTGATCTTTTTTCCTGCCCCCCACAGAGCACGTTATGATGAAGGATTTCTTAATGATGCTTTGACTATTAACATTGTTTTAAGTCAATATGTCTCTCTTATTTTCCTGTTCAATTGCTACATAAATATTAAAAGGAAAGACTTTGGGACTTTGGATGATTTTGAAGTATTTACTGGCCTGTATGATTCGACTTAGCCTAATAAGACTTCTCATGCTTGCTGTTCTCAAACCCAGATGACCAGATTTTATGCTGCTATTTTTAATGCCGCATAGGGTTTATATTTGTATAAAACGAGTGCCTGGTTTGATACGTAACCATACTTTTAATGTAAAGTATGTTAGTGACGTGTTGTCTTGTCTAGGTCTTCATAAATACACATGTGCAGAGGTGAATACAAACCAGTTAGACCACTTATGCAAAAATACTTTAACAAAATATACTATTTGAGAATGAATATTTGACCCCCCCATTCCATAGCTCATGACTTGTGCCTCATCTTGTATATACCAAATTTCCATTGTATATACCAAATTTCCATTGTATATACCATGTCAGCATTGAGCTCAGCCTCATTGTGAAGTGAAATTATCAGGGCATCGTTCTTTGTGGTTTGTTTTGTTCTACAGGAGAAATCGTGCCAATCACTCTTGATGTTCCCAAATAAATTGAGATAAAGTATTGTTGCCTATGTACCATATCTCATGTGATGGCATAAAAACGTGTTCTAAATATTAGTATAAATGAAGTCTTTAATCCTCACTAAGCCTGTACTGTATCATTTTAGTGGCGAATGAGCACCGGCAACACTCTGGGATGATTCCCACTGTGTTAACACATGGGTTTGGGTTGGATTTTGTCTGGGTTTTGGTGGGGGATGGGTCTTCTGTGCCAGGCCAATTCCATTTGTGCTGCTGTTCTGTTGGGGCGGGGGGGTTTTCGCAGTGGCTACTTCTGCGTCTGCCTGTGACACATAGGTGACACTATGGACCCAACCCTTATGACAGGCTTGACCTACTGTAGCTGAAGAGGCGGCCTTGAGTGGGCTCCTGGCTCCTCGCCAAAGACGGTATTTCTGCAGCGGCGCCTCGCTGGCTGTCTTCGGGAGATTCTGCCGCAGTTCATGTTTCGGGGGGCTGTCCTGTGCCTGCCACTCAACGAGGGCTCATCTTGCATATTGCTCACCAAGTAAGCTATTGATAGACTGCTTGGTATCGAGAATCACAATCTGTCCACACAATAGCCTGGGAGGCTGCCAAAAGAAATCTGCAAATGGTTGTAGTCTGCTTAACCTGTAATGCTCAGGCCAATTTATTTATTAATCATTTGGCATCGTCTGTACTGTAGAGTATAGGTAGATGTGATAATGGCTTTGAATCTTAATTATTTAATTAATATGTATTGTTTGTGAGATTTCATATTTAAATATTCAGTAGTTCTTGGGGTGAGGGATTGGGGGGGGGGGGGGTTATGTTCACACTTGCCAACACCAAGCAAAGAATGGGAAGCTTATAATGATTAGAGAATATGGCTGTGCACTGTTTTGGTGAGCTGGCCTCAGCGGCTCATATGTTAGGTTCGTGCGCACAGACGGGTCTTTAGTGCGGTGGCTTTCTGGAAGTGACACATTTGTCTTGATCAAGTCAGTGTTGATAGGGTGCCAGCATTGTGTCTACTTGATGGCGATTTGGGGCCACTTTACGGGGCCTGGGGATCCCCCATCAGGCCAAGGCCTTGGACTTAGGCTGCCGGCCAGCCCGGGATTATAGAGAGCCCACACTGTGCTCTGGACGACCTCGGGGGTGGGCCCAGCACGCTTTGGGGTCACATGACAGCAAATTAGACAAAATTGGGGGGGAAAAAATCGAATCGGCGGCAAGAAACAACAGCTACATACAAACAATGCTTGCTTTGTTTAAAGTTAAAATGTTTTAATTTCTTACATATTTTCTTTTCATATCTGTTTATTATGGTTGTCACCGTGTTAGTTCCAAAGAGTTTCATTCAATAACTTTATTTATTGGAAACAACGCAAAATGTCCCCTCAAAGCTTAGTTGTCAGACAGAACCGTGTGAATGTTGGTAAAGTTTCATTTTCGTTTAGCCTCGTGACCCAGTTCAAGGTGCATTAACAGATTACAGAATAACCATGGAAGCTGATACCAAACTTTCCATCCCAGAAGTCTTCAGTGTTATGTTTTTTTTTCTTATTATTTCGTTTTTGGTGTGTGTGGGAGTGACAGGAACACAAAGGGATCAGCCATGTGTCATGTTTTTTTTTTTTTTTTTTTTTTTTTTTTTAATAAACTAAAGCAATATATCAAAATTAAGGAGAATCATACATTTTCTGGTAAATGGATTTCCCACCTTTTCTAGGGCTAACCAAGAGACCAAAGCTTGATTGCCACTATAAGTTTTGAGATTTGCCGCTGCCACTGTGTAACCAGTCCACCCAAGGGCGTTGTTTCCCAGCTCTGTGCTTCGCCTGTAGCCTACACAGGCCCACATAGCCGAATGATGAATGATACTTAATACAGGTTAATTTCCGAATGGTGGGAGACTTAATCACTACATAGCTATGGAGTGCAGTGGTTCTGGGTGCTGGAGCTGAAATGTGGTGGATAATGCGGGCATTGTTTTACAGAGTCTCCAGCTCCCAGCAGGAGCGGAGGAGGTGGGAACTGTCTGTGGAGTTGGAGAAGGGGGTCCACGCCGTCACTGTCTCCCACTCCGGATCAACCTACACAGTAAGTCCCATCTGCCCCCCCTCCCCCCCCCCCAGGACCTACAAACACATCCATCCTCGCGGTTACACCTCCTGTCGCATTCTTCACATTTCCGTTCACTCGCTAAACTCCTTCCAGACGAATTTTGCCTCGTCTCGCAATTAAAATGCATCGGTTTTCGTTCTGAGGATATAATGTTGCTACCTGAACTGCTTGTGCCAGCACCAAAAAGCTTTTATCAATATGTTCACAATATGTATGCATGCACGCAGAGCTGATAATGCAGTGGTATCTCTGGTGCTAAAGAAACTGTCAAAATGATGCAAAAAAAATATTCAAGTCTCGTCCCCATGGCTGACATGAACATCTTTATATATTTACTTCTGCTGTCATGGATTGGCATATATTTGCTGAGTGTTTGCCTCTGTTTGACTAAGTCTGCCCAGTTTTCTAAATTCATTTATAACCCCATTCTTTCTGGTTGAAGAATTGAATAATATTAACTTTGATAATTGTAGTTATGTTCCTGGAAGACTGTGTGGCTTACCAGGGAATGATGAAAAATGTAATCGAAGATACGTGGGAGGAGATAATCTAGATTCAGTTCCTTCAGAAACTCTGTGTCCTGTCCAAAAGATCTGAGAACATGGTAGCCTGTACCAGTTCTGTACCAGATCTCCTCTTACCCACCTTGCTCCTAAAATTCCTTAGTCCAGCAAATTTGGCAGCTGTTTAGTAACTGATGAATCTGTAAAAACAAATGAGAACTTGAACTGCTTGAATCGACAATTGCTAGAATTAGATTTTTCTGCAGTTCTGCAGTTTAATAACTGAGTACTTGGCTATCATTATTAAAATTTATTCATAGTATACGTTCATTCAAAGTCTATGAACTCCTGGATGCTTTTTTCCCCTGTTCTCTCTACTAGTTCTACTTTTAGTTTTAGTGGAATTGGAAATTCTAATTTAGATTTAATTCCAAACATTGAAAATGGTGACATTTATAACAAAAGTTACAGAAGCATATTAGGAGCACCTGTAAGGGGGGAAAAAAGTACTCACGTTTAATTTCAACATTTCCACTTTAATCTTTCGCAAATAGTCCAAATGCTGAGAATCAAACTAGCACTGTTGAATATAGTCAAAATAATATTTGGAGAATGAAGTCACAGTTTGCGGCTACCATACGTTAAGCGAGCACATCATGGGAATCAGATAAAGACTGAGTTTTCTCTAGGATGTATAATGCTAGCACAAAACGTCCATTACAGTTTGGATCTGAGAGTCTTGACCCTTGATGAGTGTGATAGCGGTAATTGGTCACTCAAATGTTAAGGGAATAGAATGAATGCACACTGCATGCTGTGTAACTACCAGCTAGAGAGTAGCAGTCAACTTCAGTCATATTTCTATAGCAGACAAATGGGCCCTGGTGCTTTCTAGATGTGTAGGATTCCAAGCTCATGATCAGGTTACTTGTTATAATGGCTGCTGTTAAATCTGCTCTTAAATACATACATTTATACACGATAATGTTTTTTTTTTTTGTTTATCACGGATTACTGATATCTGTATGCCTAGTTTGTAGGATCTAACTCTCACCAATCCTCTGGCAGCAACTGTGTTTGATTCCTGGGATTTCTAAACATTTTGTTTTTTGCTTTATGCATAAATGCATAGTTGCAACTTTTTCCTACTGTATTCTCAGTTCCTGAAATGTTTAATCTGTGTTTAAAAAGAACTCAAGAATTTAATTATTCTTTAATATTTAACATACCGTGCACCAAACATGTACAGTGCTGCTGACTTAAGTCTGCTGAATATGGGGCATATAAGGAGAAACTTCATTCAGTATTTCAATATTCAATAAGTTTTTTTTAGTTCAGCAGCAGGAAAAAATATCTGTGGCTATTTCCCTCCATCAGAAGACTGCAATGCAAAAAAACACAGTCATCTAGAGTATTACGCAAGATTGGGTGGGACAACTGATTGAGTTGATTGACCCCGAAAGGGCTGGGTCTCTCGCAAACATGGCAGCCCTGAAGAAGTCAGTACCGGACCCAAAGTCTGAACATGTCATGGCAACTTGTATTGTTAAGATGAGCTATGTGGTGTTTGTGGTTTTTGGCTGCATTAATGACCTCAACCGCTATATCTTGTGGTTGAATCACTACACTAATGACGATCCAAAAGTAATTGCAGATAAATGTCCTCCTTTTCTGGGGGCACAAACTCACCTGACCTATTATATGATTGTTATATGTTAAATTTATTCTCAAATTTTTTATGTATTAAACTATATTAATATTTCTTTATGTATTTCATTAAATACAGTGTTTTCTTTCTTCTGGGTGCCACTTGTATGCTTCCTAAGATAACTGACTAAACTTTGAGAATTGAACTACTTGAATCATTTATTACTGTGGAAAATTTGCAACATAATTATTGGTTGTGGTTTTCCAAGCATTCATTTTAATAAACATATCAGTTTGCTACATATTAACTTCTCTGTTCTACTTGAAATTGGCTGTTGACATTGTTCATTGACATTGACCAGTAATTATATGCCCTTATAAAGCATGTGTTTGTGTGTGAACTGAAACATCCTCATTCTGGCCATCCGGCATTATCTGTACTCAGGATTCTGCTAAAACCTCCACCTCAAATGTTGGTGGTACTCGGCTAACAAGACTTTTGTTGTCAGTAATCTGAGCAAGACTTTATAACAACGTCATGGTGAAATGTTACCTGGTGGGTTTATCCATATTCTGCTATTCTGTTTGTTGTTATGATTGTCATAACAAGCCAGGGTTGATCTCTCTGAAGAAGCTGATGAGAGCTTGTGAGTGAAACAGCAGGAAAATGCAAACAGAAAGGGGTTTAATCCCCAGAGTGGCCTCTGGTCTTCTGTCCGCGGGCTTTGATCTGCTTCATCTAGCTCCATCCAATCTCAAGCCCCTTAACCCTTATCTGTCTTATGTTACCTTTTATTACTTTCAACATGGTTCCAGCACAGAAAGCCTCTACCCAACGATATTTCTTGTAGATCCTTTATGCTCTGTGCTGGCATCCTCCTATTTATCGTCTATTGCATTTTTCCAGTACTGTGCAATTGATGTATTTACTTGCTGTCTGCAACATGCAGCATTTAAAGTTTAATAATTTGAATGTTTGTTTTTTTGTGATTTTTGCCTATATTATGTAGACTTCCAGGACATGTCTTTTAATGTAGTTTCTCTGTTGTAGTACACGTTCTTGATTGACCTTGCTATTAATATTTTCGTTCAGAGTATTGATGGAAAGATTTTAATAGTCCTTTTCTGTAATTTTCTCAACACAATAGTTTGGACTTTAATCTTCCTGTGGAATTTAGAGTTTCTTGTTTTTGGTCATTTGCCATTTTTGTACATGATGATTTTGCATTTTTAGTGTGACTTTGTGGGTGAATGTTTTGACACATGCAGCCCAGGGTTGGCTAGTACACAGGTAGGCCTGCAGTGAGGAAGGACGTCAGGGGAGTTACCACACATGGTCTCAATCAGGGAATCATATGGGCCTGATGATAGTTTGTTGCAATAGATTTTGTATTCCATTCACCCATAACCAGAACTTCAAACAGGGTTCTCTTGAAAGGTTTTCTGAGGTTCAGTTTTACTGTTGTTTTGAAGTCAGGCTCCTCTGCCAGAGTGAGATCTTGTATTTACACAACTGGCTTCATGTTGAAAATATCTCCCTTTAGCTGCTGGGCTTCATCAGTAAATAATGATATCTGTCAGGGAGCGATCTCTTAAACAGAAGAAAAAAAAATCTTCAAGCTGGGAAGTTTGGGCTTGGCTGAAAATGAGATATATTTTTTACACTCAAACATCAAGGGGCTTAAGTTCAGTTTTGAGCCATTTCTCCTCCAGTACCAGAAGATAACTGAGTCCCAGTGCCACTAGTGACCAGTGCAGTATTTGTTAGGGGCTAAGGAATCCATTCACCATGATTACCTGGTTCCTGTTTCCCCCTTTACAGATGTGGAAGGTCTTGTACGAGAAGATAAATGTCATATTGAGTAGTCATCATATGTAGGCTTTGGCTGTAATTATAAAGTTTCTTAACATTGGATATTTTGACATTATTCTGAGTTCTGCTCTAATATTATTAACTATGTATGTTTTTTTCCTAGAACAATCAGTAATAATGGATATTTATGAAAAAATTATGCTATAGCATGCGGTGTGAAACTTGTCTCGGAAAGCCTGACATATAGAATATGGGAAGGAAAACAAGAGGATGTAAGAATGTTTGCAGAGTATTGTAAAAGAATGCTTGGAAGCCCAGCTTCAGAGCTGAACCCTCTTTGATTGGTGCACAATCTGGTTTGGAGATACTGAGATTTTATGGTAAAAACCTTCTTTTCAGAAATTATGTGATATACAATTTGTATTAATTAACAAAAAAAATTAGGCGTCAACAACAAGACATGAACTAAACTTTAATTTGGATGGCCATCTTTGAATTTGAATTTAATCAGGGATGGCTGCTTGCACACTTGATTGCAGACCCCAACAGCCATACCAAAGATGTTGGGTGGCGCAGACCACCTCAGTGTGTGTTGTCAGACACTGCCTTCCCTCTGTGGTCTGCATGCTTCATCAAGCAATGTGCAGCTTGCTTGTAGGAAATCGCTGTTCACTACATTCCACCTACAGCAGTGTAGGCACCCGTCCAACAGTGGACGCTGCTGTAGAGACAGACAGAGCCCAGCCTTCTAGAACATCCCTTGGAACTCAAGGAAAGTTGTGTTTTCTGGGCCTATAGACCACAGAATGTAATCAAATTGGTTCTGCTCTAGGATGCGTATCTGCAATTAGCATGCCGTTGGGGAGCCCTTGCAGATGTCGGTGTGTGCATACACAGCACTGTGCAGTCTTAGGTAGTCAAAAGAAATGTATAAAGCTTTTTTTCTGGCTAGTAAGTGCACTTTTGCGCAGAACAAAGCAAAATTTAGCATTAGAACTTATGCAAATTAAGAGCAGCACAATAAAAACTAGTAAGAATTTCTTCTGTTCTCCAAAAAGTCACTGATATCTTGTCGGATGGCTAGAAGAACACAGCTTTGGTTCTCAAAACACTCCTCAGGGGCACCGTTCCACGTGTTTATAAAACTTCACCACCAGCTCATTTCATTTATTAATTTGATTAGTTAAAACAGTCAATGAGATATTGATTAGCCATTCGAGGTGGTGCTTCTGGGGGGGGTCCCCAGATTCATGTGCTTAATGGACATACTGGGGTGACTTTTGGAGATGTTTTGAAACGGCTAAGCTGGCACACTTTGACAAGCATAATATCATAGTCTGACACTAACATGAACATAATTTTCTTTGGCTGTTCTTTGTACTGTGACTTGTGCGTGGTCCAGCTATACATTACATTGTACCTGTTATTTTGACATTGTGGGGACACTTTATTCGGTTCCCACAAGGGGAAATTCAATTTTATAAAAATCTGCAATCAAAAAAAACTAAAAATGCCATTGCAATTGTCATTGTTGGGGTTGGAGTTTTGCCCAAAGATCGTCAGTTTAATTGTGGAAGTGCATTAAAATAACTATTGTGAAATATTTTTCCCTTATAGTAAATGTATTTGACACTTCTGATGCATCCACACACATTTTTATTTCACTGTTCATTTAATTTATCCTGTTCCATTCTTGGCAACCGATAAGTGTGTTATCGCCTTTTATGTTACTTTATAATTTAGTAACACTGGACCTTGTATAGTGTCACATTCCTAATGTTACTATACTTTTAAAAGTACACAGGGCAATAATAGAATACATATTTTTTAAATTGGTGTTTGATTTTCTTTAGAATTTTTCTGCCTGGTTCATAAGGTGTGAGTATTATCACCAGCACTGGTATTGCTTTTGTTTTCATTTAGTCATGTTCATGACACTTAGCAATTATGGATAAAAATAAATGCTGGTTCAGTGTATGAGCAAAGTGCTTAATTATTTTTTTTTTGTACAGCCATTCCATTACACTAAACAGAAAGGCGAATAAGTTTGGAGTTCAGTTTCAGTCTTCCACAACTGGAGACATTATTTTGTCACACAGCTAATTGCAAACACCTAAGCTCTTCATGCAGATTATTCAGCACAGAGGCAACACTAAACAATAATGATGACTTTAAATTGAATTACTATTGTAAGCAAGTTCACTGAAAATAATTGAAGGCTTATTAAAATGGGTATTACACTTGGTTAATTAACTTAAATCATTTTCTAGAGCTTTCAGAGAATGGACACTATTTTTTGTGTGCAGAGAGCAAGCAAAAATTGTATTTATTTTAGGATTAACTTGGGACTCTTATATAAACTAGCTCGATTAGATTTGCTGTATTGTCTGCTCACGTATCTGGCCTGTTGCAGATAAGTACTTGGTTAGGTAACAAATACCAGGTTTCCAGTGCAAAAAACTTTCCATTAAGTATCATAATAGTCGTTTCCCATAACTTCTATTTTGGCATTACTCCTGTTGGTCATTATGACCAAAAAACAAAACAGGCTATTGTGGGTCCGGAAATTTTCAGTCCTTCCTGAATATTAAGTAGTGATAGGGGAAGCAGTATCATGTCCTGCTCTTTGATTGACCGGATTCATAAACCTCCAAAACCTACAATGAAATATCCTTTGGGCTTTTTAAAAATCGTCTTACTAATTTTCAGTCTGATGATCTGGTGTTAATGCTGACCAATCAAATTTAATCCTGTAGTCTTGGCTTCCTGTAATTGGTGTTGAGTTGCTTACCTGAGTTTGGGTTGTTTTAGTCAGTGTAGCATGCTACTGCACTGTCATGGAAACCATCATCTTTTTGTGGCAGTCCGTTCTTGTCACCGTTGCATTGATATTTTATGTGACATTTGAGGCCCTTGAATTGTCAAGCGCATTGAGCCTTGGCTTCCACTTTGCCTTCCTGTCCTTTTGCTGTGTTCAGACAGGCAGCTGAGCATTCTCTAACTCTCAGCTCCAAGGTTACCACCCACCTCAGCTGCTGGAAAAACCCCCGCCCAGCTACAACTAATCTAACAACTGTTCCCCAAGTAGAATTTTGGATTTAACTGGGGCAAGAGGGTCTTAAACAGAAGCATAGTAAAAAAATCACAAATGCTTTAACGTGTCTTCTGGTCCTTCTGGTTTCTGCTGCCTTTTTGTTTGAAGGAAAGAGAAGAAAGACTTGAGAGGGTCAAAAACCATCGTGACTGCTAAGGAACTGAAGAAATGCCCAGCAACACCTGCCTTATTAGGGGCTAGCAGACGTCGCTTGACGTAACCCCAAGCACCCGGGCAGAATATACATTATCAGCAGGCCATACCTATAGGGCCATGCAAACACATTTGTACAAGTTTTTGTCGATTAACTAATTCAGAAGTGAGCTTCATTATTTCTCCATAATTAAGATAACAATGCAAATTCTTTCATTAATAGTGACACGGACAATTTCTTCTCTGCTCCGTGGGGACGAGATTATATGCAGGCCCCGTTGAGCAGGTTGCGATGTGTCACCGAATATTCAAATGGCATGCTTATTTAATTGCAGTAAATGTAGCATGTCCACATAGGTAGAGGAGTTTGGAAGGCCGGCATGGGAGGGGCACGTCTCAGGCTGAAGCCCTGAGTTCCCTCAGGCAGCTGTTCTCAGGTCCTCCGCCAATCCCCCGGGGCCCCCATGAGACCATGTTGTTGGACTCTTGTCTTTTATGACAGCAACAGTAAACATGACAGGCTGTTTGGGCGCCATCTGTTTAAAATGGTTGCCGCATGGTAACGGAGTGATGATCTTGAGATGTGTTTTGTGTCTGTCTCCTCAGTAAAAGTCTTGTGTGCTCATCTCCGCAGGTGGATCTTGATGGAAAGAGGGTGGATGTGTCCAGTGAGTGGAACCTGGCGTCTGCTTTGTTACCCGTCACCATCAACGGCACCCAAAGGACCGTGCAGGTATCAGAAACCCAACACCATACACGCACGCAACATTCCAGTTCTACGACAGATTGAACCTGAATTACCAAAGCATTCTTTTGGCTACTTGCTTGTTTATGTGGAATACGTTTAATTGAAGATTCATCAGGCATCTGAAGGATTCTAAATCTCATTTGCTGTTATATAATATGGAGTATTGATTTAATTCTCTCCCACTTAATTTTTTCATGTTGATTGTTTTCCTCTGAAAGTACTCAAGTACTCAGTGATATTTCTGTGAAAGTATAACAGTACTTCAAGTGCCTCTGTAAAATCTTCAGGGAAAACACTGAGATTTCACTGATTGTATAGTTTTGTTGAGGGCGACTGGGCTAACTGGGGAATCAGAAGTGGTGCAGGAATATGCCAATAGAGAGATCAGCCCGTAAAATGCTGATGTTGAAACAATTCAGGAGCACTACAGCCAAACCTATTGTGCAGTTAACAGGAGGCATGACTGCAATCCCATAAGCTTCCATCCATCTTTCCATCCACCTCATTTTAGATATTCCTTTACTAACACGCATAATAGTGTTTTAATTATTATTTTAAAAAAAGAGGTGGTATTTTAATTTATTTTTTAGCGGAATAGTTAAATATTTTTCTTAAACCATTTATAAATATTCATAAATAAAGATAAATATTCATTGTTGTAAATTAGCATTTAGATATTGCTGTGGTATTATAAACTTATCTTTTTTTGCTTTAATATATACATCTCTTGGTTTTCAACTGAGTAGTGTCACAGGGAATCACTGCCTCAAATTAAATATATGCTTACTTGCCGATTTTAGTAATTTCAGCACTGGGTTTGTATACTTTTAAAAGTTATGGTTAGTTAGGACCATACATGATCGCATTGTTTAAATTGTAACCCTTTTATTCCATCATGCGGTTGAATGGGGGGGGGCAGGGGGGGTTCTCTATTATTTGGAAATATGCTGGTGATTCCCTTTCATTAGAGGGCAGGCCGACTGCAGGTGAATTGCCAGTTTTTTTTTCCCTCCTTTCCTCTTTTTTTTCTTATTTTCTTGTAATTTCTGTAGCCCTGAACTTAGACATTGAAAGGCCACCAGTCTGCTGATTGTCACCAATTGCATTTTGCATTGAATAGGTCATTGGTACCCAACTAAGTGGAACTAATTTGGGAAAGAATAAGGGAGAGATTTGGTGCAGTGTCACACAAACCCTTCCTGTGTAATGAGAAATACTTGATTGCTGTTAAGTGGCGGAACATGTATTCTTGTGGTTATTAACCCTGAATGATGACGTGTGTTATATCCAGATCAGGGGGATTATACATTTACACCTTACCTTGTTGTTAGGTTATACTTACACTTTGTAAAATAATTAACGCTTCCTTCAGAAGTAGTAATTGCTTGCCGGGATTATTGTTTCTAACTTGCAATCATGAAGTTTTATTCCCTTTGTATGCTTGGATTAAAAACCGCCTGCTCCCGTGTGCATATATATGCACATTGTTTTATATTTAGATGCTTGGGACAAAGGCTTTTGTGGCAGCAGCAGTAAGGGAAATTGTATATGTGTTGATAAATATTTTGATAATATATGGTCCGTGGATGTAGCAAGTCTACATGATCTATGTAGTGTTACATATTGTTTCATATAAAGATGATCCTTAATTTTGCATTACTGAACCATTGAAAATGAAGATACTTGTTGGGGTCCAATTAAGATAGTTGATGCAGAAGGTGCTACCATATGGTAGATTTTTTTTTTTCTTTAATTCACCACAGATATAATGCACTGACAATGTAGTGAACTTGCTGAGAAATAGAACAACTGATTTCAGGAATCATCTCTCCCAGTACAAAGCATTTGAAACTGTTGGATCACACCCATCCTTTAGAACAAATATTTGTTCAGTAATTTACCCGACTGTATCATGTTTGGATAAAAATATTTTGCTAGCTAATTTGACGTTCAAACATAATACACTCACAATGTATTTAGTGTTCTATTATAGATGTGGGTGGGAAGACTGATGTTTTGAAGTGGTTTAGCCAGATTCTGCGAATCAGTTGGAGAGAAAAGCCCTGTGGGATATAAAACTCACTGTAAAATGTTATGCAATTATTTATAAGGTTACCAAACACTACCTCCATTTACTGATGGAATTAAGGTGTTTCATGTGCAAAAGTGTATGCTCTTCACTGGCAACCCAGTCAATTATAATTGGTCATATTCCCAAAACAGAAAATAAACCATGTAAAGTTACTTGTAAAAAGACATCATAATTTGGTGAGGTCAGATATCGAGTTAGCTTGTGAGGGGCATCAAAGAACGTTAGGTTTAAAAAATAGATGAGAGTCCAAATAGCCACTGTGCCCAGAATCACTAACCTACTGTATCAACAGGATACCAACAAATAGCGAAAAGGGGATTCTCCTGAAAACTGGTGGACTTTAAAGGAGCGTGAAACGGCCACAGAAAATAATAGATATCAAGGAGAAAATAACCAAACAGTATAAACGAAAACAGTATCTCTTTGTCCACAAAATGAAAACGGTGCTTGTAATATACACATGGAAACTGAGGATGTGTAAATGTCAAGGCGGTTTCCTTCCAAAGGTTTCCAGTAGCGGTAGCGAGGGATCTTCTTAAATCCTGTAGATAAGCTGGGGCCAAGTCACAGACAGCCTTGCATCTCCTGAGCCAATCAAGTGAAACAGTGTTAGAATCATGAAGCCTGGTGACTTTATTCACATTAAATTACGAGCAGGCGGGCAGATTACCATTTACGGCTGTGAAGTAATCACTTTTCTGCTCTTGGACTTCTTGCAGCTGCATTATCATAAAGTATAGCACAACCTGCCCAAAATAGAGGGGGGGGGGGGGGGGATTTAATCTGCTTTGTCTTTGCTGCTGTTAAAAATACCTCCAGGTAACTTTGACCTGGAATTAGGTAAATGCTGAAAATGTATATCAAAAGATTTCTTGCGTACATTTATAGCTGAATATCAGCATAATAGCAGTTAATGATTTTTATGTATGAAAATATGTGCTTGTGAAACAACAATAATAATAATACTGATAATAATAAGCGCCCTCAGTGGTTGGCCCCGCTCGTTCGCGGGCGCACGCTGCTCATGAATATTTATTCCGTTAAGCTGTTGTGTCCCCTCGCTGGCCAAGGCCTTTTGCTCCTCTTACTTACGAGTCCTTCAGAAGTTGGAGAGGAGGTGAGTGCCGCGGAGTTCTCCGCCTGGGCTTGCTCCCAGGGCAGCCTGCCCCGGCCCACCCGGGCCCCCGCTGCCGCCGCCGTCTCTCCGCGAAGCCCTCCCGAGGGATTAAAGGATTTATGTCACATCCATGAGATCTTGGGAAATCTGCACTCGACTTACTGGCATATGCCCCAGAAGCATTGTTTTGTGATACTTAACATATAATTCTTTGCAAGCTTTTTTCCTCCTTTCCTCCTTCTCCCCTCCCTCACTTCATACAGAGCACCATGCATTCATTTGTATTTACCTTTTCACTGTACCTCACCGCATACGGGGCAGGCATTATTTCGGCAGCAGTTTGACGGGCACAGACCGCTGAGATCCGCGATCTGTAAGAGGCCACAGTGCTTTCTGCTCCCCCTTCCCCGGCTCGTAACGATGCCACGACTGAACGCGCATGCATCCAGCCTCACGTTAGGGAGACGACTTTCTGGCTCAGATCCCTCTGCCTGCTGTCAGCTGTGTGGCCACGTCTTGGTTCATTTGCTGTGGGAAGCAGGAGAGTCAGCTCAGTGCTCTCGGTGTTACTCACGGTGTTACTCTCGGTGTTACTCACGGTGTTAAAGTCTGGTGTAGGTCGTCAGCTTAGCATTTTCACTCCAAAGGACTGAGGGAACGTGTGTTCACTCTGTCCATTGTTCTAATGAAAAACATCTTATTGGGAAAGTTTCTGTTAAAATGTTCTTATCTATATGAATTTAGTTTAAATAATAAAAATTCTATTTTAACACGTTAGTCGGAATCATTCGCACTTTGCAGCCAATCAGGAGTGAAGGTAAAGGACTTAGGATGATTGACTGTTTGACCTTTCCTCAGTAGCTATTGTAATCCATGAAAGGCACTTGGCCTAGCAACATATTGGTTGCATTTTTTTGAAAAGGGAACATTAATTGTCATGAAAGTGTACTTAATAGAAGTACTTATACGCCATCCCTAGATCTGCAAGCCTATCATTTTCACTTGCTCTGGCCGCGTGATACTTTCATGGGAATGAAGTAGATGTTTTGTAAATGGCTGAAATCATTTATCCATTCATCAGACGTACATTTTCGATGCAAAGTTCTGTTCATCTGTGCGGTTTTAAACGCAGATTGTTTTAATTTTACAAATCCAGTGTGCAGATATTGATAGTCACCCCCAAATGCCTAAAGTCTTCAGTTTTAGTGTTTTTAGTGATGTATTGTGGTTAACTAATATAAAACTTTACGTGATATTGAACTGACAATTATTCAAGTTTCGCTGACTAAATATTTCAAACAGACTTTGTTCTTAAAATGGAAATTAATCATGTTTTTTTTTCCAAAAAATTCTTTCACTCTTATTCCTTTCACTGAAAATATGTGTTTACTGGTTGACTTGCATTGCTTTGATATGCTAATATGGTTTTACTTTTAATCGAAAGTTTAGAATAATCATCTCTGCATTTTCATATTTTCAGTGCCTTTCTCGTAATGCAGCCGGAGAGATAGAACTTCAGTATTTCGGCACGTCGGTGAGTAATTTTACTTCCATCTTTCCTTGAATATAGACAAATGTATGATTATACTTTCTAGTGTGCAAATTTGAATGTTTTCTGAGGTAGGCGGGGGTGGATATCAGTGGCAGGAGGTAGGCTGAAAACCCTTTTAGATTTATGAGTGGGATATTTTAATATAGGTGGAACATATTTACGCCCCGGACTGACTATGCCGATTTACGTGTATATATAATAAATCATTTTCCTATTAAGGTTGAAAGGTTTGACAAGAAGACATTGACTTGGCAGGTGGCCAGTGTCCATTGAATGGAATTTTTGAACTCGGGGGGGGGGCTTAGGGGGATGTCGAATGGCCATCAAAATATCTTCTGTTCTGTGTGTTCATCCCTTTAGCCCTAATCACCTCCAGGAGTAGTGTCTTTAGAGAAATGGCAGTCAAGTTTTCCATTTGTTCTAATTCAGGAAGTGATGTTAGATGTTAGATATGGGAGTGGCAGGTTGGCACACCTGCTATGGCGAGGGCCGCGGTCTCCTCAGCGTTTCACTCTTGGATGCCAGTGCTGTGCCTGTCCTTGTGTGTGCCTGGCACTTGTCCATGGCACCCAGGCCCTGCTTAGCTCTGGCTTCATTGACCTTTCTGTCAGCAGTGTTCTAACAGCCGGGGCTGATGGGAGAGACAGGGGCGGGGGGGGGGGGGTTTGTGTGCATGCAGGCTGTCTGTCATGGGGGCATCAACACAGATGAAATGGTTCATTTGATTCCTTGACACTGGATGGCAAGCACAGTGATTTTGCCGCCAGTTTGCAGGGAGGAAACCAGGGTTATCCCAGCCATCTGACAACTGGGCGCCAGGCGGCCTGGGAAGAGCGGAGCGAGACATCGCTGGCCTCTTGCACATGGCCAGTTGAAGGACGTTGAGTAACATTCACTCCCTGGCAGCGTGGCTGGGAATTAATTCCCGGTGATGGAAAACAGTATTTTAATTAGAATGCTTAAAAAAAGCTTGTTTTTTTGTGGCGAGTCGTAATGAATCTATAGTATGATATGGCTCTTTACTGCATTTTTTTTTTCCTATTTATACAGGTACCCTCCCACTGTGCTTTGTATATTGTAGGATTTACATTCATTTACACAACTGCATCACTGAATCTTTGTCTCACTGTGGGTTTTTTTTTTCCCATTTGAAAATAATTATGTATTTCTTTAGCAGTATTTCCAGTCCTTAAAATGAGGTTTATGGTTAAGGGTATAGCAATTTGCTATTAATAATATTAAGTAGTAGTAATATTAAGGTACCTTTTGTTTCTGAGATGATGACGGTCTACTTTTAAGGAGTGACTATACGTCCACGCATTTGGACTTGTGTACAGAAAAGCCTGTTTATACAGACAACGACAATAAAATGGACTGAAGGTCATTGAATGTGTCCCTATTACAGATTTTTATGGTTAAATAGATTATATATTTGTAATATGTAAATACATAGTATCGTATCAGTAATTGGTTCAAACATGTACTCTGTTATCCGATTTATAGATTAATTCTAGTAACACCAGGGCTCTTCTGTAGACTGCGGTGTGTCTTTGGCTTCATTGTCATTGTGTAATGAGTGCTGGTTCCTTCTCAGAGAGACAATCGCAGAACTTAAGGTTGTACTGAGACCGCTGCGTTTGTATGGCCAAGTGTGATCCCTTTCAGGATGGATCAGAATCATGGCCTCACACACACCTGGGGCTCAGCTCTTTTCCATGCTTGTCCTTCTATCCTGGAGTTAATTGTGTTTTTTTTTTTTTTTTTTTAAAGTACTAACTTCCCACATAGATTTCTTTTGAAGAATTTACCATTTTAAGTATTACTATAGAAATAAATTATATCTAGATTTGCCCTCAGTGGCATTTTAGACAAAAAAAGGTTTCTGAAAAGGCATGGAGGGAGGAGTTGTCTGTTGCATTCTGTTTTTCCTAAACTGCATGTTAATACGGCTTCCTAGATCTAGAGATTAAATGGGGTTCAGCATTAATATGCTAGTATTTTGACCCTTAATGCACCCACAAAATCAAATTAGCAGAGAAATTGCTAACCTTATGTTGGGGATTAATGACAACCATCTAAAACAATTTGGAACTCAATCAGTTTAACTGAGGAGGGTAAATTTAATATGATAATTTTTCATCTTAAACTGTATCTGCATAGCAGGGAAAGTATGCAAATATGTGACCCTTACCTACTGACTAAATGGTTGCTGTGTTGATGGATGTATTGATTCCATTAAGGAACTTCAGAGAACTTTGGGGTGAAAAATCCTCCTTGATGGTTCAGGAGTGAACCTGATCTCATACTGGGACTATTCTGCTGGGCATATTTCCATAATGCGTTGCTTCCGCTGACATGACAGCAAGACGCAAATCAGTGTTTCTAATGATATCAGATGGAGTTGTAGAGGACAGTGTTTTAATGTAGTAGAAGACCTCCCAATGGGGCTGTTATTGCCTCTATAGAACATCAGTTACACAGTTACAACAATAGTCTCTTAATTGATTCGTTTAATTAGCAGGAGACGGAGCCTGTGCTGCGTCTTGTCAACGACTATCATAGGGGGTCCTGAGCAACCCGCTCCTCTCTGCCACTTAAGTCTTTGCGCTTGTCACGCTCCTATTAAAGTGTAATTATATGTAAATGAAAGCCAAGAAAACCTTCAGAAGTTGACCAATGCAACTATATTGCCTCTTCTTTTTTGAGAAGTTTGTGGAACTTTCCAGCATCTACCTCTCCCTGCATCCCCAAAAACAATTACCCCGTGTCTTTGATAGATGGCAGATCTTTCGCTTGACACCTCTGAGCCGCAGTGAGATGAGAGAGAATTTGTACGGAAAGTGCCTGTTTTCACAAACGCTCTATTTAGCTCTTTGCTTGGTATCTGTGATGCAAAGGCAGTGTAAGAATTTGCAGACTGATTACAGCGTCCTCCTCATCTGAACAGTGCAGATGTTGCCTTGGTCTTATTGAAGCATGACAATGTTTTCAGTGGATCTACACAATAGACCATTCTTTAAGTGAGAGACGTCTCTCTAATGCGATTGAGCTGAGGGTTACAAAGCAGGTGTCTAACGTAACGAAGGGCCTTTTAAGTCTCAAAGCCTGCACACAGACTTAGTACATACAAGGGAAAAAGGATGCAAACCTCTTCAGTAGTCGTAATTAGTGTTGGTGCTTGTAGGTGCCATTCAGGCCCAGATTAAAGTCTATTTGCTGGGCCTTTTCACTCCATTGATACTGTGCTAGTTGGAGTGTGACAGGGTTACTTGCAGAATATCTTGTCACGAGGAAGGGAGGAGTATTCCTCTCTTTGGGTTCATTTTGTCCTTGTAGTTGCAGTCTTCAGTTGACATCCTTTGTGTGGGAAAGAAAATAAAATTCGGTCTATAGTAGTCTTCGTTATCTACGTTATGGCACTCTAAATACTATTCCTGTTTCTGTTGTATTGAAGCATTGTTACTCATGGTAGTAATGTAGAATATTTTAGTTCTAGAATGTATCCAGTGTTTGTGACACAAGAGACAAATATGAATTACATACAGGATCTACAGTCATTCTTTTGAATGTTTTGGAGTTAATTATGTGGAGTTATGGATCCTATGGTGAAGTTTAATAGAAAGCACTTTTGTCTAGTATAATGAATAATTTGCTTTTTCCCCAACTGTGAAGAATTACCACTAAAGTCCACGTCCTGCTTAGACCAAATAAAGATGTGTCACCTTCAGAAGGAGACCAGGCAAGAGTTAATATTTAATGAATAAATTAATACCTAATGAAGGAGATTGTTGTGGTAATACTATCCAAATACTCTGCTGTCTCTTTGGTCTCATTCACTGCTAGACCTCGTTTAAATGCATGCATTCTTTTTTTAAATAATCTCCTTTCTCAGAATTTTCCCTTGCAGTCTTGACATTCTGTTCGCAAAGGAAATGCAGCAGGTTGATTGTTATACGTTTTGGGAAACATAATTGATCGGAAAATTTGTTTTTGATAAACAGACCCTAGTATAAATGGCCATGTTAGAAATTCTTCGCTAAATGACTGTGCTAGCACCATGTAGCCTTCCTGCATTGCCCATTGGTCTTTTTTTGATGACACAACGGTTGTTGTTTTTGTGCTTTTAACTTTTCTCTGGTTGATTGTCTCTATGGTAACACACTTGATGTGAAAAGGTCAATATTCTGAAACATCTCCCATCATCAGAGCAAAGTTAATTTTACTAATGGGCTTCCCACAAAGTTATTGTTAGAGATAGTTGTGTTATTGAATTCATTTCTGCACTGAGGAGTAATACATATATTTTGGGCAATGTTATTTTTTATTCTTTCAGTCCTTTTTCAGATGCGTTATTCATGTAGAAATCTGTTAGTAGATTCAATTGAGAATAATAACTAAAGAAATAGCTGCATCTATAGGAATTTCGGAAAACAAAAATAATTTGTGAAAGAATATTGTTTTCTTTAAATCCGTCGGGAGATTTTTCTCGCGCCTGGGGTATAGAGAATGTAGGCTGCCACATAAACTACCAAATAATTCTTGGGAGTGATATAACAGCAGATTCTACACTGGATACTTTTTCATTAACTAATATGCATTTGCTGGATAGTGGGGAAACACTTACATTTGCTGTGCATGCAGTTATGCGTGTATACAAATAAATATGTCTATATCTTAGCCTTGATCTTTCTGTTTCGAGTGGTATTGTGTTCCAGAGCAGGGAAAGCTGTGGAATTTCCTGCTCTAGTAGGCTAACGTGCAACTTTGCACTCCTTCCCGACTTTTATAGAGTGGGTAGGGGGTGCACTAAGAATATCTTGCCACACAGAGGCCAAAGCTTAATGTTCTTCAGCTTTGTACACCATGTTTATCTAATTATGGAAGCAGTTATTGGTCAGCCGACATCGGTTGTGGGTTATGTCTGTGGTGTTCAGCACTTTTGTTTTTTTTTTTTCTCCATTCTTAGATGAACCCGCTGCGCTCATTTAAGAAAGTAGGCTATGAATTTGAAGGAAAAAAGAGTTTTATCATCATCTTTGTCTTCGTTTTGACGATGGTGCTTTACCCCCTACAATTATTATAGCTAAATTAAATTAATGCTAGAGGGACCTGGCAGCCATCTGTAAAATGTATTCCATAGCGATTCTTAAAATCCTCCTGTCCGTCCAACCGTAATATTTCTCAGTGGATGAAAATGGAACACGCAAACACCATAGTGTGAAGACTGAAAATAGCTTAATCTGAATGTTGCCAGTCAGTGACTGAGGTGCGTTATTCTTATAATACTTATTACTGTTAACAGATTCCTAGTGCCTGTCTTTAATTAGTGCAACTGGCAGAGGTGCATTTTTAACGTCATAGTCATTGTATAGTCTGTTACCATGCGTACATTCAAAAAACACCCTAACCACTAGTGGGGCCACGTGCTTCACATTGTTCAGTCATTCTGCTCAACACTGGAATATATTTTTTTCGTAATTTAGGATGTAACTGAATCACAAAGACGGTACATTTTTCAGAACATTTCCCACACGAAAATAATTTTATTGTATTACCTAAGGGAGCTTTGTTTGGGGTTCCGATGGGAAAGAAATGGCTGTTTATCAATACTGCTTGAAGTTATGATATGTGTAGGCCTTTGTTTTGCGTTTCATAAATATCACCAAACATCTAATCTGTGGTTAGAGCTGTGTTGTGACCAGGTTCTGCTTTACCAGAAATGGTCAAATTTAATAGGGATTTCTCCTCGAGGAAACCCCTTATTCCCACTTACCAGTTGTCACGTTGTCCACCTGACCAGTGGCAATGTGACAGAGCTGGGGAAAAAATCTTAATTTTATTATTTTTTGCTCAGTATGGAGAACAATCACAAGTGTCAGTTTCAACAGAAAATAAAAACAAAGGGAAAAAAGGAAACGATTCATTCACAACAGGACACACGGCTGCAGAGGATAAACCTGCCTTCAAAGCGACTTGCCTGAAGTATGATAATAGTTTGGAATTGGTGCACTTCAAAGCATCAATACGCCAGGGTTTGGAACAGCTTTCCTGCTATTCTTGTTAGCTGGTTCGCAGTTGCTATAAGTAGCCGGTATCCTGTATGGTAGTCTCAGGTGGATACGCATTGTTTGTGTAGCCGTTTTATAGTTTGTCTGCTTTCAGGCGGGGCTCTAGGGCCTGGTCGCCTAGCTAACAAGGTGGACATACTGCCTCGTCACATAACCCCCCCAGTATAGAAGTGGACAGGGGCTTCTCACGATCCCTGACACTTCATATCCTTACGCAGTGCTGAGTAGGGGTCACTAAGTTCAGGGCATGTGCCGTCTATGGTCAGAAGTGAGGGGCTTTTTTTTTTTTTTCGCGTCCCCCTCCCCTCCATCAGATGTGGATGACTCAATTCGGCTCTGCTGCATGTCCTCTGCCCCACACTTGCTACGCTACGAATTGTAGACGTTGATTGCAAGAGATGTTGGGTGGGATGGAGGATGAAGCGCGATCCTCAGCTTCGTTTAGTTCATCTTAATTGCTTCCCGTAGGTTGATTTGAGTCTGTGGGGTTTCTTATAGTGTGGAATTTAGGATGGCATATTCGCCAAGAAAATGAATGAATGTATATGAAACAGGTCAGGGATTAAACATTTGCGCTGGTAATCGCCTTGTCATCAGTCTTGCGAGCATTTATTGTCCTTTGCTCATGCAGTTAGATACAGAGCCGGCGTTCTCTGGATAGCTGGATAGCTTTCCTTAATTGTCTACAATTTGCTTGAAATCCCAAAAGAGATTCACACATTTTCTTACATAAATAGTGTTTGATTTACTGTTCTTTGAGAGGTATTGAAGGGTCATTCATACACAAAACTTCTTCAGACAGCATGATGTATATCCGAGCTGTATACGATATTGAATATGCACTTTTCGGTATGTCCGCGGCTGCCTTGTATTTGCCTATCCTTTGTCTCCCTGTAAAACTGCCGCATGTTTATCTGTGGAGATCTCTCCCTCTAGTCAGCCACTCCCACCCGCTGAATGGCACACATGTTCTATTGTTTGGTCGCCATGTGTAATTGCGTGCCGTCTCACCAATGGCCTGGAGGAAGTCGCACTTAATACAGTAAATTACCTTTGTGGTGTAATTACTTGCTTGTTAGGCAGTTTTTGGTCACCTGTCGGGCTGGTACCATCTAGAATAAACGGGTAAGCCTGCACCCTTGTCAGTCACAAGGCTATTACTTTAAACTCTGTCTCCTCTGCTTTTTTAACTTGTATGTTATTAATTCCATTTATCTGCGCACATCTGCTGTCACTACATAGGAGAGTTCCGTAGCCCTGACAAACAACTTGGACCCCTGTCTCGCGACTCTTTGACATAGTACCGTAATTTCCGGACTATAAGGCGCACCTGAATATAAGCCGCACCAGCTAAATTTGGGGAAAAATACAGATTG
>JAABNX020000001.1:42997549-43009811 GCA_015163995.2 Mormyrus lacerda | reverse complement strand
AAGCCGCACCGTTGTATAAGCCGCAGGGTCCAAAGCAAGTGAAAATAGTAGCGGCTTATAGTCTGGAAATTACGGTAGCTACACTGTACTAAAGTTATTGATGACCCAGAGGTTTCACAATGGCACAAGAATGAAGAAATAAGTCATGATTTGCTGTCAGTCTAATTGACACAGTGTGGACAACGAGGGTTTGGGTTTGGAAATGTGCAAGCTGGTCTTACGTTAAAATATTCTGTGTTGCTCTGATCCAGCTGTTCTTATGTGCACTGTGGTGTATGGCGCGCTCTTAGGTGGGCAATCTCACTGACAGTAGGGGAGGCCTGTGTTATTTTTGGGCACATTTGACATGGCCTACATGGTATGTTAGGAGCTAAAACCAGAACAGGAGTTATAAAAGATGTTTATAACATGGTGACATCTGTCTAAAATGACATGCAATAACCGTTAGCATAATCACGCTAATGAAAATTTGGCAATTTTGTTTAATAACATCAATAACTATTTTGGGGGTTAAATATTACAGCCTTTCACGTATTCCAACCAAACGTCAAATGAATGTGTTACTTATGACGAACCGTGATAATACTATGGGATGTTTACGAGGAACCCCCAAGCCATAGGGTATATTCACCGATTCGCGGCTGCGTATTTTGACACCATGTTGGCCTTAAATCACCCTCTGCTTCAAGACCAGCTTGGCCTAAGTCCCTAGTGGTCTCTTTGTTTTGTTCCCCCTTCCTCGTCTAATGAGACTGTTGTTGTCATGTTTCCATGTGCAAAGTGAAGCTTGGTACCTGTTCCCCCCGCAGTCCCGGTTTTGTGCCCCTGTCCTCCTGACTTTGTTCAGCATCGTCACTGTTATGACACGTCTGACACTGCCCAAGCTTCTGTTTCTGCTGTCACACGCTATCTCACGTGACGCCAGACACGTCCCCCCCCCCCCCACCTCCCCAATGACGCCGGCCTTGAAGCTTGGAATATTTCCCAGGCCTCTATTCTTCTGGAAACTGAGCGAAGGCTTAGCTCCTATACAGCTATCCTGACCCGGTGCCTGGACATTCAGTGGGAGGAACAGAGTGAGAAAGAGTGAGCGAGGTTCTGTTTTCAGAGCAAGAAGTTTGTGTATATGATTTTCTGTTGTTCTGCCAAATCGGAGCAGCTCCTCGATTGCTTTCTGTCGATGCCTTGCATTATGCCTGTCGACTATCTATTCACACAAATGATTTTTGTGTATTCAGGTACTATTGAGATTTTTTTACATTCTATATAATTTGATAATGACACGCCACATAGTGATTATGTAGAGCAAAAAACTACTACTTACCAAAGTACCTCTTATAGCTTTTAACGTCATATCCTGAAGTGTTCACGCTTTGGATTCCTCGTTGAGCATTCTGAAGTATCCGAATCACCAATGGCTGTGCTTTTCCGATGCCCAAGAAACTCAGCCTCACTCTGAACTTTAAAAGCCATGCCGGTTACTCTGGCATGTGACTATTTTAATTTCATATAACAATGTAAAAGTGAATCTATTTACTCAGATCCCTGGTTGATGTAATAGCCCTGCCCTTTGGAGATTCATTTATATTATTTTGGACAGTGGATATTTCAGTAAATATTTTAGTCTACTCGTATATCTTTTTCAAGAAACCTTTCTATGTTTTTGTACCTGTCCTTATTGGTCAAATTTGGTGTTGCAAAATTTGTTGGTAACTTTTCATAAATATAGCGAGCAAAGTTATTTTTCTGCCTAATTTTTTATGACTATCTTTTACCAGATAATTTGTGGCATGGACGTTACCATGGTTTCAGCTGCACAATGGCTCTGTTAGGGTCATGACCACACATGACCTAGGTTCAGAAGGAAAATTCCTGCTTTCCTAAAAATAAGTGGGAATTGTGCACTTCCCAAACCAAACTTTGATTTATGAACCCTGTTGTGTTTTCCTTAGGTGATTTTTATGATGCGACTTCCACCTACTCTGCTCTTGATTGTCAGTGGGGTATCCCACACTAAATATAGACACTGCATGGAGAAGGAGATGATGTAATCCTAAATGAATGGTTCTAGAAATGTTTACTGGGTGAAAAGTCACTGTGCTCACATAATAACCCCGAATATTGTCAAATAGACTATGAGCATAAGTCAATTTCATTGTTTTTTTTTTTTTGGTCAGTGTGCATTTAAATGTTAATTAAGCATGGAAAGTTTAGATTTTTTTGGCAGATGTTTAAATATTTTACTTTATTATTTATAATTATGGTTTTTAATTACTGCAGTTTTTGTTTAGTAACTTTGTGAGTTTTCTTGTGATTTTTTTGCACATGGACCTAGCAAGATTATGCTTTGCCTAAAGTATTATTAAACTCTTGTCACGTTCTACATATTTTGTGTCGCAAATGAACTTAATTTCATGTTTGTTGCATTATTTATGTAATAATTCAGTTTTTTGACAATGAAATAACAATAGTGTCTGTACAAGTTCTGGCATTTGAGCTGGGGACTGGAGTTGAATATACTCAACGACTGCATTGCTATTAAAAAGAAAACATTTTTCTTTTACTGAAAAAACAGTTTTCCATTGTTACGTAATAGTAATTAAGACTTTTTTTTGTTTTCCATCAATTCAAAATTATTACCTTGTAAAATCTGGAATAATTACTCCTGGCGTTTGACAATGTTAGAATATTAACATGACATTAGTGTAATTCAGTGCTGTGAAAGTTGGTTACACAAAATAGCTTTTGTAAGGTTTCATTAGATTATATGCTGTTGCCTTTGCCAAAGGATTGTACCTTTGATTATTTTTGCCTTTACCTTAAGACTGTGTCTATGTGTGATTACTTTTGCCTTTGCCATAGGAATGTATCTTTGTGTGATTATTTTTGCCATTACCACATGACTGTGTCTTTGTGTGATTATTTTTGCCATTACCACATGACTGTGTCTTTGTGTGATTGCTTTTGCCTTTACCATATGACTGTGTCTTTGATTACTTTTGTCTTTTCCATAGGACTGTGTCTTTATGTGATTGCTTTTGCCTTTGCAACATGACTGTGTCTTTATGTGATTGCTTTTGCCTTTGCCACAGGACTGTATCTTTGTGTGATCAGTTTTACATATGATGACTAAACAATTTCCAATATTAGATATCCAAGGTCGGATTTAAAGACTATTTTGCCTGAGCCAAGATTCCTCCCACATCTCTAACCCTCAAGCACATACGCAGACTTATCCCCCTTACAGATCCGAACAGAGCCATCCATGGGTCATTTTACTAGACCTGCTTCCAACTGTCAGGCCCCCTTCAGTGATGGATTGATTTTATACATCTGTGCGGCTTCATCCAGGTCATCAGCTTGTACCTTCAGGAGGCCTTGCTGGCTCACAGCTGGTGTGGCAGCCTCTGATTAGCATCAAACTTGGACTCCTCTACCTTAGGTAGTATTTTCTATTCTTTGATTCTAGGTGTTGGTTGCCTGATAGCTATAGAAAGTAGCAAACTTTAACGTCATTCAGGGTTCAAGTTCAGGCTTCTCTGGTCCATATCTGGGTCTTTTACTTATTATTTTTGTGGTAATTGTCTATGTTCTTGTGTCTTGTCGGCATGATGGGTTAAGCTATGAGGCACAATAATGAGACGAATAGCATTGATTTTTGTCTAACTTACAATAATGACACCTCCCCCCCCCAATTTTATTTGTCTTGTTTTTTTTTAAATAAAAACAAGCATATGCATAACATATATTCGGATCAGCAATGCGTTGTTCATGGTGAGCAATATGTAGATTTGTTTTTGTTATTGTCTAATGAGGTTAGGGGATGGCAGTGGTCATATGGGCCTCCGCCCGCTAAAGCTTCAGCGATTATCAAGCTTTCTCAACTTCTTAAGCTGCTAATAGTTGCCACAAGAACTCCAGGAGGAGGCATGAAATATGTGCAGAGACCATGACTAGCTGAATAATGGCTGCTGTCCCGTCCAGACTGTCCCGTCCAGTCCCCCACATTCTGTGACAGATGGCAAGCAGAGATTTACCACACTGGGGTTTGTGGTAAGAAGAATGACAGTGCATCATGTGTGATATGAGAGAGGAACAAAAGACTGTGTCATTTTGCTCTCCTTGATTGAAACTGGGCAGCAGTGCTTTAGTAATTAGACTCCTGTGGATCAGGAGAAATGATTGGGAACAACTTGCGGGTTGCTGCTTAAGCTGGCCCAGCTTTTGTGTTGGGCACATTTTGAAAAGCTAACCCACCACTGATGCTGATAGGAGTTTTGTGTGTGTGTGTGTGTGTGTGCGCGCATGCGTGTGTGCGCGCACATGTGTTGTATTGTGTAGTGTAGTGTGCTTTTTTTTTTTTTGCCAAAATTATTTTTGCAATCACTGTTACTTATATGCTAAATTAGACAGTCGTGTTCCATCAATGCCCTGTGTTTCCCAACAGTTTCAAAACAAAGGTTTTGATGGACGCTCTCCAGGGATTAATCAAAGACACAAAGGAAATTGCAGTCCTTAGGAATTTAGTCATTTCCAGCCAGCATTGATAGTTTTATTTTCAAAAGTGTCTGTTTCTTTTTATTATTATTGTTGTTGTTATTATTATTATTATTATTATTTATTTAGTTTTCTCCCTGTTTTAATAGGAGTGCATGTCGGATAGGTAAATCAGTGAGGCGCCGTGTCTGACCGCACAAAATGCTGGTGCGGAGGCTCCCAGGACTGTGAGGTCGCCTGTATCAGAGTAACAACATCAAGTATATGAGTGAAGAGTGGACTGGTGCAGCCGCTAATTAAAGCGAGCAGATGAATGTCTTCTGGAGTGAACTCACAATGAGGGGGCCACAGCAAATCAATGGATACCCAACACTATTATTATCATCAACAGCAGTGAGTTCCGAGCAATTGCAGGGGAACAAAGAGAAATCTGAAAGGCAGGTCCGCCACGCTCTCAACACCTGCGTAAAGTAAAATTGGCACCATGGGCTAACCAGTTTGGCTGTTTGGTAGCCTGGGAAACTACTCATCGCTAGAGGATGCGGCTTTTATCTAACTACCTGGAAAAGTTGCGAATCTGAAAAGGCAAAACAGGAAAAGTGTAAATGTATTTAATTTTCAACTAATGCCATAAATGTATAATTGCGGTGTGGGAGTCTTTCTGCAAATTGTTAATAGATAGCTTTTGTAATTGCGGTGTTATACCAGGTGGAGCTAATGTTAAATATTGGTCTTGTTCACCCTGGCATCAGAAAGCGTACGGACAGCAGCGTACAGTTCTTAGGAAAACACATTTATGGCGCAATTTCAGACCATTAGCATTTCAAATGGGTTTAAATGTATGCAAATATTTCTATTTCTGGCATATGCCTCCTCAAATGACTTTTTTTGAATAACTGAATACTGACAAGGGAATCTGCATTACAAAAACATGAAACTTTTTAAGGGATAGGAGCTTTGGCTTTGGTTAGTGGGATCCCAGCCCCTTTTCATCTCGGACGCACAATATGTCATCAAAGCCTATCAAAAGCAGGCCGGTATTGTCTTTGGATTACGGCCTCTTTGTAGTATTTTCTCACAGAGGGGCAGTGAAGCAGAAGACAACTGAATGTTTAAACGTTGAGGCAGCACCGCTACTGGGTTTGGGGACTTCATGATGGAGCGACTGTGATTACTGATGATTGGTCGGAGCCGTTGTCTCCAACATAAAAAAACGCGGTCTTCAGCAGTGAAGGCTGTTCAGGAGTGTTCAGTAGTGTTGGTATCTTCAATCGTTCCGTGGCAGATGGCTATTTTTACATTTTTAGCCTGGCCGTGTTACAAAGCAGAGGAAAACCATTCCCATGGTCCCAATGTCTAACCCCCAACCCCCCCACCCCGCTCTGTCCACCTTCGACACCAAATTTGCTTTTCCTCCCTACTTTGGCCTTTCGTTTTCTCTTTGTCTGTTTCACATCAACACGTGCCACAATGAAAGGGGAGCAGACCAGAGGTACTTTGACATTTATCCTTTCCCCTGGCCAACTTTCCCTTTATTATTCTGAAAAATCACGGGGAAATCCGATTGAAGCGTAAAAGTCTCCATAATTTCTCTTTGTCCCCTCCCCCCCTTTACTTCCCCCCCACCTTGTGTTGGTGTAAAACAAGGTGTCGAGCACACATGTGGCATCTGGTTGGTGCCTTCACGCTCCATCGCTAGTTTGAAGTGTCTTTCTCTTAAGTTTAAACTCGGAATTAATATTTCTATGGTGGCACAATACTTATCGCAAGGAGCAATGTTTGCGAGCATATAGAAAAGGTTTCAAAGCCATGCCGTCTCCATATGGTTTACTCGATAATCCATTATCCGTCATCTTCGGCGCTCATTCCGTTGCTTTCTTGCCCGTGGCTACATTTCTATCTCTGCATCAATTAGCACAGTGATTAATACAACAAGCAAGCAGTTTAGAGGTAATGGTACACAATTAACATCTCATTCCACCATAAAGAGTATGCTAAATACCCTAGCTACTGCTTTCTCTGCCTGGAATTGAAATAAGTGTTTGTCCTAATTTATATGCTATCTAATGTGAGTGGGGCCGCTTTGTATGCCACTGCACCATTAATCTAATTATAGTGAGTTGCAAATGAAGCACTGTCTCTCCAAAGAGGATGAATGAAGCAGTGCTTTTGTCATTTAGCCTGGTGTCACCATGGAACGAGATCACACTTCAAACAGGCGGTGTCGAAAATAAAGTGCTGTTTGCATAATATCGGTACTTGTTGCTGTTTTTTCCCCCCCCCTCCCCGTTTTGCTCCTCATTTCCTTTTTTTTTTTTTCTCCTTTCCTAATTATGAGCACATTGCAAACACGACAATGCGCGTCCATAAATAGAGCTGTAGGTGTGCTGTCATGTGCTCCGCTTGGAAAAAGTCCTTGGAGTGCTGTTGGATTAAATGATGCGTCCTGATTGACGGCTACCTTGAGATTTAGCGGATGGAGTTGTCAAAGCGTTATGTTAACAGGCTGCGCCAGTCACTGCACATGTACTGAGTGCTGCACTATGCGCACATGTGCGTTTATGCTGTGCGTGTTTCGAAATATATGGGAATACTAACTAGGTAATAACTCCGAGCTTTAGTGCGCACTTAACGGAATTATGTGTTTACGTTAAAACATGCAGTTAATTTGGTTGTTTACAAATCGTCCACAACATTCACACGGCCTGCAGTCCAGAACCCTACTTTGCATATAACTTTCTTGGCTCTATCACCTCCGATGGGTTTTCCATCAAGAAATTTAACGTTAACTGTATCGTTTTCGCTACTTAATTCCGAACGCAGCTATTAGCCGCAGGTTAACTGAAGGATTCCATTTTCAAGATCTCGGGAGGGGTCTGTATGTTGTTTCCTTGAAATGGGCACTTAAAATTGCTGTAATGAAACATCCAAAGGTATGAGGAAAAAAAAAATACGTTCGCCAATTATGGTGTCTGGCAAGTATCAAGTACTGTGTGTTTTTAATGCAAGTTAAAAGCTATTCTTTGCTTAAGCTCTAATGAACAAAACTCCACCTTTTGAAATATTACACCATTTCCTCTCTGCCTTATGGATAATTTACTGGCGGTGAGGCATTCATGCAGATGGCTAAAAAAAAATAAAAAATCAGCCGCTTAGTCCATCTTTCCTGTGTTGCTCTGTTCCAGCCAAGTTGATCCTCAGGTTAGAGGGCTGGCCATCCTCATACCACATTTGCTCGCTAAATTTATGTTTTTAAATCTATTTTCCTACCACTGAACAAAAGCTAACTGTGTGCTTGGAGGTAGATCAAGGGGTTCCTTTTTCCGCCAGGAAAGGTGGAAAAACAAACATGGCTTACGCTGATACCTTCTGTTGCTTTCGGCGTCTCTTTTGCATCATTTCGCTCCTCAACTTTCCGCCCAGCTGTTAGATAGACTTCAGTATCTCCCCAATTCCCATTCCCTAGGGATGGAGCTGTTTATCAGGCAGTCTGTTTAAAAAAAAAAAAAGGTACCAGATGATGGTAACCAGATGATACATTCAACCAAGGACATCAAACAAGACGTCAGTATTGCTTTGGGATGTGCTTTCTTTGGATTGCTGTAGTTCCCCTTTTATTCACAAAAGTGTGCCATTGTCACTTGCTCACAGTTAATGAAGCAAAGAGGATCCATGTCTAAATCTTTGGAGCATCCAGATTAAAACCCCCCTGCGATTATAATATTCTTTATCATGCATTTTCTCAAGTACAGCCAATAAATAGTGTTTGAGAAGTATTTGCTTGGCAGTTCAGCGCTTGAAGGGAAAATACCCGTCTTGTTTGATGTATTATAGCAGTGAATGACTGAAATATTCACTGGTGGACCTTCACACAACCACGTGTATCTCAGTGTTTTTTTAATAGTTTTAAGATGAGAAAGCTATACTTTATTTTAGGTTTCAGTTGCGTAGTACATAGATTATATGTTCCAATTTTACTGTATTTTCAGCTATGAAAATATTTTCTCTAGAAGTTCTAAGAGGTGGAGTTCAGACCTCGCTTAAGCAGCAATATTTTGAGCGCTTATCAATCATGGTCTCCCAGTGTTCAGATCTTTCCATGCACCGTGACTGTCATCTTTTATTTACACAATGTGTGTCGCACACTTCCGTATTAGTCACACTTCCAGTGACTAATAGTAATAAAAATAACAATTATAACAATGACAGAATTCTCTCACCTTGCCCAGTCCTCCTCTGTCTGTGTGTTTGGTTTGGGCCTGATCAGTTTTTCTCTTCTGCTTTGCAAGAGAATCGAAGTCCAATTAGATATTTGGTATTTCTTATCCTTCTGCATTTTGAATGAGCTGTATGTGACCCTGCGGTCTGTAAGGTATCCATGGGAGACGGGGCTTTTAACACAGCAGGCCCCTATACTGACTCTTGGAGGAATCCCTGATCAGTGTGTACCGGCTCCTAACATATTCTAATCAAGGCTATCTTTCTGTCAGTACACCGTGCATATTGGGCCATGTCAAATAATGTTTGCTAATGTGAAGAGCCTCTGTGTAGTGGGGATCCAGCAGGGCCAACTGGTGTAACGCTATGGTCTAATTTTGCTGTACCCCATAGGGGCATATTCCAGTCGTTGTGATCATAAGCGCCTGTTCTATTTGTTACATTCCTGATTGTCTGATTTTACCTCCTCTGGCACCTTCATGCCCTCTTCTGATCCAAGTGCCATTGGCACGAGGCTCCAGCCATTTTAGTGTCCTCGCTACACAGCATAACACAGCTGAGCGTTTACGTTATGTGGTTTAACGTAGTTGAGCGTCTTCGCTACAGAATGTAACGTAGCTGAGCATCTTCGCTACAGACTGTAACATAGGTGATCGCCTTCACTACACTGTGTAACATAGGTGATCGCCTTCACTACACTGTGTAACATAGGTGATCGCCTTTGCTTCATGGTGTAACGTCGGTGAGCGTCTTCACTGGAGAAGCGTGAATAGCCTGTCCATGACACCATTCTCCTTTATTTGTATATGAGATACATTACAGGCACTGACACGTGACATGAGAAATGGCCGAATGCGTCTAATTGCACACGTTTTGGTTTCCGGGGTTGATAATGCACTCGCTCTCGCTCTGTAATTATCTTTGGTGAATTTCTTTGCAAATAGCTTGTTTGTCGCATTGATGGGGCTATTTTATGCCGGCCCTCCCTCTCCTGGCCTTAATTTAGAATATTTTTATGTGAGCAAGTGCCTTTTATCTGCCTCCTTATCTGACTTCGTGATTGAATTCTCAGGCCCTTCACATGCTCTGATTGCAAATTACGTCCTCTCCAAATGCCACACGCGCAGCACAAACCGGCAGAAGAATCTGTGTGCATCAAATATTAAATTGTTTACCGAGGCAATGGAGAAGTCTTACCGGAGTCTTTTTGATGTGACAGTCAGTGCTGCGATGGGGCTCACTGTGTTTCGGCAGTCTTCCTGTAAAATCCTTTCTGAAGCATTTGCCAAATAGGGGCTGCATGCATTATAGCTCTTTATTTGTACATGTAGCAACTGTCGCGGGAGGTAGTTTTGTGGTGTTGCTAACGCTTTAAGTAGGTTTAATGCTCTCTCACCTGCTTATGTAATAGTGCTAATGAAGGGGACTCTTCAGGTAGGATTTATATCCTGCAGCATCCCTGTTCCTCCTACTCCAAGTTAAAGGCTTAGAGAAAAAAAAAAAAGGGATTTTTTTTTCCCCCCCCTTTGATCATTCCCGCAAATAGTTCCAGGCCCTGTCTGAATTATTCACAATATTTACCTGCTCTTCTCCTTCCAAAGTTGTTGCTTAGCCAAACGGATAATTAAAAGAAAAAGATAAATAAATAAATACCGCAACAAAACCAGAGATATATTGCCACCTACTGGATTATATGCAAAACGTCAGTAGGTGTTCCTGTTCTTGATTCTCATTACGGATTGATGAATGAATTGCGGAGCTGTCGCGACCGGGTTACGTGGAGCGCTTTTGGTGTAAAGGGCCTTTTTCTTAAAAGTTTGCAAGACGCATACATTTAATCATATATTAATATGTGCACATAAGTTGCTCCACCGTGTCAGAGCTGCACTCGCAATTTCAGAAATGCTTTGCAAATGGAACGTTTAAATAAAATTCTGCAGAATTCCCAAAGTGACTGTTTAGGAGAGGGAAAAATGTGAACGTACGTTTTAAAGTCTAAACTTCGTTTCCCTCCATTTTCCTCCTTTCCTTTTTTAAACTGCTCATCTGTGATTTACATGATATTATTTTCCATTCGCCGAAGCCCGTGCTTACACAGGTGTGTTTGTATGGCATTGTTGTGGTCTGTGATTGTGGCCTGGCATTGGTCATTGAGAGATGTGCATCGCGGCCTAACCTGTGTGCGTGTTCTCCTTCCCCCGGTATGCCACGCAGTACAAGGTGCGGGTGCTGAGTAAGCTGGCAGCTGTCCTGAGTAAACACATGCCCGAGAAGGTGCCAGAAGACACCAGCAGTATCCTCCGCTCCCCCATGCCTGGCTCCGTGGTGGCGGTGTCCGTCAGGCCCGGCGATACGGTAAGGATGGGTGCCCGGGGGCCCCCGCATGCTCACCGCAGGGTTAGGGGAGCGCAGAGCTCGGCACTGCTCAGTGGTACCCACGGGAAAGCCGTGCTGGGGGCCCCCGCTTGTCTTTGCCTGGTTCAGCATGCTAGTGGTTCGCTGCCGTGCAGTGAACACACAACGGTGCAGTGAACACACAACGGTGCAGTGAACACACCACGGTGCAGTGAACACACAACGGTGCAGTGAACACACCACGGTGCAGTGAACACACCACGGTGCCTTTTGCCGTGACACAATCAGCAAACAACAATGAGTTTCTCTTGATGTATAGATTTTAACCTTCATAGAAACCAACATTTTTCTTGATTAATATGCTGTGATCTTGTGTGTCGTTATTTTTCAGGTATAATTAATGAAAGCCGTATTAATGTAGCTTAGTTACAATATTGTCTAGTCCTTTTCTTTGTCTTTTTATTTTTAAATGTATTTTAAATATGTGTGTTTTTGCTTGAACATTTTACCAATTTGTTTGATTTAAGGTCAACCCCCTCCCCCCCGTACCCCCACAGTAAATCAGAAATGCCTTAATAACCATTAATCCTTAGGACTTGACCGGTACCCATTTTAATTAAGTGCTTATACCAGAATTGTGTTAGTTTATTTCCAGATTTCTTAGTTTCTACAAAACAGTCCTCAGCTGGTCACCCTAACAGGCACCTTTAAATTGCTCAAGCAGCAGCAAAAGTACAAAAACTGCAATGAGCCTTTGAATAATGGCTTGTTGCAGTTCTAATGGGCTTGATGTTGAAGGAGGGCCATTGTAATTTCATGGCTGAGTTGCTATGAGGGAACAGTGCACTCCTTTAAAAGGCTGTGTCAACTTCACTTAAATGTACCTGAATTCTGCTTTTCATTGAGTAAAACTTGAGGCTTAAATGAATGTTTAAAGACAGGGATGGCCTTTCACGTACCATTAAAGGAAATTATCAGCAATTTGTGCATGTTCACAGACCAGTAGCAATTTGTAAAGTGTAAAGAATAGGTAATAGTACAACTCGACAATGAAAGAAAAAAAAGCAATAGTCACTCTCTTCCTTTTTCATTCAACTTAAAAGCTTTAAATCTCTGCATGAAGCAGATGTGTGTTACTTACAGAATGAGTTTGTTTTACGGTGAAATCATGTACTTGGCAACCTGTTTATAT
>JAABNX020000001.1:42975822-42988444 GCA_015163995.2 Mormyrus lacerda | reverse complement strand
GGGAAGGAGGGCAAGGGGTGTCTTAATATACTGGCAACCCCCTGAAAAGGCCAGTTTAAAAATGCATTATATCACTCGCATTTTTTCATGGTGGTGGGTTGATTTTGCTTTTCTACATATTTCTACACATATTTATGCATTTTATTATAGGAACCCTATGGAATGTGGACTGAATTTAAAAACATACTTGTGAGCATGCAGAAGTTCATTCATCCAGCGAACTTTGAATTATTTATCATGAATAGGGTCAGGGGGACTTACAGAAATGCTTTAAGAGTTTAGAAAAATTAATGATAAATTTCATTTGTAGTTAACACAGTTGAAAGCAGCAGGATTTCTTTCTGCAGTGGATGCTTCCATCTTTTCTGCAGTAGATGCATTATTTCAAGTTGCACATGGCTGTTAACAATCAACAAGGTTGGTTTCAACAGGTGAGTTTAAAATCATAATATTTTATTTTGGATGTGAAATTACAGCTTTAGAATTATCAGAAGTTCAGAAGAATTATTTTATAATGCCCTTTCCAGTTTGTCGTCTAGAACGCAGTTTTATTATACGGTCAGTACTGTTGGCAGAATCAAATTGCACACCTATATCTTAAGAGACAAAGCTTTATCGGAATGTGTCTACAATTTTTTTCTATAAATAATATTCAGCTTCTTTTTTTCTATTGCCGTTTCAACGAAATACCATTTATTTTTTTTAAAGGTATCCTCAGTGTCTAATGCTTGTATTTCATGATTATATTTTCAAGGGGCCTTCCATATGCCTACCTATATTGAAATAATCAGCACACTGTCGCTTTCTCGCTGCATTCTTAAAGAAATCTTCCCCTGTGCGTTACTAAAACTAAAACCCAGCCAAAGGAGAATGAGGGTTAGAGTTCACAGTTGAAACTTGCAATTAATTCCATTAGGGAATTACCGCTCTTGTGTTGAATGCTCCATGGATCATTGAGTAGTGCAGGATGTGGTTCATATCCAGGGTAATTTTTGAGAATGCCCTCCGTCCTAATGTGCACATACACACACACACACACACACACGTTTCTTTGTGCTTGTGTTCCACAGTGAAGGGTCAGATTGTAGTCACGCATCAATGTTACTAATCAGTGGAGCCTAACAATGGATAAAAACGAGTGTTGCTGAAAACCTAGCTTGCTTTATATTATTTACGGACAGCAGTCTATTATGTTCTTTTTTAAGGTTTTGCAATTTACTAAATTTACTTGTAATATTACTTTATTCCTGAAACCATACACTGTGGTAGAATGTGAGAAATTTGGAGGAACAATTTTATTTAGTAAGATTTCTGTTTATCATTTGGCATATTATTTATTCTTCAACAGCATTATAAACACAAGAGCATTAAAACGTGCCGTGTAAATATGCACAAGCGATAGGTCCGTGATGCATGAAAAGAGTCGAGTTACTGTTCTCTGACTTGAGTGGAGTTAAAGACATCGACAGGAGAGGGATTAAAGAAGTGAGCAGCCCAGGAAGCACAGGGCCTGCAGCCCCAGTCGACATGCCACTGGCTGCCGGGGTAACGGGGTTCCTCCATCTTACCAGCCCTCAGTTGAGACGACGGGCCTTATTATTATTTGAACCTCACTCTTCCTTCTGCCACACTTTTCCCAAAAGCTGCCAGACCAGCTAGTTTGACTGAGCTAGTTTTTCCTCAAAAGTTTGCTCAGCCTCCCAGCCTCCGTTACCTTGATTCCCACACCACCCCCACCAAACAGCACCGAAATGTATGACACTAGTTATGGGGGATCAGTAAAGCGTATATAGCGGCCTGCTGCACACACCAAAGCGATATGGTCCCCTCGAGGAAAAACAGCCAGCTCTGCACTCTCTTCGAGGCTCCTTCTGTGTCCAGGCTGTCATCGCAGCAATTTTATTTTGTAAATTTCTGTTCCTTCCCCCCCCATCATTCCTTCTTTGATTCAAGTCAATGTAAAATCTGTCAGTAATCTGTTGAACATAAACCGCCTCCATATATATGTATACCTGACAGTCAAAGGAATGCTTGAGAAAATATGCAAGTATAATCTTTCTAATAATATAGAAATTTTAAAATATTCATAAGTGCTTTTCAGGTTTTGCTGAACCAGTTTGGCCGTGGAACCCATGCAAACCCCACAATTTATTCAACGTATGAGTTCAATCAAGATGGTTTCTTTGGACACTGGAAGTTACAATAAAACTCAACCTGTTATTTTAAAGTACCTCCTGTTTTAGTTGTAACATTCTGCAAATTCTACACATTGGTTATCCATACGGTCACCATAATCACTAGCTGCAAGATGTACTTGTTGAATCTACCTCTTATGAACTATTTCTTTCAGCTCGCAGAAACATCATGATTATCCATGTGTAGATTTTTTCCATACAGTATAAGCCTTGGGTAGTAATGTAGTAGAAAGACTGTCAGAATTATATTTTAAAAAATAGTCAGAAAATGATTAAATGTACACATTGACCGTGTGTAGATGTTAGATACTCTTTTATTCCAGTCTGTCACTGATGTGAGACCCTGTAGTGCATAATTAATTGGCACACTGGCACATCCCATCCATGCAACCCTTATTTCCTAGCCTGCGTCGATTGTGCATTGTACTGTAGGTGTAAACAATCCTGAGCCTTCACTGCGATATACAGTTTCAGGCCAGTTCTTCTGAAGTTTCCTGGTATCTGTAGGAAGCAGGTGAAAAAATAGAAATGGACTGAACTTTAAACCTGGGGGCGGACTTGGTGACTGAAGTTTGTCCTGGGGTCACCCCTCACTCAGCGGCAACTTTCAAGAGGAGCCAGCGTGTGTGAGATGACTCGGGGGACTGCATCCTGTCGCTCTTTGATGCCTTCATTCTGAAGCATGCTGCTCCCTTTGCTTCCACGGACATGAGCTTCCTGCTTTGGGTGACCCCCATCTTTTCTGTGAATGCTTCAGAAGTTCTCTTGCAAACACCTTTCTTGTATTAGCCACAGACACTTTGAAGGAATGAAAGGGATATGATCTGGGCTCAGTGGTCCTTCTCACCGAAACTAAATATTCATTTGTGAAAATAAACAATGAAATTAAGGACAAGCTCACCGTGCTGGGTTTCATTAATTTATGTATTTATTTAAAATACCGAAACTGTGGTATTGTATATGCACACAAGCTTTTGTTGTTACTGATACGAGTGTTGGATAGTCTCTGGCAAAGTCACTTAAGACAAAAAAAAAACACGTCTGTGTTTAGCTTGCTGCATGGGAATCTGAAGATTACCTGCAGTAGCTATCAAGTCAAATTATTCAAACAGCCAACTAAAGCAGAGCTTGTAATTTCAGTTTTATAAACACCTGTAGCAAATGGCACAGCTGTGAAAACTTAAAGTAGAGAAGAAAGGCGAGAGAATTGACATTTACATTTTTGGTACTGAATGTATTCCATACAGCCTGTAGGATGACATAGACACACAGAAATATGCTATACAGATTTACATCAGTTGTAGGTCTGCTGTATCTGCCTCCACCCTCTCCAGTTGCATCCAAATTGCAAATAAAGCTGCGGGTGGAAATTAATTTGGAAACTTAATCCTGATAAAACTGACCTTCTATTAATTGATTCAAAATCCATACCTTCCTCCTACAAAGCTTTTAACTTGGTCATTGGTGATACTAACACTAAACCTTCACCCACTGTGCATAATCTTATTTTTGATTCTGCTCTCACCTTTGAAGATCATAGAAACTCTTTAAGATGTTTTTTTTTTCTACCTATGCAACATTTCACGCCTTCGTCCTGCACTCAATACCAAACATGCTGAAATGCTCATTCATGCAATTTCTACATCTTGTCCAGATTATTGCAATGGTCTGTTCATCGCTCTCCCAGCTAAATCCGCTTGCCTCCAGTACATTCAAAACTTTGCTTACTCACACTAAGCGCTCAGCACACGTCACCCCCACGCTTCATGACTCCCACACGCTTCCGGTACTTTATCGCATTCAATATAAAGTTCTTCTATTTACGTTTAAGGTGCTGCGTGGCTACGCTCCTCACTATCTTACGGACACATCCCACCCGACACGTCACCCCTTCCTGCTGTTACCCTCAGGAAGGCGGTACAGGTCAGTAAAAGCAAAAACAGCACGTATCCTAGGGCAGATGTAATTATAAATGAATACCAGAAGGATTTGCTCTCTCTCACAAACGGGGGCAATATTTCTAAAAAACTTACAATGTGCAATAACCTGCTCTGTTATATATGACTTTTTTTTGTACATAAGAAAATTATTTGAAATTATTTTTATTTTATTGCTTGTAATATTCTATTAGTTTGCACTTCAAGGCTCTGCACACAATTTTCGTTATACCTTTGTATAATGACAATAACAATTTCTGAACTTCTGAACTATGAATTGGCCCTATTCTCTTATTCCCAGCCTTTCATCATGTCTTCTTCTCTGTCTCGAGATTTTAACTTTCCACCATGGGTGCTCAGAAATTTACGGTCGCAGCCCCCAAGCTGTAGAATTTGTGAAACTGCTACTCTCCCCATATTTAAAACTCAAGTCCCATCTCCTCTAATTCTGCTACCCACCCTTTTCCTAATCATTGACCACCATCTTGTCCATGTGCTGTTACTACAGTTTGAGTTACCCTGCTGTCCTTCTCGTATTATTTGTGATTATCTCTTCCATCTGTAATTAATACCTTTTGATAGTTATTTCTGTGAAACATCCTTGGGTTGATCAAAGGCGCTATATGAATTAAAATTGTGTTGTTATTGTTATAAGTACATGTTGCAATGTCCATAAAACATTAAGCAATAGTTCAAAATTTTCAATGTATAATATACAAGTTATCTTTGATGTATCCATGTTAGAATTTGACCAATTTTCCTGTATGTTTACTTCCAATAATTATTGCTGAAACCATAAATGGTCAGCCAGCTTGCACACTCTGCGTTATAGATTATGATATCATGCCCCGTTGGTATTGGCTAACAAATTGTCTGTAGGTGTGAATGTGTGTGTGAATAGTGTGAGTGCCCTGTGATGGGTTGGCGCCCCATCCTGGGACACGTGGGTATGGGGAATAGATGATTGAATGTTATTGGCTATTAGGAGGGTATTAAATAGCATGTCCTGTTAAGGGCTAGACTTAGTGGGCCAGGTATCTTTTTACATGGTTAGTTGCTACCCATTGCTTAAGCGGTGTTCTTTTCCAAAATTATATTTTTAAGCATTTAACTACAAACTAAAAAACCACAGCTTTAAACTCTATGGTACCTGTTGTATTTAGTTCACACTCTGATTTTATCTCAGAAGTATAGTTTTATAAATAGAATTTCTTATTGCGTTCATTTTTTGACTCCAGACTTTAGATTCCAAAGTAACTCTATCATCACTGTTTATGGTTGGTGTTGTTGCTACTGTAGGTAGCCGTCTAACATTACATATATATATAGAAATATATGGAGCGATTCTGATGTTTATCTTCTGTATGAACATTACTCTGATGACGATGATGTTTATAATACTGAAACAAACTTTTATACATAATGATATAGTTTTCTGTATGTGACACGGGTGGGGGAGTGGACCGGATTTGCTCCAACATGGGTGGGTGCACAATGCATATTATGACATCACAATGGGCACACATGGTTGTCACATCGCAAAAAGATACAATGTAAGAATGATCTTAAAACAATTGCAGCAAAATCAGGATTTCATCACTTAAAATAGGACTAATACTCGTTAGGGTACAGTATCACAAAAAACGTAATACGTAACGTAAAGTAATAACTATCTGATCCATATGATAAAATTAGTTTGTCTGATACAGGACTACAATCTTCGTTATGTGTCCCTTGCTCACGCTCTGTAAGCGCTGAGAATCCGCCTCGGTAACGCATGGATTCAGAACAAAAGGTAAGCACCTCCCTTCCTTCATTCTGCATGGCGTCTGTTGATATCAGAGTGGACACCTGCGCCCCGATTCCCCTATTTCTGACACCTCTGCATAAAAGTCTTAATCCAGCTGGCTAACAGGCTACTTGTATACCTATCCAGCATCACGTTTAAGGAAGATAAGACATATGTTGCTTCGCTTTTGATCATGTTGTGTTTGAATTTTCTGGAAACAAGTCTACAATCCTACATCCAAATGACTTCCCACGATCAGAATGTACACAAGGAGAAATTTGTGTCCTCTGAAGATTCAACAGGTAGAACTGAAAAATGGTGCAGCAGAGCTATTTGCCAGCGGTCTCTGGAAAAGATCTTGTTTTTCTTTACCTGGATGAGTGGTTTAGTTTCCTAATTAGAGTTCAACTCAAGGGCTTCTGGTTTTATTGATTTGGGTGTCAGCGCTGTTTGACCACAAAGTCTGGCCGCAAATTCTTCATGTGACGCATTGGTTTCTAATTTAGAGGACTACAGGCTTTCTGTACCACAGGTCACTGACCGCAGCTCATGGCTGGTCAGTCTCCCCTCTCACCCTTTGCTCAGCATGTGTAATAAAACATCTTAAAATCCCCCTCCAAGAAAACTAGCTGCATGCTAGGATCAGGATCAGGCTTTTATCGTGACATTTATCACAACAGTACATTTTAACTATTAATGACTTGCCTTCAATTCCAAAATATACTCTGCTTTTGAAAAGAAGTGGTTAATAATATAGTTCTGAAAGTTTGGAAAACTCAACAAAATGGGTAGCATTTGGCTTCTGAATTAGCTGTCTTTCTCATGTGATGATGCATTTCTAGGAATTGCATTAATTAGCTCTGGAAGTAATGGGCCGCATCACTGAGACTCGCAAAGGTATGTCGCTTTTGTTATTTTGTGTAGTGTTGAAGGCCCATATATTCACTATAAATACAAAAGATGGCTGATTCGTGAAAAAGGGTAAATTGGGAAGCAGGAATGATTAATTATGCCGCAGGAACCTATGTGACAGACTGCATCTCCGCTATGGAGGTTCGCACCTCTGACACACGGATGAGGGCTGCGGCTAAACTTGGAGCTGAGAGCGAATTAAAGAGGGAGAGGTTTCATCCACGTGCTACGCACCACTCTCTGGAGGATTTGTTTGAAGGGCGACACTAATGAGCTACTAACACTTATTAAACTTACATGAATGTTCGCTACCAATTCAGCTTGCCACACATCAATCAGCCTATTCCTGTGGTTGAGACTCATGCAATAAGGTCACATGTACCATGTGATGCTGATTGTCATTATTCTATGTCTATGAGAGAAAAATGGACTGAGGACTATGCAGTCACGTTAAGTTTACCTCATTATACTTGCAACCGAGATCATTTTAACGAAGTGGGTGTCAGCCTCTCAATAAACTCTTATGAAGTCACTAGGAATTATACTCGTTAGATCAATTATTTGGTTCTTCTTGGCAGCGCTGGACATAATTAATGCCTCATTCCAACCAAGTTTTTGAGGCATTCTGGTCTTGGCTTATGTCTGTAGATGTAGGTGAATTTTCTGGGGACACTGGAGATACCTTAAATCACTCACAGACATGTGTGTACTACATATGCATTGCCATCACATGGGTGTATACTGCACATTTAAATCACTCACAGACATGTGTGTACTACATATGCATTGCCATCACATGAGTGCATGCTGCACATTTAAATCACTCACAGACATGTGTGTACTACATATGCATTGCCATCACATGAGTGCAAACTGCACATTTAAACATTTTTAAAGGTCCCAAATTTCCTTGGCTAAGTGAAATACATCTTAAGATTATAACTGCAGACTATGTTTAAAAAGAAAATTAAACAGATCTCTTGATTTTTAGAGTGAATAGATTTTTACAGTGAACAGTACTAGTTGCTTGGCAAAATTCAGTGAGACTACTATTTTTTTTCCCTGCCACAATTTCAAATTTTAAACCCCCGATCGTTTTGCGATAATGTGCAGAGAAGGACAAGGAGATTAGAACATAAATACAAAGAATATAATAATGCAATAAATAGTAATCAAAGAACAGAAGTTTAAAAAAGTGTGCTTTGCCATACAGTGTCTTGATACCAAACTGGTAATTGTCCTTTTAGAAATGGTTATAGGACATACAGTATAATAATCATTGAGCTATTACAATATTTACTTGGAGGTAATATTTACAAGTGCAGTGTAACTTTATTATTATGGAGGTCTGACAGAAATTCCTAAGCAAGACTTTGTGTGCTATGAGGGGACTTTGAATGGATTAAACTGTAAAACTGTCACCAAGAAATGAACACTTCACTCAGGATCAGAAAGTTGCTCTTCAGTGTTTATACAACTCGTATGTTCAAAAAAGACACACTGTCTCACCTTTGTAGCTGATTTTCTAAACCTGTGAAACGTTCAGAGCATTCTGAGTGTCCATTTTAGTGCAAGAAAGAAAAATAGTACTTCAGTTGGGTATCTCAAGACACAACGGATGGTGAGAGGGAAAATGTGTTGATTGGCAGTCTGTGTGACAGCTGAGGGCGCTATAACATGGCAGGAAGAAGCCACCCTTTTGCACTATAGAAGAATAACAGAGAAAAACAGGAAACCTAATCCCATTCTTGCTTAGATTTTACGATAGTAAACATTTAGAGTGGATGTCAAGAAGAAAACTTCCTTCCAAGCCTGGATACTGCTTGCTATTCATCAGTTTGCAACAGAGGGAAGGATGAAAACGCAGTGTCATTCACCATGTCATATCTCAGGGTAATAAATGTGACTAATCCCTGGTGTGGATCTCGGTTTTCATTTCATCTTACCCTTTTTTATTTCTGATTTGTTGTGTGATAGGATGTGTCATAGATGTAATACTTTTTTAAATGGATTCAAATGGTTATTATCTCCCTTTACTTTTACCAGTTCAAAGAACTGTTTATTACACTTTTACATGTATGCATTACCCATAACATTATATATATATATATATATAGCTATAATGAAGTGTATTTCGGTTTACAGTAAGTGTATTAAAAAGCTAACAAACTGTAATATTTCTGAACTATCCAGTGAGCAGATTGCGTGACTGTTTAAAGATCACTCGTCAATCAAAAACAATCTACTGACAAATTTTCATTTTGTGTTTTCATGTGTTTTGTCCAGGAAAGTTATCAGAAATACATTCCACTAATTCTTGTAATCTATGACTAAAAGAAATCAGACACTGACTTGTGTATTTTGTTTTTTCCCCCCAATACACCTTGCACTTTTTCGTTAATATATGCACACAGCACAATAGTCAGGATGCTACTGTTAGCGCATTAAATTATAACTGGGCACCGAGCCTACAGACGTTGTTCTGCATTCTATGACTGATATGGCTCAGAGCCAATTAAAAAGGTGGGATGTGGGGCAATCAGATTTCAGGTCGAGGTAATACACTTCACCTTCTGTCAGTCAAAGTAATCCAGTGTAGCTGAAAATGAAATTTCCAAAGGCTAAGAAGCCCAGTTTTCAAATGTATATATTAAGAACCAGTCATCAGGGGTTCTAGTTCATTAACTCAATGGTACATTCAATCATGGTGACTCAATAGTTTAAAATTCTCTGGAAAAGAGAAAAAAAAAAAAACAAGGAAGTTCTTGACACCTTTGAGTTACTCTTTAAATACGACGAAATTGAAATCTGAGAGTCGTGAACTTAAAACAGCGGTCACGTTCGGTGGGTCAAAATAAGCAGCTCAAACCAGCTAATAATCTAGCTTCACCCTACTCTTACACACCACCAACGGAGATGTTGCTTTGTTCATCGGCAAGCTTTTATGTATGTTTAATACAACAGCCAGAAGCAATGTTGCCGTCTTCATTATTTAATTTTTAAAAAGAAAACAGATTGTTTGCTACTAAAGGACAACATGCTGAGTAATACGAACATTCTGCTTACACTTTCTGTGTGAACTTGACGGACGGCAAAGACCGGCGCTGCCAGAATAGATGCCTTTTGAGCTGTTTGAGTCTTTTCCCTTTTTGCATCATAGTCACGGCTGCCAATCAATACTGCAAGCACATGAATCATTAACACAAAGTGAACAGTGTGAAGGGCAATGTTAAGCACGTGGAGGTCAGAGGAGTGAGGTCCACCAGGCAATAAGTAGTTCACACAGAAGCAAAAATGAAGTTCTACCTATATAAACAAAACCTGAAATGTTGAATATTGATGCATAGTGCCTTTTTTATCCGAAAGGAATTTTAAGTGTCTGAACATGTAAATTTAAAATTTCAAATTTAAATTGCAGTTAAAATATTTTATTTCAAATAAAAATTTCAGTTGCATTTTCAAATTTAAAATAAAAAAATTTCAATTAAAATTGTACTAATCTTTTCTCATTTAACTGTGTAATTTTAAAAGAAAGACAATAATTCATATTTGTCAGAAATGTTTTCACATGAGCATATATATACAAATGAGCAAGAAATATTATAGCTACTCATTATCATTGTCTCACATTAAGCTGTGCTTTATTAATTTTGCTGCAACATTCTGATGACACGTCATTCACAATAATCAAGGTCAACTTTTTGACTAAATTATAAACTTGGTTGAACAGGTAAATAAAATATCCTGCAGAAGTTGAAAACTTTCATCATTACCTGAGTTCATCTACTTTTTCTCCATGAGGTATTGCATCATTTATACGCAGAATACACTCAATGGGCACTTTATTAGGTACCACTGCATAGTACCAGGTAGGACCCACTTTTGTCTCCAAAACCACTTCAAGGGTTGTCAAGCTGTGCGCTCGGAGATGCCTTTCTGCCACCCACTCTTATCCTGAGCTGTTATTTTTACACTTTTACCTTCCTTTTTTGCTTTAACAAGTCTAGCCATTGTCACCTGACCTCTCTCATTAACAAAATGTGGAATCACCCTATGTGGCACCAACAATCATACCATAAGATTTGCTGAACAAACTGGAAATCAAATCAGATCGAAGTTTATCTGCCACATGCAGTTATGTGCGATTCACATTGTGTTGAGTCTGGCTCTGAGTCTGTAGTGGCAGAGGAGACGCGCATACAGAAACAACGCATTAAGCAATAAACGTTAAATGGTAACCATAAACCACTATAAATAGTGTACAACTGGCAGGAATGCAGTAGTGCAACGGTCAAAAGAATAGATTAGGCAGTATGTACATATGTACAGGTATGTGTACAGTGGGAGTACCTGGCACTGGAAATATGGTATATAGGCTACACTGGATTTTTTTGTAAGCATAGGTCCTAGACACTGTCCTCATTAAGGATCCAAACTGCCTGAGGAAAAAGCTCTTCCTCAGCCTATCTGGCTGGCATTTCCCTGATCTCAGCATGGAGAAGAGGCCATTGTTGGGGTGGCTGGGATTCCTAATGATCTTCCTGGACCAACATTGTTTGATGTAGATGTTCTGGAGGTTGGGCAGCGTCTGTCCGATTGAGCGTTCAGCCGATTGCACATCCCTGTGCGGAACCTTGCGGTCCTGCTGTGTGCTGTTCCTGAACCCGGCGGTGATGCTCCCTGTCAGCACGCTTTCAATGGTGTCAGTGTAGACATTCTTTAATATCTGGGGGGGCAGCTGGAGAAGCAAAAGAAGAATCAGTTGGTTCATCTTAATGGGCAAATGATCATCATAAGTGTATATGCTATCGTTTTTCAAGAATCATAATAGCAACTTTCATTTTTAAAAGAGTCATGTAAGCATTCAGATGAAAGAGTTCCATAATGAACCACAACCTGAGTAATATGTCACTGTTTTCTGATTAATGTGGCATCCACCATACCAGAGAGCAGTACTGACAGCATCCTTGGTTCCATTCCATTCCACATGAAAACCACATGACCGTAGAAAAATAAGGCATACTGGGATTATTCACTGAAATAAGTGAGGCGGAGAAGTCATGCCGTTGGATTTCAACTGACATTGGACGCTTAACTTGATAATAAATGCCGGTAATGGAAGCATCTATAGAGCTAGAGAAAATGTGGATGGGATTCAAAGAATGCATCCATGTGGAGCATAAAACAAGTCTGAACAAAATTAAAGAGCAAAATAATCCAAGAGAATGACTAAACTCACAGTGGAAATTACAATGAAGAGGAGAAGCCAAAATCTGCACAGAAAATCATATAAAAATACTGAACCCTGATTTCCAGGAAGCTAACAGGAAAGGCAAAGACCAATAATACAATATATTTTTAATAAGGTCAGATACACGAAAGAGCCTTCAGTAATGGAAGAGGTGGTCAGATCATCCACGGAAAATGTACATATGGATAGAGGCATCCCTAAAGAAATATTACAATCAGCTGAAGAAGAATCTGAATCAGAGTGTATACATCCTGTTTGTGGGTGCTGCCATTGAGTAATGCATGGTGGGTGATCAAGGGGCTATGAAAAAAGAGAATAAAGAGTACTTTTGAGATATATGTTTGATGGCCCATGAGATGATTTAATTGAAGTAAAACAAATAATTTAATTTTACAAAATTTTTCCAACAAATTTCGATTGAAAGAGATCAGTTTACATTACAATAGCACAATTAAGGGACTCCTCTCCTGGAGCCAACACCTTATCGTGGTGGAGGGGTTTGCGTGTTCCAATGATCCCAGGAGCTAAGTTGCCCGGG
>JAABNX020000001.1:42944361-42972251 GCA_015163995.2 Mormyrus lacerda | reverse complement strand
TTGCACTGCTTTTTTTCAAATTGCCCCCCCCCCCCCCCCCCATGCACCTGTCCCCTTCCCTGCAACTCTGCAATTTCGCTGTGTTCTTTGGAACATGACAATAAAAACACGACACTATATAATAATATATATTTTGGTTTTTTAATGAAATGTGTATACTTTCGTTAGAAGTTAATGCCGTACTCAGGTAGCGAAATCTCAATAGCTGCTTGTTTGTTCCCTATTGTTCAAATATTACCATTTCTGCTGCTACCAAACACTCAATTGCTGCTGCTGTTTATTTTCAATCACATGATTTCTGCTGCATATAGTGCAGTTTTTTATTGTAAGATTGTATAGGTATGACGCATTTACTCCTCCTGTACTGTCCTTCTGGCTGCCGGATGGATGCAAAATTTCTTTTTCAGAACTGCTTCACTAAATTTCCACTACAAAATGAAGTAGCCTAGATATTTAACATTTTCTACATCTTTAACGTTCCTGTTAATGTCTAATAATGTCAACAGGCTACATTTAGATAAACATTTTCTATGGCCACTGTTTTCCCGAGTCTGTCAGTTAAATCCCACTGTGTTTGTGTTTAACTGTAATGATGGGGGGGCGAGGTGGGGGGGTGGTTTAACCCCCAATTACTATAGGGACTGGCTAACCCTGCTTTCTCTCTCATTTATGTTTAGAACAGATTATTATTTTTCTCTTTTTTCATGTGCTGTTTAAAATGATTCTGATACTCTTGTGAGGTTAACATTTATATGGTTAAACCAGCAATAATAAAATCTGAAAGTAAATATAATTGCATAATTTGAATCAATCAAAAGTGCAGTGAACCCTTCAGTTAATAGATTGTGCATTATACAGGGTTTTAAAATGGATATTTGTCTTGTAATCATAATTTTTTATTTGCTTTAAAGAATTATTTATTACTCATATCTACGCCATTTATTTTCTGCCGGAGGATGATCTCGGCATGATAAAGTTGCTATAATAGGTCAAAATATTCATAGACATGATGATTATTCTTGGTTTTTGGTTCACAGATATGTAGGAAATGATCCACCGGATTGTCTTATACTTCTATACTCATTCTTCAGGCCCTACCATTCTTTTTGAATCCTTTTTAAAACTATTTCTCAGTGATTCTTCCTTGACCTTGTCAAATCCTTTCAACACCGACCACCGAATGACACAGTAAACATCAGTAACATTGTTTTTTGGTGTTTATTAATAAATGGAATAATTCAAGTTGCACTCGCAATGCAAGCATTATTAAACTCACAGAAAACTGCAAGCGGTCTGCAGATGAGTAAGCAGACCTGGCAGATGCTCAGCATGATATCATATAACAGTTGCGTGTTTCCCATGTGTACCACAAACTGCAGTATTGATGGAAAGCTAAAGAACTTCATTTCTTCTGTATCGACCTACTGCATTGAAATATATGCTCTGAGTTCTTTTTGCTAAGTTGAGTAACAGCTAATTGCAGAATATGATTTAGACGAGTAAAGATGAAAGTGAAGGTTTGGTTTCAACATTGGTAGGGGGCCAAATCGGAACAGAAACCCCCGCCCTAATAAAAACACACAGAACTCCCACATCCATACCCAAATTCACACCATTGAGTAATACTAGTAATGTAAAATAACACAATATATTATAAGACTTCAGATTCTACCTGAATACACTTGTAACACTCTTGAAATGTCAGTATTTAAACCAAATTAAACATGATAAAATCACAAGGGCTTCTTACACCCAGCATAGTAGCTGGAGTAGGGAGGCACTCTGCATGGTATGTCAGTGTATTATTCTCATACAAACACTATGGGATGAACTGGAAAACCCATTAGGCAACACAGACGGCTGCCTACGGCGCCATCTTCTGAGGGGGCAGCAAGTTAGCGAGCCAGCCGGCTCTGTCTACAGTCAATTTAAGGATGCCAGCTCACATAACTCTGGGAGAATCCTGCGCAGTACAAGAAAACCTGCAAACTCCACACACACAGGGTATAACAGTCATGCCCTTGCAAATAGCACCGCTACGTTCTAAACCACCATGTTGCCTAATAATGGAATAGCTGTTCCTAAAAGTAAAGCTAGTAACCTAGGTAACCTTCAAATTGCTGAGTTGTTTTTGTGTTGGCAGCGACCTGCAGCTAGACCTGCTTGAATGTACGGGCTTACCAGGGGCCTCCACTAAAAAAGCCTCTCCTCCACTTAAAGTTAATAATGTCGCCAAAGTAGTGGGGGGACTTCTGAGAACTCAAATAGCCCAGAAGTCTCATCACTGAATAATGCAAAATGTTTTTTTTTATTGACTAAACTTCATCAATGTAACTTCATGAAGAAACATGATATGAGAAGAAGTATTGACATATTGAACACGTTATGTCAAGGTTGGACCGGAGTGTTACGATGACGACACAATATTCAATACAATTCAATTCAAATGTATTTATATAGCAAATTTCATACAATATTACATTATTCCAAAGCGCGTTACATTGACCCTGATCAATGACCCCAGAGAACAAACTAGAAGCGACAGTAGTAAGGAAAAACTCCTTAGTAGGAAGAAACCTTGCGAGGAACCAGACTCAAAGGCGGAGATCTCTTGGGGCCAAAAGAATATAGCAAATGAACACTGTACAGTCACACTTCTGTGGTCATTGCAACAGGGTTGAACATTGTTGCCTGATCAGTAGTTTTGCACTCCAGTGATACTGGACATGAGATACGGCGTCGCTTTCTTGTCTCGTCACCAGTTGACATTGAGTCAATAGCTTTTGATGGGACATCAGAATAAAATGACTTCAGAGTAAGTCTGGCAGCTTTGGGAGGTGAAGTACCTGAATGTGGCTTGAGAGGTTTCAGTCAGATGTTTTCCAGTACAGGTTGACAGCAATAACAGATTAATGCATAGACTAACATAAACTATAGCCTAGGGCCCTGACGAACACGAGAGCGATGCCTCAGGAAAAACGGAAACATCGGAGTGTCCATGCTGAGGTCGGCCTAGCACACCCAGATAGGTTAATCTGCCCCTCTGTGGCCATAATCATTTTTTGGTTTTCCATTCAGGAAATTTTAACTATCCTTTAATCTTTTTCTGTCAAAATGTCACCAAAGGGAACCACAATGTTAGAGAATTTTTTTCAAAACATACAGTGATACCCCGCTATCTTAAGAAACCTTGGTACTTCATGACAGGTTTGTGGCAAAGGAAAATTATCAATGGGAAAGCTGCAACTTGCTGTAATTGACCTTGACCCATCTGTTTGCTTAAGTAAATTCATCATTTGCAAGATTCTGAGCTAATTGTGCATCCTCTAAAAGACTAAATAACGTCACTAAAATAGTTTAGCTGATCCTACTCTATTGATACTGTACAATCCTCAACTAAAGGGAAAGAATACATCTCTGTAACTGCTTTCGCCTTTTCTGTAACCAGTACAAAATCATACTGTCCCATTAAATTTTAGGACCAAGTTACAGTGGAAACTCCCAGAGCGACAGCCATCAGTCACCAAACCATATTCCAAAAGATACAAGACTTCTTGTGGCATCTTTTTGATGGATTAACACAATATGCACATTACTTAATTGAGGAAGGATTGGCAATATCAATATCATGTTACGCATGCATTTGTGAAAGAGCAATCAAAAATAGAGGCAGATGTTTCTCAATGAAGCCTGTAACTTCAGTTCTTGCCTCGTGGGACAAATATGACAGACAGGAAAGTGAATCACTTAAGATTACAAAATTTAACTATGGTACCCCAGAGAAAATGAAACATTAAGAGCATGGATTAAGAGCATTACTTTATTTGTTCCAATAATTTATTTAGGTGTAAATCTTTGTATACATAGTCACACGGAACATACATTTGTATGGAACGTCTTCCATCATGAACATAAAACGTGTTCCACGTTGTGTCAGAATTGATGCTCCCTCTGCCCTAATTGCTTTGGAACGGCACTTGATGAGCATCGATTTTGACTTGATGTCGGCGAGTTCTATAGCCCACGTTCACTCTGCCCCAAATGGTTCAGAATGGCCCTTGGTGTGCTGGACCCTCTACATGAAATGCAAACCGTGTGGAAGTGGGTCTGGAAAAGGCCCCATGTGGGCCCCCATTCGGGTGCAGATTCCAGTCTCTGCTCTCTGAAAGACAGAGCAGCAGGGCTGGGGAGGTAGAGGCACTGACTCCCTCCCCCTTGCCGCTACCTTAGGACTCTGGCACTTTCCATCGCCGCCTCCATGGTCCTCCTCAATTCAATTCATTTTTATATAGCGCCTTTCACAGAGTCGTCCCAAAGCGCTTTACATGGATGCGCCGTGATACATTAAACATCATTAGAGAGAGATACAGAATGGGAAAAAGGAAGTAAAGAAATTAAATAAAGAAAGCCAGAAGACAACGAAGGAGAGGAACCAAAAACTCCCAAGTATGGAGAAAAAAAACAAAACATAAAGGGGGTCCAAGGTCAACTGGCAGCCCAACCTCCCTGGGCATACTGACATTATAGAGAACAGAAAAGAGTGGACATGTTTGCGAAAGGTGGGTATAAGCTGTGATCCAGAATGTGGTTAAGCTGTGATTTTAAATTTAATTAGCAGCACTGATATGGACCTGATGGGATCTATGCTTGGGAGCTTAACCACTGCTTCACTTAATGCAACACTTTCACTTTCCCATCTACAGTAGCTGGAAATATATTTTGTTCTACCAAAGCATTACGCAACATGGATTTCATGACAACTTTATGAGGCCGAACAACGATCCTTAGCTCGTTTGAGTATAGAATACCGCTCCCAACCAAACCCAATCTGACCCCAATGATTTATTGTAATAATAAGTGGGTGGGGCGTTGTCCTAGGGGCTGCCATGCCTCTCTTTCAGGCCACCTCGCGGTGCATGGAGGGCCCAACCTGCCTTGGTTGGCCAAACAACAGCCTTTCCCCAACCAGTCTTCCTTTTACTCCTCCCTCTCCTCTCTTCCATTTCTAAAAACACACAAACACACACACGCACACACACGCACACACACACACACACACACACACACACACACACACAACATATGCCCCCCATTAAGGGGAAAGTATGCAACCTCAACAGTCAACACATATATACCACATAATAATACCTAATTCTTCTGTCATTGTATTTTCTGAGGTAATTTTATTTATTTATTTCCCTTTCTTTCCTTTTCAACAATTTGCTCTCACCTTGTACGGTTTTTGACCCTCTAATTTAAAAAAAAAAAAAGTGTTTTATTGCCAGATGGAAGAACACAATCATTGGGGATACAGTTCTAACTCTACAGCCTTATCTATCCATAAATACATCCAAAAACCCCCATCTGCCCAAAGGATATGTCCACCATGCCCTACAAGTTCCAGACACAAGTGAAACACACATGAAACCACACAGAAGAGAAATGTAACAATTCCCAGGAAGACAGTTGCGAAAGAAGCAGCCCTTTCTGCTCTTGGTCAACCTGCTTTCCTCCTCATTCTTTACCTCTTTTGCTACCCATTACAGTGGAGTAATTTTCGGTATTCCCATGGATTGCAGCACCGCTGAAGTGTGAAAAAACAAGACAGCGAGAAAAGGAATAGCAATAAGACTGTCAAGCATTGCAGCAAACCTCCCAACAAGGTCATAACACAATGCTTCATAAATTGATCCCAGAGCTGGCAAAGTGCTACAAATTTGTTAGTCTGCCGCTGTTCGATATGACAGTCATTGTCGTCAAAGTGCAGGAACGCCAAAAAACTTGTTCAATGCAGTTGCCACAAAGAGAACAGAGATTGGCTAAAGTGAACGGAGACATTTATGCTGTGATTGAGAGACTCCCAACTAATCAAGTAGACCAGTAATGCTCATGATTTTAGCCAGGTCACCTCGCAACCACCCACTGGACATTTGTTTGTACTCTCAACTGTCAACTTTTAGTATTTTCTCTTAAAAAGAAAACAAATTCATGAACATAATTTTCTACAGATTCAGCTTTATTCAGCGGACTCTCTCTAGTGTGTCTTTTGTCACAGACGAGGAGGCTGACTATCTGCAGAGCAGATGTGTTTATTTTTGCCAGTGTATACTACACTGGTGCTTCACTGAGGAGGTGTCTGGACCACCTGAGTGGGTGGTGAACCTCTTCATCATTTGCAGAACTCGCTGTCAGATGTGGTGTCAGAGTCATCAGTGAGAGTAGTAGCATTGTCCGTTTCTGTATCTTCACCATCAGAGTTCTCACTGTTAACAGAAGCTGTCCATGTCTTCCTCCTCATCACTCTTGTCCAGCTCAACCCACCTTGCAATCACTTTGTGTCGCTTGAAATTATTCTTTTAGGCAACAAATGTAGTGGATGCATCAAAATAAATGAACCAATGAAAAGCTAGGAGCTTGTAATGTGCAGGACAGATTCATACATACAGTAATCAGGCAAAGTGGCTAATAAAGCATTACTATAACTAACAATAACTTAAAATAATATAAAAAACTGAAAAAAATGAATTCCCAAGCCTCTACATAAAAGAGATTTATGAAAACACACTTTGCTTTATTGCGCTTAGGCCTATAGCTACACAAAGCGGCTGACCAGGTATATACATGTTTATTTCCTGCTAAAATGTAGTAAAGCTGGTGACATTCAAGTTCCCCAAATTGTTTGTAGAGGAGTTTCTGTAAATTATAATGAAGTATACTGGCACATTTTTTGTAATTCAAAATAACAGTATTTCATGTAAAAGAAACAAAAAAAAGTATCAATCTGCTTTTGCCTACAACATACTGCAGCCGTATATGTGTCTGCACATCAGAACAGTTTTGTAATTTCCAGAATTTCCTGGATAATAGCCAATGGTGACAGCATCACATCAGTAATGAATTACCATACTTACCCAGTGCATGCTATACATAGTCTTGTGATGAATTGGTGTTCTCTGCATCACGCCCTGTGTTTCCTGGGTCTGTACTGGGCCGTGACCCTGTACGCAATGAGTGGTTGGATGGATGGAAAAATAACAAAATGGTCAATGATCAAAAGTTTACAATATGAGATGAACATTTTACAAAACAATAAAAACAATAAAACACAAAAATAGAATGTAAAGGCTCAGGAAAAAAAAAAAAAACATGTTTTCGAATCACATGATACCTTGTGCGAGACGGCCTCTTGTTAAATTAACAATGCATTTGTTATGAAGTTTGCTATAAGGTTTGTTGAATATTACCAAACCGCATACTCACATTTCCAGTGCCTGGGGGAGACGGCCGTCTGTGCTGTACATGGACTGAATCTCCATTTTATTATTCTTCAGCCCAGTTTTGTGGCTGGTGTATTTAGCTGGGTCATTAGTTTATTTTTTTTTTCTCTAAAGCAGAAATAAAACAGCAATTACAGAGTATCTGCTGCTCCCTCCGAGGGCTTGCAGATGATAATTCCGCTCCGCTCACGCTGAGACCCATTGCTCAGTCTTACTGGTGGTTTTGTTCCCCCTTGAGAACTGCATTAAACATACAGGTCCTGCATGGATGACTGAGTCAACAAATTACTGGAGCCTCTAAACGTGGGTGATGATTTACCCTATATGTACAGAACGTCTGCTGCATACCTGCCATTGTGTTATTAAATATCTTTAAGGCTTTTAAATAAACATGATTTTATTTTTCAATGAGGCTTCTTATTGCATCTACTTAGTGATTCTTTTCCTATGCTTGACTGACTGTATCTATCAACTTGGGGCCCCTCAACTGTAAAATCTCAGCTAATATACACGGAACTGTTACAGCTGCTGGAATAACCTTTCGAATGTCTCCTAAGGTGCACAGTGATATTTGCACTTAATAAAATTATGCCTAGCAGGAGAATAGTGTAGTGACATTTGCCATTTGTCAAGCATAGACTATGAAAATCCTCAAAGAGCCATTAACTTCTGTGTTCCGGTCAGAAAACTTTTAAGAAATGGGAAATAATTATATATGCTATGGTTTTCGAACATCTATTTACATTAATCCATCACAATGAGTTGATTTAATAATGAATTTAAATGAATTGTATAATTTATTATATGGTTTATACAGTATATACCTCATGTTTGTGCTTCTTGTATACCAGGGAATAAAGTATGTTACTCACTCATGATGAGTTTACTGGTTAGGCCATCTTTAGGGTGGAGGTGGGGGCGGGGGGCACTGACAGATTCATGCGGGGGCCTGCAGCATATTTTAGGAAGCATAGGGTACAAGGTGGGGGGTTCACCCATGACAGGACGTTAGTCCATTGCAGGACACGCATTCTACAGGAGCTGAATATCTTCAGACTACTAGTGCAGAAACCCACACAACAGACACGGGGTGGACAGACAACCTGTTTACAGACTAGGTAGAGGGTGAATTTGAACATGCAATGCTGGAGGAGGGGGGGGGGGTCAACATTGCCACAATCGAAGCCACCCCATAAGCCAGAGGGTAGTCAGTGTACCAGCACAAAAAGATGCATTTGATGGTTACAGGCCAGTTATAAATGGCTGCACCAATTAAGAACAAATACATCAGTAGCTGAAATGTAACTGAGCGTAAAATTGTAAGGTAGGTAAATCACTTAAAATACTCAGAAAACATGAAAATAATAATGGTATCTATATCAATAATATCAGTTGCTAGGACATGACTTCTGATTTTGTGTCTAGTTTCCCAGAAAAAGCCAAGGATTCGTGAAAAAGTGGAGCCCATCTGTATCCCTCTGCTCCTTCCGTGCTTCATAGTGCTTATCATCGCCTCGTAGAGCCACAAGCCTCCGGCAGCTGAAGTAATGTAAGTGCAATTTTAATCAGCAATGCTAAATCACTCTGTGAATACTCTGCCTTAATCGTATTCCTGAAAGCTGTTGTGATATTCAGATGACACAGGTTTAACAAATGCTCGTAGAAGAATGCGGAAAACTTGGTGGCATCATAACAAAAAGAATAATAAGAAAACTGTTACAATATTAAAATTCATTATTGAATGATGCTGGGTGGGTTTTACAGCATACCTGACATAATAAAATGATATTTTAAATATATTAGAAACAAAAATAAAATAATACAAGATAGGAAGGTGAATAAAAGATAAGGACTACTTAATTTGGCCAATTTAATCATAAAAGAATTGAAAATTTCAAAGACGTATTAAAAGAAAGCATCTATTAAAGATTTTTCACAGTATTGAAATGATATAATTAATTTTGATATGAGAAAAAAAAAAATTAAGAGTTAGTATTGTATGTGATTTAATATGTTCTAAGCTATCGCATAATATCAGCATTGGTTGCTTCCAGTTCACTGCTTAATTCTACTCAATCCAAGAACAAGAAGTCTGCATTTTTGCATTTTGCTTTCAAAACGCTCAATGTCTGACATACTCACCGTAATGACTAGGGAGAGCACAGCAGGTGCAGAGGATGTTTGATAGATACATGCATTAAGATACTCCACTGTTTCAAGCACACTGAATATCTGCGGAATCTGAAAGACAGACATTAAAGTAATTCTTTGATGACAGCTATAGGAATTGGTGCCGCATTCGGAATCTCATCGATTCTATTGAGATGCGGATTTTTTTTGGACCAGTTTAATATTGCTTCAGCAATTTCAGACAATATTCTGAAATAGATCAGAAAGAGATCAGATTGAAATCCTGTTTTCTTGTTTTCGACTCTATTAATCAGCAGAACGCTTCTGTCTTACCAAAGCATGACATTGGGACTTTCTTTCAGGGCAAAGCAAGACAAAAATTTAGAGGAGGGTTCTTCAAATGTGCATAGAGACGATTGCATGTCTACAGAAGCAGCGTAACCTTAGACCTAAACTGCCTTGTACTTTCTTTTCCAGTCATTAACATGTTTATAGAAAGTGAACAGAACGTGTATAATTTGTCAAATCAAATATATTTGAAGTACTGCAGCTGATTTTAATTGCATAAGATGTTTGTTCTCCCTGCTCTTGCTGCTGTGTATTACCGTGAGCTTAGCACCCCCTGCAGTTACACATTGTGTCCTGTTCTGAATGCTTCCGCCATTCATTGGTGGAGCTGTCTCTCTCAGGTCCCTTTTAAGGTAATTAGAGGCCTTTTTACTTTGATTGTTCTGTAATTGAATTGGTTTGAGCCCGCATAATTTCTATTGAAATATACCAGTCATATTTCAGTCCTGGCTGTGGCCGGACCCTTTTTTGGAATAATTAAAATAGAAAAAAAGGCAGGTGTGGAGGACAGGAAACAAAAGCCAGATGAATGGTCCTGATTAGGTGTTTTGTGGAAATGAGATCCCCTGGCTCAAAGACAAAGTGCAATCTCACTTATTTCTTGGGTTGCAATTGACCACTGTTGATTAAGGAGTAAGGTTTAGTCATTTTCTACGTTCATCATCCCACAAAGTGAATGGACTTCTTTGAAAGTGAAAAGAATTCAATCAGTCATTAAACTTCAATACAAAGCCCAAAATTCATAAATGTGGCCAAAAAAATGGCAATTCTGAAAGCCTTAATAGAAGCTTGTACAATATGTCTTAGGTATCCTGCAGATACCCCTGACCAACATTAGACCCATGATAGAACAATTTCTGTAGGAAGTGCTTCCACTAAGACATTTTTATAGATAAATGCCATATAATGTGTCAGAAAAGAATGTGAGGGTCTAAAGTCTAAAAATTATTTCAAATGTTTTTAAATGCCAAGATTCTATAATAAGACACACCATAGTAATTACTGACAAATGAGCCCTGTGCCAAGCTTCAATGTCATTGAATAGTAACAATGTAGCTATGAAAGCTTCTAAACAATAAATTAGCACTGTGTACTTTTATATGTTATATCATTTTGTCCAGCCGTTCCTTTGAGATGGGTAGAGTCTCGGGTGATGGGAATATGGGCTGTGAATACACAGGGAAAAGGAAAATGCTATGGACAGGAGACCGAAAGCTAAACTAGCTGTGATCATCAAAGAGCACTGTGACACAGCAGGTAGCCATGCCAGTCCCACTGGGGACCTTGAAGATGCCTCTGATAATCTGTTGTAGGAAATGATATTATTGGTACAAAGTGATATGACAATTGTTCTTATTCCACATGTCTCAGACAGGGAACAGATACAGTAAGGGTTCCGACAGCCATTAACAACAATTAAAAACCGATCTGGGTTACAAAGCACGATTTGCCCTTTTAAACAATGGAACAACACCGTGACCTTTATTTTAAAATAAAGCCTAAAGGTCTAAATGATGTGGGACTATTGCAATAAAAAGAAAAAATAAATTAAAAACATTAAATAGCCATTGTGGTTCTAGATCAAGGTCAAGAAAGTCTGAGAGCATTCCTCGGATGTCTGCCAACAGATTGTGCACAAAATTGGGACCAGTCTTCTCTTCATCAGCATCGAATGGATTTTAATCAACACGTAATGCCAGTTGTTAATTGCTTGAGCTGCCTGCTGCTAAAATAATTCAATGCTTTTATTGTACTAGTTACCATCTGTTTAAAAACATGGAAACCAGATTACTGTATTTCCTGTGGTGAATGTTGTCATGGAATACAGTCTGCTAATTTACTTTATTAATGACTGGAGAAAATGGCATAAATACATTTTTACAAGGCCAAGTACAAAAATAAAAATACACAAAGGCCCTGGATTGAAAAGAATTAAACATCTTTCATGACTTGTTTTCTAACATGATTCTGATTCAATTTTATTGATGTCATGAACATCAATGTATAGTTTTATTGAAATGTGAAAAAGAAAAAAAGATGATAAAATATTCCATAGAACATTCACAGACTTCAGTCATCATTGTGTGATTATATATCAACTATCTGGACAACACAAACACTAGCAATTTAGAAAATCAGCTTTGCAGACATTTTGACTAATGATATTCATCAAATGTAACCAAACGCTGAATTTTAGTAAACAGTCCAATGCTGTCATCTTTAACATGTCTTCTATTCCTTAATGAAAATGATCTTGTCAGTATAATGGAGTTCTGAGAGAAGTTTTCTCATCTGCAACCACTGTACTATTTTATTGAGCTGGTTAAGTAATATATATATATATATATATATATATATATATAACTCCAAGGTGCTTTTCTTTCCTCTCTGAGATTCTGCGAAAATGTACATTACGAGCTGAGAAACTGCAGGAGGAACATTAGCTCTATCAAAATTACAATAAATGTATGTGGAACAAATCCGGTGAATTATTAACAATATTCTGTGATTGTTACAATTAAGGAAAAGCTGAAAAGCACTGAAAAGCTTACAAGTTTGTCTCTCTCCCATATCACCATATACCATACCTCTCTGTACCATACTGAACCGTAACATACCATCCAAATCGACACGAGGCAATTTTTAAAAAAGTAATTTAACCACCGTTCTAACTATCCACCCCTTATTGCAACACTGCAGCTATTGCTATCTGACCAAATTTGCTGCTGAGATTTTAAGCTTAGATGCCAATGAAAATATTCTGCTGCCATTTTTGCTTTACAGACCATCTATTGCTAACCGATATCCAACAGCAGATGTCCCCTGAGGTCAGGATTCTGACAGGTACTGGAAACAAGTTTTTTTTTTAGGTCTTTCTGAATACCACAGAATATCCCAGAAGTGCTTCCTCACGATGCAGCTCTCATGTGCTAGACCAACCTTCAGCTCTTCCTGCAAACGGCAGTGTACGGTCCCCAGGTCACAGTAAACTTATTTCAGTTGTTATGATCCAGTGGTTCATCTGGATTTGTGCTTGGGTTTTCTCCTTAGCTCCCAGCTTGTTACCTAAAATTTGCCTCAGCCCGGTCTCAGGCAGGCCTGAACCACGCAGAGAGCCATGTGTAGTTCTCAGTGTTTGTTTGTTGGTTGGTTGGTAGGTATGTTGAACTGCTTTTTACATTGTACAGCACCTCATTCCTCACTCATCCAAACATGCACCACATACTACTGACCCTATCAATTCCTGGTGATAGTTTGGTATTAGTTATTATCCTTGACGAGGTTTGTAATTTTGCTTTGGTTAATTTTCTTTGACAAATCCTTGCGTTTTATAACTTAAACTTATGTCCTCCTTGTTTGTTACTGCCTTGAGCTGGGTAACAAACAGTAAGTTAGTTCTTGAATTTATGAACCTGTGTTGGTAAATGCGTTCTATTTCGGATCAATATAAGTTATTAAGTTTCTTGAAGTTCTTAAATGGAATACTTGTGTCAGGTCAGACATCAGAACATCCACAGCTCATGGTGAGACACAGAAAGTGAGTCTAGTATCATGTAGATTCCCCTGAACATTGAAGTTGTACTGCTGCGGAAAGCTGCTGTGACTTGTAGGAAGGTCTAGGAAAGGATTGTGATGGTTCTTTAATGCAACACCAATAAAGGAGGTGTTTCTGCCAGCCCTTGGGCGCTCATGCATTATAACCTGTCATACTCACCCAGTAAGCAGTTAATGTTTAGAGCTGCTCATTATTTACACTATCTTACATAATCCAGGGCATTCTTGACACTTGACGTTACACATGAGTTTAGAAATGTGGGCAAATGGCAAAACTATATGCTAAGTTACTCTACTGTATAAGGTTATGGGTAAATAGATATAAAATTCAAATAACATCTGGTATTTGAGGGAGATCTCTCTTCTGGGCAAATCCATGTAAACCACTGTGTGCTATTAAGTACAGATAATCACCACATTATGGCATTCTGTGATGGCAAAATTACTCTAATTAAAAGTTAAAAAGGCAGAAATTAAACAAAAAGGTCTAGGCTCAGTTAGACTAATACATAACAAATTAAATGCACAAATAATTTGTAAGGTAAATCTTGGTAGTAGAATAAAATGATGGACTAGGATGTAATCTATGGAAATGTTAATATTCCATGGCTGAGAATCCACAATTGAGAGGACACATCCGCTATGCATTAAATAACATTCTTCAAGGTCCACATCAAAATTAATTACACCAATGGAACAAAATCAATTTAATGAACTGCATCAAAAATCATAAAAGCCCACCTTGCTTTAACAAAGACGTCTGAAATACCCCATTTGACTGAATAATTGTTAATTATCAAATAGCAGTCACTATGTGGCAAGGTAGCTATTGCAGCACTGGCTCACATAGATCTAGTGGGATGATTTTAAAACAGGGATCAGCTACTTATAACTGAGTACTGGCCATGCATGCAGAACTAGTGTAATACACAAAATGTGACACTTTTTCCATTAGGTTGCAGTCTACACATGGACACGACTGAGTATTCTTTAATGCTATTTTAACACAAGAGATATTAGATTTTAGCTATGCCAAAAACACAGCTAATATAGTACAGTCAGTCTGGCTACAACACCTCATATCACATCTGTTCTAATGTAAATGATTTATTAGTATCCAAGTTGGGCACGATTTTCAGTTTGAGAGAAACGCATTTACACTACTCTTTTCAGTGACTCAGTGAAACCAGCAGAGGTGGACAGTTCAGTTCCACAAATCCAGATCAAGATTTTGTTTCAACCAACCAATTGAGTGCTCTGTGAATGTGACTCTTTATGCTGAACTACATGGTTGAAACAAAATCTTGAACTGGACTTGTACTTTCTGAACCTGAACTTTCCACCATTAGCAAACCAGTTTTCAAATCTAAAAGAATGATTTTTTTTTTTTTGTATATCCACAAATGACAAATTATTATACAAAAATATATATACAAACACACAGCTACCTTTTTTAATTCACTTACATTTGCTTTTTCGCCCCACTGCATACCACAATCTGTTGTGCAGTTGTGTTGTGTTGAAGCAGTTAGTACCAAATTTGTTTGAGACTCGTAAGACTCATAGAGAATGCTTACAGTATGGCATAAATTATTAATGTAATATTATTTCTTATTTGAAATGAATATAATTATATTGTTGACCACTGGTATCACTGGCTTTATTATTTACTTCATTTTTTTTTGCGTAAGTTACTAAGTTTTGGAGTCACATTCCTCTAACCCTACTTTTTCCGTTGTATATGCATTTTTCACTATGCAAATTCGAGGTTTTTCATGCACTCATTAATCTGCTGAGGACTAATGAGTCAGTTCTGTAGCAGAACTGACTTTATCAAAATATTACTTTAGAGATAACAAGCGTTGGCATCTTGTACCTGTATGATTTGCAAATCATTATACAGTATGTATAGGTGTTTATATATAAAAAATACAGATTTTGACCAGTATGTCTGGTTTTGGACCAACTTTTATGTAGCATGAAATCTATATTTAAAACTTTTAGTTTCTGATAAACCCTTGATAACATGTTACTAATCCAATTACTGACAAAATAGAAACAATGTTTCCAAATGAGTGCAACGTATGCAAAGAGGCAAGTAAATATTGAATATGCTGGTGTTTTATTGGGTACAGCATAAGCGAAAAAATATGTCCTTTTAACTTTTCTTATAATGTATGCTATTTATATCACATAATTTTATATGCACCCTAAATCCCCACCTTATGCTATTACCTATTACAGAATTTGTCGTACCTGAAATCTCACACCAACAATAAATCCATGACATCATACATTCATTCACAACAATCTCATGAAACACATATAAAATTCGTTCATTACGTTCAGTAATTAATCATTGTTATTTATCAAAGTTATAAAGATCTTTCATAAAAGACAAACATAAAGAGTACATCTGTTGACACTGACAACTAGTGGTTGCTGAAATGAATATAAATAGTTTTTATTTTAATTTACATTCAGTTTATATTTGTTGTACCTAAATACACAATGTAAACATATGAGTTTATTGTAACACTAAATCAGAATAATTATGCATGATAAATTCCTAAACCTCATTAATTTCAATAAATACGAAATGGCTTGTCACTAATCTCCCATGCCTCCACTTTGCTCAGGAATTTTTTTTAAAAATAAATAAAAAAATTAATAAATAATTAAAATATCATGTGCTACATCAACAGGTGGAATTTCTTACTGTAATACTATTGTGAAAGTAAATAGTAGAAATATGCTAAAAATATATATTTTATGTAACATATAGCTCAAATTTTACATATTGCAATCTATTATTTTTCCCGTCAGCGATTAAAAAAAATGTAAAAAAATCTGCATTCTAAATAATGTTCCGTTGCAGAAAAAAGCAAGCTAAGGCTAAGTCAGTAACAAGGAAAACACAGCGGCACAACTAACAATCACAGATACATTGATATGGATATTTTACTGTTTATTTTATCTATAGAGGTATTTTACCTTGGCTTTTATAATTTGTCTCTTCACAGAATATAAATAGGCAAAAAACATGTAGGTCACGCAGCAAAAGTAAATTCTCAATTATCCTGGATGAAACTGTGTGATTGCACAAATCCCAGACTTAATTAACAGAATATACAGTCACCATCTCCCTTGAATGCGTAACACAATGCAATACTTAAAATCAGAAGCTACAAGTATTTAAAGGGTATACTTGAATAGAAAACAGGGACAATGGAATGGTCCGGGATATTCAGTCGACCACACGAAAAATACTTGTGCCTTGGTATTGAGCATGAAACAGAGGAAAGTATTCAAAATCATCTTCCTGAATGTGGCTTCTTGCACAAGTGGTGCTGAATGTGGCTTCTGTTCCTTCAAATGTCAATTAGATCATCGCCACTTTCGTCACTTTCCACAGTCAGCTGCCGCGTCCACCACTTCTTGATCTCCGAACCGGAAGATATCTCGTCGCTGACCGGATTCATCTTGCACACCACCGACTTCACGCTAGTCCGACCTCCAAAGCGCAAGTTGACAGAAGAAACAGAATGACTAATAGGTTTAGGTGCTGAAAAGTCATCAACAAGAAAGTTTAAATAGAGACGGTCCGAGGTAAAAGTCAAGAGCCAACCCTGGCATGACATTCAATAGACAGCATCTCTCCGCCATTCATCCGGAGCGGAAAGGTCATTGCCATGCAAGGGGTCTGTTTAGAAACTAAGACAAATGCTTAAGTGATTTTGGAGTTCTGAGCAAAATTTTGTGCAGTAAAATGGCAAAGTTACTGCTCACTGATAAAGGAACAGCTGCATTTTAATAAATATACACACATCATCTATTATTTTTAGCTTTAAACCAATAACCCAAACTAATCTAGTCAAAATAAAGTCAATGTTCTACCTCTGATGATTGATAAGTTCATGTAAAAGCATCTGACAGGATATCTACTGTAACCGCGGTTCACACACAGCTGCTATTGGTGTGTTCTAGGAAAAAAAAAATGGCCTCAGAGGAAAGGCCCTCACCTGCTGGCAGTCGCCACTGACCCAGCTTTCTTTGCGGCTTGCCCGTGTCTGAAGAGTCCTGCCGGCGGCAGCCTCGGTCTGACAGCGTGGGACTCAACAGCTGCTGCGAGCCAGTTATCTACGTGGGTCACGGAGGAAGGAAAAAACACTGAATGCTTTTCTGATTATCTTATTAGAAACAGCTCTGGAGAAAAATAAGAGAATCTCTATTTTATTTTTCAATATAAATGACATGAGCAACATTCCCAAGTAAAATGGCCAAGTTTATTTTTTGTATATCTAATTTAGTTTTGTTTCCGTATTTATGCGGGCAGTACGACCCAATCAACATGAGGCATTGGAACAACTGGAACGTAACAAGTAAGTAGCAATAGCTGTGAAATATCATTAGTTCTGTTATCTAGCCATCTGTTTAAAACACTGTAGAAGTCCAATGTATTTGCAGTCACATTACCTTCATGTGAAAGTACTGGTGTGCAACATGTCAAATGAAATCGACAGCTTTAAGCTCTATACTGGTGACCTTCAAACTGTTTGCGTAGAGATCACAATGAATCCGTGTGCAAATGGCTCACTTCTGGTTGGGAGGGGTTGTCCTGGTTGGTGGTGCTGGCATCTTCACTGGGCAGCGTGGTTTCGATACTAGGAGGGTTGAGGAAGCGGCTGAGCTCCTGTTGCTGACTCTCCCTTAAACTGTGGATGATGCTGCAAGACTGCTGCTGCTTCTGTGGAAATAATTCAGCAACATGCTCATGGAGACAATCTGAGCCAATCAATGCAACCAGTGTTGAAATGAAGAATACAGAACCTGAATCTCTCTTTTGTTCTACATCAATTTAGGAAGTAATATACAAAATAAATATATCTATCTCACAGGTATATCATCCCAGCTTTTCCTGTATTAATTTAAACTGCATTCATTTTCACCATCTCGTATTCATTCTTGAGTGAATGAAGAACAATTTTTCAACTACCATTCCTAGCTAAGACATACTAACAACCATTGTGCTTAAAATTATTTATACTTGGCTGCCCTACCTTTCAGGCCTTAAGTGCCCTCTCAGAATCAAAAACCTTATTCACTGTAGTGCCACAGTAGCAGGATCTTCAGTCTTCTCAAGGACAAATGATTTCACCTTCTTTAGAATGGAAAAATTCTACTTCCATGCTTGTTCTTCGGTCGACCAGAAATGTAGAATCACTCTGGTGCAATTCTGATATCATTATAAATGCCAAGAGCCTTGGCAACATCCTTAATGATAATATCTGCCTGGTCCAGAATATAGCAGGGGTGTTCCAATGCGGCTAATACCTTCTTCATAACATTTCGAAGACTGGCCCCCACCTGCAAAATCTTGTCTACCTAACTGCTGGTTCAGGCTGCGGTCATTTCTCAGCTTGACTCCCGTAACAAGATTCCCTTGTCCCACAAGACGCTGTTGTATGATTTCCCCGTGACCACCAAAAATACATCCCTGTCCCGATCTTTAAAACATTGTTCAAAACACTGGTCACTAACACGAGCACTGCAGCGCTACATACACACAACATAGCACTAAGTAATATCTATTGGCCACGTTTGCATCGGCTTTATCGTATGCTGTGACCTATGAATTACTGTCAATAATCAGAAGTGCATTAATTTATTTGGTTGACTCTTTTCTACAAAACAATGTACAAGTGAGGAAAATTGCACATTACAACGACGCAGTTGTCTAGGAGCCAATTAGGCATAAGCTTGGGGCAGTATATAAGTAAAAATGCAATTTGGTCACATGCTGTACCGATATAGCTACATACTGTTGGCCGTGTGAGATGGACTTACAGCACGGATCCGCTTTAGACACTTCTTCAGCCACATGCGGATGGTTTGCTTGGCCACCTCTTCCTCGATGGTATACTCCAGTTGCTCTCGAGCGAGTAGCTCCTCCAGTTGCAAGCTCTTCCTGATGTCTACTGAGCGGTAGGACAGCATGCTGGATGGGGGACACCAGACATAAATAAGGAGGGTGCAAATGCCACCTGTACGGCTCACAAAAAAACGTAAATTCAAAAATTCAAAATTACAGGTAGTGCTCCTATCAAAATGTGCTCATATTGCCTTTACTGCTCCTGACGGCGGCAACACTACAAATTCAAAGATGGAAATCATTTTCCGAAATCCTATTAATTCTACGCTTGTAAGTCGATGCTACAAATGTGTGAGATTTATCATTAGCTTAAAGCCTTCACATCTTGCATATAGCTGTAATCAGAATTGATGAGTGCCGTTCCTAAAATATCTGCATAATTGGTGGAGTGATTTGATTGACACTAAAGTGCGGATAGTGATGGTTTTATGGCTGCTTTTACCCCTCTGGAAGCTAATCAGTGTGGCAATAGGGTTAGAGGAGAGGGACCATTCTCACCTCTGCACGTCGTGAAAGGTGACGTCCCCTCCGTTGTGCAGCCGCTCCATCTCGTAGCACATGTGCTTGAAGAGCAGCTTGTCCTTGTCCAGGTCCACCTCCAGCCTCCCTCTCAGCAACCGCAGCAGGAACTTGACTCGTGAGGTGGGGATGACGCCCTGCGGAGTGGAGCCCATGAAATCTCACCCGAGGTTCTTCGCACATGGCGGGACCGGGCAGGTGTGGCTCCGGCTGCTAATACTTAATGAAGATGACATCTCCCTACTACTCACATCTGACAAGAAATAATGATTCTGATGATGCAGGAAGTGATAATGTCACTGCAGATGGTTATTTCAAGAGCTGCTTGCAGTAGAAGGCATACCTGCAAATTGAAGCTGGCAGCCGGCAGAGATTTGTTCATCCGGCCATGCCCCAGTGCATGATGTCACTAACTCAGCCTTGCTTACGGAGAACTGATGCCGAATGATTAATAAATAAATAGTTTTAAGACGGAGCCTGGAGGACAGACAGGCTGTCACTTGAGTTTCAGCTAATAGTAAAACCTAAGTTTTACTATTACCTCAAACCTAATAGTAAAACAAAAGTTGACTTAGGGTTGATGAATGAAACCTCCTTGGGTTTTCACTCATCAGACATACCCTGGAGCATAACGCTCATTCGCATACTCCAGATGGACGCTACTGTCAAGCCCCCTCACCTCTCTCTTGTCATCAACCATATTCCAGATGATTTGGAAATGACGCAGGTCATTATAGCTGAGCAACTGGTCTTCTTCAGTTGAGTAAAATAAAGAGAAGTTTTCTACGATGATAGCTACAAAAACAAAGAGAAACCTTTTACAATACTGAACACATTTGATGTAACTGATAAGCAATATTCAATGCATTTCCACCTTGATATCATATTAGGGCTGCAAAAAATTATTTTAGTAAATTTTTCAATTTTGATTAAATTTGTCACCAAGACCACCGTATAACGTATTACCGTCATACTACCCAAGCCTAGTTTACTTTAACTTTAAAATTGCTCGTGAAAATTTATCCATTCGCTACACTGCTTGTATTTGTGTTTGTTGCAATACATCTGCCCTCTGCTGGTCTGGTGAAATATCATTGATGTACACAAGCTCTGACTGCACTCGTCTGCAGCCACAGACAAATACAGTGTGTACATGAGAGTCCGCACACAAGTGTACAAATGTCGCATAGTGGTGATGTCATTATACGAGATTTAGGCAGCAAATCACAAAAATGCAACAAATTGATGACAAAATTCATTGTGATATTTTACTGATTATTACCAATTAGTTGTTGCAGTCCTACATCATATTGTATCCTTATCTGCAGAGTATTATTACCCGCTATACTGGAACAACCAAATGATATGACATGAACTTCAATAATAAACACAACAACGGCTTGAAATGAAAAAGGCCAATTTCTACAATGGAATGCTCCTATCAATGAATGGAAAAGTAAGATTCTTCATCTTACAATGGCAGTTTATACAGTGAAAGAATATATACTGCATTTCACTGCGCTTGATAGTGAAAATTGGACTTTTCTTACCCACGAGCAGGTTGAGCATGATGTAAGCGATGATGACGTAGAAGGAACAGAAGTAGATGAGGGCACCGGCATAATTCCCACAGTCAGTTTCCCAATAACGATACTTGTCTGGGGTGCAGAATGGTGGTTGTACCTGTAGACAGAGCACAAGAAGATAAGTAGTATGTTTTTGAGTCAACTTTTGAGAATCAGGTTTAATGACTCAACAATTAGCTCCTTTTAATTATTCACAATTGTGCATTTACTGTAACATAACGTATTGCATATCTCTCTGACCCTAAAAATCAGAATTGTAAACACCATATGAAGTAGCACATGCATATCAAAGGTAGCCTGAATGTGTCCAAGTCAAAAGCTTAATGTCCAATGTGTGGCATCCCGTAGACATGTGTGTCGGAATGCTCTCTGTGGATATGTAACGGACACGTCTTCTCCTTCTCCTTACCATGCAGTCGTGCATGATTTTATTCCAGTCTTCTCCCGTGACGATGCGAAACAGTACCGTGATTGCTTTGCCCGCAGTAGCGAAGTTTGCATGCCTGTTATTAAGACATACGAATGTTCAAACAACACCATCATTTGCAGAAAAGCATAACGTTGAATTTTCAAATCATACGAGAAACATCTGAAAATAATAGCAGGCAGCTTAATTGTAACAGTTTCACAATGACACTTCTGTTCTTCACGTGACACGTTTCTGTAGCTGGGAAATCTAACAGACTCCTGTCGTTTTGATGAAACCGCGGGAGGCAAATACGGTGCTACGTATCTCACACTCTGCAGCCCAGATCTCCCAGTCGCACTCCCTACAGGGAGGAGGGAACTTCTCCCCGTCAAAGGGTGGTAAGCAGGAAGTACCGACCTGTTAATGTTCTCCCCATACTTGACAGTTCCGAAGAGTACGACCCCTGCGAAGGCGTAACAAAGCAGCAGCAGGAACATGCCGACGATGATGAAGAAGCTCTTGTACATGCTGACCACCACAGTGAGCAGCAGCATCTTCAGAGTTACCTGATGTGGCGGGAGGGGCACATTAACTTGTCAGAGCGCATACACACAGCCCCCCCCACCCCGTGTGTTCGCTAACAGTATCCGAATAGAACCTCTCGTTAATAAATTAATGCCAGCACCTACCACACATATTCCTGATGATTATGTGTTAGATTAGAAAATATTCCTAAAACATGCCAAAGTACCTAATTTATCATAAAAATTAAGGTATTTATATAACACCGCTACCATAAATGTGAATACATCTCCTTTTTTTGTGGCACTCTCAGGTTCACCGGCTATACAACTGAATAATGTCATCTGCATCTATGAAATAAGATTAAAACAATAAAGCTTCGTATATTTTTATGGTTTAAAACGTGCTCTATGATTAGGCCACAGGTTCGAGTTTAAGTCAGCTTAACTTGGAAAAAAAGAACAAAAAAAAATGTTTGAATTACTTTGCTAGTTGAATAACTTTGCTAGTTCTATCTGCTAAGAACTTACAGTACTGCTTAACAATGCTGTAAATACACGCAAATTTTAAGTTGTGGTAAATGCCAGAAAAGTGTGTAGGTAACCTCATACTCACATGCTTCCCACAAATAGTAAAAAACCTGAAAACTATCACACAAGTGCCCATCATATAGGTGTAGGCATTCTGGGGAGAAAAACGTACATCATCGATTAACATCGGTACACACAATAGTATGGTTTATGCTAATCCATCTTAGGATCCATTACATAAAAAAAACCTTATCAAGCCTTTGTTAAAAATATATCGACAATAAAGACTTGCCTGCAAAGCGAAATGAAGAACAATCCATATCACTCCCAGTGAGGTTACCAGCAGGTCATATCGATTCCTCCTGCTCTGCCAATAACCAGCCGGTGACATAGCAACCAATTTCATCGTTACCTGCGACACCAAAAGAAACCATAATGTTTAATTCTCATATAATATATTGCATCTAGAAATATTCATTATCGAGGCCTCCCACGGCACTGCTAATTAATGAAATAGCTATTAACACGTGAAATACTGAAATACTCTGCAAGTTTATACAAGCAGATGCATGGTGATGTTCAGGGATTAGTTTTCAGAGTGACCCTCTTGCTTTTCTTCTTCAAGGGGAACAGCTAGGATAGGAGCAGCCTTAGTCTCACCTCTAACACAAAGATGAAGGTGAAGACCACGGACATGGTGGCCAGTGGAACAGTGACTGGGTCCTCCACATCCCACTGAAACAGACACAGATAAGACAAACCATGCACACTGGCAATGCCCAACGTTGACTTGGGACGCTTACTGAATTTACTCAAAATATTCACATTGGAAACAACCAATACTTTTAAGTAAAATGTTCATTTCAACTATTAATGAACTGAATCCCAAACTGTAGCTCTAAAAGGTGCTCCGAGTTCATTGACAAGCAGCCTCATTGGGTGCTTTTTAATTAGTGACGGCAAATATTAGCGTTTAGTAGTAGCCAGTGACTAAAATTGCAGTTAATAGCAAAATGGTAAGAACACAGCTGAAGGAGTCAGACAAAAAAATACACTTAAAAAGAAAATGTCTGTGCGGAAGATATGTGCAGATACGTTAAATACTGCTTGAAAACTGACATTTGTTATGAAACCAATATATTTGAAACATTTTTACAGAATTAAGCAAGTGTCCCAAGACTTTCCGCGAGCACTATAGATAAAAATTCTGCGGACAATCGGCGAAGTGTAACGTGAAGCCCTTGTGTAATATGTGCATACATGTCATACTTACCTTAACTGACAGCAGCACAGACTGTGCAAGGACCAGCAATGCGATGCCCCTTTTGAAGAAAGGGTGCTGTGTTATGTCATACACCTTAGCACGGAACCCGCCATTCTCTGCAGAAACAAAAGAACCCGGAAACTTTAACTTTCATTTCGGTGAACGACCGTGTGCGACAACATGACAGTTTTTGATTAATAATTCTTTGTTAAATAAGGTTTTGTTTATTATAACTTTCTAAGGTATTCATTTGATATGGCACGATGCTATAATGATAAAACATTATCAAGAACTACACAGATGCAGATATACTTGTATTCGCAAAAAACACACTGCTCTGTCTTGATCTACAGAATTCTAGGCCATAGTCTCTAGGCAATGCTCTGGATGCTCTTGGACTTTGCACCTGTCTCATAGTAACACAGCGCTTATGATGTTTCTGATTTGAATTGCTCCACTTAGATTCTTGCAAAGCTTTGTGAAGCATTATGCAGCTTGCGCTCCTATGATAACTTGTATTTGTTACAGGCAATTTATTAGATTCTCAGGCTAGCTGCACGAGATGCTTGTGAGCGCTTTCTTTACTGTGACCTCATGATGTATTATCTGCCCAGCTTGTATAACAAAAGTGTCTGCTTAATAAATGAATGTAAACATAAATGTAATTGACCAAAATGAATGTCATATTGGCATCCATAATTCTGATATTTCCTCATATGACCTTCTCCTTTTCAGACAGGCAGTGTCTAATATTTTTCAGTGGCAATTGAATCTGGCCATTGATTTGCACGCAGTATCCACGGACACCGCTTCCTCTGAGGCAGCTCTGGAATAGCAATTTTCCTGGACCTTCTCTTTCTCAAGACTACTAACCTGGACGTGGGGGTAGGTGTAGCGGCTGGGCAATCTTCAGGCGGCTCTTCAGGTCCTCCCACCTTCTCTGGTCAACTGTTAGCAGGGCAGTGCCCTGAGGAAAAGCAAATATAGGACAACTATATAACACTAAGTTCCATCCTTGGGCATTTTGGTTAATAAAAAAACAGATTCTCCATATATATATATATATATATATTTCCCATTTACAAGAGGAACCAACACAAAAGTGTCAAAATTGATGGTCAGCATTATTGCACTGTAATTTCCAGTGAGGTAAAAATTGTGCTTGGTCTAATACTGATAACTGTACATGGTTTTGCAAGAACCACAAGATAAATTTAACAAAAATCTTATCCTGACTTGCTTGCTCTTACCTTATTTTCATTAAAATTTGCAATAACCACTCCGACGAACAGGGTCAGTCCAATCATACAGCCCAAGAACACAAACACGTGGATGTAGATCCCATGGATCTGTAGTGACAAAGGCAATTCAGAATGCGTGCAGAATACTGCAACGGTTCGGATTTTGGATCGGTCCATTGAAAAGTTAAAAAGAAACATCCCAGAAGAGATATGTAATACAGTGGACTGCGATGCAAAGGATTACCGGTCCCACGCGGTGGATGATGACATCGCGGACTTCCACCCAGCCCTTCAGTGACAGCACTTCAAATAACGCCAGCATTGCATTGCCCACGTTGTCAAAGTTGAAGTTGCGGGGGTTTGCCCTAGGCACATCAAGAAGGCAAATACTCTGATATCTTAGCAAAGTGCATTCAACCAACAACCCAGGCTGAACTACAAAAGACACGTAAGCAGTGTTGGCAGCCGCATAAAGCATTCAAATAATTTTCAGGTTCATGGACTCTTCAACTTTTATTAGGATTTAGGAACTAATAAAAAGCATTAGACAGTCTGATCATGCGCTGGCATGTTCTCCCTATAGCTTTGTGTGTCTGCTTTCAGACATGGAGAGATGATGAAGGTCGTATATGAGCTCAGGCAGAGAACCACATCCACGCCTCCAGAGTCTCTCCTATGTTGTGCCTCTTTATTCACAAGGTGTGCAAAAATAATTTGTAAGAGCTCACAATGTACAATCTGAGTAATAACAAATGTGTCAGAATCCCTGTCAAGATGTCCACGGAAGACAAGGAAGCATATTGACATGTTGGCTCCCTGCTGGCAACTATAGAGCTCATTATTTTTGCGCTGCAACTTCACAGCTGCACAGGGAACCTTTCTCTTGCTTATAAACTAATGTATTGATTAAAAAATTACATCCCTTTAAATAAGCAGGTTGTAAATCAGTCTGACAGAAACAAACATATCTGAGTCATTATGTGTGACAATTTTCTCAAATGTGTACAATATTTGCATATTTATGTTCAAAGTTGCCAGTTTGCTATTACAGTGTGGCTGACAGCAGATCTTTAGGTCTTGGGTGACCTTACATAAAGACAAATACCAGATGTGTAACATTCAGAAGCAATTAACAAAACCAGCTGTACCACACACACACAAACACAGGCTTATAACTATATCTGTGTGGGGACTCTCCATTCATCTGTATGGGGAAAACTCTAATCCCAATATAATGGCCATAACCTTAACCATAAGTAACCAAACAAAATACGAGACTTCTGGCATTTTTAGTTTTTTGATTGCACTCGCAAATATCTTTGTAGGGACCAGAAAAATGCCCCCCGCAATGTAACATAAACATAATCCAGACACACACACACACACACACACAAACACACACAATCCAAGGACTGCAGTGAGCTAATTTAAAATTTATGGTCTTCCTGCTGTTGATTTGATGCTTTTTGTTTATCTGAAGTACATGAAAATCCCCGCAGAATGAGGTGCTGGAACCTATGTCTGCCACCAACAATCAAACTACATTTAAAATGTGTAATATCACATGTCTTAGCTGTTCTAATGCTTTGCTGCACAGTAAATGGACCTCTTGACTGTGTGCATCCTGCATGTATTCTGATGGAGCCATGTGATTGGCTGTTTGGAACAGCAGACTGCTTGAATTAACGAACAGGTATACCTAATAGAGTGGCCTCTAAGTGCACATACAGTACATAAATCTGTAATATTAAATTAAATTAACTACAAAGACATTCACATGTGCTTGACCTAATTCAACAAAATATATTAGAAACTTACCATACTCGTGGCACCCAAAATCCTGGTTTCTTTTCTCCAGGCCTTAATTTCAGGTTTAAATTTTTAGAAACACTGACATTGATCCGAAAAATCCCATGGCAATCCTCCTGCACCAAAATCAGCAGCAAAACCCCACAAGGTCCGGTGAGAAAAAGGTCACGGCCAGTCTATGTCAATAACAGTGCATGTCTACCGGCAAAATTAAAAGAGTCTTAATCCTACCCGCCTGCTGATATGAGGATCATTGCACTTGGCTAATTTCCCAGCAAACAGCTGAACGCCAAAGCTGGCAAACACCAGCATGAGCGTAAGGAGAAGTATGGAGACCTACAGAGGAAGATCAATAAAAAAAAAAAGAAAGTTTCTCACATTGCAACCCTGGACTGAACTGGCGGCATGAAATTACTTTGGAAGGAATCTGAAAATAAGCAAAAAATAAAATATGAGTGTGAGTGTGTGTGTTTTTTTTCTGTTCTCTTTAGCAGATATGGCTTCTGGAGAATAATGTCTAAAAAAGACATATGTACCTGTAAATGGCTTGAATACTGAATACAGTATTTGGGTTATGAGTAGTGTTGGTGAAACTGCCTTAGACAAAAGGAAATACTGTAGCTACTTTATTCTTTTTATAACATCCTTGATATACTGTCAGTATTTAACCTTCTGGGATCTAGGGGTAGGGTCACCAAAGTCTTGGCTACATGAAGATGACTAAATGGTGTAGTTGCAACATTCAGTTGGATAAATAAATAAGAAAAA
>JAABNX020000001.1:42915583-42937386 GCA_015163995.2 Mormyrus lacerda | reverse complement strand
CCCCCCCCCCCCCCCCCCCCCCCCCCGCACTTGAAAAACTATGTGAAACCAAAACAGACAAACCCAGAGGGTAGGAAGCGTGTGAGGTTTTACCTTCTGATCGATGTATTTGTTGTCTTCGATAGCGGACCTCTTGGAGTGGTCACATGAGGAAGATGAAGCAGAGGGGAGCCTTCGGAACAGGCAACCAGCGTCCTGCTGTTGTCGATCGATGAACTGCTTCATAAAGCTCTCTCTATCACACACACATACATAAATACATTTTACATTAGTTTGAAACGTAAAATATACAGATATTCTGTTCGTTCAAGAAAATTAAACGCATAGGAGCATCAACAAGCGAGCATCCTAGAATTTGAACCAAAATCCTTTCCATTGGTAACACAGCACACATAAATTGTAACCATTTCTTATAATGTAAGTCACTTTGGATTGAACTGCACACAAAGAGCAACTATTTTCACCGCACGTGTATGTCGCTTTGGACAAATGCATCTGCTAAATACATTGAATCTAAACTCTCGGTTGCAAATCATTATACAGAGACAATTTCAAACAACCAGTGTGGCAAGTAAATGTCATCCTTGTCTGAGGGAAGCCACACTACCTGATCCTAGGCACAGTGAAATCTGAAGGCAGTTTGGAGATCTTGACCATCTGCGGCCGGTTGGGGAACTTCTCAAAGATCCGCAAGCGCAGCGGGAGTTTCTCCTTGGTGTCCGCATTGGCCTCACTCTGCTTCAACTGCAGGAAAAGGTTTTACACATTCAGGTTACTAATTATGGTAAACGGAGACGGGATGACAGCAGGGGCACGACTGAGTGAGATACGCCCCTGACATATGTAAATGCATGCAAGTCTCTGATTCATATTTAGTACAGTCGAGGGAGGCTTAGGGTCGCAGAGATGAGGCAGCCGGTATCCTGGAGCAGATGGAGTTAAGGGCCTTGTTTAAGTGCCCATTGGTGAGATTATTACACTGTCAGCCATGGGATTCAAACATACAAGCTTCTGATCATGGGCACAAATCCAAAAAAGAGGCAGATTTCAGATGGGAGGGATAGTGCATAATGAACACTCTGGGTGCCCTGACAGTCCAAGGTCATGTGATTTGACATGCTTTGGGTTGTTTGGAGTTAATTTGCTCTCAAGGGACTCTAAGGCCTAGTACAACAGACCCCTTAATCTGTCCATGATTTTGTCATGTGATCTCAACTGATTACCTTGGCACAGTCTATTACAGTACTAGTAGTAGAGACTCTAAATCACCTTAGACAGCTTTAGTAATTTTGCCCCAATTATATGCTGAAAATTTAAGATGGGTTGCCGCAGGGTAAGACAACAAGTGACCTCCATATAACTTCAAGCAAAAACCCTTAAGTCATAATCACTCTGAATTATGTGCCAAAACACCTATAAACATTAAACGGAACGCAACTCTGACACAATTAATTTTCATATGAAATTAAAAAAGAAATAGAAATTCTATCTTAACAGCATGATGGGATTAGGTCAGGCGAGTTATGAGCACAGAATCGCTATGCAGATGCTCCTTTACTGGAAACATCAACCCGAGCTATTTGTGAGCAAAACAACAAGAATAAGCTGCTATAAAATGAAGCTTCCTGTAGATGGCAGCAGCACACAGATGGTTAACATCCCCACAACTCACACAGCCATCATTTACATTTCATAAAAGGGAGCTCCAGGAAATGCCAACCGGCATTACATCCTTGGAATATGCTTCACGAGAAGTAGCAGCTAATAAATATTTTCCTTAAATACAGGCAGGACACCAAAATTTGCATGAGTAAAATACCATTCCCATAATGGGGCTAATTATAGTCATTAAATTATACAGACTGAGAGAGAAGATTATTGAAATTCTCTACTTAAAAATACCGTCTGGAAGCATGAAGATAAATCTGATGGATCTTTGATTAGCTAAAAAGCTACATGAATTGGGCTTTCTGTGATGCGCTTACCATTAGCAACATGCACACAGGCAGTAGGCAGATATATCTGTCTCCTTATGGATGCTCGAGACTCTTACAAGCATTAAAGGGATTTGAGCTCAAGTAAGGCTGGAGCTGGGGAGGGGGGGCATGCATGAAAAGGAAAAAATGCTCCCGCCTCCCTCCTGCACTCTGCTGTGAGATGGGTGACCGGGGGGGGCAGTATAGGACAATCGACGTTCCGCTGCCCTTGCAATTCTTTTCTTTATATTTTTTTATTCAAAAATGTGGGTCAAACCATAAAGCGATAGAATACATTACATTAGTCATTCGTGTGTGCGCATGTGTTTTTTTTATTTTGTGGTCTGGTGGAAATCCACTAGAAAGCAAACAACACACACACACACACACACACACACACACACACACACACATACACAAATACATACACACATTCATATTCACATCTTTGTGGGGATTCTCCATTTCTAAGCGCATAACCCTAATCCCAACATGGCAACTTTAACCCCTACCCAGCCCTAACCATAAGTAACCAAATAAAACACAAAAGTCTTTTGTCATTTTTAGTTTTTTGATTGGATTCAAAGATCTTTAAGGGGGCCTGAAAAATGGTTCCCCCAATGTCAAAATAATAGGTTTCTATTACATTGTGGGGGACATTTGGCAATGTAATATAAACCTAATCCACACACACACACACACACACACACACACACAAACCCAAACCCCTCAAAACCTGATTTGCTCCATGGGGGGTGCACCACGCGTGCAGGTGAGAGTGAGTATGCCAGTGGGGTTTTCAGAGGGACAGAAATGGCTCTTAAATTTGAAGGAGCAGAAATAATTTGTCCTGTGAAAAGCCTGCAAAAGAGTAACAATGGGCTCACCCCCGAACAACAACGTGGGTTCAGAATCATCAAAATCGATACACCCTGGGGTCCATATTCAGGATGTCTGTGCAAGTCTGCTGGCAGATACTGAATATGTGGGCTTCACATCAAGTCTTTCTTCTGAAAAGTTAAAACTCAAAGCAAATATGGAAAATTCCCAGTATGACTTTCCACTGCCTCACATGCATATTGAAGCATATACACTGCAAACGGGATTTTCCACATCAAATACAGCACGGCCTAACCTCTGACTGCGTCTCCGGGGCCCGCGGAGCGGCCCCAGAGCTGAGCCAGTCACCTTGGCTGCATCCTGATTACCTCTAAAGCCATTTACTGTTCATGGGAGAGCAGACCATTGTTCCCAACTCCCCAAGGCCTCAATCAATGAATGAACTGCACCCGCTGTCTGATAAGCACTGAGTGTACAGAACTGTGAACAGCAGAATCAACAGCATAATCACCGCTATTCCTGTCAAGGGTATACACAGAGAATCCACCACACAGTCACAGACAGCTGCTCTTATTCATTTATATAACATGTATGTATCCTATACAGTACCAAAGTATGGGCACACTTGCTGAAAATCATTTGTTTTTCAGTGTTATCTTAGAATAAGGAGTGAGATGGAGTTCTGTGACAGATGACCCGGCCACCATAACCCCCTGACCTAAACCCTATTGAGCTGGTTTTAGGATGAGTTGCATTTAAGATTATAAGCAAGGTAGCCAACTTCTGCCGAGAACCTGTGGAAACTCCTTCAGGACTGCTGGAGAAGCATTCCAGGTGGCTGCATCTGGAAGCTTGGTGAAGGAACAACTCTGCAATGCTGTCTTCAAAGCAAAAACGAGGTATTTTGTTTGAGAGATGTTTAAGATTTTGATCGTTGCAACATTTTATATTTATAAATATTTTATATTTAGATTAATTCACTGCCCGCAAAGCCTTTTACTACAAGGTAAATAACAACAAAAACAGATACAATTGCATTAAAAGCAGGTGTGTCCAGAATCCTAACTGGTCTGTGTATCCTAATTGTGCATAAGAGCATTAAAATGCTCCAAAATGGTCACAGGCCTGACAAAGTAAACCTTGTGCCACGGAGAAGACGTGCTATAGCAAGACCCTCACAGGTGCCTCACCCTCCACAATTCAGGTGCTTAACACAGATCAGAGCATGTGTATCTCTACAGCTAAGACTAATGAGATGGTCTACAGCCACATGAGGGTGCTTGATTCACCTCTTTTCTATACTTCTTTTTAGATATATACACGGAAAAATATATTACAAAGGCACATTGTTGTGGTGGTAGGGCAAACCCTTTTTGGTCTTATTTTCAATTTTCATCAATCTCATTTCATTAAAATGACTGAGAGTCATTTAAGGTACCTGTAGCATCAGATTTTCCTTCAGCATGCCAGCGCATCTCACGGCATAACGGCTTAACACCGATGTTCAGCTGTGGCTGCGACAATATTAATACATATCGCTTGATTGATTGATTTAGGGGTGCAGTGCTGCTGACAATGGAAAAAGATGGGGGAGGAAATGCCTCCGTCTGAAGAAAGGTAATTATCCTTCGAACAGCAATCAAGTGCACTTTGAAACGCGCCAGCCTCCTCCCGACTCTATTAACTCCTGTCAGCTACCTGTGGCTCCAACTGCAACCAAAACCTCTAACAAATGACCACATCAATTGCATGGCGGGCAAGTAATAAAATAAAAAAATGCAAGGAAAAAAAAAAAAAAAACCTCCTGTTTGCATGGCCGAATCAAGGGCTCGTGGGCAGCATCTGTCCTCATTATGGGAAGGTCATTCAAAAAGCCTCGAAGGACAGTGACTGTGCCATTAATATTCACAAAGGATGCTGAACACTCACGCAGCCGATGTCCACTTGACAAATAGGCACACGGATAATCCAGCTGAAGACCGAAACGCCACATCGCTCCCAATTATCTCTACAGACAGCACAGTGGCCTCACCACTGCCCTCTGCAGCCTGCACACCAAGCCAAATGACTTTTTAATGGACTTCACACAGTAGCCCATTAATAGCAGGCACACCTTAAAAACGTCAACAATTCAATATTTGTGGTCTTTGACCCTGCAAGCCCTGATCTTGGTCATCCATCACAGAGCTTTATGACTTATCTAAAATGTTTGTAGACGTGGCAGTTCTCATGCTGACGTAAAGCAATGCCTTTAGAAGCGGATTATAAACATACCCTATCCATCTTCAAGAAAGGCAGCAGGTACTGTAGTAGCAGGGGCTCACCTAGAAATTCTATACATAATTTAATGTATTCAAGGGTGCCGGTCATGTGATTGATCCCGTGAATGTGCCTGGGCTCCCCTGCCCTTCCGACACCCTTGTGTGACGGTAATGGAACCGGATTCAAGTTTAGAAAATTCAAGTCACTAACAAATCTGTGATTTAAAGCCACAGCCACCATTTATTATTTACTTGGTTGTATTGCTTCTATCACGTCATTCGCCGTCAGCCTCATCACAACAGTGCAGAGGGTTGTGACTGGCAAGCAAGGAATGTTCCCTGGGGGCACTGAGTGGAGGCCTGGAACCCCCCCCCCCCCCCCCCAACCACAGGACAGATGTGATGCAGAAGTTGCTTCATGAAGGCCTATGAGGATATGTTTACGGTCTTATAGGAAATCAATACTGCTGTCCTCCACCAAACAAAGGATTTCATGACAATGGTTTATAGAAACAGAACAGTCAACATAGTTATGTTATTTACGTGATTAAAAGTACAATATTTGGTATCCTAGAAGGACATTTAAACACAAGTACAAGTCTTGGGCTATGACAATTTGTGATTTCACATTGACTACGTGAAACAGGAGATTCACAGGAGAATTAAACAAACATCAGACAAAGACTTCAATACTGCAAAAATAAACCAGCCTCATTAAATTATACGACATTCGAAATGTTATATGAGTATGGATGCCATTGTTTCCATGTAATGTGGCATTTTATTAATGATGGCAGTCCTACACAGACTGAGAAAAAAAAAACCATGGCACTTAGTGCGGCACCTTTGCCTCACAGGAGCTGTCCTGCCAAGGCACTGGCGATGTCTGGCGAGAGCCAAGAGACACAGCACTGCCTGCTTCCTGCTGAGGGATCTGTACTTCAAACCAAGAAAGCAGCAGCATTTTAAAGGTGACATTGAGGATGAGAAACAAACACATCCTAAAAGAATGTGGTTAATGCAATTATTTGAAATTAAACTGTATAGGATGCAGAACAACAGCAGATTTTTTCAATAATCATATCAAAAGGTTCATAATTGGAAGGTTACATAATTACATTCAATTAAAATGTGAACCTGACACTAACTGAAAATGACATTGAGCTGAAGGAAAGGGTATTAGCATTAGATTTTAAATAATTTGATTCTGTTTTGTTGCTGTTTTGCGGATGCCAGATCAATGGTGTGGGAGAGGCGGTCTTTCGACCAAACTGCACCGAGCCTTTCTGTGAAGACCGACCGTGCATCCGGACGCAGGACCTGCATGTCACGGCTCACAGCTGAGCATGACAGACTGCAGGCACAGGGGCTACGTTTCTTACAGACGGACCACCGCATAGCCGCCTCTTCCTAGAACACCGGTAGCCTTTCACACGCTTCTGTTGCTCTGTTGACTAGAAACATACTGTATGTACTTGGAAGAATCTAGATAAACGAGCTTTACGAATGATTGAATTCATAGCCTCATATCGCCAGTCTGCTTCATTTGCCGGCCTAAACATTGCAGAGCAACTGGGCGCAGATGGTCTAATAATGAGAACTGGTTTTGTTTTATCACCTGGTAAGGCTTAATTTCATAGCAAGAATCACAGGACTTTTCTTATACTCAGTCCAACAGTAAACATGAGTCATATGACTATAAAATGTAATAAGGTCAACTTCCTCAGAATCTTGTTAAATCTTTTTTTTTTCTTCATTCACTTCAAAATGTTATATTGAACCATACATTAACAAACTAGTCTTATAATCAGAAAAAGATTAATAAAAACCCGTGTAAAAATTAATGGTACCGCTTTTCAGTACGGCTCCCTATTGCCACTTAAAAATGGCAGTGACTCATTAATTATAATAATTAAAAAAACACTGCTATAACATGATTGCAGTACCACATACTATACCACATATAGAAAACAGGGCATTCTGAAGGCGCACTCTCTACACTCAAGGCCAGTTTATTTGGTACACCTGCTTGCTAATGCAGTTTGCTCTTGCAAACAGCAAGTCACGCGCTTGCGACAGAGTACATATAGCACTGCTTAATTAAGCATTCGAACAGCCAAGACAGCTAAGGTACTGAACATGATGTGTTTGTTGGCGTCATGTGTAGTAGAGCCGGAATCTCAGAAACGACCATCCTTCTGGGATTTTAACATACAACGGTGTCTATAGTTTACAGAGAATGGTGTGATAAGTAATAATAATGGAACTTTATTGATCCCCGTTGGGATTTTTTTTTTACGCCTCCCTCAACTTGCTCTTTTTGTAACGCAAGTTGTCCGCGAAGGGCAGCCACCTGTAGAGGCGCCCAGGGAGCTGGGGGTTAAGGGCCTTGCTCAAGGACCCGCAGACATGCTGCGACCTTGTGATTGTGGCATACAGGTTTAGCCCACTGAGCCACATGCTGCCCCCTGTCAGCTAATGGCATGGCTTTGGCTGAAAATAACAATATACAACAGTAGTGTGTAAAGCAGCTTCTCTGAATGCACAGCTCATGCCCCCTCGAAAGCTTGGAGGCGAAATTATGTCTTACCTACTACTAGCTATGTGTTCCTAACAAAGAAGGGCCATGGAGGGTGGAAGATAAGGTCATACAGACAGGCCCGGCCATTCTGCGGTTTGCTTGTCTATAAAATTGCTAGAATGCTGTCCAACAGTGCTGACAGTGAAATCTTCTGAATTCTGCAGGAGACTTCATCCAGAAGCAGTATTGGCAGTATTGTGTTGGGGAGTACTGATTTACCCACAAGGCTCTCCCCTTCCATTGTGAGTCTGGCATTTCTAGGCCAGACTGGGCATCCAGGGCGGAAATGACTGGGCAGAGTGCAGTCCAGGCACAGTCCACTCTGTCACCCATTCCTGGTTAGACAACAGTGCCTGACCCTGTTGTATAGGTTGAACTAGCCTCTAATTCACTAGGGGTGTAACGATATACTCAGCCTACGAGACAAGACGAGACACGATACTGGGTTCACAGGAACGAGACAAGATGATTTTTTACCAATATTTTAAGGAAAACTTCAAAGAGGAAATATATTACTGGAAAGTAGTCTTTAATTTGATTAATTTGAAAGACAAAAAATGCTAAATAAAGCAGATGTATGGTGAAATGTTTTAAATAATCACCATCTTCATATGCAGTTAAGAACAGAACAAATATCTAGCACCATAAAATATTTCACCACAAACTCAAATGACAAGCTTCTTCCCTGTTTGACTTCTGAACTGAATATAAAGTAGAATATAAATAACTATATATATTTTTTTAATGTGTTCTTCACCGGTGCAGTGGATTTAAGTAAAGAGCTATGATGATGCTGAAAATGGCTTTGCATAGTAGCTAACGCTCGCTGTGTACGCCATTATTTTCCTACAATGCTTTCAAATGGTTTGTGTTTTGTCTGTCACCCTTCTGCCATTTACTGTATATTTTCCGTCGGGTACCAAAATGCTGCCACACGAAAGATTTAAAAGTAGGGGCATCTACTATGGTCATTTTGTGCTTACAGCAGCTGATTTGAAGTGCCTTTGTGAAACCGCTATTCACTCTGACGGGAAATCTCACCATGTTCTAATATCACGAGATCTCGCTACACCCCTACTCTGCACACTTCCATCCAGATCCATACTCATGGAAACAACCGACTTCCTGCTTAGTCGGAGAGTTCTGCATAAAGTTATCTAACGTAATCGAGAGAGAACTCAAGGCCAGAAGGGTATTCTCTTCATCCCAGCAGGCTAATTCTCTCATCCAGTGAGTCAGATATCCCCTGCTGGTAGGTGATGATGAGAGAAACCACATTCCACCCACTCTCTGTGGCCGAAGTCTGAAACTCCACTGCATACTGGCGAGTAGAACGTTCTTCCTGACACAGCAAGCGAAGACTCGCACTTTTCAATAATGGGATAATAAAATATTGCCTAGAACTCACATTTCTTAGCATCTGGGCCCTGCCACTACCAAACTGCTGTGGCCTCAGTCCAGGACCACCCTGTAACCAAGGAGATAATACACAAAATATTCACTGTTGCAGTGAAAAACTCTGGGAGGAGTTTGCTGGGTCGCATCCTAGTGTGAAGGAACAAAATAATCCAGAGTAACCTATACAATATACCCCCCAGTTTTCACAGGAACCTTCTCCCTTCACTTAAGCCAGTCAAGTTTTGGACTATAATTACCCCAGTATCTTTTTCAGTCTTGCCTGATCCATGCATTGATCTTTAACAAGTTAGACATTGTGCCGAAGACCATTTAAAATAATGCTAAACAGACATGCGTATGTGTGCGTGTGTGTGTGGGGGAGGGAGGGGAGAGCTCTTTTCCAACCTTTGAACACCTGCCCCTGAAAAAGTCTCTCCACGGCCCTACGGTTATGTTTGTCTTCCGATATCCTTTCTGTACTGGACTGTATACGGCAGAGAGCAGGAAAGAACCCTGGGTAGGATGTCGTCTTGGTCACTGCCTGATAATTCATTGTTCTTTTATTTTAGGTCCTTAAAACCTCTGAAGGAAACCCTGAGACTCTTATCTGATGCAACTTATAGGAGAGCGAAGGGTCACCATTCATAGTGCATGCATGTTCCCTTTGAAGCGACAACCCTTGCATTGCTAGCACTATATTCTATTCCTCAAGCTTACAGGAGCACCAGGTCATCATAAAATTATAAATTACAGAAAAGGTAGTAAGAATAAGGAAGATTAATAACTAAATAAATGCTTTACGGAAAGTAAACATGGTCCTCTAAACACAGCCTCTCACAAATCTAACAGGTTAAACTGAGTCTAACAGATATAAGCTGTTTTGCAGTAATATGGCACAGTGACACATCAAGACAAGGTGCTTTCAGTACAGTCTTTTCAAAAAATAGAAGCATGGACAGTATTAATACTGTTCTATATATAGTAGCAAACATTATTGGTAGAACAGAACTAGAATTATTATTAATCAATCAATCAATCAATAAATCAATCAATCTGTCTTATTACTCCTGCTGTCACCAAGGCGATTTATCATACAAGTGCAATCAAAATGAGAAAGTTACAGCAGTTACGTTTCACGCAGCAACCCTGCCGGTGACTGTGTTTCAGAACAAAATTAGTTTCTCTATCCAGGATGTAATGATTCACAGGTGGTGAATAATCATAAATAATGACTGACAGCTATTTAACATGCTGTGACTACTCACCACCTTCTGTGCTTACCTTCAACTTATCTCTGCTTATTTTGGTCTAATTTGTTCACATAGTCTACCTCTCTCTGCAAGCCCATTCCCCTTTCTGCATTGTTGGACTTTACCCTATTTGGAGAATCTTATTTTTGTATTAACAATTTTCCAGAATATAAATTGTTACTTTTTAACCTGAAGCCCTTGTATCATTATGTCACAAATCCAGCCGGCTTGCTTTCTTTAAAACAGTACAACTTTGTTTAAGGTATTGTTCAGGAAAATCCATCCATCCATCCATCCATCCATCCATATTCTGAAACCACTTCAACCTATACACTGAAACATTTTTCAGATAAGATATGTACTTGCCTGCACATCATCATTATTGAAAGTGAAGAGCCTAATAATATATGATTTTAATATAAAATATTAATACAGAATGCCTTCCCAAAAATGAAATCTCTTAAATGTCATTCACACCAACCCAACCTACTGATAACATTTTCAATAAGAATGTTGTAAAAAGCCTGAGCTGAGCAGATAACTCCTGTGCTCCTGAAGAATAGTGTTTCCTGAAAGAAATGACCAATATGCTGATGGAAACATCAGCTCATTGAATCCTACTAACCAATCAAAGTGATAAAAAGGCTGCCACTGGATGGGATTGGACAGATCCTCAGTAGCACTGGCCAATCCTGTCAACATTCAACATTATTCACAGAAACAGACCTCCTGACTGAGGAAACTGACATTCACGTTCATATAAAACTGTAAACAGTTATGTGTTGCAATATATGTTGCTCAAATATGTTGCTTTACAAGAAGGTCACATATTTGACACATGAACTAAGATCTGGACTGCTATATCGCAAAGTGTGGTACCATCACAACTAAAAATTTACAATCCACAGAGACACAAAACAGAAGATGCATTCCATAATTGTAATACTCTATATAAATCAAAGGAATAGGAACTATCCCAGGTTACGAAGGAGATCCGTTCCCCAAGTCTGTTTTTAAGCCAAATTTGTAGATAACTGAGAAAAATTATAATACAGTACACAATACTATGAATGCTAATTATAATAATAATAATATGGTAATTAAAGTAACTACATATGATACTGTACATTGAGCTGCCAAACCGCTGAAGCCTCACAATGTTTTCACAACTGTCATAAAGCAGTGCTTGCGTTCGTTATTACAAAATATTGTATTTAACCCTCATTTTTAATACAACAGGTTATACGACAGTCCGTTCGTAAGTTGGATGTCCTTAACACACTTAACTACCTGTGCTTGCACTGCAGCATAGTGTCAGCCCACTGCTAACCCACTGTGCTCTGCACGCATGGGTTGGAATTAAATCATCAACACAAACCCTTGCATTAGATTCCCTCTCGACCTTCAAGAAACAACTCAAGATACATCTGCTCCAGGAACACCTCTACTAGTTTCATCCTGAATGTTCTTAGCATAATACTTTGTTTACATGGTTTTCTGCGCTCTTGATATGCTTGAAAGGTGTTGGTTTAGCGCTTGCTACAATACTGTTTACATTTGTACTAGCTGCAACTTAAAGCTAGTCAGCTGCTTGACGACTTTATGTTTGTGATATATAATTTGCGTCATTCACGTTACTTTGCACAAGAAACAAAATAAATAATACATAAATAAATATAATAAAATAAATACTCCCATAAACTCAAGCAAATGCATAAACATGCAAGCAGGAACCAAAGCACACTACTGCAGTTTCAGACATTAAGTATATTCTCTCCACCTTCCATAACTGCTTATTCGGTAAATGGTGTCGGTAAGCCTGGAATCTCCCCTAGCAGTGCAAAGGGTACAAGGCAAGGAAACCCTGGATGGATGCCAGCTGCCCAGAGGACACGCTCCTGCACTAAGAGCAATTACAGGCACAAATCTGCTTGACCACATGTTTCTGGATTGTGGAAGGAAACTCACACAGAGCCCGGGTGACATTTCAGCAGGTAACAGTGCTTACTCACAATGCAATGCTGGCCAAACCATATAAATAAGACAAAACAGTTATCATATTTATGCTAAACTATAAAGCAACTGTTTTTCTTTTAATTGTTCTGCATACAAATGCAGTATTGTTAGTAAAATGATTCCCAGGAAATCTTTTAAAATTTTTATTTCTTATGAATTAAAAAAAAAAAATGTGACCGTACTTTTGATGTTTTACTATTTTCTGTGGTCATTGTGACATCCATTGCAGCACATCACTTAATGGTCTTCAGATGCACCCGATATTTACTAGTCATTGTTTTATTGCATTAATTTCCATTATGAAACAAACCGCCCTGTGTCATGTGACCCAAGTCTTTTGAAATTACAAACACAATGTAATTAGTATTATAATATATTATAATAAACAATGTAATTGTAATTAGTCACACAGGTAAGTCATACTTCCATTTTTCCCCATATATATCATCTCACAAAGTTTTTAGATGGATTATTCATCAGACCTCATTTACAGTTGAGTAATTTTATATTAACTTTGATATGGTAATTATTTTATCCTTCTGCTCACTAGACATCGAGCTAATCACTAATCACCCCTTATATAAATGTAAAAATCTCATGACTATAAATGATACTATAGAGGTGTGAATAAAATCTATATTTTATATTATATTATATTTCTGTATTTTTAATCAAATACTATGGGATGTGGACCTTTGCTATAGGATGCAAGGTATATATACTGTACAGACACTCATCTACTTATGACCTTTCAACTTACGAACTTTCAGACATATGAACGAAGAGGACTGCAAGTCCAAATTGTGTTCCTTGGGCTCGCATCTCCTGTCTGCCACATCATTTTTTTTTTTCTGTGCACCAATTCCTCCTAGTTTGATGTTGATGTTGAATAACATCTTAATATTAATATATAAAGGGCTTCTCTGTATTAATCTGAAATTGATGTTGAATAACGTCTTACGAACATTTCAAGTTACGAACGGCTGTTCGGAACGTAACTCATTTGTAAGTAGAGGAGTGTCTGTGTGCTCTTATGAGTCAGATGGAAAAAAATTAGATACATAATATATGGAATACATGAAATTCAATCTGACTGGCTGAACGGCCTATTACTGGCAAAAGGGTTGGTTTACCCCAGTCAGGATACCAATCCATCAAAAGGCACATATCTTCACAAACCCCAGGCAGTTTAGAGACATGCACATAGAACTTGACATTCACCATGGAGGTGCCAGCCAGCAATGTGACCTGCAGAGCCACCATGCCACCGCAAGGCACAATCATTGAATAAAAAGACTTATAATTAAGGCTAACAATTGTTGTAATAGTAATAGTTCCTGGCACATTTGGGGATGTTCCATCTACTCATGGAAAGCAATCACAGTCTGTCGACTAAGCCTGAGGTACCTGAAAATTAGACGATTTTATGTTACAGAGCTTAGGAAATAACAGATCTAGAATAAGATACAGTGTGATAGCCAAGTCAAGAAGAACAGCACATTTTGCCAACAGACACTGAAGCAAATTAAATATAATATTAATTAAAAACCCAAAAGACTAGATGCTGTGAGGTTAGAAAATAAATATATGAAAAAGGAACATACGTGAGACGGCGGTCCACTCTCTACCAATATGTGACAAAAATTTGAGCCAAGAATTATACCATATAGTTTTTTTTATTATATGGCAAAACAATTGCCTACCTGCTTGAGTTTCTTTAAGTCCTCATCAAGCTCCAGGTTGTCTAATATTACTGCTACAAAAAGACTTAGCAAAATCTGGAAGACAATAAAGATAAAATGACTGCCAGCAAATTTCCCTGCAGGTAACTAAAGAGACTATGACAATCAATATCCATTTGTAGTGTATAATTACCAAAGTGGCGAAAAGATGGTACAATATAAAGTAAATAGCCACTACTGGAGCCCACATGTGTCCAACAGCAACCAGAGTTTGGTCCATGACATCCACCCATCCTTCTTGTGTGAGAATTTGGAACATGGACATAAATGCCTGTAACAGAATAAAGGGAACAAGTTGAGAAAACACTGGTTCTACTGTTACAGTTCTGTCTCCTACAATTGCTTATGTTGTACAGACCAAAGCAGGTATAGACTAATGTTTGAGTCTACATCCCGAGTCTACATTTGAGTCTACAACACACTATAAAATGTGGAGTGCAGGCACCATCTTGAGAATAGGCAGTATGGCCTAAAACTTGTGTCACAGTGTAATTTGAACCATGGATGTTTTTCTTAAAATTTCAATATAAATGCTTCTGTACAGTACAAACGACCCTTTTCCAAATAAGACACACCTTATTAGTTGCATTTGAACTTTGAAGCAAGACATTTTACATTCAGTCACATTTTGAGTGTTTTTCAATCCCTTTGATTTTGGACTTATTACATTTTGTGTATATGAACGAGCCACATATGCTTTATGGTTCTGTTTTCAGGACATTCTGGGCTACTGAGATATGTCATCATTTGATGTGCAAATGCTGACACGGTCTTGATATCATCCTTCTTATGAGGAAAAACCATTTGTGCCTATTGGAATTTCTCAATTTTTAGTTTCATTTAATATAAAAATTTGCAGGCACTACAAATATAATCTCATAAATGCTGAGATTAGAGTCTCTATCATGTGAGAATGCAGGGGTTTCATTGGGGACCTTTCTACAGCTTAGTATTGTGAAGGGATACTGCCTGGTTAGTGCCAGGCAGAAATGAATATCTTTGGTTTTACATTTTGGTCACTTTTTGAAGTTATGTGACAGACAGCAATGCATTTTTTTATAATTTGATGTATTTATTTTTTTAATTCATATCTGAAAGAATTTGAAATAGAAAAGCATTGTTTAATTTTTGATCCACTGAATAAATAGACATAACAAACAGTGTTAAACTCTAATGCTGAATGTTTATTGCTACGTTTTTTTCACTTATACTGTATGCTATGATTGATACAGTGATATTTGAGAAAGAAACTTTTACTCAGCATTTTAGCCTCAAATAACAAATCAAGATTTGTGGCATTCCAATTACACGATGGACACATTCTATTTCAACTGTTTTGATGGTGCTCGACATTAAACATACATATGCAAACTTTTGTGAATGAATATTGCGAAAATGTCAAATAATTGTCTTCATGATATATATTCCTGAATGCTGCATTTTGATGTTATTTCTAGTAGAACTCAGGTCATTTTTTTTTCTATCCCTTTATTTATAGGCTTATAATAAATAAATTATAAAATAAACTTTTTCCCCAAAGGGGTAGTGCGAGATCAGTGTGGAAGCGAATATGCACTTTGTTTTCTGTCTAATGTAAATAATTTTGAAGTTTTATAGGGGTTTTCATGTCTGTGTGTTATACCTATCCAAAGTTACAAGCCTGAGATTAATGGGTGCGAAAATCAACACATTTTGCGTTTGCCAGGTTCCAAGGGTTAACAAGCAGCTGAATATTAAGCCATTGTGATAAATGAATGGTCTTGACTGGTCTTGCAATAAAACCTTGAGTCCTCTGTGTCTGAGACCGAGTCAAAATAAAGTCAACTCCCAGATGAGACCAAGACTGCAAAGAAATGGTCTTGAACCCTCAGAGTTTCCATTTTCACTCTGTAGACATACAGGATACCTCCCCCACCCCCCCCAACCAGGTTCATGACGAATAAATTTTGCTGAGCTGGGGGGGGGGGGTCCATTGTTATGTTAAACTGTGCTATATTCTAGTTATTTGGTTTTTTGTTTAGGTAAAATACATGGCACAATGAACAAAATGACAGTGTAGTACATCTGTCAAAAGTCACTAGATGGCGTTTCTGCTTTTATGTTTTAGCTCTGTGAACTTCAAATCATTTTATGGTTGCAATATGTACACCACCGCAAACAAATGACAGCAGCAGCCATGAAGTCATATGAAGGTCTTGCAAAGCTTAATCTTTTCACTCCTTGACATATTTTCTGCTCTGTCACACTTTCTCTATCTGGAGATACAGATTATTTTCTTTTCATCACGGGAAATGGGTAAACATCATTATGCTCAGTGGTTATCAAGCCACCCTGAATGAGTAATCTGGTAAATGAGAGGCATCTGTTTATAGCAGTCTTTTAAAGTCCCTCAGTACTAGGATCAGTGGATTCCAAGTAGAAAGGGGATAAAAAGATTTGGTTAATGAGAAAGCGTCTCTTAAGCACTTAATATCAAAGAACTTGGCAGAGGGAGGAACATCTGCTAACACATTAAATATCATCCTCTTTCCCAAGTTTATGTTCCCTTGTGTCTTTACCCAGTTGACTACAGAGTTTAACATTTTCTTTACAGCTTTGATACAAAAAAGTCAAGAATTATCACTTCACTTTTCAGGCCGGATTGATCAAAAATGTTCAACATGAATTCATATGGAACCTTAACTGCAGCAAGATCAGATACATTTGGCTCTAATCAAAAAAGCCGCCTTTTATGCAGCCACAAGTTGTTGGTACCGGGTATATAAGCTCACCCGTGGAAAGGTAGTGAACCGATCCAGCTCCTCCACGAAGCAGAACATCTGCAGACTGATGGCAGACATGACAATGAGGAGACTTGCTGTGAAAACGACAAGGCTTCCCAGCTTCTTTCCTGGCCCAAAGATTTTGTACACAAAGTCTTCCAGCGCTGGGGAAATCTTAATAAGCCGTACCACTCTGAGTACCTGTCAAAGGGGACAGAAAATCTGTTATCCTTACATATTCGCAATTAATAATCTGTCGAAGTAAAAAACACCGGTCCTAGATGGATGCCATGGTGCATCGTTTTTCAATTACTGCTGTGCTGGTATAAGCCTCCCATGAGCCTGGAGTCTATCCCAGGAAGTTTGGGGCTCAAAGCAAGGAACACCAGGGGCAGGATGCCAGTCCGATGCAGGGCAAATGTATCAGCTATTTTAAAGCCAAGCTTCAAAGACATCAGCTCACCTCACTCTACTGGACCGCAGATGGTAACATAGCACTTGGTGGAAATCCAGGCAAACACGGAGAGAACATGAAAATTATGCTAATGTAGAGTCTAGCATAGTGAGAGCAGAATTTACTTACTCTTCCATCCAATCCAAACCTACTGAAACCCAATAAATGAGGAAATCCAAATTACACATTGCCACCTACAATGAAGTTTATGGAAATGGATCAGTAAGAACACTGTGATTTCATTTCCAGGTACCACTTCTACAAACAGAGCTCTTTAACCACTGGAAATTGCAATAAAATAGGGAGCAAAATATGCTGAGTCTAGGAATACACGCTTAAAAATTGCTTGATTCAAGGAACCTCCATTCATGTAGCTTTTAAGGCCAAGGAGACAGGGGATAACATTTGTTTATTGAATTTGTCAAAATCCACGATGTAGCTTAGAAACTCTTGTAGTCCTCGACATTTAAAGTGACCACACTTCAAACAAAATCAGCATTAAAAAAAAAATTAAGAAGGAATCCAGATATTTGGAAATGCAGTAAAATTAAGTCTCGGGGTGCTACTTCATATGGCATCTGGACTTGGAACAGTGTCTGGATTAGCTTGGGTCTGAGCCACCAATTTTTATGCCTGCTATGTTTTCGATTTTCCCATCATGCACTCCAGGAGACACAAAGACACATAAACAGGTGTGAGCAAGTTTGGGGGTCAAAGCACTGGGTCAGCTAGCATCCAATACCCCTGGAGCACAGATACCTAACCTGCAGAGCCAGACTGCACTCCCCCAACATGCTGAATCTGAAAAATGATGTACGCATGAGTATTTCTTAATTAGTTCTTGATTGGTCTTTATTACATCAGCAACAATACATAATATATAATCAATGGCATGTAATTCGGGGCTCTAACGTGGAAATGCAGTGTAACAGTACAGCATCCACAAATGAGTGTGTCTGGCCAACAATAAACAGACATCCTGTCCGTGGTGCTCCTCTGCCTTCTGCTTCTTCTTGAGGAAGGCTCAAGACTGAGGCATTTATTTTCGGAAAACCTTCATCCACGGCCCACCATACAGTTCTGTGAGAGGCGAGGCATTTCTCCAGAGGGAGTCAGATGACTATGGTTTGCCTGATGATTAGTTCCATCTGTTCCTCGTTCTCCACCATATGTGTAAATTAAGACGTTCTGCTTTTCTGCGCCTCTAGCAACCTAAATAAAGTCCCATCATAACTCGATTCACACAGCTCCTATATCCCTTTTCACCTTTTTGTTTTCCTTTTTATTCCTTCTGTGCTCTGCCTATTCTGTTTTAGCCTGTTTTAACCCCAAAAAGTTTGAATTGCTTTTCCCTATATAAAAACCCACTTCTCTGTTCATTTATCACAAACAGAAACTGTTTCACAACTTGTGCCGAAAACCTGGGATAAACCCACGTAGCAAAAAAAACATGCAGTGTTTTCCACTGGCACTACAAATCCTCTAATACGTTAGTCATGCAAAAGGAGAAACAGCAATCCATCATCACTTCCAGAAACACCAGTAAAAGACTCATGCTTCTGGGAAGCCCTAAATGGAAGATAGATCTGCTGTTCCACAGCTGCTCGTTCACCCTTCATGTGTCTATGATAGAAGTTTTCACTGTCGGTCTCACTGGCCACCAGTGGAATGGGTTTTCCACCTGTTACCCCTTTTAGATGGAGAAGCTCAAATAGTAGGCCAATGAGATAATGATAAATGACAAGACATCATACACAAGGTATTGTTGAATTGTGTATTGAGAATAGTCCCACAAGTACCAAAACCTGATTTTAGTCCATTTTATTTACATGAAGCAAAAAATATCATGGCAGCTGTTAGTCAACGCCTTCCCTGTTAAATTAAGAAAATATTAAGCAGGGATGGAAAATTCCTTGCCCCGACTATGGAAGGATGCTTGTAAGTCAGGAGTGTAGCTATACTCTTCCTGTCCTTATACCCGAATGGCATTTGGGTTCTAACATTTCTGCAAGAGGTCCCATAATCTGAATCCTCAAATCCTTCCCATGCTTTAAAGAGGTACAGACTAGGGATTTGTGGCTGTAGGAACCAACTAAATCCATCCTAGTTCTTTTAGACGATTTTCCTCTTGAAGAGTCAAAAGCTGACAGCTATCATCACACATCTCACACAGGAAGGCATCCCCGATTTGTATTTATTATATATGCTATATTGCAGTCCCTTTCTGCTACATAAGGTTTTTATAAAATATTTTAAGTGATTCACCATAACCCACTGGTGAGATAACCTACTTGAGAAGCTATTTGAAAAGATTCTTCCATTGATGGAGAACCCTTTAGAAAAAGCAGGGGTGTATTCAGGGTTCCAGACTACAGAGCAGGAAAACATTGCTTTGAGGTATTTTGGAGAGTAATGTCATACCTGGAAATGATTCATATACACGATATCTAAGCATAAAATATTCTCCGTCATGAATGACAAACCAATGACAAACTATTAACTACAGGTTTATTGTTACATGCAGATAACTTTACAAAACGTTAGAAAACAACAAATTCGATCTCAGTGTGTTTCCTGGTCAAACGCAGGAGATGGTTAATGGATAATGCTTCATTTCATTGGTGGCCAACCGGCTGATCGCCCTCGGCAACATACCAAGGGAACCTCCCCCCCCCCCGTCTCCCCAGTAAATGCCAAAATCTTGGACTGCATCTCGTTGCCAGCCCACCCCTGACTCCACCCAAGGAATATTTGCCCCTGGTTTACCACCCCATTCACCTTGCAAAAAAGTAGCACCTGTCTTATCCGTGCTACCAGAATCGTTCAGTGAAGACGTGGGACTGGGATTTCTAAAGCAACAAATTTTATTCCAATCCCTTGTGATAGCCAGTGGAATTTAACCTGATTTACCAGGAGTTTCAGTATGTGCTTTTCTCCATTTCATGGTGCAAGTATGGTGGCTAGATACCAACCTGAGTCCAAGGGGAAAAAAATCAGCCTATTCTACACTGTTCAGATTAATCCAACTTCACAATTTTTGCTGGTGGCACCTGCAACATTTCAGTAACTGACAGTGTGCACTCCCCCCTTTTCACGATCGCTATGCTGCAGCCTTTCTGTATGCAGGTAGGAGGGAGGTACAATATCTAGGTTTGTTCCATTAGGGTGGAGTGAATCCAAAAAAACAGGTGAGTCATATGGTTAATAAAATTCTATCACCACTTTATTAAGAATTGTTAAGAGCCAGCATCTTCCTTCATAGATCTGTGCCATTCATTAGGTTCTCTGTACAGAAGTATTCATGTCATCCAAGTTTTCCCTTCCATTTATTACACAAATTGAAGCACAGCCCAGAGGCTTTGGAGCGGTTTCTTATCTTTTTCCTGTTCTCGCAACATTTCTCATTATGTTCTGTGTACAAGTTGAATAGATTTGGTAATTGTATGGATCCAGAAGTTGTCAGTTCTTTCATATTCTGTCCTGACTGTAGATTCTTGTTGACTGCAGAGATTCTTTATACGGTCAGTAAGATTCCCTGGAACACCAAGGTCTGGCACGGTCAACATGACCAAAGGCTTTGTTCTAATAAATGAAATGTACCTTATATTATTCATCAGCAGTCAGCAAAAATGTTTCCTGTTCCTCATCTATGGCATTTGAATCGAGCCTTCACATCAGTGAATTCTGATTCTATCAGGTCTGCTCTGTGTTGAGTATTGTGGAGTATGATCTGATATGTGATATAGGAAAAACTGTATGATTTCTTTACATATTCTGTCAGATATTCTGTCATTGGTTTGTGGTATAAACTGTAGGCTATAGTGTTGTTTTCACATTTTTTTGGCATGATTTGTTCAGCAGTTTCATTAATTCTTCTTCCGTCGTCTGTAATATTTCTATTGGGATGTGATCCATCCAGGGTCCTAGCCAGTCTATTTTTGACTAATGCCTAAGATATTTAAGTGATCCACTTCCATTTTCTCCACATACCACTTTCCATGGTTCATGCTCCATGTATTTCATGATTCTTTGCATTTTGGATTTTCTTTCCACACGACAGCATCAGCAGTTGGGTATCCAAATGACCTTGATCCACACAAGTCGTATGCAGCAATCCTATTCAGCAGATCCCTTAGCTCTTTCACAGTAACATGCTGAATGGCTTCTGACAGAAGAGGCCTGTCTTCTAAACGTACGTGACTGTCCACATGGCTTTCTGGCTAATGTCGTAATGGCTTACTGACGCTCGAAATATTGAAATACATTCTTTGCCATTGTCTCCACTGCAAGTATCTGCTACTGACACTGGGAGGGTATGTATTTTTTTTTGGGGGGGGGGCAGGGGGGTACTGTCTTTCAGGCCTGCAGCCAAGAAACGACAGTTTTTTCACTCATAGTTATCCCACCAACAGAAAACTCATAGCATGACTGTCACTTCCTTACTTAAAAGTCAGGTCCCATCTTGGATCGAGTTCCCAGATGATGTTTCACTCCTGCAGGAATGTGATTACCCACATTTGCCA
>JAABNX020000001.1:42903342-42915483 GCA_015163995.2 Mormyrus lacerda | reverse complement strand
AAAGTCAGGTCCCATCTTGGATCGAGTTCCCAGATGATGTTTCACTCCTGCAGGAATGTGATTACCCACATTTGCCACATGATGGTGTTTTTGTGTTACATTTATATAAAATATTCATGTTCAGAGTAAACCAGCCAGTAGTAATACTAATGTAGCGTCTTAGACATTGATTAAACCCAGGGGGGTGGCCAGCCCATTGACTTTGGACCCTTAAAGTTTTTTTCTCTCCATACTTGGGAGTGTTTGGTTCCTCTCCTCTGCTGTCATCTGGCTTTTCTTGATTTGATTTCTTTGTCTTTCATTTTCCCTGTTTATGTATTATTCTCTCTTAATAATGTTTCAATGTATAACAACACACCTATGTAAAGGCAACTCAGTTGTGAAAGGTGGTGAAATATTTTAAACATGTTATTTATTTTAAAAATTCACTGGAAGCTTTTCGTTATTGTATTGCTGGTGTATTAAGCAATGTAAAAAATATAATTACTAGAAACATCAGAAATACTGCGATGGGCTGGCCCCCTGTCCAGGGTTGTTCCTTGCCTCATGCCCGTTGCTCCGGACCCCCCCGTGACCCAATAGGATAAGGCGGGTTGGAAAATGAATGAATGAATGACATCAGAAAAAATTATTATTGACTCCGAAAGAAACAAGCACACCTAGCTTTAGCAAAAATGCTAATCTAATAGAATTATCTGTTGTTCATCCAAGTATAGTGGATTCCAGCCACAAGGTTGGTTTTTGCTTCACATCAATGGAAAGGCAAACAACTGAACTTCAGGTAGAATCAATAAGATGAGCTGCAGCTTTAAATTTCAACATAAACATATTTCAAAGTCCATGCCAAGTAATACTTCTCTTTTTCAGATGCACCTTTTAGCAATACCTTTAGAAGGAGAGAAAACATCAACAACTACTTCACGTCGGCAGTCAGACGTTTCCTTAAAATTCTGTTTGGGGTAAACAAAAAGAAGAATAAATAAAGACACAAAAACACATATTGAGGAGAAATTACCTGGAAGTAGGTGAACTGGGAATGGTAGAGGTCAGGGTAGATGTGAAGTGTCGTTCCCACAACCAGCAGAGACTCAAATTTGTGAAGAGAGGAGGTAATGTATCCTGTAAACCCAAGACACCAGATCTTCAGGAGAGCCTCCAGGTCAAAGAGAACGGTGAAGGCCACCTAGATGAGAAGAGAGCGAAGAGAGTCATTCCTCATGCCGTCCGTCAGTGCATAACGATCACACACGATGTACATGAAGCATTATAATATATCACAGTTAAAAATACCATGACAGATTTTGAAACGAGGGTAATAGAACTATCCAAGTAATAAGCATGCATTGAATAAGTGGTTATGGACGATGAATGGATGAATCGATTCAACGATCATCCTCCAAGGGCTTTCCCTCTTTCCATTTTTTGTAATTCTCTTTTAATTCAGCAGAAGGATCCATCACGTGTGTGACATGGGTCAAGAGAATCACAGGCAGGGAAGGGCACAAGGTTGGGATACAACTTGGACGGAATGCTAATCCACTGCAGGGTAAAATGCACATACTGTAAACACACAATCATATTCTGTGGGCAGTTTAGAGACATCAGTTAGTCCAGCTGCATATCTTAGGACCGGAGAAGGAAAGTGTATAAGCTGACAGAAGATGTTTAAAAAACAAAAACAGACGCCCTCTTCATTTAGCCCCCTGGCACAAATAAAGCAACAAATACATAAACAGGGAGTATTCTCAGTGGCTTTTGTCTGCTTATCTCCGAAATTCAGCTGTGAGTCGGGGGGGGGGGGGGATATTCCAACCTCCTGCTCTCCCCTTCCATGTCTCCACCTGCATACTGCTGTTCACAGATGGAGCAAGACAGACATGGCTGAAAAAAAACTCTCCCAAGCAGGACTGGGGAAGGGCTCAGACAGATTATCAGCACCTGCCTTATGACTAATAGAATCTGACACCGGTTTTGCAGCCTAGATTTAAATTCATGAAACTACATAGTCACAGCCTTTCATTCGGTTTGGCAGGGTCTCTTGAGCACTATAAGCAGCCAAGCGGTCGAAGGCCTTTTTAATGTAAATGATATTAGTAAATAAAAAAAGACAATGCATGTTTCAGTATGAAAATGTAAGCATCCAGTTCACACCATTTAAGCATCCAATTCACACCAGTCGACAACATTAGCAGGGTTAGAAAGTTAGACATCTTTACTGACATTTTGCTAAAATATGGGGCCACAAGGGGACAATAAGTCAAGGCTGGGAGGTCCCCCACCCCCCGCTGCTCTGTGCCAATGTGGAGTTTGCCTGTTCTCCCCCTGTTATGCAGACATCCTCTGGTCCTCAGGCTCCATTCCACAGTCCAAAGACAAGCAGCTAGGACACGCAGCATCTAAAAACTCACTGCAGTGTAATCATTTGTGATGCACTGTGATGCACTGTGATGCACTGGCAGTCCCCCAGCATTGTTCTCTGCACATATTTTTCTTAATTTTTTGTTTTGAGTCTTTGTTACAATTATTTACAGGTTTCTTTTTATTTGTAAGGTGCCTTCATTATTGTAAACTGTATGAACTGGAGCCACATTGTCTTGTCTCAATGTATACTTGTACATGGCTGAGAGGACAATGAAGTTGAATTTGACTTTAGACTCCCAATTCCAGCGACCCTGACCAGAACTGGATGGATGGGTGGATGGATGGATGGATTTATTAAAAATTGGCATTAAAACACAGCAATATATATAGAATAACTACCCAAACTGAAACTGTTTGATCAAATTCTTTTAATTTCTTGATGCTGGCAACAGGAAAAAGGTACAAAAAAAAAAAAACACTTGTGGTCCTATCGGCACCGTAAACCTTAAATGAAGTGTTTAATTGCAATTCCATTTATCAAAAAAACACGCCCATTGAGATGTGTATTGGCCGATTCTCTAGAAAAGGTTTACAGATTGCGTATGCAGTTTTCTCACTAATACAAGACCTTACTCTTACATTTCTTTTTTTCCACCAGTGACACACATTACCTACCTCTGCCAGGTAGAATTCGTCATAGTGGCGTCGTTCATTTTCACCCTTGTAATGATTGCTGGCGGCAACAATCACATCCACTGCCACCATGCTCAAGATGAACATGTGGAATATAGAGGACCGCATAAGTTGCTATAGACAGGAAAAAATAAACAAACATTAGGCAGGTGATCCCAAATTAAATTTCATTTTTCTACAAATTATATAAAAGATATTAACTTCCAGAATGGATAATCGTTGCACTTCAAAAACAAATCTATTGGAACATATTCTTAGTTACCCAACTCATTATAAACACAGACAATTTAAAGTTTTAAAAAGCAAAACAGACCAAAATATATTGTAGTAAAAGTACTTCACACTACATCCCATCCTGCCCTTTTTACTTGCAAACCAAAACTTCTCAGAAAGGCCTCTGCCCCATGAAAATATGTCTATTGCTCGACATTTCTCATGTGAGGTTCCTCAAAGGTACAGCAAGATATCTCTCCAAGTCTGGTCATCAGAGTCCTTTTTCTCAATCTTCTAGAACCCATCTTTTCCAGAAACAAGTCACATGCTAACCTGGAGTGTCCTTATCAGCATTGACATAGCTGGTCCCTTGTAGGGGTTCCTGCAATGATTTTTGCAGTGTTTTGCAGTAACTCATTTGGTTCTGGCCATTTAGTGGAAGATCAGTCTAGTTGTACTACTGCCTAATTTTCTCCATTACAGCGGCATACTTGTTATTCTCTTGTTTGCCACCTTTGAGAAATATGTCTGCTAAATAAATAAATGTAAATCTTGAGCAAAAAAACGGTGGTTAGATACTTCAATCAGCCAATTTGCAAACGAAGGGGCTATGTGTCCATGCTCAAAGTGCTCTGTGATCTGGTATCTCACCCAGGTCATTACAGTGTTGTGTATAAAAATGTATATAGCTTAAAACAGACAAAAACAACTATAATCATGATTTGTTTAAATGTAAACATTTGACATATTTAAAAAACGAAGTAAAATACAAATAACCACAAATTCTATCATTATTCAGGCAAATCTGCAATTAGTACACTCCTCTCTGACTCAGAGACCTGGGCCTAGTAATTTTTTTCAGTAAAGACTGTATTGAAGCCAATCTCTAATTATCCATAGGCTCATAATGGAGGCTATTAATCACAAAGAGGATTGATCAAGCCTGACTGCACACATCGATGCCCTTACGCTCTGATTCTTGCCAAACGCAGCAATCTCAGCCTCATCTGAAGCTAACCTTGCTGGATGATCTGTAGGCTGTGCTGGCATCAGTCCAGCTGCATAGCTGCCACTCAGATAATCAATGCTTAATACACACTGCATCAGAACGTTACAGTTTAAAAAAGAACAATTTATACCATAATAGATTTTTTTATGATGACGCGTACTACATGAGCCCTCATTTTAATTTGTCTTCTGCCATGAAATATAAATGTTAGGAAACCTATATTATAAATGTATTACAATCGTGCAATTACCAAAACGTATTTTTTTTTAAATTTAAATTATTTAAATTCTCCTTTATATATCTATTCACTCTCTTCACTTGGTTAAATTCAGACTATACGTCATTGACACAAGAGACTGAATTACCTCTGCAGCACTAAATCTGATGTAGATACAGGCAAAGATGTTTAAGTAGGAATTCTTATTCAGAGTCCGATAATATAAGCAATTAAGATTTGTATGCAAGTTGCAGTATGTAATAGCAGTGATAAGAAAACTAAGCTAATAATAACGGTGAACAGTCGCAGTGCTACGATACCAGCTAGTATCACTATTGAGTCTGACAGAGTACTTGTGATATATCAATCAGAGATACATTTAACAAGCAAAATAAACGGGACTACAAAATGACAGTGGCTTGGGAGTATTTCAGAATTAATGACAAAAACCACACAAAGCATACCGCTAAAATATGAAGAGAAAACAAGTTCATTTAGCGCAATAATTCTTAACATCTAAAAATGAAACATATGACTGACTGATGAAACTGTCACCAGCAACACTCTGCAACAACCCACTGTGCACAAAGCCACTTTTATCCATGCTTTCATGTTTTCTTTACTAGCTGCTCCACTTGGCTCACGTGTCGTGGGCACTTGTGTGTGGGGGAAGCAGGGGGGTCATTTCAATATATTTCCGAAAACTAGCATCAGTACTTGTTTTTCCTATCAAATATATTTTTATTGTGTTATCTGGTTGGCTTTTTTGCACAGATGTAACTTTTATTGTGGTCCAACAGTAGTAGTTCAATAGTAGCTCGGAAATGATACCTGGTTTCACATATAATCAGTGTTTATATAGGAGTAATAAGGACAACAGTTATATCACACAATGTGTTCACACATGCCTCTCACAGTTCAAAAAATGTGATATGGGTGAATTCATGCATCTACCTGTTCCCCTTACTATTTACCCAGTCTAAGGAGATATCCTAGAAGTACCAATTCGCTCAAAACTGATGCATGGTAACTGCAGGAAGAAACCAGCCACACTGGAGAGAAGTAGCATCAATACAGGCAACATTCTTATCGATGAGAAGTTCAGGCCACTAAAAGGCAAACTTCAAGTCTACAGTGCAGACTTTGAGTGGCAGAGTAAATGAATTAACCTCCAAAATCTGGTCTCACTGAGAGGTCAAAAAGGACCCCATTGAGCAATAACAGAAGCCCAGCCAAAAGCAGACTGGAAATCTCTGCTTTGGAACCCAGAGACAAGAATTAGGAGGCAGAGAGAAAGCATCCACAGACAGACATGATCTTACGCACTGCATGACAACAGGAAGCACACACACACGCACACACACACACATATATGTATTCATATCTTTGTGGGGACTCTCCATTCATTTCTGATTTCTGTGGGAAAAACCATATTCCTAACACTGACAACCTTAACTTTAATCACAAGTGACCAAACAAAATGCAAGACTTTTGGCTATTTTATCTTTTCAATTGCAAAAATGTTTATAAAAATGGTCCCCACAATAAATGTCCCGATAATGTAATATATATATATATATATATATATATATCAACCCCCCACACACACACCCACGATTATTTACAATGCAGAATATATATATATATATATAGCACTCAAATATTGAAACAGAAATACAGTAATAGTGAACTGTGACTCTGCATATAACCTCACTTCACAGGTTTCTTATCTCTTAAGCATAGCATCCGAATACCAGTAGCTGCCTCCAGGTGTTTTTTAAATCTAAGCCTGCCACTCTCTGCCACTTGGAGAAGCAAGCAAGCAGAGGGCCCAGAATGAGGGAGAAGCTGATTCTGCCACAGGCTGCCAAGGGACTTCACCACACAGAGCTTTAACACTAGCAACTTTTGGGGGAGGAATCTACAGTCAAACATGCAACTGGAGCAGCCACTGTCTGATCATAAACAACAAAATATTAACAGAAATAATAATAAAAACAAAGGTACGCTATCTAAAACTAGAACTTCCAGTTCAACATGAATGAAAAAGAATCATAAATTCCCAGAAGATGGTGATATCCCAAGGGTTGCAACCTAACCAAGCCCAGTTTGGAATTACCGTGAGTATGACCCTGTTTGTGAGTGTGTCGTCATAAGCAGTGAGGATAATCTAGAAAGCTTACACAAAGGAGCTGAACAGAATGAATGATGCATTTAGGATAGTCCTATTTACCTCTGGTCAGCGTTAACCCTCTGGAGTCTGAGTCTTGCCTTGTCTGACGTGCCTTGACATTTTTATGTATTTCACATACGCTATTATTCATATGCCCAATTACACGTGATCGTCGCCTTATTCTGTCCATTACAGCTTGAATAAGCAGCATATTATTGATATTCTCTCCTCTCCTTGTACCAGGGTATCCATAGGTCATTAAGTAAGAAAAAGCATGAAAGGGCGAAAAAGTATGAAAAAGCATGAAATCAATACAGTGAAAATTGAGGGCTTAAATGGCAGGTGGACAGGGGACAGGCGTCATCACCCTGGACGGGGGGCGCCTGTAGGGATTTCAGGAACATTGTTGGGGACAGACAGTAACCTCATCAGAGATGGACATTTCAGCTAGTAAAAATCCTTCAGAAAGTAAAAATCCAAACCAGGATTTTGTTTCAACCAACCAGTTGTGTTTAAAGAGTCACAGTCACAGAGTACTCAACTGGTTGGTTGAAACAAAATCCTGGTTTGGATTTTTACTTTCTGGACCTGAAATGTCCACCTCTAAACCCCATGGCGTCAAAGACCCTCCCCAGAATTTCTGGACTGGAGACAATAAGAAGGAGCTATACTATGTAGCTGTGGACAGAGAAACCTCCTTAACTAAGGAAGGGCCTATCGCCTACTAAAAAGTCCTGAACAAGCACAGGGACACTCACAAATGGAATGTAGTTTTTTACGAAACGTGTTGCCCTAATAAAGTTTCTCATAAAGGAACACTATTACTTATGCATGAATGCATTTTGAAAAGCAGTTAAGTTTATAATAAACTGATGATAACAACAGTCCTTATGGAATTGATGGCGATGCCTTCAAAGAGCTTCAAAGCTGCGAATAATCGACTTATGAGGGTGCCGCTAAGAAAGGGGTTTTGCAGATGTGTCCTAAAGGAGCGATCCCGGAACCTACTTGAGGAATTTCATCGCTCAGGTGGTCTGGCAGCACCTTGAAACCCTCCGAGTGGGCACAGAATACGTTTCTATTTGAACATTGTGATTTGATTATGTTGAAGTGCAGTAAGCATGTTCACTCCTACGCGAAACGACGGTAATGTCCTGCCCATCTTCCCTATTTCAGTAACGCTGTTTGATTTTAAATAGTTGGAGGCCCACACCAACAGATGGCGGTGGAGAGACGGAGATGCCAAAAAAACTTCAGACATCCAATTACTGTAATAACAAGGATGAAACCCCTGTCTTTTTTGGGGTCCGTTGTAGGAATGATGAGTGTAACCATCCTCGGGGTGACCGGCGTGTTCCTTCCTACTCAATCTGTGCTGAACCCGGTGCAAAAGATACTGTGCGGCATCCTAAATTTGCCACAAGAAGAAGGACCACAAAACCCTGAGATGGAACAAACACACAGTCATCTAGAGTGACTTCTTTTGGTCAGTGACAACATGAGTTAACACAGTGTGTTGTGTTCAAATCAGTAGTGAATTAGAATGTGTTAATTTTCCAAATTACTACTATCAGTTGAGTTCAGTGAAAAACATAAATACAAATTTAATCAAATAGAAAAGGTATACTTTTGTATCTCCTGGAGCTTCCAGACATTTTTGAACAATTTATAAGCTGGTTCACCTGTTTTCACTGAGAGATGATACTATACAGTAATATTAAGAAAAATAATAACAGAATAATAACATAACAGAAGATGTAATCCTCCCAAAAAAGGCAAACAAACCTAAAAAACGTCCATTTGCCTAACAAATCTGTTAATGTGATGGATGAATCATGCAATGCACAGGACTGTGCAATTAATTAAATATAACCTTCCTCTACCTGCTCAGTACTGTCATTCCCTGTTCTCTGTTCAGTCTTCCCTCATTTGGCAGCAAACTATCCTTAACCCCTACTGAATATGAATGTGTGTATCCGAAACAATGATTGGTTCACTGGTAATGACTATTTTAGACAGGGAAAAAAAACACACAGCAATGAGACAGTGCTCTGGATGATGCGTCATATTGAGGATTCTGTCTAGACTGAAAGTCAAGGTCATTTCACAGAAGAAACAGTGTCAAATAAATCAGTAATACAATAATAAAACAATTCAGCGAAATCAATTAAGACAGAAATGTAAATTTCATAGTAGCCATATCAAAAATATTTTTGGGGGGAGTTTCAACAAGAAAAATCTTAATTTTTATTTTTAATTATATCAATTTCACTATCACTGCATTACATACATAGTTGTGATAAAGAATAAAAAAAAAATCTAATTTGTATTCATGTAGCTATGGAGAAAAAAAGCCAAAAATATAATATAATGAATAGCATTAAAAATCTCTTGACGTGCACAAATTTTACCAAATAAAATTTTTCAGGTCCCCAGACATAGCTGTGATTGCAATTAAAAAAGTAAAAATGATAAAAGTTTCATATTTAGTTAGTTACTTATGGTTAGGGTTAGGGCTGAGCAGGGGTTAACATCGTCATGTTGGGATTAGAGCTTTCCCCATAGCAATGAATGGAGAGTCCCTACAAATTTATAATTACAAACCTATGTGTGTGTGTGTGTGTGTCTCATTTAAAGAATTTACTTCCTCTAAATCGCCAGCTGAGGCAGAGCACCGAGATCTTTCTCTAAGACTTGGTTTATATACTGTGATATACCAAGAACTGCGGTCATTGTCTTCCTATTTTTAAAATATCACTTCTTCCTATTTTTAAAAGACTACTAAATAATGAGAGCAATTATGGCTAATTTACAACCATGCCCCCGAAAACCCATTACAGCTGCTATTTTGGTCCCTCCTATAATCTTTATTTACAAATTCAGCTATTTTTTCAGCCAATAATATGATCCCTTTATCTGATTATTTGTGAAACAAATGAAACACACAGTTTAACAATAGCCTGACTTTATAACATATTGGAAAAATCTAGGTGCCAGTCCTCTTTAAATTTTGCCCACTTTAATCAAGAGCCACCAATAAATTTTGTGATTATTTCTATGGTTCACAGTCAGAACAAAAACCACTAACACACTGCGAAGGGCCAAAGGGTTCAAAGACACAGGTTAAGACACAAAATTGATGTTGACTTGTTGTCCAGAAATCATTCTCCAGGTACAGAGACACTTGAAGAGTAGATAAGCATACAGTTCGATAAGGGCAAGCATCTGTGGGTCTTGTGTAACAGTTAGGGATATTCCATGAAAATATTCCTGATGTCTATGCCTTTCCAACATACCTTGATGTTAGTCATTTTGAGCAGTTCAGCAGAAAAGATCTCAATCCACCTGGGAACCCACCTCAGTAAGAGTAACAATCATGTAAGTGCCAATTTAGCAATAAGGGTGTTTTACTATTAAAAGAATTACAAATAGAGCACCCAGCATCAAAAAATCAATGTATTACCTGAAACACGCCACTAAATAGCGTTAAGATCACAATACAATGAATCCGGACACCCTGGTATTGAGAGACCTACACGTGAAGGGGCAATTTCATTGCCTTATGATGGCTTCCAAGATTGAACAGTGCATGAAAAACCATAGACGATGTATTGCCAGGAAAGCCATTCCACAGAGATCCACAGAGACATAGACTGTACGACTTTTTTCAACAAACCCAGACACCAAAGGCATTGTCAATGTCACAGTTGTGACTGATCATTTTACGCTGCATGCACAGGCATTCCCAACAAAAGATTATAAGGCCACCAACTTAGTTAAAGTCCTGCGTAAGGAAATTTGCTCACGATAGATCACTTGAAAGAATACACTGACCATGGGTATGACTGATCAAGCCCACGGTCTTGTTGGTGGAATTCACATAGACCTCCGTAACATTCCTAACATGATAACAAACTCACGTATAACTGCAGTAGAAATTACTCCACCTGTATTTAATTTTTTTAAAATGTTCGCCATGATAATATATTGTATATGTTTGGTTTTGTCTTACTCATCAACACTAAACAGCTTTCCCGTAAAGGGCATTTAGCCCAGGTACAGACAACTCAAAATCAAAAAAGGCCAGAACCACCTGACAAGGAACTATCTAACCATAATTTTGACGAAGACAACGGGGATTTGCTGTCATATCTTCAGACAGACCACTAACTGCCAGACACAAAGCAATGGTCATTCAGTTCTGTGAAAGTGCAAAGTCTGAAGATACATGTAGACCTGCCTATTGGCATCATCCTTTGGCTACTTGCATAAAAAACTCATTTGTAAAATGTTAATTGTGATTAACTCTTTACAGGTATGCAATTATAGTTGCTATGTGCCTTGTGACTACTGATAATGGTTGCTGCAGAACCATTACATGTGCAGTTGGTTGAAGTGTTGGGTCTAAATTGCCCAGAATGTGTCAGAATGTCAGAATGTGCCTGTGTGACTTTGTGCCCTACAATGAACTGGCAGCCCATCCACAGTGTCCCCTGACTTGTGCCCTGTGCTTCCTGGGATGAGTTCCAGGCTCAACACAACCCATATGTTAGGTAGACTAACTTGTAGACAGACTGACTGATGCATCCCTCAGTATTGACTTGAGCCTATTTGTGCATATAGAGGCTTCCATTTAATGAACTGTGGAGAACAAAGTTTTTGGTATTTCAGGAGTTATTCATGTCGGCTGCTTCAGCTTCCCTTAAATGCAGTATGACAGCTAATTACACTTTTTCACTGAGCGTGCAAAACATTGGGGACGTCTGCTCTTTCCTTGAAATTAGACTGACCAAATAAATTCAGGTGAAAGCCATTATCTCGAATTGATTTTAACTGTTAAATCCTCTTAAATCGATGTTATTTAAGAAGAGGAGGCAGTGTGAACACTGATTTTTAAATAAAAATGAACATTGCGCAAGAAGGACAAGGGAAAAAAATAAGTGCTGTTGAAAACAGCTGCCACATTACTGTGCTTTTTGAGAACAGCGATGTTCAGTTTGTATCTGAAATCAGCCATCAGCCACAATTCCCCTGGCTGGAAATAGCTTACTGATAATAATGGTACATTTCTTTTGACTAGTATTACTTTTAGTAATATACCAATTTTACTGAAAAAATGTTTGGCAGTCCGCACCCTAAAAAGAGAACATACCAACATGGAAAATTCTGGTCATTGCATCAGCCGTAATAGACACACATCACATAAACAGCATTGTGAGATTATATCTGAAACACTTCTAAACAAAAAGAAAATAATCTGGAAAGTTGTTATAAAAATGTGGAAATCTGTCATTTTCTTCAAGTACATTGTCTTCCACCATAAAAGTGACTGCAATTGAACCGTGTCACACGGTGCCAAAATGTTCTTTTCTCACACATAAAAGACTAGCTTTTCGTTTTGGAATGGGGTCTAAACCAACCCGCGGCCAGAAACGTATTCAAATGTCAGACATCAACATACAAGTGTCACACTCT
>JAABNX020000001.1:42878419-42889837 GCA_015163995.2 Mormyrus lacerda | reverse complement strand
GGTCTGCTAGAGGTGTGCTGCATATCATGGGTCAGATAAGACAATGAGGCCAGAAATGCAGTGCGCACTGCGGTCAGGCATTTTTTGGTGAACTGGTTTCTCCATTAGTGGATTACAACCATACACTAGAAGTGCTAGAAAGCAGGATCAATTGCTTAACTGATTAAATAAAAACAGTGGCATGCAAAAGTCTGGGCACCCTTGCTTAATTACTCACAGTAACGGCCATTTTAAGTCAGCAGAAGATGAAGTGATCTCCAAAAGGCTTAAAGTTAAAGACGTATTTCTTTAATATTTTTACCAAAACTACATTTTCATTCTCATGAATCACAGATACAAAAGGCCAAAAAAATTTAAAAACACCTGAAGCAAAAGTATGGGCACTCGAACCCGGTCCACACTTTGGCAGGTATCACAGCTTGTGAACGATTTTTGTAGTCAGCGAAGAGTCTTTCAGTTCTTACTTTGTCCACTCATACGTGCAAAAGGCTTCCAATTCTGCAAGATGCTTGGGCTGTCTTGCACGCACTGCTTTTTTCAGATCCATCCACAGATTTTCAATGATGTTTGGCTCGGGGGACCGTGAGAGTCGTGGCATAAGCCTCAACTTGCGCCTCTTGAGATATTCCATTGTAGATTTTAAGGTGTGGTTTGGATCATTATAGACCCACCCTATTTTTAACTTCAACGTTTTTTACAGATGGTGTGACGACTGCTGCCGGAATTTGCTGGAATTTATTCAAATCCATTCTTTCCTCTACCAATGGCATGTTCCCTGTGGCACTGGCTGCAGCACCAGCCCAAAGCAACCAACCCCATGCTTAATAGTTGGAGAGGTATTATTTTCCTGGAATTCAGCATCCTTTTTCCCCAAACATACCTTTCCGCATTGAGGCCATAAAATTCTATTTTGACTTCAGTCCATAGGTCTTCCAGAATGCATCAGGCTTGTTTAGATGCTCACTTGAAGACTCAGACGCTGAATTTTGTGGTTAGTATTTAGGAAAGGTTTTCTTCTGCTGACTTTACCATGAAGGTCATATTTGTTCAGGTGTTGCTGCACAGTAGAACAGTGCACCACCACGCCAGCATCTGCTAAATCTTCATGGAGGTCTTTTGCAGGGCTTTTTATTAACCTTTGCAGCAACCCAACAAGCAGTTCTTTCAGAAAATGTTCATGGTCTTCCAGACCTCAACTTCAGCTACAGCATTTCTGTTAACTGTACCATTTTATTAACAATGCAGACTGAGGAAACGGCTACCTGGAAAGGCTATGCTATCTGCATGTAGCCTTTGTGAGCATCAATTATATTATTTTTCAGAGTGTTTGGCAGCTGCTTGGAGGAGACCATAGCTGCTGATTGTTGGGACAAAGTTTGAGGAGTCAGAGAATGTATCCAGCTTTGGTGCCGTGACTTTGTATCAACTGGGGTTTCCCAACTATGACAAGCCATAGTCCTGATGAGCTAATGAAGGTCTTGGTAAATATTATGTGAGACCTCAAATATCTTGGGGTGCAATCTTGCTTAAAATAGCAAAGAAACGTGTCATCTTTAATTTTATGCATTTGGTGATCAGTTCATCTTCTGCTCACTTCACTATTTGTATTAACAGACATTTTAAGCAAGGGTGCCAAACATTTTGCATGCCACTGTGTTTGAACATTCCCATGTAATGGTTTAATATACAAATCAAATGATTTATCAGATGATTTTCTGTTTATATTAAACCCCAAAATTCAGCCAAAATTAACGATGCTTGGAAGAGCTGAAGCTGGAAGAACAGGACGATCAGCAGCGAGATAAATGGATTCAGCCATTATTACTATGACACCGTGAGAAGAATCAGACAGAAGAGACGACAATCTGTAAGAATGTCATTTTTATGCTTGTCCGGTGTCAACATGATGATGTTACCTTGACGATGCCTCTTATATGCATCTTGGCGATCATCTCTGCAGTGTAGAGGAACATAAGCAGAGTATCCAAGGTGAAGGTGACATACTGGAGTGGAGGGTAGTGCTCAAAGGTCTTGGGCGTGTTCATGCAAACAGAGATGACACTGATGATGGCGCAGGCTCGCAAGAGCGAGTGAACCCACTACAGAGAGAAGAGCACAAAATACCTCACATGAGTACTCCCACCAAATCTACATGGCGTAATACCAGTCCTCATTTACGCCAAATTGTTCTGATTAGCGGTGCCGATCATGGTTTTTCACTCATCGTTTTTTACACTGTAGCACGTCGATTTAATTATGATCTAAAACTTCATGGGCCATCAAGAACCACCTGAAACAGTGCCAACTCAGAAAATATACTGTCCTCTGCGTACCACCATTGTGACCGATGTATACATACCTTCACGTATCATAGTTAAAAAAATAAACAATCATAAATCATTGTGTTATCTTGCTTTTTGTGTAGTCCAAGCAGACTTCCACAGCAAGGGCAATAATCACCAATTAATCACTTTCAGATACCGACTCCAGCATATCGTTGATTACTGGTAATATCATTATATTGTACAAGTCCAATACTGCAATTTAATTTGTATAACCGAGAACAAAATATAATGAGGCTGATGCTTATAATAAAGAATGCATTTATAATAACGGTTAGCAAAAATGTTAATACAAGGCTTGAAATTTGGAAGAAAGTCTTTCAAAAAAAATTGATAACGCTTTCTACTAATGCTATGTCTATAAGAATCTATGAACACATTCATAATACATCGTTACAAACATGGCTATGAGTATTTTTGAAAAGGCATACCACATAATAGCCATGTTTATTATGCATTATGAATAATTTATGAAGCTCTCATCTAAAATGTACTATAGATTATTCTTGTCAAAATTATTATCGCTATTATCTGAGATGATCGCCATTATTTTGCATAATCCCTATAATCATCTCCATTCATCTGTATAAAAACAGCTGGATGAAACAGAAAGGGCATATTTCCTTTACTATTTCCACATCGCTTTCAACCATGTAACGTCTGACTGGCACTTGTTTAATGACGTCAACTCATTTCATTTCGTACCACTTGCCATATCTGTACATTACATCTGGACATGTGCAATATTACACTTCACAGCATAATTTACGATGGTGCCCGATTTGTCCCACTTTGTTTCGCAACATTCTCATGACCCAACCTGATCCTGTTAATATTTCTTTTGACAACATCTAATTAATTTTACAGAATGCTTTGGGACTGATTTTTCACACCCATCCGGAATTGGGATATTCAGCCAGATTTTCTGATTTTGGATTCTTTATGTTCTCTGTCAGTTTCACAAAAGTTCTGCACGACACCTGCACTTGTCGGATTTAAGGCACCCCAGTTTAAATGGACTTTATCTTTGTCCACTTATATTTACCCCAGACTACCTTAATTTCAACACGTTATCTGGCTTAGTTTGCTGTAAATATAGACAAAATGGTTGGCATAACATGGAAGGATGAGTATAAAAGGAGAAAATGTCATGCAGTATTCTCATACTCAAAAATGCTGCATATTCGAAAATGCAGCATATATGCAGATGAGCAACATACAAATTGGGTAGGTGGGACAGATCTGGTGGTGTCAACACTAATGTCAAGGCACTTTGTTATTTATGTCATATTTGCCCCATACAGTTTTGTTTGCAAAGCTTAAAAGGCAAACAGAAATGTAATTTTTATTTATATGTTGCAATGTTCAATGGTAATTAATAGTCCTTCCTCTTCATGAGGTGCATGTGTATTATTAGACTATGATTAAGCTAACTCTATAACAGTGTTATAAAATTAAAAGCCGTTAATTATTTGTATGACAATTAATCATTAACTAAAATTTCATGATCATGATAGCCCTATTATAAATGTTTTCATGATGCAGTTTAAAGCATCCTTAATTCTTATATCACCCATTACTGTATAATGCATTAGCAAAGCTATCAATAGTGCATTATAGATGAGAGCTTCAATACTATAATGTCTTTTGTTTGTTAATAAAAGATGCTGTTAATGCTCTATTAATTCTTACACTGACCACTATAATGTATTATGAAGGTATCTATAATGCATTAGAGATGACAGCATCAAGTAACGTGTTATAAAAAAGTTTTATAAAAGAAATTGCAATATTATTTCATAAAATCAAATATAAAATAAATGGCTCAGGTCTCAGACAGAAATGTCTCCAGCACATTCTGAAAGCAGCAAAATCCAACACTATCAACTCGCACGATGCTTGATCGTGAAGACCAATATGCCAGGTAAGACTTTCTGTTATTTTCACTGCACAGGGGTTATTGTTTGACATTTTCTCTCTCTGTGCTAGTGTTTGCTGCAAGATTGGTTGTTGCAGAGTGCTACTGTTGTAGAGCTGCAGAATCAATACACCTGGCTTCGTCTTACAATTCCATACACTGTAATTAAAAACACTATTATGCATTCACAGTGTGCTTCATAACGGCAAAAGAATATTAATATTGACTTACTAGGACTATATGATGTGTGTCTTTCATTGGGCTTTTTATTGGAAAGGCAAAAGGTAAATTAAATTTGCACTCACTGGTTTGTTTATCCAAAGAATGTCGGCATTGTCAGCCAGGGATTCATCAGGCCCAAAGTCAGTCATAGGCTGGGCCTCGACCCGCGAGCTCTGCTTCCTTTTCAGCATACTGGGGCTGGCTGTGCTATAAAGGGAATGGATCTAAAAGAGATATTCAAAGAAGATAGTGTCATTAAAACCCAGGGTCCACCTTGAAAACAGTACGAAATGAGTGTACAATTTTCACATTTTGAAACGCCTGTTGTAAAGTAGGGCTAAATATGCAAGTTCCCTATGTCATACTGTACACAGCAGGGCAAAAGCACAGCTTCCATTTTTAAAATTATTGGGGAGGAACCAAATTTGTTAATTACCAAAAAAGGCTTCTTTTCTTGGGAAAATTATTTATTTGCATAAATGCGCTTAACAGAATAAAGTCAGCATATCTTAAGACGGGCACAGAGCCCATTTGCTAATGTATGCCTGCCTTTTGCCCACAAGGCACACTGTAATCTGCCACTAATCAGACAATTATATATTTATGACCATCAAAGAACCATCTCAGGATTCTTTGTTGGGTAAATGATCAAAATAGAAGGTATTAATAAAACAAAAATAGCATAATAGAATTTTCACAACACTTAAGTGCTGCAATACCAGACAATATGTGATGTGCTGCTTGATGGTCACTGTGACACACAACCAAAGCATGTGTGAAACAAACAACATCCACGTCTCTTGGTCACTTACCTGACTTAAAGATCAGACTTCATTATGTAAATCTATTCTACAACTTACAGTTACTGTGACAGGTTGAGGTTGCCTTTATTGCACGTAGGGGCAATTTAGAGTGTTGACACTCAAATACACAGGAAAATCACACACACACACACACACACACACACACACACACACACAAAAACAAAGCGCACATACCAAAGGTAAAAGTAAGGCTGAAATTGCTCCAGCATGGCACACAACATGCGATCAGGCATACCCTGTAAATAACACACAACAGTTAGTAAACATGGCATATATGGCATACTGGCATGTACAATACAGCAATGTCAACCACATCTGACTGGGCATATATGCAACATTCAGTGAGGTGCCATAGACAGACAGATGGTGAGGTGTGGAAACTCACTGTCAGGCTCCTCATTGGTGCGTTCATCCCCAGGTTACAAGGGGGTGGGAACCGGCGCGAGTGACAATGAGCCAGATATTTCAACACTTCCTCAACCCTGTTATCAGAAAGACATCGTGCCACAATAACCAGAATGAATTACTTAACATCGCGTCCGTGATCAAGTTAAGAAGTGAAATTTATTGCACAGTTCATTCTTTGACACTGAGGATTTTGTAAGATGGAAAAGCAATTAAAGCGAGTGGCAAAGAAAATATCAAATATCCACAAGATTCCGATGACAAAACAACATGCATTACGCCTTCAACTTCCTTTTAATACCAACGCAGTCGCTGAAAAGCTAGTCATAAGCAATTTACTATGTAATCACTACACTTACCGTATGTTGGTGGAGATTTAAGGAAGAGTGAAAACAAAATTATAGGGTACAAGGGCAATAATGTGGGAGTGAGTTGTCAAAGACTACAATTAGATGCACATTTAGAAAAAGGACATTTTTCCCATAGGCAGGATGCAATCACTGGGCAGATTAATTGCAACTGTGGGCACATATTAACATCTGAAACTTACTCTGTTAGGGCATTCTATAAACAGAACAAGCCATTTCTATCTGTGACATTTGTAGCTATTAAACATCAGGTGGTGGTTTAACATGAACTGCATATAAAAATATAGGCCTACACACCTGAATCATGACAAAATGCTAACTTTCTTCTGATTAATTATATGATTAATACAACTAAAACTTAAGGTCTTTTTTAATACCACTGAAAATGGCATACATTTTCCATAGATTTAAATATGCCAGTTTGTGTTTTTGTGTCCTCTATGATGAACTAATATCTCATCCAGAGTGTCTCATGTGCTTGAGATTCACTGCAGTACAACATTCGGTAAGTGGTTATAGAAACTGGATGAATATATGAATGAATTGACTTTTGCATTGGCAAACCATTAAATGAGGCTAAACATCTCGTTTCACTATGGGGGGGGGGGCAGTAAATTTCCTTTGAAATGTTTTTTGTTTATCGATAAATGTAATTAGACAATTAATTGGCCAGAAATTAAAAAGCATAAATGGTCGCTGATTATTTCAATATTTGAATCTTTGATAGAGGAAAGTGCAAACTTTCTACATTTGTTTTGCACTATTTTCACTTGCCTGCACTGGCAGTTAAATGCCAGTATTGCCCATGTTTTAGTACAGATATTAGAATAATAAACACGATATTGGAATAATATACAGGCTCCTATGTTTACTTCACTGGCCCAAGGTGGCAATGCGGCACAGTGAGTTAGCACATAGCCTCACAACTCATATCCCTGACTCTGCCTAGAGTTTCCTCTCTATTTGTGTGCCCTACAAGTACTTTAGGTTCATCCTACATTCCAAGTATGTGCTTAAGTTAAATGGTGTTTTTAAATACCGTGTAGCTGCATATGAGTGTGTTCCCTGCAATGTGATGGACTGGCAACTCGTTCCCTGCACAGGGCACCTAACCCGATGTTAGAAAAGATGGTTATGTAATGTATTGCACATCCTTTCTGTGCAAGCCATCACTTGCTTAAGGTTGTTGTTGTTATTATTATTATTATTATTATTATTATTATTGTAGTGTATATAATAATACTACTACTAATAATAATAAATATGCCAATGTTTTATCATATGAGCAATCAAAACAGTCTAGCTACTCTGAACACTGTTAAAAAAACAAAATCAGTAAACACGTTAAATGGGTAAATGTTGAAACAAGTGAATGGGTAAATATATTACTGAAACAATGAGTTCCCCATTGGTCTTTATAATTACTCCAAGTATAATACAAGTGTAGCTTGTGAAGTAGAGTACAGGTAATTAGCACTTGAACGCATACTATGAGTTCGTAGGCCAAGTTGCGTGTACAAGGCACTATCAAGTATTTTATTCAATAATAAAGACCGACTCGATTCTTTAAGGTAGCATTTAGCAATGGGACAACCAAAGAAACATTTAACTTAATGTTTAATAATAAATTTCTCTCGCTTGCTTTGTTCTCTTGTCGCAAAGTTCTCACGTTAACAGCAAATAAAGAGGAAAGATTAAAATTATACCGCTGGTTTTTAACACGAATATAGTCGGAAAGACCAACCTCCGTTACTATGGAAACAGATCGAGCAAGGTGGGTGTGGAAATTTACTCACTATTAGAAAATTTGTATCGTATGTCAATATAATACTAGAATGCATTAAATAATACTTGATAAAAATGTAATTCAACAGCCTTTTGCGACGAAGGCCTTTTTCCATGGTTCGCTGTTCGCCTTTACTTTCTGTAGGACGGGCATGTAAACAGTAGAGCTAAATGCGTCAAGATGCCGGTGAATATCTAAAAATACAGAGCGAAAATGATACTTACGTAAGGCGAATAATCCTTTTATTTTAGTCGTTTTTTTTCATTGCTTCTACTGCTTCACGACCTCTCATGCTTTTCAGCGGCCGTCTCCATGCTAAGCGCTTCGCGATCACATCACGGTAACATCTGCTGCAGGAACTGCCGTCTCCTGCTACCCGGAACAATAGTCAGGATAAGGCTGTCCCGCATGAGAGGCCGCATCCTGACCAGATGGGAAACTGAATAATATCAACAACAACAACAACAACAACAACAATAATTTAATAATAAAAAAAATAATAATAACAATGATAATAATAATAGTTTTCCTTTGTTTAATACATTGAAATAAGATAATATAGTTATACCGTTACTACGATACACGTGGTTATTTTTATTGTATAGTTCATTTAAACAATATTGTTTTATATTATTATCATGTGTATTATTGTTTCTTTCGAAATACCACATGTATTAGTAAAACTATAATACTAGTCTATAAGAATTCTGTGATACTAATCTATAATACTCTATAAATAATCTATAAAGCCTGTGATGGGATGGCATCCCATTGCATGTACAGTATGTATGCATGTATGTACGTGTGTGTATGTATGCATATATGTATGTATGTGTGCTATGTTAGAGCAATCAGTCAACTGTAAGATCCTTTCCTTAATGTGAAAGACCTTTTCTTGACCCTATTACTGGAAAGCAGCATTGATTAATTAACAGTCAGATTGATTGATAATGATATGATTCAACGTGGAATGCAACATACCATCTGATACATGCAATTGAAGAAAACTATACCTTAACATTTATGGTAATCAATCACATGATCATTTAAATGATCATTTATGAATATTTAGTATATTGTTTTATAGGGCTATCCAATTTATATGGTATCTTTATTTATAAAAGTTGCTTAAAAATCCAAAAAACAGTTCTACAGTATTTTTCAGTGACTCATTTATAAAATTCTGAGATTAAGCAATTCAGGTTGAATACAAGATACCATTACTGTATAAATGTCTTAAAGGGCCAGTACACACTGTAATAAATTAAACAGTACATAGTTTGTGTAAAAATTTTGTACTAAAATTGATTAAATACTGTAGTTGTACATTTCTGGAGTTAAAGGTTAAATACCAATAAAGATACATGAAATAAATAACCAAGTTCAGTACTATTTGATTCTCTGTAAAATCAGGTACATTATCCTTATGCATAAGCCATCTGGATAAACAACTGTTTCTAATAATTGCTTTGACCAGTGGCTAAACTTCATTTTGGCACTTCAGCTCTCCTGTGCTCCCGTCCAAACCATAACAGTCACAGCTAATCAAAGGCACTTGTAGGGATACTGCTTTTGGCCTCAGAAAAGTTTGAGCCGGTTTTGGCCAGCCTCTCGACTGCTCTCCGTCCGCTTGGAAAAGTTGAAATTCCTGAAGGCATTTTGCTTCAGGTTTCTCGGGGATTTAAACATGTATGCAGAGGCTCTGGTGAATTCCGTGTTGGTTTTCTCCCTTCTGATTCTCTACTCAACTTTTGAAGGATCTGTATCACAATCACTGAGGTATGTAGTGCAGTTTTGTTTTTCTCATCAAGTTGAATTCTTCAATGCTTGTGTTCCAGTTATCAGGAAGGTCCATGTCACAGAGGGATGCATTTTATAACTAAAACAACAGCAACAAAAGATCTTCTTTGTGGTTACAATTATGGTGTTTTTGTGAGGGCACTTTTTTTTTATGTAACTACGGGGAACAGCAAGTACTCTGGTATTGATGGTTTATGACTTTCACTTTTCAGAACTCAGAAATGGTAGGTAAATGTTTTTGGGTTTTGTTTTTCACTGTCCATTAGTAATATTAGACCAGCTCCGGTGCTTTTCAGACTTGTTAGAGATCAGAGTCGCGTCTGAGTTTTAACGAGTATACAGTAGCATCAAAGTTAAAGCCTAAAACCCATGGTTTGCATAAAGGGATCAAAATCTGGTTCCTAAGCAGTTAACGGGTAAATAAGGCAGACATATCACACATAATGATGTGCAAGGAAGGAGATTGGTGTTGATGCTTTTATTGCAGTGTATATGAGGTTATAAATGTACATTTTAATGTTTCTCAAGTAATCCTGTTGTCAGCAGTAACATTCTCCTAACTTGTAACGTACATCAGCATTATATTGACTCTTTAATTTCTTTCTTTGCCAGCAGTCACCATTAACCCAAAACTGAAATTACTTTTTGCTTAGAATGAATTTTAAAAAGCAGAGTAGTATCTATGGTCATTTCATTGTATAAACTGCCCTAAAAGACTTATTGATATTGATTTTTTTTTAAGAACAGTAACTGGGGACTGCAGACTTTCCACAGAATTGTCACTGCGACGGTGCAGGACACCGGACGGCCTTATTTGTAGTGGGAGGGGTGAATGTAGCTGTGGAATCTGCATATGTCACGTCGCAGACCCTGGGAAGTTTTATGGTCCACGCTGTGAGTGTCACGACTGGGTCTGTGCAACATATGATGGGAAAATCTGCGGAGGTAAGTAAAATGCAGGCCTTAGCAATAACAGGATCCAGCAGTGGAAATTCATTCCAATATTATACGTATTTATTTAGCCGAAGCTTTTGTCCAAAGCAACAAACATTACAAGGTCATGTGTATCTGGTCAACCTTCAGAGCTAAATTTCCAGTCCCTAACTATTAACAAAGAAGATTGCTCAGGAAGTGAGGATGCTAACAAAGCAGATTTTTATGGGTTCCAAAATGCTACTTTGTATTAGCCTTCAATTGTAAGGCAACTCTTTGAACCTTGTCTGTGAAATGACATGATGGATCTCTGTACTTTATAGGCCATGTGCTTAATTCGAACCATCAGACTAGGACTGAATGTAATAGCAGTACAGGCCTTTCTACTATAACGCAACAGATGTGTTAATCTAAAACATTGCATATTGCAAAATGATGGAATAAAACAAGGCTTACAGAAAACACATGACGATGAAGTCAAGTGGCCTTTATTGTCATAATATCCATATGCAGGTATACAGTGGCTACAAACAACAAGTAGCAAGGGGAGGGTTTAAAACTTAAAAAATGAAAACACAGAACAGTGCAAAACATGGGGTCGGACATAAGGTTCTATATACTGTATATAGCGCATTAAAAGTTGCATGTAAAAACTAATAAATAATGCAAACCAAATAAAAAACAACATACCATTGTAATAAATAATGTGAATTGACTGGTAATAAACAGATAAGTACAGTAATTACAAGTAAAGTGACCAGTGACAATTTGGGGGGGGGGGGGGGCGGCATTGTTTGGAATGGGTAGGTGGGAAAGCGGG
>JAABNX020000001.1:42855551-42871957 GCA_015163995.2 Mormyrus lacerda | reverse complement strand
GGGTACACCCTGGATAGGATGGTAGCCACCGTGCCAACCAGTCATTATTATTATTATTATTATTATTATTATTATTACTGAATGCAATCTTTAAAAGGTTTATAAACAGTACAACTGAAATCTCATCGAAGTCTGTTAATATCTGTAAATAGCTGTGTGTGTTGAGAGTCTTAGCAGCTTCTTCTGGCTGCTCTGGGCTCCTTCAAAAAGTTCTAAATGCTCTTAGGTGAACTGACTGCTATATATTACCCACACTGTGCGCCGGTGTGTTCTAACATGGTCCCCTGCCTTCTACCGAAAATACAAATGGGAAATTATTAAAATGTTAACAGAATTTAAATATTGATATTTAGATAAATGTCGTGCTATGTCAGACAGAGGGTTCTAAGGCAGGCATACGGGGAACAACGGGGGGGCTTTATTTAGGAGAAAGTTAAACAGGGGCTGTACAACAAACCGGACTGCAAAGGGGTCAGAAACAGGAGGACTGGTAGCGGGAAGGTCACAGGCAACAGGGGGGTAGGTGTCAATGACCGGACTAGGGCTGACAAGACAAATGGATACATAGATACTTAAATACAAAGACTAACAAGAAGCAACAAGCAACAGGCGTGGCTCGTCAGGGACGATACAGGATGATCAGGCGGACATGATTGGCAGGATGTCACAATAACATGCAACTAGCATACTTAGTGTAAATAAAATTATCATATAACAAAATAACCAATGTTAATCTGATTCATTGTTGCTAAATGTAACATAAATGTAATATAAAAGTACTTTCCTTGTTGCAGATGCTCTACCACTGAATATTACATTTGGCAAATCCAGACCTATTGTGTTTTGTCGTGTATATGTCCAGATGTCACTGGTTATGAGACATTAATTCATCTGCTGCAGCTAATGAGAATTTTAGAAGGAGCTTTCTCTATGAAATGTCATTTTTACTAGTTGTAAAACAAGTCATGCCAATTCATGCAAAACACGACATCTTTTCTCTAGATACCTGCTTGTTGTTAACTTCACAAATTACTTAAGCATCATATAGTCCATATTTCCATATCATTTTTTTATTATTATATTATTTACTAGTGTTTTTCTTTTTAACATATGTAATATATATTGATAATTGTGAACAGCAAAGATCAACAATCTCGAAGACACGGACCAAGTCATAGCTAAATTTCTGGAAATTTCTTTTCCATGCTTTAATATGCAGGGAGGGGTTCATCTGATTAAAATTGAATTTGCAAAAGAGAAAAACTGCACGTAAGATATTTAACTACAAATGCAGTTTTTGATTTAAGATGATCTTAGAAACCACATCAAAATGTTCAGTTTCACTGGTTTTACAATTAATGGGTATATGTCTGTGTAAAATACACATTTCAATATTCTTTTATAAATGATTGACAACAATTTATTACACATCCTAAAGAATATTGCCATTTCTTTGCAGAAAACTGTTCAAAATAGCAATAATATAATGTTGTTCTGCACTGAATAATGCAAACTTAACAAGTTAAAAACTAATTATTAAACAATACAGTAATTATGGGTTTACTCAGGAGGGGTTCAGCAATTAATATACTGTATGATGGAATAACCCAGACTCTTTCTCATGGCTCCTGTCCTTTACATTATTGGTGGCTACTTTAATTCCATTTCTGCTGCAAAAATTCAACCAACTCAACATCGTTTGATAGCTTGTGACCGTCCACCTTCTGCTTGATAATGTTCTAGAGCAGCACTAACCACCTTACACTGAAGTTTCATTACATGTTATTAGCAACATATACATGAACGCCGATGAGCTGACATATCAAAGCTGAATACAAATATCAACTTTCTGAAAATACGTTTTTATAAACATGCTCCTTCACCCATTAAGAGGGCTGGGGTTATAATCCAAATGCTAAATTTTCACTGCCCTGCAGTATTTTCTCCTATGCTGTTTTGATGTCTCTCTTTTTCACTGATTTCATATGTCTTTTTTAGGTTTATGTGATAATTTTAAAAGCCATCGATCCAGTTTCTGTTGCTTTTAGCATGCTACCAAGCCTCTCATTAATTGACATTCATTTGGCAGCCCACCTTCAATACCTTGATGACCCACTAGGGGGGCGTAGCCCACAACTTGGGAAATGCTGTTCTAGAGGTTTTTGAAGGGCTGATTTGGTTGTCCTCCATCCATACCTTGATTGACCTGATTGCATGGCACAGAACATTGTTTGCTGGAACATCCAGTCATCAGAGTTGGAGAACACGGTGGAGGGAAGCAAGTATTCTGCCAGCACAACCTTATTATGTTGCTTGATTCATATGTTGCATGACTACAGCCTTACTGAAGCACCCCCAGATGACCAGCAACTCTACACCAAGTTTCACAGTGAGGGTTAGACACTGGGGCTTTTAGGCTTCTCTGGGTCTATATCTAATCATAAAATGGCCAAATGTTGGCCAGAGATAAAAATTTGACTCATCAAGAAGATAATCTTTTGCAGTCTGGCTTATCTCTGCTTGTTATTGTTGAAGAGCTTCTTTCTTCGTACAACTTCAGTCCTGCTTCACTAAGCCTGTTTTTAACCATCCTAACTGTGTTCACTGAAGGTATCCCATTCTTTCTGAACGTCACTAGATGTCATCTTTTGATTAATGAGGCACTGTCGGATGAATTGGAGGTCTTCTCTGACATTAGTAAGTCACTTCTGTCCTTTGCCCGACTGGTTTTTGGTCATTCTCCTGCTTCACCTTGTTCTTGCTGTCTTAGAAATCTTAAGCTTGAATACAACATTCTGCTCACTACCGCTGACACTGTAGTCTTCTGGCAGCAGAACCAGCATAGGAAAACTTTTGACATTTTCACTTTTGGCATGGTCAATGGTAATAGGAAATGTGTCTTGGTAAAAAATATTTGAAATATATTATTATGAATGACTTTAATGGCATGTGTATGTATTATTTAAACTGAATGATTAAGTCCATAGCAATAAATTTCAAACTTTTCCTCATTTAGTTCAGCTAATTTGCTAGTCAGTGCCTCATTGAGTTGAATCAAGTTTGTTGGCACTGGAATTCAACAAATACTGCGTATGGAACGGCTGCAATAGAAATAAAAATTCAGGCTTTAGGATGGTTTCTTAATTTTTTTCCAGAGCAATAAACTTGATTCAGATTCTGAGGGTGCAATTAAGAGATGAGTTTAACCCATAATCGTAGCTGGTAAACCTATATGCTGTTACAGGTGCAACCTGGAAGCTTAAGTTGAACTGATTGGTAAATAAGATGAATTTCTTTCTCGAAATTGTGCGTCTGCTCTGTGACAAACTGGCGTCCCTGTTAGGTTCACTGCTTGACCAACATTTTTTGTGGTTGGAGCTTCGCACAGAATAGCATGAACGAAAACGTATAGTGAAACTTGTATATTCAGTTCGATGTCATTGAAATTGTGGAATCTATTCCATGTAAGAGACAAGCTGGAACAAAACCAGCACTCCATGTGCTCTGTGAGGATCAAGGTTGAAGGAGAAATGTGCAGTGGCAGAGTGTGAGGCAACACTTCGAAAGGGTGTGACGGGACAAAGGTGTGAATCCTCAGGGGTGACTGAAAAAGCAAACCTTTAAAAAACGTGAAGCCATTTTGAAAAGCCTAGTTATAAGTGCTAGCTTTGCATCTTTTGTTTGTCTAATATAATGACAATCAAAATCAATGGCCTGTATAAAGAGATCTGAGGAAAATGTTATAGTAACAGTAATATTTGGTAATAGTAATAAACATGATTTCAGATATTTTAAAGGGGAAAAAAACTTTAAAATTTAAAATGTTACGGTTTGCATCGCTCAGACAGTAGTGATGGGAGAAATGGGTTTTTTTTCGGACAGTTTGTTTGATTCAGTTCACGTAAAAGACTCATTCTCATTCATTTACCAACTTGTTCAGTGGCACTTCTTGTTTCCATAAAATAAATAAGTCAAAACGAAAAAATAGCCTATTATGTAGGCTAAATAGTGCTAAATTGCTAAAGTTGTAGTCTAAGTATCTCAATATTGTACCTTAGCTACTCAGGTAATAGCTCTGTAACAGCTGATCACATAGTCAGCCAACAAGACCAAACGCTAACACACTTTGGTGTAAATCATTTTAAATCACAAAAAAATGTTGCATCTCGAAAATCCCGTTGCAGCATATGGAAAGTCACTGTGCATGTAGGCTATATGCTACACCAGTAGATGGTGTATTTCAGTCACGACAGGTACAGCTGTCTTGTTCAGTAGCCTATCTCAATCTTTTGTTCATCGACTCGCCAACTCGTTCACTCCTTCTGAACGAGAGACCCAAAACAGTGGAGCGACTCGTTCACCGACTCACTCACCAACTCCTTCACTCCTTTGGGTCTCCTGTTCTCGTTCTTGGGTCCGTTTGCCAAAAGCTGCTGCTAGCAACTGGACCCATTCAGCTGCATGGTATAAATACATGCATGCATACAATACAATGCATACATACATTGAATAGATTAAATGAAATATGTGCACGTATACCAATCATAGGTCAAATCGTTGCTAAATTTAGCTGAATTGTAAACACCAGAAGTGATATTAAATGGAGAGTCATTTGGGAGCCGAAAGAAGCTGGCTCTTATTTCTAAGCTGAGCCAAGTGACCTGGCTCATGAAAAAAGCTAGAATTCCCATCACTAAACGAGAGACTCTGGGGCTGCATCCGAAATCACATGCTACGCACTATGCACTTAAATGAGGAGAAAGTACACACTATTGCAATGGTCACTTAATGTGGACGATGACGAATGTCCTGCTTAGCAAAAAGTACCAAACAACCCGTATACGTTTATCGATATGTTCAATATTTTTTCATACTTTTTATGATAATCTGAGTTATAATATGAAGAATCGTACTCACATTTAAAATCATCATGCTCAGGTTCACTACTGACTTCCTCAGTTGTTGCATCTAGAATTGTGGGATTGAACAGTGAACAGGCTGTGCAACATCAGCTGTTCCCGCCCTTACCCTTAAGTGACAAAGCACTGCTCTTGTGGTCTAGCCAGGACGCGCCCACTTTACCTCTATGCAATGAATCTTGGGATAAGTTGAGCTGCGAAGGATCCATCGAGTGCATCCTTCTTGGAGAGAAATAAAACGACGCATTTGTGGAACACCTGTCAAGGAGCTTTCACTGGTCTTCAAATTCAGCCTTAGAAGAATGCAGCTCCTGAATTTAAACACAGCCACGGTGTTTGCACGCTTCGCATTTTGATCAGATGCAGGGTACCATCCAGGAACTTTTTGTGCGCTAAGTGATGTGCACTATGGTTTCAGACACACTGTGGCTGCATTTGAATCACAAGCTGCATCCTTCGGAGGATGGTGTTTATGTGGACTTTGCAGGTTGCATCTTTTGATGGTTATAACATTTCAACGTTGCATTGGAAGGAGCCTTTGAAATGAGACGGCCTTGTTGCACTGCTGTGACTCATTCGGTTTTTGAATGCAGCCTTAGAGAAGGATGCTGCTCCTGAATTCAGGGCACAGCCTATTACTGTACGTCTCGTGTATTATATTAGCACACAATTTAGTTTGGAAATGTATGATTTTGGGTGAAGTCTTGGTCATTCGTTCAATGTATGCATATATGTTCAGTCCCAGGTTTAGTTTCCAGCCAATCATATGCTCACTTACAGCATGACATTGGCAGGGTGGCCAAATCCCACAAGAAATCTGATGGCAAATCTATATGATTCCATTATAAACCTAAAAAAGCCTAAAAAAAAAGTATATCCCAAGCATTGGCTTGGCTTGCAAATCCTACACACTATTTACAAGGTAATAAAACTGCTACAAACATGTAAATGTGTGTGAATTTGTGTGCCAACTCAAATTGAGAATCTCGCTCCTGCCAGTTGACCAACGATGCCTGACCGCTGCCTCATTGGCTTTGCTGGCCATAGTCGAGGCGGGAAGGAGCATTCACATCATCTTTCTCAGGATAAACGAAAGAACAAAAAGAAGTAATCCTTGCAGGGAAGCGAATATGACTGCACAGTTCCTACAAGGGACTCCTTCCCCACAAACCAATTGTTTGTGAACGTCATATCATCACTGACTACACTACAAGCAAATATTACTTTCGCATTTTTAAGTTTAATTTACGCGTCATGTTTCAAAAATTCAAGTGCTATTTAATCACAAGATATGTACAATGCCAATATCCTTTTAGACCACATTTTTAGTTTCTCTTGTATTGCTTTCAACATAATGACAAACATGGCATCTTTAACATTGTGATCATATATTCATGGGATAACTGATAAACTAATATGGATAGAACAAATTATTCTGGACACCCCCTTCTGTATATATGCTTGTGCCTTGGAATAGACTAACACCCCCCCCCACAACCCTGACCATAATAAGCAGTTGGGTGGATGGATGGATGGATGGATGGATGGATGGTGGGATTCTTTACTTAAAACTGTGTAACATTTTAAAACAATGAAGAATACACTTTTGTAAAAATGATAGTAGTCAGTAGCCAGAAGGCATTTGAAATTTGCAGTTTCACTTAAGTTGAAAGAAATCTTTGTCTTCCATCCATTTAATTTCCGTCCTCAGCTTTTACTCTATACAATGTGAATGGCATTCTTCTCCGCTGAAACATTCCGGTCATTTGGGGAGTTTTGCCCAGGGCCTCTTTGGGAATAGGGCTGTCGAATAAATTAATTCTGAGCAGACGATTGCCTCATCATGTCACAGAGGCCCTTGGCAATCCATGTTTCTTCTGAAAACTCTGTGTCAAAACATCTACCCCATGCTGTAAGAAATGTTGGAACACTGTGGATTTCTAGTATAATCACTGAAGCTCAATAAGAAGATGGAGCATTTATACTGTGCAATATGGTAGGTGATGTTTTGGCGATCAGTTAAAGTGCAGTAGTAGTGAAATATACCCACAATTTAAGGGTGTTTTGTGCTAAGATGTGCTTTTTAATTTGACGTAACAGTGTTCCCCCTAGACTCTAAACTATTATTTTTTGGAGAGTGGCAAAAAAACAAACAACTGAACATGCACGATCTATATGATTTACAATCCTCCTTGAAGGTAAGCCTCCTTGTCACCCAGGTCATCTACATATATGGAAAGGAATAGATATACAGAAGGAATGAGAACCTTTTTTGGGAAAAAGGAACTTTTGTCATGTTTCCACTGTAGGAGTTTGGCCTGATTATAGTTCCTGGGAGGTAGTTCCTGGTCCTTTCTTTTTTTGTCCCTACTCCGGGATAGGTACTTTTCTTTTGACCAGGAACTACGGGAGTGTGTCTTATAGTAATAAACTTTGCTTATTGGTTGGCCACAAGCACTAGCGCGTCAACCTCAAGCCCTGGTTGGCAAGTATTATCTCCAGTATCTATTTTTTAATATCGTCCAGACATTATTTCGCTCTCAAAAAGACTTAATAACTTAAAGGTAAAGGTCATTTTATTGAGGGTGGGGGAGGTGGAGGAATGAAGCCAAATTAAATACCCTCAACCCCCAGTTCATATGCCCCTGAGTGTGGGGTAGAGCAATAAATCTATTCAGTGTGTGGAACTCCCACAGCCTATGAGAGACCGGAATAGGGGATTTTTCATAGTGCAAATCCAATGGCGTCAGTGTGCTTGGCTAAGTGAAACAGTCCTTGACAGGCTGTGAAGGGTTTTCTTCTTCCAGCCTCCAGAATATCATCTCAGTCAGACACACAGGCGGCCCTGAAACAGCCACAGGCAATTAACTGACCAGCATACAAAAAAGCAGCATTTTTTTTCTTTTGTTTTGCATCATATTTGCATTCACCAAAAACAATTATATTGTAGAACTGTATGATGTGTCCTGCAAACTTATGCATGGGAAACATGTGCTTATTTTAAAAGAGATCGATATCTTGACGACAAATTTGTTTTTGTTAAGGCAAATAGAGTATAATATAATTTCACAATATTGAAGATACATTGCTGAGAGTATTGCAATGACGAAAATGAATATGACCAATATGAAAAAATGTACATTTGAGCATTTTGATTCACAAATGAAGGTATATTTCCTCTATGTAAATTATGCATGTGTGACAAAGTCTTTTCGATATATAGTTGTTGAATGCAATCTTAAATTTTTAGGTTTATTATGAAAAATCTAAGCTATGCTTTTGAGCAATGGGGTTTTTCCTGTCTGAATCAAACTTTTATGAATATTTATGCAAAACATCTTGGGCATTTTAACTATAAAAATGATTTAAACTATAAAAAGCACAGAAAATCTGCCATTAAGATCTCAAGTATCCACCTGGAAGGAATAGAAAAAGTACACGAACGTACTGAGGATTAACTTAATTGAAATTATTCATTCATTTTCCAACCCGCTTTATCCTATTGGGTCGCGGGGGGTCCGGAGCCTATCCCGGAAGCAATGGGCATGAGGCAGGGAACAACCCTGGACAGGGGGCCAGCCCATCGCAGGGCACACTCACACACTGTTACCATTCACTCACACATGCACATCTACAGGCAATTTATTAACTCCAATTAGCCTCAGCATGTCTTTGGACTGTGGGGGGAAACTGGAGTACCCGGAGAAAACCCAGGTGTAACCCAGGTGGAGACCCAGGTCTCAGAGGTGTGAGGCCATGTCGCCCCTAATTGAAATCATTAAACACTAAATTTACTTAATAATATTCTTAATTTACTTAAATTTAAACTTAATCACTAAATTTTCTTAATCAGTAAACACTAAATAAGTAACTTTTACCCATAATGTACTGAATGTCAGGAACAAATTCTACAGTATTAAAAAAATCCATAATTACCTCTTCCTGATTCATTCTGTATATAATAATTTCACAGATGACAATGAAACTTCAAAAGACTAGTCCTGAAACTGATATCATAGGATATCATAAGATAAGGATAACATAAGATAGAAATGATATCATAAGAAAAGGATATCATAGGATAAGGATATCATAAGATAAGATGATCTCCCATCCATCTCATCTCATCCAAGTTCATATGCGACATTGTTTGTTCGATTAAACCCATCTGATATCTAATAATCCTTGTTTTCCAGTAGAAATACAGCTAAATCTGCTTGATTTAACAATAAACTCAGGGATTTAAAATGCTACACTTACAGATGCATGCAAGAAGATAACAAGGTTGGAGAGTATTATTCAGTTGGCCTTCTTTGTCAGTTCATAGCCTATTGAATTTAAGATTGCTGTTTGAGTTGGAACACGCTCCTGAAGTGTTATTTATGATACCTTTGTCGTTTATATGGAGAAGAGATTTTTTTTCTTTTATAGTAATGCCTTGTGGGTTTAGGGTTGTACTTGTTTATGAAAATCGAGATAAAAAGATACCTTTGTGCCAGATTACCTAATCTGGGTTTCCGGAATTCACAGATAACACTGTGTTGAAGGCAGCAAAGTAATCACATCATGTAAGAGGAATTACTTTGTTGTTGTTCATTGCTATAACATTGAGGATACTCATGCTAAACCATTCAGGCATTTTGATTGTATTACACTAAACTTGTTTCTGTCTATCAGAGTTTTTTTCTCCATTACTTGTCACTGATCAAAAGTCAAATGCTAACAAGTTCGAAAGTCAGATACATGTATTTTAGTCAGTTACTTTAGCTGGTAACTGATAATTCTTCCCAAAGGAGAGGCCACAGAAGTGGTGTGTGGCACTCATGGTTCAGGATTTGTGTTCATGATCAAATCCGATATCCAGCAGAGTAATCATATCAGCACTGGCCCCTTAAGTAAGATGCATAACCCCAATTGCTCCAGAAACAGGCTGACCCTGCTTTCTCACTTGTATGTCACTTTGGACAAAAGTGTCTGATAAATAAAAGTAAGTACTGTAACAATGTGTATCCAATCTGTTTGTGGTGGGCTGTCGTGCAAGCACACTGGAGAGCCACTGACAACTGGAGACAAATTTGTGTCTAAGCATGCTTAACCAATAAACCTGATTGGGGAGCCCTTGGCAAGCTATGATGATGCCCCATCCCCCACCTCCTTGCATGAGAACCAAGAGAAATAGGCTAGCAAGTCAACACCTCCTCAGAAGATGGTGCCCTAGGCGGCTGCTCGTGTGACCTAATGAGCTGATTGACACTTGTTTCAGTTCACTGATAATGCTAGAGTATTCCCTGTGGCCCTCGATTTTACTGCCAGAGAGAGCACTGCCGTATGAAGTAGATTTATGTCCATCTTTATGTTGGTTGCCTTCCAGGGTGATGCAGTAATGCATGACCCACAGAAGTCTGAACGTGTGAGTATGTTTTCACTAAAATATTTTCTTCTTTTTGTATCACGTTCTTCAGGTCATGGCACCTGTGACTGTGGGAAATGCATGTGTGAGCGGAGCTGGTTTGGCGAAGCCTGTCAATATACAGAAGACTGTAACCTTTCAAAGAGAAAAAGTAAAGAGCTATGCCGAAACCCTCAAGGAGTAATCTGTTCAAATGCAGGCAAGTTATTGGCAACTAACTTTAGTTCATTCAGAATCACTTTTGAACCGATCTTTGCTTTTTATGTTCATGCTACATAGCTATCCCTGTTATTATTTGCTTTTGTATAAAGAGATTCGGTTGAATGGCAGTTATTTGAACACTGAGACTTGGTTGAATGGCAGGTATTTGAATACATAGGGGGGTTGAATCTTTACTGGGGGGGGCAATGGCAAACATATATAAGTTATTCATGACTCAAGCCAATAATTTGGGTAGGGCTCAAAACATTTTAAATGGGCTAAAATGCACCTAATGTGGGCTTGTTGTCTGCCTGAAAGCCCAATAGCCGACATATGGGCAATGGACTATGGTGCCCACCACCATATTCCTCAGCAGGCAGCAGAGGGCGCTGTCCAGAGCTGCCTTGTAGACATCGCACTGCATGGGCAGCCCGGTCACTTTCAGATGACCTTCTGGGCCCAGAATCACAAGGTCCCATGTGTCTGTGTCTGCAGGATCCTGTCACTGTGGCAGCTGCAAATGTCAAAACCCGGATGGCTGGGGTCTTATCAGTGGGCGGTTCTGCGAGTGCGACGACGGCGAATGCCTGGATGAGGAGACTGGCGAGATGTGTGGAGGTATGCATATGAGCACAAGCCGCTGTCCAGACTCAGCATAATAGCGTGTGAGGTTAACTTATGGCAGGCCATTTGCTGTGGGGTGTCTGTTGCCAGCTTCATTCCTCCCGGTGCATCATTACGTGAAATTTCAGTAGTAGAGTTATGCTTATAGTGCCTATTGGAATTTTTGACCTCTATTGATACTTTCATGATCTGCGAGTTTTACTAGTGGGCTATAACAAAATAATAAAGTATTTAAAAAAAAACATTTTGGACTAAAAAACCATTGGACTTGGGGGTGGAATTTGACCCCTAAGGGGGGTGGGCTAAGCTTGTGTGCCTGTAATCAGAAGGTCGCCGATTCAAACCCAGCCTCAGCACGTCAGCGGGTCCTTCAGCAACCCCCAAATCCCTGGGTGCCCCAACAGGTGGCTGCCCTTTGTGGACAGCTCATTCTGCAAAGAAAAAGTTGGGGGAGGAATAAAGACAATTTCCCCACAGCGATCAGTATCAGTTATTATTATATGTATAATAAGCCTAGATGCAAACAGCTATCTTAAGTATCCATACAGTTTTTTTGAATGGGAAATATGCTTTAAAAAGGCCAATCTGATTAATATACTATAGTGTGTAATGTATTCCAAGCAAAGAAATCCCTTTCAAAACACTTCTGAAAGCTCAGTAAGGATGCTAAGTAATAATTGCTACTCAGAGGAGCAGTTGTACTATCATCTGATGCTGAAGGAGTTTGTTAGCATAAAGGTTAAATGAATGGAGGAGATAAACAAATTTGCTTCAATCTGCACATATGAAATGGATATTCACCACTCGCTAGGATGGTGAAGCAAGGAACGCAATCAAAGCACTGAAAGGGCTAATAAAGTATTTAAATCCTCAGCGTGACCCATTCAAGATACAAACACAAGTTTGATCCGGTAGCAAGAAGATTGCCAACCTGATTTGCCACTTATCTGTAGGATGTATGTAACTTTTCAGTACTTAATTAAAGCATTTTAACTACTTTTACACTGAAAATAACTTATTGTCTTTCTATAATTGTAACCCAATTCTTCAAAGTATGTTCATGTCTGTGTATTAAGTTTGTCCAATATTCTGGGCCATTAAAACTAAATTCAAAAGGAGGCTACTGAGAGTGTGTGATCTATTTAAACAGGATATGCCATAATTTCAAAAGAAAGGCAGAAATATTCTTCATAAAAGGTAATATGAATTTACTCACAGTATACAGTGTCAAGCTGAAATGTGTTATGTATTAAATTATTGATTGAAAATTGAAATCACGTAATGAAATGTTATCAACTTGACATTTTTCTTTGGGCTATAAATGGCACCTATTCCCTTCCTTTTTGTGCCTTGCCATTTTGCTATTTTATATTTTGGGATTTTATTATATAAAATACTTTTACTGGTTTTATTCATTAAGAAGAAATTACGTATGCAACCAACACAAACACAATTATGGAAAATTTCCCCTTTATGATAATGAGAAACAAACAAGAATTTTCGTAATTTGCAGCAACTGGGAAGGTTTAACTCAGATGGAAAGATGTCTAAAGGGAGCAAAAAATGGTGGAACTCATCTGTTCACTCTCTGGTTTCAGGCCATGGAAAGTGTTACTGTGGAAACTGTTACTGCGCGGCTGGTTGGCATGGAGATAAATGTGAATTCCAGTGTGACATCAGCCCATGGGAGAGCAAGAGGAGATGCACATCTCCAGGTGGCAAGATTTGCAGCAACCGAGGTACATATTTATAAAAGCACTTTAAATTCAGCAGCTGTTGTCAGACTATGATGCTAAAAATACCATTAAATGAAGATTGTGTCAATATGTCTGAACCAATTCTACCACCTCCTCAGAAACTTTTTTGGACTTGATTATTGGAGCAATTGGACAATGACATTTAAAGAAATTTTACATTTCTAATACACTGGAGGATCTTAATTATTACTCTGTAATCTCTCGAAATGAGAAAATTGAGTGTTATTATATAATTAGATTTTATGATTTTTTTATAGTGATTTCCTGACTTGAAATATATTTTATATATTTTTTGTGCTTCCATTGTTTACTTTTACTATCTGTATGCCTAAATTTTGAATGGAACTTGGAAAGGTTAGCATATTTTCCAGTTTGCTGTTTGTTATTCCCAGAGGTGGAAATTTCAGGTCCAGAAAGTAAAAATCCAGACGATAATTTAGTTTCAACCAAGCAGTTGAGTATAGAGTCAGAATTACAGAGTACTCTACTGGTTGGTTGAAACTAAATCATAGTCTGGATTTTTACTTTCTGGACCTGAAATTTACACCCATTTCACTTAAGGCCTAAATGTTTTATGTATTCTGAGACTCCAAAACCGTGAGCCTGATCTACAGTACATGCCACCCTTGCTGCTTGACTAATCGTGAGGATTGTTCTGTACCTCAAAGAATTATCAGGCTTTTCTAACTGCAGTTACGGCAGTAGATTATTGGGGTACATTAAACAGGCTACTTTTCTCCAGAAGTGGAAAGTTCAGGTCCAGAAAGTACAAATCCACACCAAGATTTTGTTCTAACGAACCAGTTGAGCGTAAAGAGTCACACTCACAGAGTACATAACTGGTTGGTTGGAGCAAAATCTTGGTGTGGATTTGTACTTTCTGGACCTGAACTTTCCACCTCTGGTTTCCTCTCAGCCTTTTGCGAAGGCACAGTGAAGCAGAGGACATGTCGTGTACCAATAATAGTTTTCAACAAATTAACAAAATATCAAACATATTCATACGTAGTGAGAAAAATGACTTAAATAGTTAAACAGATGTTTTGTTGTGTACGAAGCATTACTTATGTTAATCTCATATCAAGAGAAGGTCAAATTCAGTATTACACTAGATAGTACATGTAAAATCAACTGCATCAGGCAAAAGGGGAAAACAGTTTCAGCCCCCCCGAACATATCTGGATACAGTAGAAGTAGGTCAAACTCCACCTCCTTAGCTGAGCACTGGGGTTTCCCTCTTACTGAGAAATTCCAGTCACGGCTGCAGCTCATCACCCCATTACCAAAGCAGCCCAACGGTTGGAAGTTTGTCTCACATGAATCCGACTCCCACCTACCCACCGACCAAAGGGAAAAGAGATCAATTGGTGCCCATTCAGCCCGAGGCCTTTAATTCAAAAGAGACGCAGCAGCGGACTTTAGCGCATGTGGATCGATGATTATTTTCATTTCAGAAGCAGGTTCTAATCCACTCAGCCTCAAGAGCTAATACCTAGACTAATAGTAGAGTGTGAACTGAATTTCATTCTCTCTAAAATAAAAAAATATAATAAGTGGATCCTTCTTGATGCCCCACCATATCCCTGTACTACTTCTGCCTGGCAAATGAAAGGATTCTGATTCTAAAGTCGCTCGCCTTTGTCACTAAGAGCTACTCTGTGAACGAAGGGTCGCTCTCATTATTGGTTGATTTTATCGCAGGGGTGGCATGGTGGTGTGGTCAGCTCACCCATCAGGGGATCTGGGTTTCATTACTCGCTCCAGCTGTACGGAGTTTGCGTGTTCTCCTCGTGTTCATGGGGTTTCATCCAGCTACTCCGGTTTCCCTCCCGCAGTCTAAAGACATGCTAAGGTGCTAAGGTGAATTGGAGTTACCACACTGTCCGTAGGTGTGAATGTGTGTGTGACTGGTGTGTGAGTCCTGTGATGGGTTGGTGTCCCGCCCTGGGTTGTTCCCTGCCTTGTGCCTGTTGTTTTTTGGATAAGCTCCAGACCCCCACAACCCCACATAGGACAAATGGTTATGGAAAATGAACGAATGAATTCTACAGTATGTGACAGATCCTTTCGTTAAAAGATATTGACATTGTGACATTGGGTAATTTGTAGGGCATTTTATCGTTTCATACTTGCAACTTCCCAACGCTTCTTTGCAAACCCAAAATCAGCTGTGTAGCAGAAAGAAACAGGAGAACACTTATGCAATGGATTGCAGAAGTAGAGCACCCGTTGGCTTCTGATCGTAAGAGAAATGGAATCATTTCTGGGATTCATGGGATCAATGAGGCATAAATATGATATTGACACCATGGATATTAGAACGAGCTACCTGGAAAGACACAGACTTTTTTCCTTGGAGAGAGGGCAGCCGTACAGTGGCCACGTTGATGCGCATTTCTTTGCGGTGCCGTCTATGTCCGCAGGGACCTGCGTTTGTGGGGAATGCACCTGTTACGACGTGGACCCCTCCGGCGAATGGGGGGACATTCACGGAGAGACCTGTGAGTGTGACGAGAGGAGCTGCCACTCAGTATACGACAGATACTCAGACGACTTCTGCTCTGGTGAGGGGGAGGACACTTCCGTTTGCCGAATAAATGTAGATTTCAAGATGATACGACGGAAACAGATTGAGCAGTCCATCTGTGAATCCATTTGTGACATTCTCTTGCAATAACCATTGTGTTTAATATATATATTTTCTCTGTAATTGATTCTGAGTCGCCAGTAACATTTGTTTGTTATGCTGAATTATCAATGCATTGATTTCTCTTCAAATTTAAAATTACAATGTTTATTTTAAATCATTTTTCGTTATGCAGAGCACACTTGACATTATAAGACACAGATCCTATACATTGTTTTTGAACTTGCTGACCTTGAAATCATTCTTTGCATGAACATTTCTCTTTTAATTCCAGAGAACAGAGAAGAAATTGCATGGTAAAGAATTTACAGTACATATTTAATATCCTGGTTATTCCAAAAAAAATGTTCCTCACAATGTAACAAAAATATGTTATTGTGACATTGTGGGGAGCATTTTTCAGGTCCCCAAAAAGATCTGTGAATGCAATCAAAAAAGTAAAAATGCTAAAAGTCTTGTATTTTCTTTGGTTACTTATGGTTAAGGTTAGGGCTGGGAAGGGGTAAGGTTGTCATGTTGGGATTAGCGTTTTCCCCATAGAAATGAATGGAGAATCCCCATTAAGATATAATTACAAACTTGTGTGTGCATGTGTGTGTGTACATTTGTGTGTGTGTCCAATACACAAAAAAGTTTGGTAGACATGACCCCCGTAATATACATTAACATTAACATTAATATACATTAATAAAAAACAAGTATTATGAAGCACTTCATGCTTAATGAATGCGGTATAAATGCATTATGAAGGTGCTCTAAATTGACACTTAATGTTTAAATGAATGAATTTTACTCTTAAACAAACAAACATGAAATAAAACAGTCATTAGAAATAATATTCAGAGGAA
>JAABNX020000001.1:42824992-42852504 GCA_015163995.2 Mormyrus lacerda | reverse complement strand
TGTGACAGTGTGTGAGTATAATAGAGAGAGTGCTAGTGAGTAATGTGTGACAGTGTGTGAGTATAATAGAGAGAATGCTAGTGAGTAATGTGTGACAGTGTGTGAGTATAATAGAGAGAATGCTAGTGAGTAATGTGTGACAGTGTGAGAGATGGGGGGTTTGTTCAAGAGAGCAAAAGACAAATGTGAACATGTGTTTCAAGGGAAATATATCTGTTAAGGAGCACAGTAATATTTGTGTGTGAAATGCTCCCTGTTTTTTCATTCATTTCACTCTTATTTTTAGGGAAGCATTAGCAATTTGAAATGTCTGTTATGGCTTTTCCAAATTAAAATATTTTACTTTACAAAATAAATATTCTGAAATCCATCCGGTTTTACTACAACGCCATACATACACATATCATGTTTCATCAATAAATAAAATCACTCAATTTACAATACATTATGTTCAATGTTTACAGTATGTGTATTTAAAGGCATTGTGCCTTAGGTTTAGATCCCGTACTACATAGTTATTCAGTTAAACTGGAAAATGGACGAAAGACAGAAAAAGGATCTTTGTCATTTTGCCGTGTTTTTTATTTTCCTGTTGTTGTTTTGCTACGGTAGGTAGGGTAGTGACATTATTTAAAGTGGAATAAATCAACTTGCAGATGTTGACTGGCAGAAAGATATGTGCCTTGTGATGATTAGCAGTCTATTAAAACCTAAATGATTTGAATAATGGCTGATTGCAATCACTCTCTTCCAGTTCCCTAATCTGATTCTCCTCTCCTTACCACTGAAGAAAATGGAATAGTGATTACCTAATGGAGAAAAGTCACTTAACAGTCAACTAAATGTCACCTAACACTGGCAACTGTGTGGAGGAAATCCGCAGAGTGACAGAGGTCTAAACCTCTGCCTGAAAAACTTTTATCAGCGCTTACCTTTCACAGGTTTGACATTTAACAGATGACATGCCCATTTAAATATAACCTATTTAATAAGTTTTGCTGGATAATCTTACTCTGCAGGTTTATTTAAACGGTGGTATAACTGAATGTTTGTTGGGTGTTTAATAGAATAAAAGAGAGAATGAGAACTGCAGAACTGGACAGAGGAGCCACGATATCTGGAGTTACCCCGTCTTCAGGTGTAGGACGGTTACTCTCCCTAACACTGACTAACACACAGTCTGTATGCCCTGAACACGACAAAAGCAGGTACCGAACACGATACTTCATCATATCCGCGTGACCCTGTATAAGCCGTTGGAAGATGATGGATGGATATTTAGCAAGTTGTTTACTATTTTTTTTTTTTAGTAAAAAGGGAGATATTCAAATTCACACATTGCAAATATACTGTCAAACTGGTACTTTCCTTTGCATACTTTCAATGTGCTATACATTATATGCACTGTGCGCTGCTTGCAAGCTCAAAAGATGGGTAGATACAATTTCTTTTGCGCTTTTATGAAAATTATGCAGAGACGGGAAACTTTTACATCTTCTAGTGTGTGAAACAGTCACACAGAGGAACAGAAATAGTGCATCATTTTCAGAGGTGGACATTTCAGGTCCAGAAAGTAAAAATCCTAACCAGGATTTTGTTTCAACCAACCAGTTGAGCATAAAGAGTCACACTCATAGAGTAATCACCTGGCTGGTTTAACCAAAATCCTGGTCTGGATTTTTACTTTCTGGACCTGAAATGGCCACCTCTGATCATTTTGCTGTGTATTACAACCATTTACATTTATTTGTAGGTAACATTTGGCTGACAGACTACTCTATCTTTCAATACACAACTTCTAAACGAAAGTGATTCACTCCCTCATCCCTGATCATTCATTTCCTCTGAGCATTCAGCGCTGGGTTCTTTTGATATGGCTGAAAATGTAGCAGTTATCATTAGCAAAAAGCTGGAGGTTGGCCATCTAACCATAGTACTGTGGGCCGGTATCCTTTTATTTGCCCATTTGAAAGGCAGAGTGCCGCATGGGTATTCCTCACTTTGTCTTCCCATGGCAGAACAAGTCAAAATATAAACAAAATGGAGGGCAAAACCTCAACAGCAGTGTAATATAGCAATTGCATTTTTGTGCTTCATCGACATACAGCGAGAAGAAAAGTCCACAAGTCAGAAAAAGGACATTTATAAAATATGCACATCAGTGTAAGGCAGTGGTACAGTAGCCTTTATGTGGGAATCAAGTCCATAACTGTGGAGGTGTGAGACTGCACTGATACCCAGTGTAATGCACATCCTATTATGAAGATTCCCTTGGTTTAAGGGTTCTTGTGTCCTTAGTTACTGTATGTGGCGTTCTGGTTTGCTTCATTCCTGATTTGTTCTAGTGTAACATGGCATAATGTCCATTCCTTAATTTGGTCAATAGGCAGAAGTTGAGGATCATGGGAATTCTACGTATGTTTGGTTTTATACATGATGTTTATGAAGTTGGACAGGGTGCTGGCTCAGGGGGCGGCACTGTCGCCTTTTTGTGTCCTGCATTGGGATTTTGAATCCTGTCTCCACTATGTCTGTGTGGGGTTTGTTCCCGTTTTGTTGTGCAGGTTTCCTTCTGAATTAAACACATGATATTAGAGTTATAGGCATCTCTGAGTTGACCATAACGAGTGAACTGCAGTCTCCAGGCGTCCTGACCAGGTTGTACCCCGCGGTGCCTGGGATAGACCCTAGGACCCCTGTGATGCTGTGCTCCTGCCTGATACCTCTGGCTTCACCAGGGTTCCGTGTGTGTGGAGTTTGCATGTTGTGCTCCTGTAGTCATGGGGTTTCCTCCTGGTACTCCGGTTTCCTCCCATAGTGAGGTTAATTGGAGTTGCCAAATTGCTCATAGGTGTGAATGGTGTGTGACTCTGCTCTGGGTTGTTTCCTGCCTTGTGCCTGTAGTCTCTGGGATAGACTCCAGACCCCCTGTGACCCTGAACAGGAACAGCGGTAACAGAAAACAGATGGATGGACAAACATAGGTGCAGGTAGCATTACCTCAAATAATCTGTATGCAACTACTGTAACAACACATTATCTACTGTATATGTAGCAATTCTCAAACATTTATAATGTTCCATTTATTACTCGCATAATCAAACATGGCAAAAATGCAACATAAATAACCTTTAGTCAAGCTTTTCTAATGCGGGATTTCAGCTGGAAGGTTGATACTTGAAATTAACTTTATTTAGATTGTCAAAAAAAAAAGATTATAATGTAATGGTAATGGGAATTGTTGAGTATGCAAATTCGAGATTATAAGAATATGAATATTATCTTCAGTATTATTGTATGAACTAGCAGGACATTGGAACTTTACTATATATATATATATATATATTTGTCTTTTACTGTAGTTTAGTTTTGTATGTCATAGAAAATCTTATAATTTAAAATAAAAAAAATTAATCCAAGTAAATAGACTCCCTGTTAGAAGGGGTCATTGCAAGGTGAAAGTTAATTGATGAGTCAAATATGTCGTGACATCATTTGTTGCTATGGTAGCAGGATCAAGCAGACGGCCTTATCTGGAAAGCAGTCTGGGAGGTTGGCAGAAAGACACAGGTTGTTTTTCTGTCTGCCTCTAGCCAATGCACTGATGGGTGTCAGAAAATGACAGCTAAAAATGGGGAGGCGGGGCGTGGGGGCATGAGGATAATTATCCCATAGCGGTATGCAACTCATTCTACTGCTCTACCAATTTAATGTGAAGTCATCTAAATCTAGAAATGCATATATCTTTTGTGATTAAATCTAATGTGTAGCTGACATTTTCCAGCAAATGAATTTTCAAGATCAACTTGCCATATAGGAATCACCAACCTGTCCACCGGAATGTGGTGCATTGCCTGTGGATATTCGTGACACCCCAGCCTAAAGAAGCCGTTTAAATAAACTTTGACAAGAATTCCTAAATTGAATGATTTCCTTTGGTAATTCTGTATTATTAACATTAATATCCATTTTTCCATAAAGCTGACAATTCATACAGGTATTTTTTCTTTTGCTTGACAAACAAGGTACAAGCCTAGTCATTTTCATCAAACTCAGCAACATGTGCTTCTTCTTTTCATGTTTGGAACATTAAATCCTGGAACAGCGTAATTACAACAATGGCAACGTAATTATCATAGCATTTTCCACATCGGGATTAACTTTGTACCTGACTATAAAACACGTCTAACTCTCATGTCCTGCCATAGCTGACTAACTATGAGTGCATTATGTTGACAACTGAGACAAAGACTTCATGTTGGCAGTGTTACTATGGTGACCCTAATGGCAGGAAAACAACTTGGATTCTGCAGCAGGAGGCTCTTTACAACATGCTGAAAGGCTCTAATTACCATCGCTAGTTGGGATTCTGGCACAATAAGTGTGATTACTTTGATGATATGGAAGCAAAAGAACAAGCCTCTCAGCTGCTCGTGTAGTGATGTTCTGTCAGTGAAAGACAATTCTTTGTAATTATGTGAATTGCCCAGCACTCTGAATAGGTATTCATTTATATCTAACTCTAAAATGCCGCTCTGTGAGAGAAAGTGTTTCTGAGTAGTATTGTCTTTAAAATTCTGCATTTAATAATACCTTAAAGCAACAGAGAACCATATTATAGTGGACCATTAATTGCGATATATATTACTAATTATGTAATAGACATATATATAAATAATATCACTGTATTTTTATGTTTCTGTGAAAAACTCTTAGGCAACCCAAAGTATATTACTTTAAAATTATATTTATGTTGGTATAAAACTACAATGCCTGTAGAAATGCGTCAGGTAAACCCTCTCGGAGAACACAAGACACATTTACATTTTGTATCGTATTTCTGTTTATTTGTATATATTTTTATGTAAAAATGTGTTTTTTTTTTTATGAGCAAATATACACTTACTGCACAGATAGGTTTAAACCTAATTTCTTTTGGCTGCCTAACAGTTCTGTATAGCACTGTACATCCATTTATCAGTTTTGTTCAAGATGAAATGATGAACAGAATCATGCACTTAAAATCATAACAGTCATTGGACTACGGAAGGGCTCAATCTGTGGCCATCAATACCTGGGCATTTGTACTGAGTCTCAAAGAAACAGATCTCAATCCTGTATAAAGACTGAGTGCAACATACAAGTCATGGGCTTACTTCTTACCCAGTGTCAGATAATCCACACATAAACTAACTTAAACCTTAAACTATCCTTCCATTTTCCATTCAACCACTCATCTAGAACAGAGTCACATACCATAAATAATGGCACTCTGGTTAGTCTTTCTGAAGTCTTCGTCATTACACTTTAATACCATTTAGCTATAGTCAGGGGTTCATGGCAAGTACACGCCAAGGAGCAGGAGCAGATGAATGAGAACCGATATCACTGTGATCACAGTCGCTGGTGCGTTTCTTTGGAAGAGGCAGTTTACCAGCAGCTGTGTATTTTCAGGTAGGCAAGTTAAAGTCTAACAAGATGGGCCGTAATTTATCATATATTTACCTAATAACCTTACTGCCACAAAGACCATTTTGCAATATAGTCAATCAGCAGCGAGACGCAATAGTCATGTGGCTCCATAGATGCAATCCAAGAGATAACTGTGGGCGATAATCCAGGATAAATGACTAGTACTGTTGAATAAATTCACAAACGTACCTATGTAGAATCACAATTTTGCTTTGAGCACCAGAACTCGGCAAAAGGTAAATGAATGGTTGCTTCAGTGTGCTAAGAGGTTGGTGTGTTGTTGATGTTTTTGGTCTCTGTGGCTCACCCAAAGTAATTAGGTTACCACATGTGGCAGTAAGAGGTGCATTTCAACTGATTCCAGATGCGTAAACTGACGCCATGAAAAAGGTCAGATTTTCCTTACGTTTCAAAAGAAAAACCATCTTAAACCATTTGAAATTAAAATATACTTTAAGGAATTTTTATATTCCCTGTGTCAAATTTAAATGAGTGTACATTTATTAATTTTTTTTGGGGGTGGGGCTAAAAAGCATTTTAAAATTGCCCTAATTAATGACGCTACTGCTCACACTGTCATGTTCTGATGGAAATTATCAGAAAATGTTATAAACAGAATTGTATTTCAGAAGTTAATCTCACACGATACAATAGGGGGCTATGTGTAGCCAGATGTGCCAATCAGAGAGCTCCATTGGTAAAAACCAGCGGAATTTGAAGTTGAGCTGTGGTTTCTGTGATAGACATAGTGCAAACAAACTGGCCAGATTCTCTGGCTTATGTATACTGTACCAAGACTGCTGGGAATCCAGTTCTGTTAGACCTTTTATGTAGTCCTATAATTATGACCATACATAATTTCAGGGTGTATTTTATCCAGCATCATGCCCAGCTACTCAGTTATGTAACTGATGTTCCTGTTTTCTAATCACTTTCCTCTATACTTTCCTTCTCCATTTTCTTCATTTTGATTTCCATGTCTTTCTCCTTCAGCTTCATTTTAGATGACAAACTTTTCTGTTTGTAAATTTTTTATTACAGTTGTTCAACCTCAGTTTAGTGGTGTATCATGCTGAGAAAATTCAATTTGTTTTTATATAGCGGTTGAGCCAAAATGTTTTTTTCAATGTGTCCCAAAGAAGCCCAAAGCAGAAAACTGCTACATATTGTTTTTCCATTGTTTTTTTGGGAGCAAATGAGCAAAATAACTCTTTAATTTAACATTACTGGAAGTATATTTTACTTTCTAAATGTAAAAAACAACTTCCTTTACATACAGCGCTGGGGTAACACTCCATTGTTGGTACACCAAGGTGGTATATAGGGAAGGATTGGGAAATTCTCAAGTGTTGTGAACAACTTATTTTTGGTGCCACATGTGAGGAGAGTTTACATTTATTACATTGTGCGTATGTGTATAGCACATATACAGACACTCCTCTACTTATGAGCAGGTTACGTTCTGAATGGTCGTTCGTAACTTGAAATGTTTAGAAGTCGTTATTCAACATCATTTTAAGGGTATACACAAGTACAGTACAAAGACTTGGAATGCTGGGAGTACGCACGCTACGCTGCTGCGCGGCGGGAGTAGCGGCCAGAAGTCGTACTAGACGGAATTGGCACGCAGAAAAAAAACTTGATGTTGCGGACAGGAAACGGGAACCCAATGAACACAATTTGGACTTACAGTCCTCTTCGTTTATATGTCTGAAAGTTCATAACTTGAAAGTTCGTAAGTAGAGGAGCATCTGTACCCTGAATAGAGTCGTGATAAAACTCCCCCGGAAATTTCAAACTTGCAAATTGTTAATAAAAGGTTTCTGTCAAAGACTGTGGACTTGGATGTCCAGCAAATGCTATACAAAGCTAAGTGTGTTATTATGTTTTATTCAAGGACAGTAGAAGCCCAGAAATTAGCAGAATTTAATATGACTGTTTCCTTTGTGTTGCAGGTCAGTGCCAATGTGGTCAGTGTACTTGTCACCCTCTGGGCGACAAGAGGGTGCACGGGAAGAACTGCGAGTGCGATGAACGCCAGTGTGAGGACATGGAAGGCAGCATCTGTGGTGGTCAGTCTCATTCTATGCATCACTGCATCACTATGTAGCCAGTATATTCAGCAAGGGGCTTATCACTAGCTCATGGGTCCTGTCTTGTTCTTGATACTTGCAACGTGTGGATGAAGGATGCACCTTTAACTGCTGTGGAGTCAAATTGTTTCCTCTTTTCACTTTTTCCTTAATTATAGAGGAGGCTATAGTTAAACCAGATTATATGTCTTGCAGACTTAATGCGTACTCTTCAGGAAGAAGCACATATTGTTAAAAAAATTGATTATATGAATCAGTCTAAGCCTATCCTGTCAGAGGAATGTTCTAATTAGATACTGTAATTTTCTTTATTTTGAGTTTTAGAAGTAACTTTTTTGAACATAATCACTTTTAAATGTAAACCTAATTTTTATGTGTTACATTATATTTCACATAGTGTCATGTAAAGCATTATGTTAACAATATCACTATATTTTATTAAGTCATTGATTTAAGCTTTAGTCATCAGCTGACTGTACTTTACCCCTCTGTATGTCTGTAGTCCTTTATTTTCTGTATATCTATTTTGCTTTAAAAAGACATCTGGGGCATTTCCAGTTTCTTCAAAAGGTAGCAGGGTTGCTATCATTAACAAAAAACTGAAACAGACATTTCCATGACTTAAAATATGACAATAAAATTTATACGTAAAATAATTTCAGTTTGTAAAAACTCTCTAGCTAATGTTTGTGTTTGAGAAAACACAATCCAGTGTAGATAGGCTAAGATGACTGCACCTGGAACAAGTTTTTCCCATTTTGAGGACTTTTGTACATAATGTGCAGTATGTATTCACAGGATTCTCTAAAGATCTCTAAAGCATAAACTATCTCTTCAACTCTTCATCTATACCTAGAAACAAAATTACTACAACTAATACTGCAATTAATAAAAACACACTGATAACTGACTAAAATGAAACTATTTCAAATGAAAATTGAGAATAATGTACAAGTCAACTTATAAAAAGTATAATGAGACTGCTTGGTAGTCTCCGCAGGATTATTATTATTATGACTGACAGCTGGATATTGAATAGCAGACACTGCGCTCCCTTCAGGTCACACCTCCGTCTCCATGGGCATTTTTCACAGACACAAAGCCGTCCTATCACCCTTTGCACGCCACAAAGCTCCAAGACAACCCTTTCTCTGAGGGCCGTAGGAGCACCTGTGACAGGTGCTGATGCAGCCCTGAACACTGTCCCGGAGGCACGCGGCTCTAATCACGGCCAGCCTGGCTGGCAGGCTGCAGAGACAACTATATAACAATCTGTTGTTTTCATCACAGTTCCTCTGTTGTGATACATCCAGATGTAAATAAATTCTCCAGTTCAAGATATCGGTTTAAAAGTTTTTAAGCTTACTTTAAAATATTTTCGTGCGCATCAATCTGTGTTATTAGAACGATTATATTGCATTATTGTTTCAGCCTTTTGGTCTAGTGCACTTCATACTGAAAAACTGTCATGAGATCAAGGTCAGATTTATAAGACGCAAAATTTTAGATAAGCGTGTATGCCTCACAGCACTATTAGGCATTGCAGGGCTCTTAGGGGCCACAGCTTACATGGGTAGGGGGAGGGAATTAAAAACGATGGACCGTGAACAATATGGTAATCAACGCACAAGGTGCTGTTGGTAAAACGTATCGATCAGGATGAGAGAGCGGAACTGCTGTCAGTAAAATTTGCCGATTAAGAGGCAAATTGAGAGGTATTGCTCCAGCAGATTGATCTGCCAAATTTAAGATATTTTGCCATGACCCTATTATAGCTAGGATGGGGGGCTATAATGTCTATACTGAAAACTGTAGCTAAAAATGCAAACAAGTCATGTTGCTATTCTAATAATAGTTCATTTTAATAATCATATTACCTTATATACATAATTGTAACTTAAAATCAGTCTTGATGGGGCCCCTATTTTTTGGGTGGGGGGGGAGGGGGCTGGTGACTACCTATACGTCATGTAAGGCAACTACTGTAACTTTTCTTTAGCAACACAATTTTTCATCCATCTATTCATTTTGTGACCTTACAGCAGCATGTGTCAACAACATAATAAGGTAAAAACATTCATTCATTGAACATTCACCTAGTTTTGTTCAAAACTCTTTTTTTCTGTTTTAATATTTCAATGTATGGTGGTCATTCACAGTTAATAGCATATATCTCAACTTAAGGGGACAAAAAGTATTGTAGAATACTCCTGGGTGAAATTCCTGTAACATGATGAGACCATGCTGCCAAAATTAAGTTTAACTATGTACATATTTTTGCATAATCCTTCACCAGTGTGGTGTGAAAAACATTTCATCTGCTATGGGTTTCTCTGGAAAAGGTCCCTTCCATTTCTGCTGATGTGCAGAGCCTTATCTTCTCCTTATTTAACTTTGAGTCACCTCACTTCTGGTCTGGCTCACAAATCTACTCACCGGACAGAAGAAAGGGCAAACATCACACGAGAATTAGAACTTAATGCCGTCTAATTGCCAGGATTCGCTGACCAAAGCGCAGGCAGATGAAAGATCTTGTCCTTTGAGGCCAAGTGCCCTCTGTGCTGGCCTGTTCAGAGAGACTTAAGGCTCTTTATCGTTAAAAACTAAGAAAAACCTCTTAATTGGTATCAGGTTTGCTAATTATATATAATGAACATCATCCACGGAAAGGTGACGGCATTTAATGCATTATTATGAGTTAGACCAAAGCACGTTATTTCTATAGTTATAAAACAGGGTTATGTAATTCAAATCCTGTCCGCTCCACCAGATCTAGCCAATCACAATGTAATATTAACTGATATCAGTATTTGCATGCTGGTGTACACCAGTGTACATCGCATTGCCTACAGTATATAACGAGACACGCCAGGTGCAGCTTAATCAAAGGGCTGTGTGCCACAGTTCCGAGGCAATTAAATGTTCTCAGAGGATGGGTGATCCAATTATCTGTTTGTGCTGTTCATCCAAAAAACGTGGGACCTAAATGATTTGACGTAATTAGTCTGAATCTGGTAGTGAAAACTATATATATTTCTGGCCTTTAAAAAATTCGAAAAAGAAACCTGAACTTGCTTTAATAGTGTCCTTATACTGTCTCTGCTTTAATTACCATTCACTGATTGAGTCTGGTTTAAGTATTTTATTAAAATATATTGACGCTGTACACTTTGATGAATGGAAATTACATAATTTCCATCCTATCCATAAAGAACAGTGCTACATACAGTGCTTCAAACATTCTGGCATAGTATGAAGTTGCAGCTGTGATTTGCATGCAAAATTTGTGCAGACAAAATTATTGTGTATTTTAGAGGCTTAACTCTATTTCCTTTGTAACACAATGGGGTTCTACTCTCTAGCCTATTGTGGGTCAAGTGAAATGGTATTGCTTACTAAATCGTACTGATCGAGTGTTTGTACATACCTGCTGGAAAGCACCAGCATTACATCCAGATTCTACCTTGGATGTTGTTCTTTGCTTCATGGTATTAGCCTGGACGTGGACGTGTGCATACATGCATTGATGCAATACGAACAACTGTGAAATATACGTCCAGCCGTCCTCTGTCAATGAATAGGATCAAAATAGAATTCCAAAACTAAATTTTGTGTGGTTGTGCACCCAGTAGCGCTACACTAGCTAGTGCACACTGTACAATACCTGCTGTAGGAATGACTGTATTGTATGTCACTGTGAGCATCCTAGGCTTACACACATCTCCCAGCCTCATTCTCATGCCTAAAAGTCTGTTCAGTTTTACTATTCTGATGTACGTCCATTTTGATGTACGACCTGTCTGTCGGAAACTGAGCTCAGTCATAAGTCAGGGACAGTCTATTTTTGAGAGCCCCTGTCACTTAGGGACACTTGGAATCGTTACAGCGTGCCGGCCCACCATAATGTGCGTGGCATGACAACACTTTTTTTGTTTTATTTAAATAAAAAGTTCTAGAAATGTATTAAATTTAAATGAGAATAGCCACCGTGTGCTTTCAGTTTGTAGCCAAGCACTTAGAAAATTCAATCAAAAGTGTAAGAGGTCAAAGGATGAATATGTATGTAGTGACTGTGTCAGATTTTTTTTGATGAGAGCAGTGATGCGCTGGAAACGATATTCACTAGAGTATTCATTTTATAGCAAAATTTAATCTTCCCGTATATAGCAATGTTACTGCAGTCATTAGCATTGTCTCCACAGATCAGACAAAATGACATAGGAAGTCAATCAAAAAATTTAAATCTTTTTTCAGGGTTTGACTAATTTTTGATTAATTAGTGAAAATGAAGCTTGCCTAATCAGACTCAATCACAGTGTGTCCCTTTTATTTGTTTTGTGCTTAAATACAGGAGTGCTCTAAACCTTTCAAAGTGTCTAATAACATGTTGCAAAATAAGTTCCATGAACTAAAATGTGAGACTGGAAATGGTTGCTTTGACAGTGAGTGCATTTGAACTCAAAAAGCACATCTTCCTACATGAAACACTTTAACCTTCCAGCACTTTCTGTATATTTTTCACAGGTTTCGCGGAATACAGAGAATGACATCATTGCAATTAATGTATACTTCCCAAGTTTCCCTAACTGTACAGTGTAGTCCACTGGCATGTTTAGCAACCAGGTGACCATAAAGATGTATCAAAGTCATATTTTTTACAGGCAAGGAAATGTTATTTTGTTTTTATTATTGACAGTGCATATTCTATATCATTTCCAGCAATATTTTCTACATTTAACTTTCATTCTTATTATTCATAAAAATAACTTTAATGCTAAGAAAAATGCAAGTACTGTAGGGCAGGTCTCCATGTGCAATTTTTGCGAATTTAGTCTATTTAAAGGGATAATTTAAACCTTTTCCATATTTACAAGACCACTCATCAAAACTACCAGGTTGAGACTACCAGGATGTTTACAATACACCATTGCAACTGATTCATTGTTTTTTTGACTTTTTTATTTCCTTTTAAAAATGCAATTTTCTCCTTCATTTATGTGTTATGCTCTTCTGCCTTTGACACCATATGGCGTAACTACAAGATGGAAATGAAAACCATAATAAAGTACTATAACGTTTAAATAAAAAAATAAAAAATTACATCCTAACATTATTCTCATGCTAACAAATATCGATGCATTGCTGTCAACAATTGTAGCATTGTTTCTGTGAAATGTAACTTTTTCAAAAGGAATCCAAATGTCTTAGACTGTGCACCAGATCAGACTCAGCTGGAACCATGCCAACCCTAATCATACTGGCTGGACTGGTTAATGGTGCCCAGGGCTGCCCACAAACTCCTCAGCTCACCAGGAAATGTCTAGTTTGCCAGATGACCAGTGCAGCCCTGAACACAATAAAACTCCATCAACTCCCTGCTGCCTAGTTACATCTACACAGTTAAGTGTCTGAGGCTGTTAGAAACAGTTAGGAAAGCTGAGATCCATCAAATGGACAGATGATACAATGCTGCTTGTATGATTTTAATAGTACCAACCACAGAAGGAACCCACATGCGGCAATAGATAAAAAGCTCACATTGCACTAAACCCACAAAGTCATATGTTCAAACCCCGGGGAGCTCACATAAATTGTAACCATTCCCTCTACTGTAATTTGCTTTTGATAAATGTGCGAGATCATTGGATATATGGAGTAATCCCGGCCTCTGTCTCCCAGGTCACGGGTTCTGCTCCTGCAGTCGGTGCATCTGCAGTGACGGCTGGTTCGGAAAGTTTTGCCAGTTTCCACGGAGCTGTAACATGACCGATGCAGACAGCAAAAGTCTATGTGAGACATCCGATGGCGTGATCTGCACAGGCAGAGGTAAGAGAGCAAAGTCTATAGCCACTGAAGCACCTCGCCAAGCTGTAGATGTGCATCGAGTTCCTTAGCTATTATAAAGGATATGTAAATGAGCATCCCTTGGGGAAGTTGGGAATTACATGAGCATTTTCTAAATAGCTACAGTACTATAAGTGTGTGGGAACATTAGTCATTGTCACTGTTCCAGTCAAACCCACTGCCCTTCACATTTAATAGAAAAACCAATAAGAAACAAGAAAATTCCTTAATGAGTTATTAATACTTTCAAATAATGTTGCACACGTTTGGTACGTGTGCAGGTGATTATGAAAACAAAAGCAGCCGCACATGACAGATCGCTCAAACATTACCAGTCCTTTGCTCCAAGTTGAATTCCGCCGCTCTCTGGGCTGCCTCATCCACCACTATCACCTTCGCCTTTCCATAACAAGGTACGTTGCTGGTGCGGTAGTAGCACGTAACAATAATACTCAGCAGACGAGAGCTTATACAGTTTTTATTTATAACCAAAAATTATGCAACAAAGTATAACAGCATAAAACATGCTAATTATTCACAATTAATTAACATTACCCACAATTTGCAGACCCCTCACTCTTTGCTAAGCTCCACCTGCTCATTAAGTGAGTGGGTGATCTTCCAATCGGAGGACACAGCCATGTTTCAGCTAGAGGATTTTTTTCAGTGTCCGGGATATTCTTAGGACTGTCTGTGATAAATGTTTTAAGGTATTCAGTATTGGTCACTATGCATCTGTTGGGACAAAACAAAGATCCATTTGGCACAGGACCTGGAGGATGGAGCAGCATGTCTATTAGTGCACTGGAACATCCAAGGCAGTCATTTTGGCTCTAATTAACGATGGTTTGACAGTAAATTCCAGCCTTCCCCCATCTCAGAGTGACAAAATAATGGTAAATAATGATAGACCAGGCTATTCAATGACGCACGACACAATGTGGTAAGACAAACCTGGTCCCGGTGCATACTGTGCTCATTTTGCAGTAACAGAGATTGCATAGATTCTCTGAGGCCTTGGTCAACTCTGAGGATGCACAGGAATCCAGTTCTTTTTCTTGCAAATCGATGCTTTTCTACATTTTGTTCTTAAAATTGTTTCTATGAAAAGATACGGTAATAGTCAACAGGAGTACAAATATTTTTGCATATAAATGTTTGATCAGTAAAATCTGAATTAGTAAAAAGTAGAAAAATCCCTAGTCCAGAGTTATGTTTACTTTTCAGTGAGTGTTTAGCTTAAATCACTGTCAATTCTGCATACTGATTTACTTGATGCTGAGTTATTGATTCTGATGTCCTTGAGTGTGAGACTTATACCCTGAGCGTCCTAGAACAGGCCGTAAGCTCTCCATAACCCTTCACAGGATAAGTAGTAATAAAAATGGGTGTGTATGTTTCTTTAGTTGTATTACATAAATGTGATATTTTTGAATTCAGTACATGAATGCAATAATGGAATATGTTTTTGTGTTCTTTGTGTATACACTCGTGACTAAAATTGTGGAAACACAGCATTTTTGGCATTATGCTGTAGAAATTACTACACAAATATTGGCAGTAATGTTTTTAAACACTCAAAGAATGTTACAAATATCATACATTGGGTGATTAAATAAGTAACTGGAGCAACAGTTAAATAAAGTTCGGCAATCTCTAAAAACCGGAAGTGTTCACACAGTTTTGGTCACTAGTTTATGTTTGTCTGTTCTTTGTTAACCGATATCCTTTTGTCCTTAATACTCTTATGTGTCAATCTTATTTCTATCTATCCATCGAAGAAAGAAGTTGCAGGTTGTGATAAGCCTGGCACCTTTCCCAGGATGCACAAGGCACACCCTAGATGGCATGTCATCATATGATGCCTCGGATATTTGCATTTCTGCTATTTATAGATTCTGCAGCCACATTACTGGCAAAACATTTGGATCTTTATCAGACTAATATATTCCTCCATTAGACTATGACATTTACCACAGACATCAGTGTGTTTTCCTGGGATAATCTTGCCCCATGTGATAAATACACTGTGCAATTATCTTCGCTGGCTCCAGACTCATAGCAACCTGTCCCAGGAAGCACAGACAAGAAGACGAGGAACACTCTGGTCAAAATGCCACTCCATCATGCTATGGGCTATTCACAGTAGGGTCACCAGCTCACCTAACCACATGGTTTTGGACTGTGGCAGGAAATGCCCCCCCCCCCCACACACACACACACACACACACACACAAAAGGTAAAAATCCAGATCAAGATTTTGTTTCAACCAACCAGTCAAACATAAAGAGTCACAGTCATAGAGTACTCAACTGGTTGGTTGAAACAAAATCTTGGTCTGGATTTTTACTTTCTGGACCTGAAATGTCCACTTCTGCTAAAAAGAAAGTTAATCTCTTCTTAGGTTCCTGCCACTGTGGAAAGTGTATATGCTCGCCGCAGGACTGGTATGTGTCTGGAGAGTTCTGCGAATGTGATGACAGAGACTGCGACAAACATGATGGGCTCATCTGCACAGGTAACACATTGTGAAAAGACTCATTCAAACAGAAATCTGTCATAAACAAAAGAGCACAATTAGTTCAAAATTTAAACTACGGTTAGACTCCTCTGCCAAAAACCGAAATTGTCCTATTCTTTATTAATTGTAATTTTTAGAAGTGCCAAGTTATAAAATGTGCAGTATAAAATTACAACCCATCCACACTGAGTGGAAGAGAACTTGGATCCATTTTCACTCATCTGAGCAAGCTTCAGTCATTTGTATTATGCTGGGCATATGATTGACTGGCTTATAAATAATACAGTGAGATACAGTGTTGCATCTTACAGATATGTCTACTTTATAACATACTGCAGAACCCTTAAGGAAAAAAAACAAGATTTGTAACAGAACCGCTGCTTGTTGAAATCCCAGAAGAAGCTTTGCTTTAGTACTCAGCAGTAATACCGCAGTAAATATTCCAATACATATAGTTTTGTAAGTCATGCAAGTTTATGAAAATGAATGCAAGGTTAAATAGTTTAATTACCAGCTTGACATTTTTGGGTCATGTGGGACTCATTCTCAATATTCTTTATACAATTAATCTCTACCAACATGCATGAAAAGAAAAAATGTCTGAAAACAAAATTCTGTTGTTTGGTATAGTTAATTATTGATAATAAATGTTGGTTTATAGATCCAATGAAGTTAATTTTCTTCACATTATAACAAATTTCATTAAGTAATCTGTATTTTTGCTGAATGCAATAATGTGTTTTATTGGCTTGTACTGAAATCCATATATCCATCATAAGAAACACTCTAGTAAAGGTGTAATCATATCTGATGCGCAGAAAACTTACTGTAAGTGTGTTAGAGTGCTACAGATTGACTTATTTAGTGCTTTGGTGAGGAAAGGTTATAGTAATTACTCTTTAATTTGTTCTGTTTAATTACCGGAGATGACAGATATTCACGTTAAGAAGGACAGGTCAATATGTGGAGCTGAGCTAATTAAAGTGACGTCCGAGTCTGGGCAGCAGTGGCAGGTGACTGTCCCATCAAGGCGGCAGCTTGTAGCCTGGGAGACGACTGCGTGCCAATTACACCCAGAGGCCTGGGCTTCCTGGAGCCATGGCTACCTGATCTTTCAGCAAAAAATCTGCCCACGTTTATTACCTCTGCCTTCCTTTTGGTTTTGTCCAAGTCAAATTGCACTTGTCGTTGTAGCAACAGGCTTATATTTTTTTTTCTGGTAAAGGTTATTAAAAGGCTTATTACATCATTTTACATATTATATATTATTATATTATGGGGGCTGCTAGTGCATTATACTTTTTGAACCAGTACTTTATATTGATCATGGTCATGGATATATGTTATTATTGCAATTGCAATTGTAATTGTAATTATGTTGTAATTATGTTACACATACGTCTAAGGCTTAGTCTTGTGAGTACTGTATGGTCGTTTTCTACCCTGCAGCATTTCTTGGACATGTACACACGTGTATATATAGTTATAGATCATCTTCATACATATGTTTGTGAAATATAGCTTCTGTCAAGCAGAGTAGCTATTAAAAATAGAATTCATTTTGAATACATTCACCTGTTTGTGGTATATTCCATAGTCAGCCGGTGGATCTCTAAGCAAAATCTACATTGTTAAGGTAAAGGAACATTCCAAGCAAAGCCATAATAAAGTTCTTGAAAAAGCACCAATTGCAGAACGATTTATGAAAATTCATAGCCACTGACGAATCCCTGAAGCAAAATCTATTACAGTGAAATGGACAGAATTTTGCCAAGAACAGTAAGGCACTATGAAACAGAGTGGCAGTTTAATGTTATGAGGATGCTTCTTTAGTCAGGGAAAATAGACTCATAATGGCACAAAGCATTTAACTTAATTGTGGGTTATTATATCGACATTACGCAGAGATCACATGTATAATAATACTTACATTATAAACACAAATTTATATTCTCTGTATCGATTCACTGTATGTAGCAAAGAGCCAAAACAGGCCTCCTTGTGAAAAAAATAGTCTTCGGTGGTATTTCACCATTTAAATAGGTTTTTCCTCTTTTCAATTATGTACACAATTACAAATTTTGAGCTGCCCACCGTCTACTTAACACCATTCTGCGAAGCGAATAGCAGCACTTATCTGTATCTGGGGTGTCACTACTGACCAATTTGTTTAGTGTCACTGCTCCAGAAATGCATTTGCACAAACATCTACATCGTGCCAATTCTCATAGGCAGAGTACAGGCTGATGACCAGACAGGCGGTAACTGCCAAGCATCCCCAATCGCCGAAGGAAAAGCCGAAAATAACGCGTATTATCTACAGCACTCTCATCAATACAACACAGTCCCTGGAGCTGATTCCACCCACAGACACAGGCTGTACAAGTGCTTGCCCTGCCGCATTATTCTCAGCATTCTGTGTTTAAATAATGTGGTAAATAGTTTTGTTACCTTGGAAAGAGCGTTATGTTGACAGACATTATGTATTATGGTCTGTAATATTGAGGTAAAACGTCATTATCCTTAAAATTACTGATAGTCGCCCACAGAGAAACTAGCTTCCCCAAAACCTTCCAGAATTTCATGAAGAAAGGAACAGCTACTGCTGAAGTGCTATCTATTGGTATTAGTTACCTCTAGCTATATGACAAGTGAAGCTCGCTAAAACACCAGGACTATGAAGTCATGCTTTCTGCTGTGTTTTTTTTATGTGTTTTTTATGGCAGGTAATGGCTGGTGTAGCTGTGGCAACTGTGAATGCTGGGAAGGATGGACTGGAAACGCATGCGAAATTTGGGTGGGATCAGAGTACTAATACTTTAAGGGGACAAGGAGACTCTGTGAAACTGAAAGAGACCGTGATGTTGCCAAGAGGCTGATGAAAAACCCTAATGAATGATAATAATGAAAACCATTGAAATGAACAAAGCGAAACACTCAGATCTGGGATGTAATTCTTCATTCACATTTCTGCATATCACCTGTATAACAGCATTCGTGTTAATGTTTACAAATTATCTTTATTAAAACTATATTGTTGTATGCAAGTAAACAATTGTGGAAGCAAGAGCAGTTTTTTTTCCGTGTGGACACATGAAATTTAAACAATTTATGTTTCCAGTACAACTATATGTATGAAAAGTATTTATCTAGAAATGCTTACATATTCTGTAAAGCCACACAGTTTAAGCTGTAAGTACATGGACAGAACCCAAACAATGTAAGATAAACCAAAAATGTTTTATTATCATGAATAATATTTTGTTGTGATGTTACTCTGTGCTGAATATTAGTGCTTTTCCATTGTATATTTTGACCAGCTGTCATGTATAATCAAATTATTTTATTAAAAATGCATTGTGTGTATTGAAATATGATGGAGTATACTATATTTTCTTTACTGTAATAATTATTATTATTATCCTTGTGAATAATAATAATAATAATAATAATAATAAAACTGCACTACAGCACAACATTAGCATGAAACCAGTGCAACATCTTGCAGTAAATAAGTTTAAAAGAACTTGGAAAGACATTTTTGCAATGGCATATACTTTTAAATAAAACAAAAAAAAAAATTTCCCTTGTTCCAGTCACTATGAAAAGATTGAACACCTTATCCAAAGACCTTTACATGGAGCAGAGCAATAGAGCATTACCTAAATGGCCAGAGATGGAATCTGAAATACACACGTATACATCAAATTCCATGTTGGACTATAACAAACAGGGCAAAACGTCTCATGTTATGTGAGCGACACTGGCACAATATAGACACATTTCTCCTTGAAAAGAAGACTGATAGTAAGAAAAGAAGTCTGAAGAATCCACATTGGCCCAAATTTTATCGTATGAGTCAACATCTTTCTCCTATACCTTTCAAATGACTTGTGCAATAATATACTGCACATTGTATTGCATTAAATCTGTTACTGACATTACAGTACGCATTTATATAAATAATTTTATTCAATATGTTGTATCTGTATACAACCAACAAACACAAACTGTACAGTGCAGACAAACTCTTTGCATATATGTATGTAAAGTTAGCAGTACATACCAACAGTTCTTGATACACATGGCCTACTACATGCAATTCTTCAATGCCATCCTCTTCCCATGCAACAGATGATACAAACAAATCAAAGGCTGAAACTAAAGCAAGTAATGACGGCCTTCCATGTCAACATCTCAACATGTTAGGAAAATAACTGTTCAAAGACAACCATTCATAGGTATAAACACCACCACATACAACCTGTAAATAACAACGGAAAAAAAAAAATCGAGTTGTACATGTACACACCAGTCATTTACAAAAATAAATTCAGCCTTCATTTAACCAGTCATCTGGTTTGCAGGGCCAACATAGCCCAGCATGTAGAGTTTATTGGTTACTGACTAAAGAAGTATTTTCATGTGGATGAAGGGCACCAGCCCTAAACTGAATTAAAACATTATACTCAATTTCTTTAGAGGCTTTACTACAGTGTATAACAGCATTAGTGCAGACAGGTATTCAGCTATAGCTAATGTGCTTCAGTATCTCCTAAAAATCAACGTCTACAGATTAATAAATATCAAAATGAATCAATATATTTGCAATTTAACAGCATAGCTTCAGTCCTTTATGTCTATTATGAAAATCGCTGAAGCAAGAAAAGTTTGGTTTTAATTCTGCTGATTGATTCAGAAAATCTGTGATAGAATATACATAATCAGATAACGTCTCTAAACGAAGGTGAAAGAATATTTTCACTTGTAATTGGTGAATAGCATCATTTTATAGTATGGTGTCAATTTTATTTGGAACTAAATACAAATGAGGTTAAAGAAACAAAACAGTTCACTCTCCTTTTCTAAACTTTGGTCCATGAAACAAATACATGCTGGTTGAAATCTATCACTGATGCGTTTTTTTTTTTTTTTTTTAAGTAAATAAGAAATAAACACTGAGTCTGCTCCAACTGCCAGAGATTATTCAAAAAGCCGGGAATTATCTCCTGATTCTGGAATAAATCTGTAGTCACAGTGAAAAAAATGTTAGATATTATAATTTTCTTGTAAGACATCTTTGTTACTAATGTATAAAATTCTCAAACTGAGAAACTGAAAGATTAATATTATAAGCAAACTGGAGAAAATATGAAGTCAATTGAATATGCTACTATTCCTACTCAGTGTGGACTGATGGTGAGGCACCTTTAACCCAGCAATGACTGGGTACATGTTTTTGCATGCTGGGTTAGAGGTCTGCACAGGCACAAACTAGGCCAATATGAGAAGTACTCGACTCTGCATGCTGAGCTAGGTAAATCCTCTCATATACATCGTAATGGCTAGTCATTAAAAATTAGGTCTCGTTTTTATTTTATACAGTGAAAACATTGTAATATAAGGTATCTCTTGCATTGCTGCTGCAAGAAGGTAACACAACACTAACCTTGCCCATGCTTTGCTGAACAAAATAAGGATGCAGCCAGTAATAATGGCATCTACTTACATCCAGCCGTTCTCCACGTTGACTAAAGTAGACATTTCGTAAATGGCTGCTACCGGGCCCGTTCAGCTGCCACAAGCATAGCCCATTGTTCAGAGAAGTCAGCGTGTGATAAATGGGCTGGGATCTACAATGGACCTACAAGGCCTATAGATATTCCTAGAGCTCTTGCTCTAAAACGAAGAGTAAGGAAAACAGAATACAGTTTCCTGTTTATTGGGCGAGGCGAACGTCTCCGCAAGGGCAATAGGGGTGTGATATGTATACACCACTCATGAAGCACTCCAGACATGTCGCTGCCCTTTGTACTGAATGCCATAGGCATATTAATGTTTCCTTAGCGCCAATCTTAGGAACAATTTGACCAGCCGGCAGCTTCTCTTAATCAGTGAGATCAATAGTGAAGCACTGATAAGAATTACGTTATCTTTTATAACACGAGCCATGGGATTTCATTATGCTGTATAGTATGTGTTGGTGATTATGATTTCGAGTTAGTGTATGTGAGTATGAATGAAAAATATCTAGTGAAAATGGCAAAAAAAGAGAGAGAGAGAGAGAGAGAGAGAGTAGGGTGAGAAGATTGAGAGATGGATAAGAGGATGAGAGCATGTTTAAGGGTATAAAGGATCACAGTCCATTTTTGTAAAAGCATTTTACCCAGATCATAGCTAGTGTACTGCGGTATAGAAAATATATTTGAATAATATGGATTCTGCTGCAATTGGGCTCAAATGTGAAACTACATGTAAACGGCAGGCAAGCTGTCACTTGGGACTGTGAGTTACATCATTATTATGGATTGTCACAGTTACAGAGCATATTGAAAAGGCATTCCATTTCTGGTAGGGCATTCATTGTGAATCTATCCAATTGTCCCTCCTCACAGGTTACTTGGACTCGGACTTCTGGAATCGATTCACGAGTGACGAGACATGTTGAGAGGAGGTGAACTGGGCGGTTTGCCTGAACCTGACCCGCGAAGGGAAGGGAGTCTTTCTGGCCGGGGAAACCATTACAAAGTGTCAGCATGGATCCTCGGGTCCGGCTATGTCATTTTGGTCGGCTTGCTGACTGGTTTTCCGCCGTTCATTACCGCAGGCTCACTTGTGCTTTTACTGGGAGGCACTCCTGCTTTCTGGACGGTTTCTCCAACGTCATGCAACGACGGCTCCCTGTACATAGCGACTGCAGGGAAAGTGAGGACAGAAATACCACGTTACAACCAAGGCATACACCTCATTACACTCACAGCACCACCACATACAACCTAGCACAAACTCTCACAGCACTTCAGAATTTAATAGTTGCTTCACAGCAGCTATCAAGGAGATAATATAGAACATGTGCATATTCCTTCACGCCTACACTCGGCATATTGTTTACCGGTGAAAATTACAAATGAAAGCATATATCTGTGTTTCACTCTTTTAGTGAGTTCAGTTTTTTGTGTATAATACTCAATAGACAAAGTCACTAATGCAGCACAGCAAAAATAAATCACTGATAGTCTAACACCATTTATTAACTTGCATTTCTAAATAAATCATATAGTCATTATTAACAGCCTAGCTACATTTAATTCATAACACAACTGAGAAAAAAAATCTGCTTTTCAGAAGAATCATTTAGTACAGTAAGTTAATATAATTGTGCCTAATTGCACTACTAACGGCAATTTCATACTTATAATCAAAAAAGTTTTCAGAACTTGTGATGAGCCACGGAATGACCCAACAAATTATGCAAAATTAAGCAATGTAACTATACAGAAACGTTAGTATCCATTATCCACATTCCCTGTTATTACTAAATTAACTATAACTTTAGCTATTTCTGTATGTCGTTATCATTTAAGTGAGAATGAATAATGTAACAGCCTAACATCACTACTAAGTGCTCTGCACTTTCTAGTCAGAACAAAAAGATAATTATTTGTCACAGAGCCACCCGCTGTCACTGATATAAAGAGTTTCTCTGGCGATCCACATAGTACATAGCTGTCCTGTTTTTACTTTGGAATAAATGTGGATTGTAGAATTTTGGGTCGCGACAGTAGTTCACTCATTATTTCATGTTTAAATAATAGCTACGCATCAGACTTGGGGAGGAAAGCCAGCAGCTATAACATTGTTGTGAACCATTAATATTTGACAGCATACTTATGCAGGAGCACACTTTACAAGTGCACCAGTGAATTATGGATCAATATAAATGACATGTCACTGCAGAAACGACCATAATTTATCCTACAGTTGGAAGCGGTACTTAATAGTGGGATTATAGGCAAGTCTGTCATGTTCGCATATGTTCTGCATGCAGCTGTGTGACACCCTACCAAGCCTGACTAACCAGTAGGAGCATCGCGTGTGTGGATGTGTGTGTGCAGAGGTAGAACTTCCTAGGTTGTACGTTTCCAGGTTTTATGTGCATATGTAGATGTGCATGTATTTATTAGTATGGTTACATGTAAACAATGTTGATTATCCATAAATCCATTTTCTATATATCCTTTTGAGGGTTGCAGGGGGTCTGGAGATCATTCCTATTAATACTTATTTCCCAATGCTTAGTAGGGCTTTGCTCCTCAATATGAATTACGGTTGTTTCTTCCATCGTGCACCATTTATACTGATCAGAGATTAGATGATAGACCGACAAATAGATGCCACAGTCTTATATAAAACTGTAGATTTACCTTCTAATGGCTTGGGCAGAAAATGAGCAGCTGGTTTGGTTTTCTTTACTCGATTTCCTTTCATGGCTTGGCCCTCCTTATTGAGACCCAGGAACCAAGCTCTGCCAGACTCCTGCTGTCTGTACAACATGGACGAGTAGATCACGTAGTAGTTTTCAAACACCGACTCTTTGAACTTACATTCTGGTGTGAAGAGCTCCTGCAAAACAAAAACACGTAAATTATTTGACCGTCCCATTTGTGTCTGTGCCTTTCCTGTACTCTTAAACTGATGTTCATTTCTCCTCATTTGCAGTTTCAGGCACTGTGCATTTTTAAGGGTACTTAAAAGATATGCATGAATCCAGTGCCAGTGCATTTTTAACTGGTCATACATTTTGCTGTTATTGCATTGTGGGTAAAAAGGAAGATCCATATATTACAGTATATGCAAGGGTGTGTTACAAGTAGCAGCAGTTATAAACACCCCTTTCATCGGCTAGTGGTACGATCCAAAGTGCATTTACAGTTTAGGTTTAACTAGCCAGGAGATTTGAGTGATGTTGAAAGCAGCAGTACTTAAATACACAACAGTGTGTGTGTTGGGTGACAGATCATTTATATAATCAATTTTTATCTTTTATTTTGCACAGTATCTTTAAAGTATGCCTGATTACATGTCCCTTGAAATTAATTGTGATTATCTCAGTAACTATATTTCATTAGCCAACAATATATACAAAATAGGTTGAAAACTGGAAAAAATAACATTCATCCATCCATTTTCTGAAACCGCTTAATCCCAACTGGGATCTCAGGGGGGACCAGAGCCTATCCTGGGAACAATGGGTGCAGGCAGGAACCAACACACCGCAGGGCACACAATCACACGCACACAACTACAGGGCCTATTTACTGTAGACTCACCAATCAACCAGTCCTACACACTTTTGGACCGTGGGAGGAAACCCAAGTGAACAGCATGCAAACTCCACTCAGAAAGGACCTGGGTCTAAACCCAGGACCGTCTTGCTGAGAGGCAGCAGCGCTAACCACTGCGCCACCCAGAAGATAATACTTACGTTCAAATTATAATTTTCAAGTATCTATTAATGGTATATTTAACACACCCCCCAGTATCACAAAACTGTGAATTCACAATTGTCAGTTACACATCTTTCATTTTGCTTCTTTTACACATGGGTTGCATGAGCTGGTCATGTGCTAAAGTGAAACTGTCTGCCTCAAGGATTTAAGTCTCCTTTTTGTCTCCCTGGGAAACAAATGCCTTACACTGAGGCTAATGTACAGATTCCTGGTTGGATAAGGATATAAATCCAACCAAAGATTTTGCTCCAGCCAACCAGTTAAGTTTAAAGAGTCCAGTCACAGAATGCTCAACTGGTTGGTTGAAATAAATCTGCATTTGTACTTTCTAGACATGAACTTTCCACCTTTGCCATAGTCTATCAGAAGGTGTTGAGCATGTAAACTATAGTTTGTAACGTTATATACTTAGATAATGTTATGTAGTTAGATAATGTCATAAACATATGCTTATACTTGCATGAAGGCATTATTAGCTCTTCCAGACACTAAGGAATTTGAGACAGCACTGGGAAATCAGAAGGTTTTGCCAAGCAAAATATAGCTATGAAGCCAATACACATATTTAGAATGTAGGTTTGCTTGCGGTTTTAAACACCTTTCCTTTTAAATACTTTTGCTTGTACCTAGACGGGATTTCATAATTTGGACATGGCGACGGTATGGATCTATTTTGAACAGAATATCACCCTTGCCAACTGCCTTCAATACTATCATGCGTCACGACCAGCAACAGAAGGGAATCGCCGCTTTTTCACTGGAAAACCCAGACAAGGTGAAGGGGTCACATATATTTTTTTTTTTTCCAATTAGAAAATTAGTGACTCACTCCTTGACTTGCCATCAATTCATTAAATTTCTCAGTAACGCTTTACATTAAGTGGACCTTCATAATGCATTCATTATGCATTCATAGAACATTTAGTGCACCTTCATAATGCATTCATAGAACATTCATAAGAAGCATGCAAGTATATATACAGTACATTAATAACAAACATTACATGATTATACAATTATAATGATTGTTATTATTATATAATGCTTGTTATTAATGTATATTACAGCTGTTAAGGGATGTTAGAATGTTAAGGTATACATACATGATGTTTATGAATGTTTTATGAATATTTAATGAATACATTATGAAGGTGTAATGAACGTTTCATGAATGCCGCAGAGATGTCATATGAACTGAAACATGCTTGATTAACATGTCTTTTACCTTTATGGTCGATAAATTTGAATTAGGTGAATAATGATGGAGTTGTAAACATTCTAATAAATAGCAAGACAATTCTATACAGAATTCTTGCACATACTGTGTAAACAAAGCCAATGTACTACTGAAGTAACATCTGCAATCAAATCTAACTGCAGAACACTTGGGATGAAAACTGAATTGAGCTTTTAGCTCTGAATGGTAATGCAGGTACTTATGTTAAACGTGACTCAGAAAAGTCCGCAATGGGAAAAAAAAGCACTAAAAGAGTGTAATGCCGTGGATGGAGCCATAACGGCAATCCTACGTCCTGGCAGCTGTTCTGTCCCTGGCAAACTTATAGAATGGGCGGCCGGTAAAAACAGCTAAATGCGGAGCTTAGTCTGGCATCTCAGCTAAAAAATTAAACAAGGGAAATGCCTGTTTTTAGTATATTTTATTACTTATATAATTACTTTACGAGCAACAATTCCTCTGCATCTGCCTTGTGAAATAAAGACCTCTCTCATGTTATTAAGCAATGCACATATATACCCCTTTGTGCTCTGCTGCCATATTGACACATGACTGACTCTTTGTAGGCAATATGAGCATTTAAATAAACAATTAAAGCAATTCTCTCTGTCTAGAATATTCGATCAAACTGAAGTTCTCCTGGCATCTCTGCCAGGTGTCTGCCAACCTAGTGCCCCCATTTGCATGGTCACTTCCCCTCAGACCCTGCCTAAGTATGGATAGATGGATGGATGGATGATTCAATTCACAGATCAAGAATCTTTTTAATTTCCTTCTCAACCATAAATAATGTTGTATGGACCATATGAAATTCAGCCTGGTTCCACAGAGGAAATTTAGCTGCATGAACAAAAAAAGTACCATTACTCTGTTTCCCCATCTTTGTAACAGTGCGATCCCTTCTCTGTCCATTTCATGCATCTCAGCCTACTTGGAATGTGCAATCATAATCGACCTTGGACTGTAGCAGTTATTCAGGCAGGTATAATAACCTTCTTCTATCTCCTCCTCTTCTATGGATTAGGAAAAAGTAGGTGAAGCATTTCCAAATTGG
>JAABNX020000001.1:42791753-42814448 GCA_015163995.2 Mormyrus lacerda | reverse complement strand
GAGTTTTTTTTTTTTATTAATTCTGTTGAAGCATGGTTGAAAAGCAATGTCTGACTTTTATTTGTTAAATTTCATAGGATTTTTATTTATTATTACTTTTGTCAGATTAAAGTTATTTCTGTGGCCATTGTGAGTTTTTCTTTCATTGACTGAAGGGTACCAACAATTTTGTCCACGTGTGTATCTTTAAGTCAATAAAGCTTAATCGTTTTATTATAACAATTGTTCACAGACAGTTATATACAGGCAGTCCCCAGGTTACGAATGAGTTCCATTCCAAAAACCTGACTTTAAGTAATTTGAACAATAATAATACAGGTAACTACATGCGGCACTCAAGCTGATGAACCACTGAAACTGTGCAATGATTGCACAACTGTCACAAAGTAGTGTGCGAGTTCGTTATTACAAACTATTGTATTTAACCCAAATTTTTAATAGAATAGGCTATTTATTGTAGTCAGTATGCGTTGTCCATACTGTAAGTCAGATGTTCTTAACTTGAGGACTGCCCGTACGTAGAACTAATGTATGTATGTAGAACTAATGTTGTTGAATGATTTCTTTGTTTTGTTTGTTGTCTATATAAGTTGCAATGTTATTGTATGTTTGTCAGTGAACCAATACGTGGCCTATTTAGCTTTGCTTCTAAGGTATGCTGTAACCTTGTATGAGATATAAGTGTTACCTGTGAGGTTATTCTGACAGAAACATTTTAATTTTCTTTAAGAGACAATTTGTCAAGTCTCTATGCATATTTTACACATACGCTTTATTGTGCAAATTTGAAGCCTTATAACCCACTTTTCACAGTATGTTCTTGGTAACTTGTAAATGTTTCTTTTTGGCACTTAGCATACAGGTGGAAGGTCACCCCAGTCACAAACTGTTTAGGCTGCTACAGTCAAATGTTTCATGAGATTTGTCAAATGTTTTATGTGTTATATATTAATTCCTTATATTTTGATTGTTAATTTGTGTCTTACCACGGCTGCTTCAAGAGGCTTTGCACACAAGCATTTCACTCGCAAGTATAGTACCTGTGTACTGGTGACAAGTGATGTGACAATGACAGTGATTTGATTTTGATATGTAATTAAATAGTATTTTTTTCACATTTAATATGATTATGGCAGCTCGGTGAGTAATAGCCCTACCTCACATGTGCAGGGTTAGGGATTTGAATTGAATCCTGCCACTCTGAGTACCTAGACTTTGTACAACTGCCTCCATGTACTGTTGAATCCTGCCACTCTGAGTACCTAGACTTTGTACATGTGCCTCCATGTACTGTGGACTCCCACAAGCCAGAGGTTGGGACTCGAGTCTCTGAGTCACAACTCAATTTGGACGCAAGTCACACATTTGATGAATGTGATTCGGCTCAGCAAAACTGATGGAAAGACTTGAACTCAGTTTGGACCTGAAGGCAGTGACTCGAGACTTGGACCCGACTTGGACCCCATGACTTGAGGTTATAGTTCCCCACTCTGGATTCCATAACGTTAATTTTATAATTTCAGCATACATCAATTCTCTGTTGTCTGCATTTTCAGTTAGCTGAATGCAAGGTCTCCTGAGATAGTTTGTTGGAAAGGTGCATCACTCTGCCTACACACAGACATAAAAACTGTGTGAGGAGAACCATGAGTGGACACTCTCTTTTTAATCTATCTCTACCTATAAAGAACATTTCCTACGATGTACTGACATGGAATTTTGCTGCAGGAAGCTTTAATCACTAAAAGTAAACAAACTGACATAGGTAAGTACTCAAGGTACATGAGTCACAACTCCACTTGGGCTTGAGTAACAAATTTGATGACTTGTGGCTTGACTGCAAAAATCATGAAAAGACTTGGACTTGACTTGGACTTGAGGGCAATGACTCGACACTTGACTTAGACTGCAACGTTTTGACTCGAGACTTAACTGAGACTCGCCAAGGAATGATTCATTCCTATCCCTGCCACAAGTTAACCTGTATCTACATTTCCCAGAGTGTATATCTGTATGCATGTATGTGATAGACAGGCATTCTGTCCAGGTCATACCCCAGCCCCATGCCTTATGATGACCAGGCTTAATATTATTAAGTCAATCCTGTTTCAACATGTAAATCACTCAGTCTCTGAATAATAGCTAAACTCCATTGTATAATTATGAAACTGCTTAACACAATTTATAATCAGACAATGATGTAATGACTAAATGTTATGCAAAATCTATGTAAAAGCCAACGATCCATAAAGTTTCCATATTGCTTATTCCTTGTAGGGGCACATTAAGCCTGGAGCCTTACATTAGACATATTAAAAAGAAAAACATCTGCCACACATTACATAATAGCAACTAAGACTGAGCTTAGCATAGGCAGCTAAATTGAGTGTGGGTGACAAGTGATAGAAATGCCTTAGTGTACTATCAGGTGTCTAACAGAGCAGAAGCGTAATAAATATTGGCATCAGTCCACTGTTTTTCGTATCTGCATTAAGGAAAAACCCAATCGTGCTGTTATCTTTTCTAAAGAATGCATTTACCCACTACGTCAATTCATCTTTCAACCACTTATCTCAGAAAGGATAGGGCACGGATACACCCTGCATAGGAAGCAAGTTAATCACAAACCAATATATCCAATCACCAGGGGTATTTTAATGCACAGGTTTACCCGAGCTAATGCCCAGGGGCCTCTGCTAAAAACTCTTACCAGCTTATGGTCAACATTTTACCAAAATTTTTCTCAAATGTGATCAATTCTAATACACTGGAAAAAAAGCACCAAAACATTATATTAGGGGTATGAAAAATATCTCATCAAATTTATGACACTAATCCTATATGAAACACTAGAACCGGCTAATTTTGAAAATTGGACTACATCAATCTAAGTAAATACGTAATGGTGTATTCTACTAAGCTATCAAATCTTCTAGGTCAATCCTCCTCACAGGATAATCTCTTACTGATTTTAACCAGCATTTAATTTAAGCCTTTACATTAACATATATGAAGGCATCCCGCCTGTGTGAAAATTAATGTTACTGAAATTAGGGAAAAATATATTAACAGAAAAACACTGCTCCTGAACATTCCAAAGTGAATTTTTTAGAGGTAGATATGGAGAAAGTCACGCTGCATTTGTTGTTTATCCTCTGGCCTGGTTTTGTTGCCTTCATGTGACGAACAGATGATCTAACCTCAGTGAGGAAATGCATCTGAGCTTCTTAACACAGCTTTTGCAGAGCATTTGCCATAGCAAATGGAACTTATATATGAGCCAGAAAGACTCACTTTTATTGCTGAAGTGAATACAATATTAGATTCTGCTAAATTTCAGTGGTAATTACACATCAAACTTTGACTACTTCAAGTAACATTTCTTGAAAATATGATATCTGGAAACTACATATTTCAGCATTTCTTGTACGTGGTACAGTATGGCAAGAAACACCAACCAAACACCAATTGTATTCGTGGTCCACAAACCTACTGTAATATACATAGTTAAAAAAAAATATATATATATATTTAGCTTTACTATGGAAAGGTATATTTCTGCTATATTTCAACTCCTTATAAAGATAGCTAGTAAAATATCCCTTGACCTTACAGCAGTAGCAAAAGCAGAAACACAACTGACTACTCACTGATGTGTAGAGGTGGCCTTCTCCGTTCATGCCGATGTATAACCCCGTCTTTACGGACTGGATGGCGACAACTCGAAGGCCCACAGGGATGAGGTTGAACAACGCTATAAACCAAAGTGGCATGCTAAGTCAACATATCTTAGCAAAACTCGTCTGAACTATTAAGGTAATGTAGTGTTACCCTGAAGAAAAAAACAAGACCAGAACAGAAAATACATATTGCCTGTTGTTGGCCCTGCCATTTGAATACATTATGTAAGGACTATTGTTCTTTGTATTAATGAGCAATCATCCTGACAGGAAAACAAAGCAGAGCTGCATGGCTAATTTGAATTACAATGAACCAACCTGTATTAACCTGGTAAGTGCTTGCATGTGTGTCTTTCCTAGCGGAATAAAAATATATAATATGGTTTTGAACAGATAGTAATGGGCTGGTTCCCCTTGTTCACTGTAAATCTGTTGTTCAAAAAATAGTTACAGATATACATTTCTACCCCAACAGTAATAACTAAATACAGGCAACACATCATCTACCATAAATAGTACAATATACATAGACTATAATATGGGTATGAAGCTGTACAGGTTGTTTTGATTATAATTTAATAATTTGATTGTAAACTGAGTTGATGTCTAATAAGCACATATAAGTAATAGGTATTTTTATACATAAAAGATTACAAACAAGGCAATCATAGTCCAAAGTCCAGGTTGGACACACCTGTGAGTCTGTTCATAATGCAGGCCACTGTCCATGTTTGATATATTGTGGTAAATGGTGCAAGAGATGTGACAGCACCAAAGAATGTGTCATTGTCCTAACATTTGTGTGTAGTCATACACATCACAACATTTGTGTGTAGTCGTACACATCACAGTAACTTGAATATAACTGCAGTTGCACCCAAGTGTGCAATTCGTCCGTCCAAAATTTTAATAGTGTGCGATTCTTCTGCTTTTTTCTTGTTCTGCTAATTCTATTTTTAATGATTAGATTCTCTGCCAAGTGATTTAAATAAAAAAATGTCCAACCAGGTTTATAGGTACTTACTAAACTCCAATATATGAATATTTCTTGTACCATCCTCAGCTACTTCCTCAAGTAATTTTGGTCATCAGACACACACACAAGTGTTCATATACTTTGAAATGTAAACAAATACATTCAGCGGCATCCTTATATTTAAGTTTGACTGTAACACATCAATGCACTATGCAGCATGGTGGTCCTGCGTATTTGAAATACACACAAATACAAATACACAAGTAAAGCTAATACTTACAAGAATTACTGCTGTCATCCTTAGTCCCATCCAGAGATCCATCTGTGTTCATCTGCAAGTAGTATCCTTGCCTGCAATATAACCTGGTCACTATACCCTTGAGCTGGGGATCTGAAAGAAGAAATTGTAAACTGGTAAATGAGACTAGATTAAAAAAAGATGAAGGTTTTACATGTTACAAAACATGTACATTTGTACAATAGTTTCAGTTCTCCACTTCATGTCAAATATTACCAGAGCTACTGCAAAATTGTTGTTTTATTATTACACAATACTTGTATGATTATTGTCTTTATGAGAAGATATTGCAAGCTCATTTAAATTAAGCTGCTTTTAGAAATTTTAGACAGGATTTGGATTTTTACAAATTTTACAGTGGTACTCATGAGAAACTCAAGAGCACCCCCTAAGGGTTTAGGATGGAAAAAAGGGGTTACCCATCACCCATATTTTTATTTATCATGTTTTACCATTCAGGAGGGTGTACCAACTCTGCTAACCTAAAACAACCTTCAGGTATTTCTAAGAAACAACAATTTATCACAAACTAAAATACGTTGAAATAAAATACATAGAATTCTTTAGCAAAGATTGTTCTGTAAATGCTGTAAACAGACATCTATCACAACTGATAACAGATCAATAAAATTAAGCAACATCAAGAGTCAAAATCTAATAAGGATTTAGTCTGACTTTATATATTGACTGTTGCCCTCAGGGTTCACAAATCATATTCAAATAAACTGATCATTTACAATAATACAGGTAATTGAAGCAATCCCAGGTAATTTAGAAATGACTCGGATCATTTGAAAAGAAAGGAATTAAAGACAAAATCCACACAATTTGAGCAAATCCTAAGGGTACATTTAGATCATTAAGTCAGTCATGAATGGCGAGAGATTCTGCCCAGGCTCATGTATCCATCAGTATTCATCTGTTGCCATGGGCTGATTTAGTTCACCGGACAGTTTTAATAGATCAGCCTTAGAAGTCATCTAAGGTTGCTTATCTGTTTTTGAGTAACTGGCTATATTAATGTTAATGTCAAATTTAGCCTGACTTCAAAACATTGTTTAGTGTAGAGCATTAAAACATGCAGCCACAAAATAATGAATCACTGTGCTGTGGATTTTAGCATTCGATACATTCAGCACGAATACTAACTAAGCTTTTATCAATATGCATTAATAAAATGCTGCTGCCTGCATTTCAAGCAATCTTTGACTGTAATATATTACAATTACAGTTTTTATCACATTTATCAATCACTTTGATAAATAGTTACTTAAAGCCCGTTATTTGTTTTGAGTGCAATTCAAATGAATTTGGAGGCGAATGGCAATAGGGTATCAATGTGGGAGACATGGGCTTTGAAATGGCTTCCCGGATCTGCATTTGGCTGGCTGTGCATTTCTCAGTGTAGAAGGCAGCTCTGGCGGCAAGGAGATTTTCACCAGCCTTTCATGTAGGTTGGCTCTTTATAACGTCTTGCTTAATCATGAGCAGTCAGTGTATGGTTTTCAAAGGAAATGTGAGCCACTGCAAGTGAAGTTCTTTCAGGCAATGTTATGCAATTTTTAAAATAAAAATGGTGGATAAGTGGCGTGCAATTCTTATTATTTTACAGGATTTTGCCCTACCTATTGTGCTAGCATTGAAATTGCCGCCTTTAACTTTTTGAAAACTATTCATATTTGGCAAGATTCGTGCTTCTGAGGTTTTAAACCTGAGACTGCTGTTTTAATGGTCTAGAGAAGCAGTTTACACCGCTGTATAATTAATCCAGTGTGGATAAATATTGGATAATTCTCAACAATGTATCATCAAAGGATAGTGTGCATGAGTTCTAACATACAAATGGTTTCTTTATTATCCTGAAAGAATGAAATAAAATTAGCACTTTACTTGTTAAGAATGATGTATATTGACAATGACGACTAAAACGTACGATGGAAGCAGTAAATAAAAAATGGAAAAAAGTTCATTTTGCTTAATTTGAAACAATAAAAATGCTTCTGCAAACAAGAATCGATCCGAACAACATATATTACAGCATATCTTTTCTAATAACTGAGTGCAGTAATATATGTTTAAACAATATCTTGATTATATATTATTGACTAAGACTGATTTTGAGTGCAGAATGTTTAACAAATGAATTTAAATCTAATAAACAAGAATCAGAATCTTACAGTTACCCATGGGCGTCGCTGTCATTAAATCTGAGGGGGACGTGTCCCCCTCACATTTCATGATTATTCGTTTGGACCCCCCCACATTTAACCTAAAATAGTAGTATTATGCCAGTGTGTCCCCCCCACATTCAAAATGCTTCTGACACCCCTGCAGTTACCCCTCACATTCAGGAGGGTAAGGCACAGAAAATCCCCACAAATCTGCCAATAATAGTTTGCCTTATTATTCAAAATGCAAAAGTAATGCACCGAAAAGTGAAAAGTTACTGCGAGAAGCACGAGATTCCATAAGACCATAAAGTCTTAATCAATGGTGTAGGTTTGGTTTCAACATTGGTAGAGATAGATCGCCCTGAACCTCCAGCCCCCTAAACACACGTGACACCTGCTATAATGTCCCTACAATCCATACTCAAATATGTGTATGTCCTTGCTTTTAATATTGAAGATGTAATATGCACTTATATTGACACATATTGAACAACACTGATATTTATACAGTATAGTCCTATTAGGTGATTCTACAGTATATGATCCACATAATTCTCAGTAATGTTTATAAGGCTATGCTTGGCTTATGCCTCATCTGCGAGTTTCTGCAATCTTTCAGCAAGCTCCAAAAACATTCCCGTTTAATTGTTATATATAGTTAGGCCTAAACTTTCATCAGACAAAGTCCCTTTGGCCTAATTAAATCTAAAATGGGTGTAACTAAGACATGTCTCCTTAGATATGATCTTTGAATGTCCGAAGGAAATGGAACACCAGACTTCATCTGAAGCTAATGCATAGCTAGCAGGTGAAATGGGACAATCGATTCATCCAAGCTAGTTCAAGGCTGGGGTACGCTTTGGATGGGATGGCAGTACAGGTAAGTGAAACAAAATGATATTTCATTTACTCTGTTTCAGCCTCCACCCCTAGACAGGCCATAATGAAATATGTATCATTTGTATCCAGATACTACATTTATAACGCAATTTAACATGGAAATACATACAGTACAATTATATTTGTTGGTCCCAATTCAGGGTTTTCAAGCAACTGAAAATGTCAGAAATGATCATTTGTTTAAGTAGCTTATATACTGGCCAAGCAAATAATTCCAGAAAATAAAAGAAAATGTAGCTCATTGATTTCATACAATTCCTTTTTATGTACATCGGGGTCTTCATGCAAAACATTGAAATAATCTAGCTAATAGAACAATTCACCTTTGCGTGTCAAGTCCCTTTCAAGTCATTAAACAAATACAGATTCAAACTGCCACATCAGTATCAAGCTTTACAAGCTAAAATGACAGAGCCAAGCCAGCAAACTGCTTACTATGAGTGAGTGAATCTATCTAAACATAAATAAGTCTTTTCATCACTGAGATGCCCAAAAGCACCATACCATCAATGTTGCTGCCAGGTTACAATACCTTGCGTCTCCAGCAAAATCAGTCCTATGCCACTTAAGCCACACGGCAGAAGTGATTCCCTTTAGACGGCTGGTTGCTTTTTATTCTCCGAAGCAAACGCCTTTGTTCCTGACTGGTGTGGTACGCTGTGCTGAGGCCTAGCCCGATGAAGCCCACACATCAAAGGAGGAGATGGAAGAAAGGTACTGAATGCAAATTAAAGTCTACTGATTTCAGAGGTTTCTTACATATGCGGGTATACACACTGATCAGTCATAACATTAAAACCAACCTAATATCCTTTAAGTCTACTAAGTTGCGAGGAGGAGCCTCCATAGATTGGACTTGTTTGTCCAGCACATCCCACAGATGCTCGATCGAATTTAGATCTGGGCAATCTGGAGCCCAAGTCCACACCTTGAACCCTTTTTCATCTTTCTCAAATCATTCATTCAAACAATTTTTGCAGTGAGGCAGGATGCATTATCCTGCTTAAAGAGGCCACCGTCATTGGGGAATACTGTCGCCATGAAGGGGTGTACTTAGTCATTAGTGGTACGTGTCAAAATAATATCCACATGAATGCTAGAATCCATGGATTTCCCCGCAGAACATATGCTTAGAACATCACACGGACTCCACTAGCTTGCCTTCCTCCCATAGTGCATCCTGGTGCCATCTCTTCCCCAGGTAAATGACATACATACCCAGCCGTCCTTATGATGTGACAAAAAACATGACTCATCAGACCAGTCTACCTTCTTCTGATGCTCCATGGTCCAGATGTGACGATCATGTGCCTTCGGCCGTGGACAGGGGTCAGCATGGGTATGTGGTCTGTGGTTACACAGCAAGCTCTGATGCACTGTGTGTTCTGCAAGTAGCTCTCCTGTAGGATCGGACCAGACAAGCCAGCCTTTGCTCCCACGCGCACCAATGAGCCTTGGGTGCCCATGACCCCATCACTGGTTCACAGGTTGGCCTCCCTTGGACCACTTTTGGTAGATACTGACTACTGCATATCAGGAACACGCCACAGGACCTGTCTGTCTGGAGATGCTCTGACCTACTCGTCTAGCCAACACAATTTGGCCCTAGTCAAAGCCGCTCAGATCCTAGCACTTGTTAATTTTTCCTGCTTCCAACAAACCAACTTCAAGAACCAACTATTCCCTTACCTAAAATATAATGGCACCCTTGACAGATGCCATTGTAACAAGATAATCAATTTTATTCACTTCACTTGTCAGTGGTTTTTAATGTTATGGCTTATCAGTCTGTAGTAGGTATGCAAATGAGGATACACAAGGAGTTATGTATGACTTAAATAGGAACTGAATTCATATTTGAGCCTATTACACCACTCACCTATTATACCTTATTCTACCTTATCTCTAGCATTAATCTGATGCTTTGTGTATGTATGATCATTTTTTAAACAGACTGATTTAGATAATCATGACTCTGAATATAAACCTTCAGGTTGCCCCACGTCCTTGACCAAATCAAGCAGCTAGAAGATGGATGGATGGATGGTTATATTACTGTACAATGTTAACAATAGCAGTCGCAGAGGGTATCCTAACATTATACAAAGATGACTTGAAGCATACAATTTAGTGTATATGTGCATTTCTGAGGCTGACATAATGCATACAATCTCCATGGGTGAGAATCAGCAGGGAAACATGTAGGGTAGATTTCCCTTATCATGTGATGAGAAGCAGTGAGATTAATTCCTGTCACCGTTCCCTAACGGATTAAATGTACTAATTGTAACACAGACTCTGCCAGTTCAAGATAAATAACATGTGGTCTCAATTTCTCCTTGGTCCTCAACTATATTTTGTGCATCTATAAGATTAAACACTGAATTAATATAAATGCTAGAAAGCCTTTTACGATTAGGCTTATTTCTACTTTAATCATATTATTTGGTGCATATTGAGTCTGTTCTCACTGTCCTGCACATTCTGCTCACCCGCTGCTAAAGGGATTTCCCATAGATCCCGTATATCAGGTGGCATCTTGAAAATGTTCACACGAAATCACTGGATATGACATATACAGCTACTTCATGTGTGTGCCGTCCGTGTTTCCAGTTTACCCAGAGAAAAGTGCGATCCCCTGCATCACCATAGAAACCACACCCTGAGTATCAATAGCATTCCAACCACTTTTTTGTTTGCGTGTTTGTGTGCACACAACAATAAGAGTTCCCTCCCTGTAGCACAATTGGGGCTGTTATAGGACCCCCCCCCATATACAGACTCCCAAAAGGCAAAGCTAACCATTATACAGAAAGGACACGCTCTGCTGCAAACAGCCGCAGCAGACATAAACATAAGACGGGACTGACCCACTTTCACCATTTCTGGAATACAAGAGGGGCTTTTCCAGTCTAGAAAGGAAAAACACCTCCCTCACCTTCCTGTTTCCATGGAGATATGCCTGCATTTACATATCTGATATTTATCAACACAGATTCTGCTTTATATTTGTTCTTCCGTTTCTTCTCAACTGCAATTCTGAAATATAAAGTCTAGAATTATTTCGTAAACTGCTCTGTCTTTTCATAATGGTTCCATATTTTAGAACAAAAACAACATGGGGCACATTTTGATTAAGCATTCACAGCTTTCCTCTGAATGCTACATGTGATCTTTCTGGTCTTTGGAATCTAACCGCAATTTCAATTGCCTTCACGTGGCCCCCAGCGATTGCAAAATATTAAAAATAATACCATTTTTAGAAGCCTACAGATTGGAAAAAAAACAACTGCTGTATCCTTTCAACACTGTCATAATTCACCAGACAGACGGCTCCTTTCGGTAGAATAATACGCCATATACAACAATTTACAAGCAAACCAATTTACAGTGAAACATTGTTTCCAGTATCAGCACCTGAGATTATAAAGTGGAACAAAAATTTCACTAAAAACTGTAAAGAAAAGAAATTGTATTTCCAATTCCAGGAGAACTTCTGGGCAATCTATCATATCTAGTCACTACAGAATTCAAGTTTTCTGGACATTTTTGTCAGCGTTACAGAAAGACTGGTGTCTGGCTGTGTAACATTAACTGATTCTTCATTAAAAACGACAGCAATGCAACAGCCACGATTGTTTTAGCTCTGAAAGAAGTTCAGCAATGATAAATGTGATACTAACCAGGCCTACTCTTCATACATTCCTCAGACCAAAGACACCCTTATCTGCTTCATATTCCCAGCTAACAACAGCTAATAACAGAAATGCAAACTACCCTTTTTTCACACTGTATTAATATCCTATAAACAGGGGAGATGCTCGAGATTTTGGGCCCCATGAAAACATATCTTATTGGGCTTCCAACACAGACCCGTCAAATAATGTTCCAAATTGTTTTGGGTCTGCAACAGTCCTATGTTTCCCCACACTTATGGTTTCTCTGCCTGTAAATGTTGAATCCAGATATATTTGCATGAAATTGCCTTTGAAGGTCATAACTAGAACCATTTATATTCCTTAGTACATATCACTGCTTTATTTTACTTCTGCTAGCTATTGTTAAAATGTACCTAAGAATGAATTCTCATGAAAATTCGGATTCAGAAGTAAAGGCCCACAGTTAACTCAAAACAAGCCTTTGAACTTGCACTTCCAATATAATTAGACCCCCATTACCATTTATAAAAAACAAAAAATCTATTTTAATGCTAATTTAGAATTTGTCATAATCTTAACGGTTTAAATTTTTTAGATATAGAACCCTAAAACGTTCAAAACAAAATTCTATCCACCATGAAGTACAGAGCAGTAATAGTCACTGGTTGACCGAAAATGGCCGTTATGCATTTTTACGTTTGTCAATACACCGATACTGTAGGATCATTCATCACTTGCGTTTCTCAACATATTTACTATATGTTTTACTTTTAATTCATTTGAGCAAAAAGCCCCTTCTGATACCTCTCACTAGAACCAAGGTATATATGAGATGAAATATTATTATTGATAAATGCAACTTATCACACCAAGTGTCCTACTGGCAATGGCACTCTTAAAAGGTGTCTTAAAATGTAGATTTTTAAACAAAGCATTACTGCTTTTCCATAATTGACAAAAAAGATTTGTAATTGAAATAGTATATTCATTTTCATCTGTTCTAGTATGGCAGTAGAGTAACATATGAGGTATTGCGGTGAAAAAGATAAATGGCATTTTTCAGTGTTTCGTGTCAGTTTCAACCATTAATACTAACATGTAACATGCGAAATGGAAGAATGCACTTCTTGCAGTCGGCTTGCACCAAAGCAAACATTACTATGCGAACGTAATTAGCACAGCTGTCAGCCTCATCACTGTCAGGTGTACAATCAGCATTACATCTGGTTAATGTCTGTCAAGCACCCTTTCCAAGTGATATTAACTAAACAAGAATCAAATGGAGAAAAATCTGTAAGATTGATTGTTTTGATCACCCAGTACTCAAGGCCAAGTTCTAAGTCAATTCTAACAGTGGTGTAAACCTGAGTATGATTTATACGCTAATCCCCATCATTTCATAAGTGTAATAAGATAAACAGCAACAACAACATCAATAAGCAACAACAACATCAATAAGCAACAACAACATCAATAAGCAACAACAACATCGACAACAATAATTTCTGCAACATGTACAACACCTGCTGCATATTTCATACAATCTCAAAAACAAATAACATTTATTATACCCTAGTATTTATCTGTACAGACATTTCATATAGAAATATAGATTTTGGCACCATCAGACTCAACTCAAGGAATTTACACACATAACTGAAATATTGTGTGAATGAATGGCATTTATTAATCTATTTTCAGGTGGCTAGAGAAAGAATAATTTAAGAATTTATTACTGAGAAGATTTGAGTAACATTCCTAGTTCTAGTAATACTACCAAAATAAGCTATTTCATCTAGAAATGCAATTCGTTATTCTTTAACAATCTCTTCATATAACGTGCAAAATTCACTTTTGCGATTATTCTTGCAAAATCACTGGATTTCTTTGTTATGGAAACTATATCGCACTATTCTATCAAACGTGCACACTGTAACTGTCCCAAGGACGTATAGCCTAACCAGATTATAGTGTAAAATGCGTTATATTTTTCATCGATGAACATCAAAAGGATGTTTAATAAATTGATGTATTTATTTATGCTCCATTAAATTACTTGTGCTCCATTACTTAAAGTACTGATCGTCACACCTTGTCTCCGTAGTCTTCTTTTCCTGAGACCGAAGATTCTCACTTTGGAGAAGATATCGACCAGATTGCCGTTGCAAAGACCCTTATTCTTGCTGGGGCTTTTCCTCCTCCTGTGAGTGGAGGGCCGGTCTATATGCTGCTCCCGAGCCTGCCTCTTTTGCCGGATTAAACCGCTGGCAATCGCCGCTGCCATGTCTCAGAAAACACAGCTGTCCGCCGCCTCAAACAAAGCGTTCAACACAAACAACCACCTTTGTTCGGGTGCTTCACTACTGTCCCATTTTGTCTAAATGACCTTTGATCTATCAGTTAAACAGATTGTTTCCTTTCGATAAAGTCCGAAGAATGCATTTTAAATGCGATATTAAACGATGTGTTTTCATACTTCCAAATGCGTTAACGCCACACTGTTGATATTAATCTTCACCGGGGAAACACCCCGTAGCTGAGTCCCCAAAAACATAAAAAAACAATGAAATGACAGAGAATTACTTATACCTTCACGTTGTTTTTTCGGGCTTTTATTTTAGCAGAATCTTTTTCCATTGGTGGCAAACGGGAACTACAACCAAGAATTTAATTTAAATCCCATATTATCTGATACTTTTGCATCTTCCCACTGTCTCCTCTGTCCTCATCAATCAAGAGGTTTCAGGGCTTGCAGTAAGTGTGCAGTTTGGTGTTAAGAGAAACAGAAATGATTTTAATGTGTGTTTCCCCGTGAAGGACGTCCACTCGTCTTCCAGGTGCGGCTGTCAAATTACGTCGTTTGTTTCTGCTCTCATAGTCAAGTTTATCAATGCGTGTCACCCTTCGTAAAATGGATGACTGTTAGCCAGCGCTCTAATTCATCTTGACAGTGTCCGTCATTTTGACAAGCCATAGGTAAAATCGGAATCCCAGCATCATTTGGCACGCCGTAATAATGCGCTGTAATTTACGCTTCAGTAACTTAATTTCCCCACCAAAAAAGCACGACAATGTTACATCAAATGAAAATGTAATCAAAAAAATGGAAAGCCAAGGTGTTTTAAGGATGACATCTGCCCAGCGTGGCAGCAAGATGCAAGAAAAATAACAAACTTAAGAAGGTCCCCAAGTCCCAAAACCATACGATTTTCGTTTTAAACCGGCCATCAACTATTCCGAAGGTAGCAGGTCCAGCGAGCTAGCACACAATTCCTTTTCCATGCATAACATTTCGCGTGTATTGCACTGACTCTTGCGCTACAGAAAAGAGACACCAGCTTTTCATCTCAGTTTATAGATCAATGCATCCTGCGTATCAACAAGTCTTAACGACTTACTCCTCCTTTGCCATGGTTTCAGGGGAAATAACAGCCGTTCTTCGGTTAATCGCAGTAAAAAAAAACAAACAAGAAAAAACCTTTGTTTCAAGAAATGCACTCTGGTTATCGTGTGAGCTGGTAGTAAAATTCAACACTTGTAAGCCAGCCTCAGCTGTGCAAGACTAACGCCCCCATTCAAACGTGATGATAACAGAGATGCGCTGGGACTGTCACACACAGCACTGGGCGTTGGTAAGGACGCGAAGCGGGGCGATGAAAATAATCGCACACGGAGAGCCGTTAGGGGCTTTAATTCTACGATTATTGTAAAACACAAGCATTTAAAATCGATAATATGGAACCGATTGTGTTTCGTGTGTATATTTAAAGCAGAAATACGTCTTGTATAAAGCCACACGTAACTTTTCCAGTTATAGGATATGGACTTAATAATAATCATCATCTGCATCGAAAAAGAAGCTGAATTTAATCATGTTAATGGAAGAAGGCTTCAATTCGATACGTGCATATTCACACGAATCCAAGAGCAATGCAATAAGCAATCGCAAGCCTATAATAGTTCGACGTTACTATTCATCACAACCTGAAGAATCGGCGGGTGTCTCCATTCGCTTACATACTGTTCCATTTTTAGAGCGAGAAAGATCATTAAAAACTGCGCCCATTGGATATTTATCGATATGATGCATAGATGTATCATAAAACATGACAGCTTGTACGCATTTGAACGGGAATTTGAACTTGACCACGTATTTCAGAAGCAGGGGCAGTGCTTATGTGTGCCGTTTTAAAGCACAACACTACACATGGTCGATGTTTAGGCTCCGCCGAGCGAACTCACAGTCAATGTAAAGCGTTTAACATATTCAGAACTCCGGTCTAAGTAGGCTGATCACGATGCGTTTTAAGAGGCATCCCTACATTTCTTTATGTTTCTCATATTTATATTTCATTCATTTTCGTTTTAGAGATAACGGCTGCTGGAATAAACCCGATGACCTTCACACTACAACTCGATGATACATCGAACCGAAGGTGGATTCTAATTTAAGATTATGATCATTTGAAATGTTCAAAGGCAAAACAGAAAAACTCGAGAGAGCCATCTACCGTTTGTAAGTCATAAAAAAGTAAGCATTTCGGAAAATTACAGCAAGACGTAGAGCTATACGCCGAATAGTCACTGAATAACCTACTATAGTAGGATTGTGATGAAAATGTGTGAAACACCATTGTACTTTCGTTTCGTCGAGCACTTCGGTCTTCCCGATGTTCCACTAACACAATTAACAGTTTATTTCAGACATAAGCCTACCATTACAGACCCAAGACAATTAAATTATTAGGAAATGTCCCTGTCAGCACTGAAAAATGAGATGCGTCTACTATTGCTACTACTACTACTGCTGCTACTACCTCTACTTCTACTACTAATAATGATAATAATAAAATCATATTCATCACATCTTTCATTGAAATTCAATATAAATGTTAGTGTATGTAGCATTTAATCAGGTATATAGGTATTAAAGTCCATATAAAATCACACTGACAGTATTCTTACCTTATCTTACATAAAGCCATATTTAGGGCTGAATTATTGTGTTTCCAAATCAGTGCCTAAAATCTTTATTAATATGCTTAATTATCCGTGCCAATACTTTTAATTTGCACAATTCACAACTACTGTTGTATATACAGTACATAAATACAGAATCAATTTAACACCGTCTCACGTCCACTTTTGAGTTTTCAATGCCGAAATGTGTTATGCCAACATCTGTGAACGCTTTGCAGGTGGCAACTGGTCGTAACGTTGTAGTTACTATTTCTGCCAGTAGTGGACACCATTACCCTAACAATAAATCCGCATAAAAACCACTGACTCATTTCATAGTATTTAAAGTGAATATTTCTTTAGAATTGTACATACCTAATAAAATGTGATGATTTTGCATGCCGTAGATGGCAAAAACATTTACATGTGTAATACTAAATGTACTTTTTCCAAATCATCTATAACAACAGATTTTATATGCAGAGTAATGTAGGTTTGGCTGACCAAAGGAATATAAGTACTTGATCATGAAATATATGGGATGAAAAATTTGAACATGATTTGAAAATTCATACATTAATCTGGGATTTTTCATGGTGACCGTTTCCAAGATACTTGTCAGCTTTCAAATAAGGCTTTAAAATACTGATTCACTAATTATGATTGTTTTTATGCATGCATGCCATGAAAAATAAGCCTCATTAATGACAATTTAATTACTATGGTAAGACATTTCTTGCAGTCAGAGGAATCCGGCTGTCCTCAATACAACCCAAAAATGTTTTGACGGGTAGATGCTGGTGTTACGGTGTCACAATGATTCAACATTCAGCTGTACTATATCTAAGCATTTGAAATAATATAAAGACATTCTAAATCACATATTTTGAGATAAATGTATTCTGATAAAATATGAATAACAATAAGTGGGCCTATAGCTTTTCCATCTATATATTCCATATATCATTATTATTATTATGATTATTATTATTATTAACATAATTATTATTAATAATTATTATTATTATGATTAAGTATAAACAGTATAAAATTTGTGCTATAATTGGTAAGGAATTGTTTCAATAAACCAGTCATAATTATGACAATAAATCTCTTGTAAAAGCAGAGGTTGTGTACCTACCTAGGGCTCTTTTCCTTCTGAATGTGTGCGATTCCATTCTGAAGTCATATTAAGTTCAGGGCAGGAAAGCAACAGTGATGTGAGCTGCACACAATTAGTTTGATTCATCCTCATTTATAGTGTGAAGGCTGCACTAGCAAATAACATTGTTAGCTGACAGCCCGCCCCAAATTGGTCAAATTAATTTGTCCAAGAAGTCGAAGAAACACCCATGCTTATACATATTAAGAGGCTGTGCCTTGAAACAAAAGAGTGACCCAGCTACGAATTAACCACATTCATCAGTCTTTGGTAGGAATTGCAAGACAATATACAATTTGAAATAACTTACCACAAACTACCAATAAACACATTCAACTGGTATTTTAACCCCCCCCCCCCACCCCCATCCATCCATCCCCTGTACCCCAAAGTCTATCCTGGAGAATATGGACACAAGGCAGGGAACAACAGGATGGGGCATGTGTTTTGGATTTGGGGGGGGGGGTTGTGGACTGAAGTACCTGGAAGAAACCCCGCGACAACCTGGGGAGAACGTGCAAACACCACACACATGGAGACTTGAACCCAGAGGTAATCGTGCTAATCACTGCCCCGCCACACTGCCTCTGTTTTAAGGAAACTTCTCATGTAATTCAAAGAGGAATGAAATTACAGCTTATTATTCAAAACAAGACCACAGCGTGAATTCATCTATAGTAAAATTAATTTAAGGCATGCAATAATTACAATACTGAAAGTGAACAATTCCAGTCTACGAATCATTGGGTTTTCCTGTATGAACAAATGGCGAATGGATCTGGATATTTCTGGATATTCCATGTCTTTCCTACATAAGACAACAATCTGACAATAATATGTCATTACAGCAATACCAAAAAGAACAATAGATCATTGTGAAAGACCAGACATCAGAAAAGGCAAAAGCCATCAAAATTCCAATATCATCAATGTTTCACACATTTCATTACTATCAGAAAATTCATTTTTCTCAAAAGAAACTTCCATCTAAAAACAAAGTAGGCCTATCTTGCATTATTTGTATTCCTCTCTTACTTGCTCTAGGGCTTTTTTCTTATATTAGTTTTTGCGACGGCGTGATTTTTTAAATGGAGTCAGCAATATTTTGGCAGAAGCACAAATCAGAAGTAAGATCTATAGCTTCAATTGCTTAAATCAAATCATGTTGCACTTTAGAGGTCACAGACGCCACCCAAGTTAATTGGGAATAGAGTAAGGTTCACGTTCCGCAGAATAATGATGCTTTTCTAGCAGCTTACGGGCTTAATCAAAGCCATAAAATGTCAGCAGCCACTAAAAAGGAAAAGAATGACAAAAATGCCAGTAGGACAGGGTTTAGTTTGTCTTTCAACTGAGGTCTTATAATATAATAATAATATGCATGTAAAACCTTAGATTTAATATGCAGACAGACGAAGAATTTTTAAATGTGCCTTATGAGTCACATGGTTAGGACACTGCGGAATTCAGCCAGTGTATCACGGACTCTATCCGATTCCTTTTCGACAGCACAGTCCCCACAAAGACGGTGCACTGTTTTCACAATCAACAAACTGTGAATCACGAAGTGCTTGAAGGCCCGGCTAAATGAGAAGAAGAAAGAGGATCATCAGGCCTGGAGGACAAGTGTGTGCAGGCATAACTGAGGATTCAGCTCTGCGATGGAAAAAAATGCTGCGGCAACATGCTGGAGCAGAAGCTGTAGCAGAACTGTGCGAAGAAACTGTGGAATGGGATGGAGACCATCAGCGGCCACAAGCAGGCTGAAAATATTGTGGCGGGAGGGGGCACGGACAGAGCTAATGGGCAGAATCTGTCCTTCAACAGATTTGACTTTCAGATGCCAGTCCAGCCCTCCCACAATCGAGCCTCAGTGCGTCAGCTGAAGGGGTGTCAGGCCGTTAGCACCATCCAGCCTTTCTGACTTGGGCACAAGCTCAGGACAGTGCAGCTTGATGCCCCCACAGTCTCCTACATCATGGATAACCTGCCCAACAGATAACAGTTTCTGAGGCTCCTGGACCGGGTGCTGGAGATGGTGGTGAGCAACACTGGGCCACCTTAGGGAACTGTCCTGTCACCTTTCCTGTTTACCCACTACATGTCAGACTTCCAGCTCCTGCCATCTACAGAAGTTCTCAGACAACTCCACCATTGCAGGATGCCTCAACAATGGGGATGAGTCAGAGGACTGAGGACTACAGGAGGACTTTGTGTTGTGGTGCAGGGTGAACAACCTACAGACAAATGAGTGGGTGGTGGACTTCTGGCATTGCAAGGAGTCCCCAAGACCAATCACTGTCCAGGGGGAGGACGCGTGGGTGTTACAAGTACCTGAAGGATCACTTAAATAGCACAATGGACTGGTCTGTAGTGATGCTCTACCAGAAAGGATAGAGAGGACAACTCAGGTGTAACAGCAAGCTGCCCAGGATGATTTACTAGCGCACAGAGGCCGGTATGCTCTTCTACGCTGTGGTCTGCTGGGGAAGCAGCAGCATTTGAGGTGTCACCAGCCACCTGAACAAACTTAGCATGAAGACCACGGCTATTACTGGATGCAGATCCATTCAATTATGTTCCAATGTTTTTTTGGGCACCTGTCACTCAGGAGAATCATCCTAACCCCCTTGCGGGAGGGGGGGGGGCTTTGCAGCATTCCTGTTTATTGTGTGGATTGCAATGATTCTTTAAGAATCGACACAAAATTCTTCATAATCGATCTTCATCATAGCTGGGGAAGCCTGAAATCTATCCTAGGCAGCACAGGGTGGTGTTTATGCTGAGCAGCAACCAGGTCATCAGAGGACATATACAGACATGTACTGTACTCACACACATAATTATCCTTTATGGGCAGTAAAGACATGCCAGTTAGATTAAGTGCTATGGATTGTGGGAGAAAACTCGAGTACCTGGAGAAAATCTGTGTGACACAGATCATCATGGAGAACATGCAAACCGCACAAGCATACGGCAAGGCACGGTACCCCAGAATGAGAAGGTGAAATTTTAGGAATTTCTTGACTTTTTAGGAATCTCCGACTTGAATAAATATTAATGACCCTTTGCTATGACCCCCCCAGCTGCAAGCCATTGTCTCTGAAACTTAGCTATAGTCCACCTATGATAAATTCACCTCAATGGGTATAATTTAAAAAGCGATACACCTCTCATTATAATGTGTGTGGCAGCTCCTGGGGGGTGTTCCACGAAGCAAGATTTCTTGCTTAGCCAGATAACTTGTTGGATTTAAGGTAGTCTGGGCTAAACTCGACTTTAACTTTGTTCACTTACATTTAGCTCAGTCTACAGTACACTAAATCCAAAAAGTTATCCAGCTAAGCAAAAAATCCTGCTTCTTGGAAGACCCCCCAAGTTCTCTTCATATAAATTCTCAAGTTTTATGTTTATCCAGAAATTTTATAGTAAAACATTTAATTAAGTTATTTCTAATCTCTGACTAAAAATAAATCAGACAAGTTTATTTTATTTTTCCAATACATATAAATTATTTTTTGTTAATACACACACACACACACACAACACAATGGCAATGACTCTGCTTTAAAACAACTAGCTTCCTCCACATATTAGTCACTTAAAGTCACCACCATTATCAAAGCGTACTTCATATGAAGTCTTACACTGAAAGCAATTTCTTCATTGGCCAGTTTTAAAGGTCTACAATGCCAGAGTAAAGAAAGGATTATTATCTACCAACAGAATACCACAGACCTGAAGGAATCATTACAATTAAGTCACATTTCACATGTGTCTTCTGCCTTTAATGGAATGACAAAGTTAATAATTATTAAGGGACAAGAATTAATAAGGGTGACATTTTACTTAAGGCTATGCTTTTAGTAATTGATTAACATATTCATAGCAAATAATAATGCATTCACGAAGCAGTATAAACATGGCTATAAATATTTATCAGAAGGCATTAACACAGCCACGTATATTATGCTTTATGAAGCTGTGAACTATAATGCATTATAGATACCATTATAATACATTACAAAGGTTGCCATAAGCATTAATGATGCTTTGTACTGCATTATAAAGGTATCTATAGTGCATTATAGATTAGGCACTAGATTACATAAGGCAGTTATAACGCATAATAAACATGGCTATAATGTGTCTTTTTATAAATATTTATAGCCAAGTTTATAATGCTTTATAAATGGATTATAATGCATTATGAATGTGTTTATAAATTACTAAAAATATGCCCTTCAGTAAACTGTTACCTTAATAAGTTTCCATGGATAACGGTTCCCTGTTAAAGTCTTTGTTGGAAGCGTTACCTATTGCTCTCAATGAAGATCTGGAAAAAGGATATAAATAATTGATAATGCATTAAATGTTCATAGGTTGGGAACTACCAAGTCTCCTCTAGCCACCCCTGAGACCTCTTCTGAGTAAGAGGCAAATGAGAGCCAGCAGTTTACCTAATTTGCCAAATTTTAAAGACTCAGAGCATAAGGAAAAAGATGCTCTGGTTTGGTGTGCCAAAAACTGAAATGAATGTCTGGCAAGATCAAGGTAGCACTCATCTGCTGGCTTGCCCCACCTGAACAGCGGAGTACAGTGGTGACAGCATTGTGCTGTGGGGGTGCTTCTCATCAACAGGGACTGGGAAGCCGGTCATGAGGAAAAGAGAGGCCGGGTCCAGAGCACACTCAGCCTCGAACTATGGCGATGGTTCACCTTCCAGCATGACGACAAAACGAAGCACAGAGCCAGGCTAACGCTGGTTTTTATTATGGAGCTTTGAGTGTCAGCTGACAGCGAAAATAATCAGTTTACAGTTTTTCTCAGTCGCTTTGGTGCGTTTCTCAGATCAGAATTAAAATTCTCATAACTATTAGTTCAACCTCC
>JAABNX020000001.1:42769419-42783245 GCA_015163995.2 Mormyrus lacerda | reverse complement strand
AATTGCAGACTGAGAGGCGACTGTTAAATGCTTTACTTGTGGAAGAGACAAGAATATATATAATAAAAAAAAAACATCAAGTGGTCCAAGCATTCTACTCCGTGCAATGTACTGTATACTGATCAGCCATAACATTAAAACCACTGACAGGTGAAGTATATAAAGTTGATTACCAAGTTACAACGGCACCTGTCAAGAATGTCATTATATATTAGGCAAGTGAACAGTCATTTCTTGAATTTGATGTGTTGGAAGCAGGAAAAATGGACAAACATAAGGATCTGAGCAACTTTCACAAGGGCCAAAATGTGATGGCCAGGCAAGTGGGTCAGAGCATCTCCAGACAGACAGGTCCTGTGGGGTGTTCCTGGTATGCAGTGGTCAGTATCTACCAAAAGTGGTCCGAGGGAGGCCAACCTGTCTGGTCCGATCCTACAGGAGAGTTACTGTAGCACAAACTGCTGAAAAAGTTAATGCTGCTTATGATTAAGGTGTCAGAACACAGTGCATCACGGCTTGCTGCGTAACCACAGACCAGTCGGAATGCCCATGCTGACCCCTGTCCACCACCGAACGTTGGCAATGGGCACATAAGTGTCAGCACTGGACCATGGAGTACTGGAAGGAGGCGGCCTGGTCTGATGAATTGCATTTTCTGTTACATCGTAGGGATAGCTGAGTGTGTGTGACTCGTTTACCTGAGGAAGAGATGGCACCAGGGTGCATTCTGGGAAGAAGGCAAGACAGCAGAGGCCGTGTGATGCTCTAAGCGTATGTTCTGCTAGGAAACCTTGGGTCCTGGCAATCATTTGGATGTCACTTTGACCTGTACCACCTACGAAAACACTGTTGCAGACCCAGTACACTTCATGTCAGGGTTATTCCCCGACGGCGTTGTCCTCTTCCAGCAGGATACTGAGCACTGCCATACTGCAGAGATTGTTCAGGAATGGTTTGAGGAACATGAAAATGAGATCGAGGTGTTGATTTGACCACCAAAATTCTCTAGATCTCAGTCCAACTAAGCATCTGCGTGATGTGCTGGTCAAACAAGTCTGATCCATGGAGGCCCCACTTTGCTTCTTACAGAACGTAAAGGATCTGCTGCTAGCGTCTTGGTGCCAGATACCACAGGACACCTTCTTGGTCTTGTTGAGTCCATATCTCAACAGGTCAAAGCTGTTTTGGATGGATGAGACTGACTAACACAATACTAGGCAGATGGTTTTTAATGTTACAGCTGATCGGTGTACAATTGATATTTGCACCACAACTGCAGTAGAATGCATGACTAGCCACATAAATATGTGGGACAAAATGCAGAACACAGCAAAACTGCGAATCCTTCTGTTAGCAAGGGCTGCTATATTTTTGTTGTTTTGTTTCACTGAAAATACCACCACAAAATATTGCAATATTTAATATGCACATCCTAGTTTCTCGAATGGCCTTAGTCCAGTTAAGGCACAACACGAAAATTTCAATATATCAAAGTATTGTTTCTATACAGTTTTAGACACAATGTACTGACATGAAGATTGAATTGCTTGGTTTTCTAGAGTATTACCTATCACCAGTATATTCCCTTAGAGCTGCTGAACTGGTACTGGTATATGTGCATGGCAATTATATTTTATATTATATTGTTTTGTCATTTTTTTCCTTCATTTTTCCAGTTGTAGTGTTTTAGTACCAGTACACAGATATGCAGATATGCATAAAAGAACACGGCTGCATTTTTAGCTTTTTGAAAATGTTCAGGTTATTTGGAAAAAGACATTAATAAATTATAGAACCCAGGTTGAATTTGCATTCACCCAGTCTCCCAAGAGAAATGATTCTCACCATAGTTGAAAGGAAACTAGGACTTCTAAATTCACCCTAGTGGTTTATCTAGTGATATAACCCCCAAACAATTTGAATAAGAACCAGCGCGACTGGTTTTGCTAAAGGGTTGAACTTTAATAAACAAAACAAAACAAAAAAAAACAAAACGAAAAACAAACAAAACAACACAAACAAAAGGAATAATAAATGAATATATAATGGCTTAATTTATTCTACATTAATTCCTGTTGCTTATATTTAACTCATGCACACCAGAAACAACACCAACTAATTTGACATATATCCACAGGTAGATAATTATTACCTTACAGATGCAGTACACTGGAAAGTGCACAGCGTCATAAACAAAAATAAATAATATAGATGAAAATTATATAAAAAAAAACATTACTATGCATGTTGATGACATGGGTATCTGCCTCTTTAAAAGAAACAATGTAAGGCTGTGGCTGCATGTTATATATCCTTTGATGTTTAGTGAGGCCTGTTATCTATTTTTAGCAACAGACATCAATGCACTGCAAGCTGGTGACACTGGGCAGTCATTGGCCAATCAGTGTAATTCAAGAATAAAGGCTAAAGAGAATCATAAGAAATATATACATGAACAACCAAATGAAAAAAACAAGAAAATATAAAAATATTGAATATCGTAAAATAGCAAATTGACCCAGTGTGTGTGTGTGTGTGAGAGCAAGTATACCTTACCTTATGGGGACACAATGTCCCCACAATGTGATGAATACCCGTTTTTACCCTTATGGAGACCAGTTTCCTGGTCCCCATAAGGGAAAACTCAATTTAATAAAAATCTGTGAAAAAATGAAAAAACTAAAAATGCAAAAACTCTTGCATTTTGTTTGGTTACGTATGATTATGGTTAGGGCTGGGTGGGGGTTGAGGTTGTCATAGTTAGTGTTAGCATTTTTTACATAGAAATGAATGAGCGGTCCCCATAAAGATATGTGTGTGCATGTGTGTTTGTGTGGGTTTGCATAGATCACATCTGAGGAACAAAGTGTAGTAAAACCTGAAGTTTCCCTACTTGGGCACGTCTTTTGACCGCCCATTTGGATAACCTCAGTTTTATAAAAATCTGTGAATGCAATCAAAAAAGTAAAGATGCTAAAAGTCTGCATGTGGCTGACTAGCATCGCCTCCAGACTCTTTCCCTGTATTGGATATACAGAACACAACATGATCTAGAAATGCTTCAATTCTCACATAGTCACGTGACTATAGCAGATATTTTTTTCATCTAAGATATGCAGAGCCAGATGTCTTGCTTGCCCTCTTTAGGCTCCTGGCATGAAATTTACAGATTTGACCCCTATCACAATAAGTGCCAGGGACAGCAGCGGGGGGGGGGGGGGGGAGAGAGCCCACTCAGACACCCGTACGGAAAGCATACCGCCAGTGTGCTGTATAACTTTCGGGAGATTCCGACTGAGGTGGGGGTTACCTAGCAACTGCTGGTCTCAACTGCAGCCGCACTGTTTCCAGCTTATCAATGAAGCCTGGGATGTTGGATCTAGGGAACACGCTGTGAATCAGCAAATCCGTTTTGTGATGGGTAGATCCTCACTACTGAGGTAGTGTGGGGAGGCGACCCCCAGGCTTCCTGTTAGAGCAGAAAAGCATTTTCTGCCTTTTCTCTCTTCCCTCCCCATACTTCCATCCTTTTCTTTACTCAGTCTGTACCGTTAGGAAAAAAAAAAAATTCAAAATTCTACTTTAAAAATACTCACACACAGTACATCATGGATATTAATCATTTGAAACACAAGTTGAATCTATTCACACACAAATTAAAAATTTAAATAGTCCGGATTTCCGGATCATGGCTTTTAAAGAACTGTTTATATATACATGAAAGTTAAAAAATTATTTCTATTACCTTGAAGAACCCTAGTTTTCTGGTATCAAAAGGAATCAGCTTGTTATCAAAAACATTTCATGGCAGCAGCATAATTAACAGAATAAGACCCAGACACGCTTTACAAGTGCACCAGTGAATTATGGATCAATATAAATGACATGTCACTGCAGTAAATACCCATAATATATCCTACAGTTGGAAGCGGTACTTAATAGTGGGATTATAGGCAAGTCTGTCATGTTCGCATATGTTCTGCATGCAGCTGTGTGACACCCTACCAAACCTGACTAGCCAGTAGGAGCATCGCATGTGTGGATGTGTGTGTGCAGAGGTAGAACTTCCTAGGTTGTACGTTCCAGGTTTTATGTGCATATGTAGATGTGCATGTATTTTTTAGTATGGTTACATGTAAACATTATGATGATTCTAAAAAATTCTTGCGCAAATCTTATTACAAAATGCTTAGTGCAGCCCCTACAGAATAAATGTTGGTTGTTTCTCCTGTGATATGTCATTTATACCGGACAGACAGAATACACACAGTAGCTTAGCAACAAAGCAAAGCCACCAGAGAATTTCAGCATCACTACAATTTATATCCATTATCCAAGATTGCAGGTCAGCAACAGTCCATTAATTAAACAGAAACCATAGCACCATGACTATATCATTGCTCCAAGATATAGTCTATTGCCTTTGGTCCAGAATAAAGAACAGGGAGAGGTAAGGGGTGCCTTCTAATTACAGCGTGTTGCTGCACCCACCAAATGACAAACCACCTCAGGGACGAGACCCCGAGTGCAGCAGGCGATACCTCAGCACCGCACCAGTCCAAATGGACCAATATGGGTTTTTTTCCAGTGGCTGAAGTGCCAATCCTATCACCAACCCCCAAGTTTTTCCCTAAAAGTTGTAGGACCTCGTTACAGGGTTGGATGTAGATTAACATCTTACCCAGAACTAAGCAATTGCCAGTTAGGGGCCTTGCTGAAGGGCCCAGTGGAGTAGGGTCACTCCTGGCATTCACAGGATTCTGATTGCTGGCACAAAGCCACCACTCCACCATATTTAAAAGTTTATTAGGATGAAAAACATTTTGATGCCGAGCTTCAGCTCAAAATGCCATGTATTGTAAGTGAGAGGGCAAGATGAAGCAGACCCTAGAGTGACTGGGGCTGAGGGCTTTGTTCCAAGGCCCGAAGGAATAACCACTCTGCCAGGGAACTGAACTAGCAACCTTCTAGGGCATAGAGTATGAACCCACAAAGCCACACCAAGTGTTCACGTATTGAAAAGTGGCAGCTATATACCCCATTAACTGTCGGCAGGTGGGGGAGTGGATGGCACCCATCCCAGGCACAAGACTGGGTACACCCTGGATGGAATGCAAGTACAATGCAGGTCAACCATATATAATGTACAGTATATTTATATCCGTTAAGATATTATTCATGCCTTCATTTTACTGAAACTATTTATATTTTGTTTTAGAATTTCTCCATTCATTGTTTGAACTGACAAGTTCTGTATAGTAAAACAATTATTTTTAACTTTCAGAAACAGTAATAGATATTAAAAAAAATACTAAAACTTTGCTACATTTATCTCTTTTGAATGAGACAATTGTATAATAGTTATCCCCCTTATCTACTCTGAGCTCATGGAGTGAGAAGATATGGCTCTTTGCAAGTGCATAATATGTTCAAATCCAATGAAGCACACTTGAGCAAGGCACTTTAAAGACGCTTCCTTGCTTAAAGTCCACCCCCATGATCAGGCCTCATGCAATGTAATTGTCAGTAGATGATCACTCAAGCTGAATAAACACTGCTGGGCAGGAAACCCTCACTGCCCATTTCATAGGCAGTTTCATGGATGACAATATGGTTTGAGTGAGAAGCATCAGAAACATATATGCACAAAGAGGGACCTTCAAACTTCTGCTGTCTCTTGAAGGTCATAAATTAATTAATACACTTGATGGGCAGGTACCAACAGGCTAGTTTAAATGACAACAATTTAGAACATAGACATTATGTACTATAACACAGCAACCAGTACAGAAACTATTACAGGATGTTCCATTATCCTAACGTTCCATGGAAATGTATATTAATTAGGTTTTATTAAAAGCCTCATTTCAGTTGGGATCAAATGAGGTACAAGTGTAACTGTTCTACACCAACGCTTTAAAACAAATGCTTGGATATTTAGACTGCTCCTCCTGAAGTTCACGGGTAAAAGTACATATTTCTGGGCTCACTTTTAAAAATGACTTGATTGAGAAAGTATTGGGTGACCTACTATGGACTGGGATTTCACGGAGGTCTGAGAATTTCTAAATCGTAAAGAAGATAGCTGAGATGAAACTATTCTATAGACACAGGAGGCTGCAAAGAGACTTGAACTTATTAAGAAATGTTCCATTCTTAAACTGCAGCACCAAAATATTAACAGGCTTAAAAGCTAGCCTCAAATTTACCGAAGGTAAGACTGAAACACCCAAGATAAAAACTTAGTATGCGAATCCCAAACATTTTTGATCAGGTAACAGGACAAAAAACAATTCAAGACACAAAAGAATACTGAGAACAAAACAAAACTCAACTGTCAAGCAAATTTGATAAAGAATCAATCAACCACGCCTGTTGTGTTTTATTAGAAAAATACACATATTACTGTTAAATTTGTGTATCATCTGAGTTGCGCTAGGCACACATTGCCTATCAGAACTCTTCTTCTGTTATTTTTGCTATTTTCTCTGTTTGGTTATAATGTGGTTTCTCAATGTACCAAATATTTTTTTAAGTTTTCTGTGGATTAATGACACTGCACTCTTATTCATTGTTTGTTAATGATACATTGACTATTAACTATTTAATTTTGGCAAATACTTCTGAAAAGAGTGGGCACACTTTAAGCAAACAAACAACGTAGCTGAAATTTCATTCACAGGTGATACATAGATGAAAATCTCTCCTACTCAACACATAAAAATAGTAATTTGTGTAGCACAAACAAATAAGCCACACTGAGTCAGAGATATACCACTTTCAGTGTGACATACTAACAAATCAGCAAAATGTGCACAAAAGTAGCAAAGCGTGTGCAATCACACATGATTCAAAAGCTATTCTGTTTTCAGAATGTTTTACGGCAGTTTACACAAAATTGAGGAACCAAACTTAGCAGAAACTTAAACATTGAAAAACTTTTCCCAAACTGCACACAAGTTAAAAAGAAGTATCAGCACATCAAACAATGGGGCTTCCAGTCGTGATGGACACCCGAGATTTTTGAGAACTATTTCATGATTTGTTTTTGAAAATGGCCGAACAACAAGATACGTGACCCTTGATACATCCAACATAATTCACTTTTGATCACAGTAATTGCTTAATCCAGACAACAACCCAACTCTATGCACCATTAACTTTTTTCATGAATTAATACAGATCACCAGCAAAATTTTATCACCACTGCTGTCATAATATCCTTCAACGCTGATCAAACATCTTTATTAATGGAAGGCACTACTCAAGAAACACGGGCTATCTGTCTCATTTCTTCGTGAAATAAAAACACAATTACAGTATCATTAAATACAGGGGAAAAACTTTACAGCTTTGGAGAAACTTTTGATCTTCGAAAATTGTTCATTCACTGGATGAAAACAGGGTAGCTAATATAGTATTATACTCATACTTATCTATTAATTAGCCATAAACCGCAGTCTTAGTTACATACTGATTTCACATTAATTCACCATTGATGAATTGCGACATCTTTACTCCCAGGCAGCCTCTATATTTATTAATATATCGGTTAATTCTGTAAACCTTTGTGCACTGCTGAAGAAACTACTAAGGTACTACTGAAGGAACCAGTAAGGAATAACACAAGTGAAATACAGTTACTGATCTCATGTTTGTTCATCATTAATGAATCGTGACGCATCTCAATTAGCAACTATATTTGTTCATGATTTGTTCATGCTTTTCATTTCAGTAGTAACTGAGTTATTTAAGTATCTCTGCTCCGTCAAGTAAAGTGTTACTGAAAACAGTATACAATTCTCCCGGGACCTCGTGCATTGCCAATGCTGTCATATCACACAGTTTCATTTTACAGAGAGGACCTCTGTCCGTCACTGTGTGTTATTTATAGAACCACTAATTGTACCAATATGACAGAGTCAGTTTTGATCACAGTATCATTAATATCCCAACCATTCATTCCACTCATAAAATCAATCTAAATGCTACAAAATCTTATCAAATTACTGAATTAAGCTTTTGATCACATAAATACATATTCCAGCATTTCAGACTATTAAATGATGTGGACCAAGTTCACAGTTGAACTGACATATGGAGAGAGTTGGGATGCTGTGTCACCACAGGCAATTTACTGTAGGCATACAGAAACATATTTCATCCACTCAGTGTTCTCAGTTTCAATTTTATGCTACTGTTATTGAAGATGACTGAAATCACTGCATAAATTTAGCTTTCGATTATTGCATGCATCACAGTCATCAGAATGACTGTACTTCCCAAAGTTTTTTATGTAAATGATTTAACGTTTTACAATTTTAGACAGCTTAATAACAAAATCCTACCGGAGAAAAAAGGAAATCGTACAAAATTTGCATGCAAATGACCAGAGAGGGAGAGGACCAACCAACAAGAGGACCAACAAATTTGTTTCTAGAATCATTACATCACAAACGGCCAAAGGGTTGAAAACCAGGTAAAAGCAAACAAAGGCAAACATACCCCAACTGTGTTCAAAATCCATCGTCCATACAGAGTCACAAAAATTGATGCAGGATAAATAACTATATCCTGATTATAATGAGTCAAACACGGAACATTTATCGTGAAACAAATGCTCAGTATAATAGTAAATAATCAAAAATAATCATGTTTTTCCATCATGGAAATTACTGAAATTGATGAGCTACATGTATGCTGCAGTATTAAGGGCAAGTGAACTGAAAACATTTGATGTGGCCAACTGGACGCTTAGCCTAATGTGGACATCCACGGATGGCTCCGGAAGCCATTTCAAGTGGTGGAAAGGATTGCAGAGGAGGTAGATCAAAGTGAGCGCCATGGAATCTGCAGAGAGTGAAGGGTCTAGGGTGCCAAGCGCCAGCACCTGTGAATGCTGGAGTCCAACCAGGCACAGACTGATTGTGGGGGTCAGCAGGAACGGAAAGTAGGTTCATAGGCCTGTAAGAAATTGGCTTGAGCAGCGGTGAAGTGAACAGACTTTTCAAGGGGCAGATGCTTGGATAGGGTTGCGATCTGGTGGGGGGGGGGGGGGGCTTCATTTGGGTTTACCTCGATAAATTTTAATTATAGTGGGTTAACGAGAAAAGGCCATCGACATGGGGCCACTCCATTCATCCAGGCGAAAGGGCCCAGTACTCAGGCATGCCCACCCCTCCTTTGCATGAGCCAGTTGAGCAGGGACCTGGGGAATACAGATGAAATCCGATATTGAGGTGACAGCTGAAAGTGATAAGTAACAGGGTTAATATTTTTTATGATATTGGATGGGGGCAACTATTGAGGGAGATTGAGTTTTCAGATGGAAAACTGAACTGGGATTCAGTAGCTCTCCGGAGCCCAAAGTGAGCCTTCCCCCATACTTGTCCACTCCATCAAATCAATGTCTTCATCATGTGGATATAGGGAGCTGGTAGCATAAGACACATCGAAAAATGTTGGGGGAGTTTGGGTATATTCTGCCAAAAAGAAAGGGGTGACAATGTTTCAGAAAGCACCCAATTCCTTGGTTCAGCCATTCCATCTAAATAATAGTTTAAAGACAGTATTCAGGAAAGAGATTGTTTAGGGCTGTGTTTCCCTACCCAGCCTTCGAGGACCCCCAGACAGTCCACATTTCTGTTCCAACTCCCAACACACCTGTGCAGGTTATTCAGTGTTCTTGATTGGCTGGGAGCTGAGTGGGAGCAAAAACTGAACTGTCTGGGGGTCCCCAAGAACCGGGTCAGGGAACATCGATTTAGGGGTTATGTCAAATCACAGAATGTTTGTGTTACCCAATAAGCTAATTGATGTCCTAACTTGATAAAATTGTCTCCTAGAATTCTAAAGAATCTGAAAGCTTGATTAAATAGGCATTTAATGCCAGTCTAGCAAAAGCCAGTTCCGTTGCTTAAGGTACACTCAGGAGGAGCATCAAGTGGCACGTTTAAGAAAATATATTGACATTTATCCTCTTCATAAAATCAATGGAGATAATTGGCACTGTGCAGATTTAACTTGGTGAAGATGGTAGCAGCACAAAAATGTTCCAAAGCCATAAGCAAAAGATGACAAGGGTAACAGAGCAGTTTTAGAGCCCCATAATCGATGCAAGGATGAGATACACCATGATTCCCTACTGTACAGAAGCTAGAAGCTGCAGAGAATGTCTATGGCCTGCAGGTGATGATGCAGAAGAGTGGACAGCTATGTCTTGCTGAAGATGTCTTTGAATAGCAGTTATCCTGGGAGAATCAGGTGCATTTGGTTATAATTGGGAGGCAGTATTGGATGGACAAGCATGTGTCCCCAGTCTGACAGTTCCCTATGCTTTTAGGACAGCCTTGGGTCATGGGCAGTGAGCCAGGTGTACCCTAGAACCAGGGCATCCCTTGGGAATCACTGGAATCCGATGCAGTCACCATAGTTCCAAATAATTCTCCTTGGACATCACTTCCACGGTACAGACAGAAGTGCAGCTGCAGACATCTTTGGTGCTCTTCTTGGCATAAGGGAGCTTGCCGATAGGGGGTAAAGGGGCTTGGTGGTCTGGGGTAAGAGAATATGAGAGTTGACTGGTAGGTTGAAGTGTAAGAGGTCAACTATCATTTTCAGTCTTATAGGTGATTGTCTGTGAACGCTGGCATTTGGATGAACAGGTCCAGGTTATGCACAACAAGCCAGTTCTGACAAGGAGCAGATGCTCAGTGTGGTGGAACACTCAATGCTTTGCAAGTAAATTACTGAAAACCAAGTGCTTTACACCATGCCAGTTAATCAAGTTGAAGAGCCCCAGTTGTACTTTAGTATTTGGGGGGGCAGAAGAAGAATAACCTGGGTGTAGCTGGATGGATGGGTGGTTAGATTGATGCGGTCATGATAAACGAATGTTTGGTACCCTAGACTTTCATCATTATTATCTGAAAATCACCTGCAGTAATTATGCACACGGATACATAAAAACCAAGCAATTACAAGAATTCAATGACTAGAACCCAAACAAAAGGTGCTGATATACTTTAAGTCAATATTATCATAACATAACATAGCATACTGTAGCACAGCAAAACATAACATAACATAACATACAGTAGCATAACATAACATAACATAGCACAGCATGACATAACATTACATAGCATAACATAACATAGCATAGCAGAGCATACCATAACATTACATAGCATACCATAGCATAGCATAGCATAGCATAGCATTGCACAGCACAACATAACACAGCATAGCATAGCATAGCACAGCATAACATAACATCACGTTTTCAAAATCTTGTTACTGCCACAACTCTAACAGCATGGTGGAAAAATTAATGAAGTATTTAACTTGGTTATAACCCCTGGCAAATACATACCCATATGGCATAACACAAGAATTTCTTACTTAATTACACACCACTTGCCGGAACTATTTGGGAGCAATATCATGGGAATGCTGTAGCTGGTAGAGTAATCATATCACAACTCAGCCGCCGAGCACACTTAACCCCAGCGACTCTGGGGGTGCTGGGAACTCGGTCACCCCCTGCTCTCACTGCAAAACTTGCTGATATATGTCTGCTCTTCTTGTGGAGGGCAAGATGGGGTACATGAAAATGACCCATTTTCCTCATGAAGGTGAATAAATTACTGCAATTCTAAAAGGGAATTATATGACTACACCAGCAATTTGAAAACAATGTGTGACACGGCAGCCCACTGGGAATACACCACACACGGGGGGGGCTGTGAGCTGCGTCCAGTGGCATAGGTGGCCAGTAACGATGGCGGTGGATAACTGCCCCAACTAGAAGGCGAAACAGCCTTCACTCATAAGGCTTTGAGCCTCTGCCTCTTTATAATGCATTCATGGAACATTCAGTGCACCTTCATAATGCATTCATAGAACATTCATAAGCAGCATATAACTATACCATAACATCCTAACATACCCTAACAGCTTTAATATACATTAATAACAAACATTATATGATTAAAAAACACTATATTACAGGCGTACTTCCATGATGTTTATGAATGATGTATGAATGTATTATGAATGTTCCATGAATGCAGCATGAAGGTGCAATTAATGTAAAATGTTACTAAATACTGTTAACTGCTTTCTGACGTCATCATTTTGAAGAAGTTATATATAGCCACAGATTCATACATTTATCTACCAATTCATGGGAGAAGGACCTTCATATTGGCACCAATACTGACATCTGGATCAATATCTGCAGAAATACTTCTATAATTCATAGAAATCAACAACTAATCCAATAAACGATCGATCATAGATGACAAATCATAAAATGCTTAAACTTCTATTTACTGACTCAGCCATATGCACATACTGCACTATTAATACCACTGCCAAGTATCTCCACACCCTCCGGATGTGTCCTCCAGTCTGCTTTTGGCAAGATGTCACCGGCAACCCATCACTTCTTTAAAAATGCAGCATCTAGGCATTCCCACCCCTGTGCTTATTAAGAAACCCAACAGAAATACAGTACCAATCAAACGCTTGGACACACCTGCCCATAGAATGATTTTTTGTACTATTCTCTACATTATAAATAATAATACAGACATCAAAACTATAAAATACCATACATTAAAAAGATACTAAACAAAAAAATAATACTTGGGGGGCAGCTGTGTGGGTTGGGATTCAGAATGTTGCCAGTGCAAATCGCTGAGTCGGCAGAGTGACCCCACCATTGGGCCCTTGAGCGAGGCCCTTAACCCCAATTGCTCCAGGGACTGGCTGACCCTACTGTCTCCTCTACGCCGGCTTCATGAGGTGGCCTCCTGGGATGCTTTTCCAGCTGTCCTGAAGGAGGTCCCACACACATGCTGAGCTCTCATTGGCTACTTTTCCTTCACTTTCTGATCAAATTCCTCCAAAACTGTGGAGTAACTGTGTTTAGGTCAGGTGGTCAAGTCATGTGATGTGACACTCTACTACGCCTTTGTAGGTGGCTTGCTGTGTTCAAACTACTGACTGGTACTGCATAAAACTACAGTTCACATAGCTTTAATAATTTCAAAGAAAACCATCCTTCTAAACAGCAAAATCCTTTGCCACCTATTAGAGGCAAAACAGTCTCTCTAAATTTACCATTGTACTGTAATAGCACACATGGGTGCCCTTATGAATGAATTAAAATATAAATCCAAGAGATTTCACCTCAGTTTGAGTCCTTGTCCTCAATCAAAGACTTATTCTGTTCCATGGTTACCATGGGAACCAAGAGTTGGTATCATACCATTAGTAGTTTTTAGTATATTTAGAATGCTTTCACAATCCAAAATAAGAGAAATAGATATACTTTTAAAATTAATATTGTATGTACGCCATAATTAAGTCACAATGTAATATTTCGTCACATTAGTTATGAACATTAGCAGCCACTGTATCTATATATGGCATGTTATTAATAAAAATATTAGCATGGAAGTGCTTGTGAATTTTTTGGAAAGTAGATATGCTACGCACACTCATTTGGGGATTTCAATGTAAACTTTTCCCCACAAAACAGTTTTCTAAGAAAGCAGAATCAAATTAAACAGGCTTAGGGCTTTGGTTGGCACCAACCATGAATCATTTTCACATTGTAGTTCTCTGTTAAAAGTATTCCATTCCACTTTTAATTGACAGGCCTACAAATTATACGCAACTTACTCTGAGAAGAAGTTAAACCACCACAGCTAATTTCCTCAGCATTTTAGGACAGTTCACATCCTTTCAAGGTATTTTTTTTTCCTGAGAAATGTTCATGAAGGACAGTCGGATGCTCTACAGCTGATCCTGAAAGG
>JAABNX020000001.1:42755044-42767271 GCA_015163995.2 Mormyrus lacerda | reverse complement strand
TCCTCTTCCTGATATGTATTTTTCCCTTCCTGATATGTATTTTCCCCTTCCTGATATGTGTTATCCTCTTCCTGATATGTATTTTCCCCTTCCTGATATGTGTTTTCCTCTTCCTCTTCCTGTTCATCTGTTACTTTCTGTGATGTCATAAAAAAATGCAACGATGTAACAATATATTACAAGAACAAAAACACTCATGTTTTATGGCCAGATGAGGTTATGAAGGAAATAAGGATATGATGGAAATTACTGCAGAGGTTATTATTTTGGACAAGGTTCTCCATCAGCATTTTACTGCCACTATTATTCCCTACAATGTCCCTGTCTTCTGTCATATGATTCATACAATTGTAGGTTGTCAGATATAAGGTGTCTGTCATGCTCATCTGCAGAACAGATGTGAGTCTAGGACAAAAATCTAATCAAATGCATTATATTTGGAGTCTTGTTTAATGTTTGGTTCAGAAAACAAATTCTGTCCAGCAACAAAGTTACCCTGATATAGTATACTAATTATTATGGCTAAAATCAAATGCAGAGCAGGTCCTTTCATTGTTAAATGCTACTGTAAGGTCATAGTTCTATGCCTTATATTCTTAACTGGGGATTTTGAGTATTTGCGGTTTCTTTAACCTGGAATATGGATATGCTCAACTGCAGATTACATTTACATATATAACTAGCATCCTGTCCAGAGTGTCCCCCTGCCTTGTACCGTATGCTGCCTGGGACCGGCTCCAGGTCCTGCTGCAATCCTGATCTGGATTGGGGGTGAGAAGACGAATAGATGGGTTTACATATATCCTACAGAATGTAAGCAGTTTCTTTACAACAAAAGCAAGCATTTTCAAAAACCACCCATTCATATAAGTTAATACTTGCACCACCAACACGAACACGCAACTGCAAGATGTGTGAAAAATGAAGATATGGGGGAAAATGAGCAGGAATGATGACTGACTGACAATTATGACAGTCTTCAATGCAAATAAATGTTTACAACAAGCTATTAGCTTTGTATGTTTATAATGCTCCATACTGACAGATGTTGTCAATGCTATTCATCATCATTTCGCATTGTCTTTATTTTACAGCTGATGTGTTAAGTGTATGGGTGTGTCGCACTGGATATCTACAAACTGTTGACTGCGTCTGCAAAAGACATATGCAATGTAAGTGTTGCATATCGTGTTTCATATTGTAAGTGTTGCGTAGTGTAAGTGTTGCACAGTGTAAGAGTTGCATAGTGAATTTCTGATGATTCTCTTGCAAGATATGGAAAAAGTGGGAATTTCTTATGACCAGGCAAAGTCTGGTTTACAGCCAGTTCATCTACATTCACCTGTGGCCAGTTTGTAATAATATGACAGATTTCCTTAATGTTTCTAGGGCCTGATATATTTACCTGTAGAAGGGACCAGACCAGATGATTTATGGTTAGTCTCATTTATCTAAAACCTAGACAGTGTTCACCTGTTCCTAGCATGCTCTGCAGTTCACAAACAGAGGTACAAGGACCGAGGCTGAGCACTCTCCCGTCTGAAGTCAACTGCACTGTGACAGTGACTTGGAATGTGCTGGAAGGCCGTGGGTTATTTGGCACCTTTCTCTGGACCGAGATAAAAGTGAATGAGCTGGCAGGGATATCACAGCAATAAAATGGAACAAGAGGAAAGCAGAGAGAACAGTGAAAATGTATCGCGTTATGAGAAAATATAGCACCACAAGCAGTGTCTAAATTCTCTGGGCTGCATTAAAACACAAGTCTTTATACTTGTCAATATGTAACTCTTTCTTTCCAATATGAACAAACACTTCTGCTCAGCTTAGACCTACAGTATCATGCTGAAACAGTCCCTAATGTTAACAACTCAAACAGCGGGGGGAAGAGTTTCTGTCTGGGACCAAAGCAGGACAAGTATGCAAAGCAAAAGAGAAAATTAGCCGGTGCCATTTCTGTGAGTGCATTAAACTTTTGTCACAGATCTGCAAGAGCTACTGAGATTACAGAAACAATACTGTAAGATCAGAATGGAACACCATGTATTGCTAAAAGGGGATATAATGCAATACTATTCTGATGTATTGTTAGTTTAATGGGAAAATTATTTAATAGCAGAATTGCTCTTTATTCATAATTCTCTATGGATCATAGTATGACATAGTATGCAAGTCTTCTTAAACAGAAAAATAACTGTTATTTCCATTTCCACTCTTCCACTGAACAGCTGTAAGCTGCATTCACCTCAACAAGGTCCAGCAAAAAGAAGTAAATACATTTCTTGGAAGTCAGTCACCATATGAAAATTTAATATCCGATCCACGAGTCACTATTCAAGTGGCCCGACAATATCTGAGCCCAGCAAATCGACTTCTCTTCCCACCTCTGGGCAAGTAACACGCAGGGATATGCTGGGCTCCTGGCAAGAGAGGGAGTATTTAAAATCTCAATACTCCAGGCACTGATACAAGCAGTGGTGGAGCCAGAAGATTTTCAGTGGGGTGGCCAGAGTGGGACCCGGTGTCATTTTGAGGGGGGGGGCATTCATCTAAATATGAATATAAGACATCTAGAAAATAAGGGAAATATTTAAGGTGCCTAAACGCTATACCTCAACATTGTTTTTAATTCAGGCAGTGGTGGAATTATCAAATGCACATTTAATATATCAATTTTTTGTTAGGTAACAAGCTTTTCAAGATTCCCAAAGTTCTGCATTACTGCTGTTCTGAGGGCACATGTTTAGCTCAGCTGCACTCTGGGCTCCTTCCTTATCAGTATATCATCAGGGAGACAGAGAAACAGTTGCGTAACAAAAGGAGTTTTTTTAATCAAAGTCTGATTTAACCAAAATGCAAATACTACAGAGGTCGGCAATGGGGAGGCCAGGTTTCAGTCTAGGGTGACCATGGCAACCCCTTGTCTCCCTCCAGATCTGCGTATGGATACAAGGCAGGCCCAGAGACCACTAAACAAAAATCAGATGGAGCAGCAGAAAAGATCCATCCTTATGACTAATTGGATGTCAGTTCAGAACAGATTAAAGCAAGAGTTACTGTACCAAGACTCCACCTAATCATTTACACATCACAATCGGCCATTCTGGAAAATCCCCAAAATTATTCATTCAAAATCGAGCATAAAACTTCAAACATAAATTTTTGTTGCAAATGTAATATTTACATTCAGAAATTTGACCAAGCAAGACGCACCAGGCTTTGTAATGTAGGAATTAACTAAAGACTACATTTGTCTGTTTTATATTCAGTGCGTGATCTATTTTATTTGTATCATCATCAATGCGTCCATCTTCTACTGGATATGCTGCTCAGGGAGGCTGAACAAGGCACCATCTTCAATTCTATCTGAGTAAGAGCGGAACAGAAAAACACATGTACATATAAGGAAGTACAATATACACTGCTACTGGTACTGTACCCTTATTTTAATTTCATAATATGAGCCCAGTTTAGATATTATTATTGTGTACTTTGATTACAAATTAATCATTTTGAGTGCTCCGGATATCTCCAGTCTCATTTACCATGTAACAAAGCTGCATTTTGACAACACTCAACTGTATTAAATGTCTTCATTCGAATGATAATACATCTCTAATTCTGACAGTTTCGTTAGTTAAATACTGTGACTGTGCATAAAGGGAGGAACAGCCATATGTTTTTGGTTCAGTTTTGTAGTCTTTCTCCCAGTTGAAATACCTCTTATTTTTCATGTTTTTCCTCTGTTGGTCCAAAACTGAAGTGGTGTCCCTGACCAAACCTAGCCTCTTCACTGCATCTTGTGGTTCTGTCTGCAAATCAGACCTGAGTGATATCACTGTGTTCTGTGCGCACATTCTACAACAGAAAAACAAATAATAGCAGATTTCTCATTTTGCCAGCTAGACCTCAGAAATTATAACCTTTCATGCTTAAACCTTAAACAGTAAGTATCCTAATAACCAGATTCCCTTGTAACTGTTGCAGGGCCGTGCGTTGCTATGACAACCAGTGTGCATCATGAACGCTGAGAGTGAGGTTGTCCCTCGAGCTTCTCATACACAAAGCAGTGTGCTGCAGCCTCCTTTCTTCATCACACAGAATTTGTCAGCTATACGTGGGATTGTTAAGTTCAGAGAACCAGCCAATATCAATAACCAGGCGAAACAGGGTCCAAAGGAACCATAAATAACAGAAAGATTCCATCAAAAGGGGATAGGAATGGAAATAAATTAACACAGACTCACAGCAACCCAAGTCAAAGTAACTCCCACAAATATCTTAATGAAACGGATGTAGCCTCCACTGGGAATAATACTGGAGGGATGTAGCTGATCCATTTTAAAGACATTCATTATACAAAATGTGGGTTTTACTTTGTAGAATTGGCAAAAGATGATCATAGCTTGCCTTTGGCATGAAAGCAAATCTTGTGCACCAAGAAGTTACTTTACAGTTGCATCAGTGAATAATTTGTTTTTCAGTAGTCCAACGTGCAAAAACTTGTTTGTAACACGATTTGCTAAAATTGTAGTTTTTTAATGTAAACCTTTATATATATATATATATATATATATGCTGTGATCAAAAGTAAACAAAAGCTACGGAAAACAAAAACATAAAAAGAAAAACACTTTCAGAGCAGTCTTTCGTTTTCATACCAGTGTTGCAATATCTGTCAAACACATTATGGAATAACCTGACGCATGTTTCAGAAACCAAAGGGAAAGTGAAAAAAATACTATTGATAGACAATGAGAGAAAGAGCTGAGTATTAATTTCCCATCAAAACATCAAAGGGAATATGTGGAGTATAACGTATGACGATTAGAGGTATAAGAGGCCTCTCACACATCAACTCTAACGATGCACGCACACTGCATTTAAAAACCACATTCAATATTTGGTTTTATACAGTTTACTCTAGACATCCTGTTGTCTGGTCAATTGAAAGGAAATGTTGCGTCATTATTTTTCGTTTGGATAGACTGAACAACAAAGACAACAAAGCAGAACATATCAGCTTATCTACTACCAGGAACAAAGGAAGCGGGACTAATTAATCATTCAAGATTACTGTCAGAGAGAGGGTGCGTGCCACCATCATGCAAAGTGCAACACCCTTAGCAATGAGTCTAAAGCTGGGCTGTGGCCAAGGATATGTAAATGGCATGAAATAATATAGATCTGCCATAAGATTTCTTGCGTGTGCATGACAGTCAGAAAGAATGAGTGTCACGCCAGACGCGTGACTGTTGGCAACCCTGTACGGGTACACATTACTTCATTCTGCTCGAGCTCTTGAACACCTTGTATTCCCATGGCACACCCAAAGTCAATTTTCTGCCTACGCCACAGGTCTAAATATTGTCTCATAACTTCCCTATCACATACAACACCAAAGACATTGCCCACGGAAGCTTCTTTTTTTGCAGAAAACAAGCCTGGACAAAAGCTCAAACAAACCTTTTAACACTTCCTCACTCTGAGGAAAGGTGGTAATTGTTGTTTTTGCACAATTCTAGATCTCTACTGAGGAATGTATAACAGGGGTATTATCCTCACAGAGAGAAGCACAGCGACCAATTAACAATGGGATTGGGGAATGGTAGGGTGTTAGTAGTCTTCGTTGAAACGTCACAGGGTGTCCTTTGAGGTGGGAACCATCATAAACAGATACACAGAAACAGATCTGGGAAACCTGCCTGTGGGTCATGCTGGGCGATTAACCACTGTGCTCAGAAATGAGGCTTCAGCTCCAATGCAATGTCCTGCATACAAGAGAAACAGTGATGACCTATCAGAAACGCCTACTTTATGGAAAGATACCCAATTAACACAGTCACAGGCCTATTGGAGGAGAATCAAGTTTTACTACTGTAAATGTCTCCATTAATATATAAACAATATATAAACAAAGGGCATGGGTTCGTTTCAATGGAGATACATAATAAATACATCAGAAGTGTTGCAGAGTTGGAAGTACTGTAATGTCCATGCACAACTCATTTGCCAGGGGTTTTCCATGCGTAGAGTCCATATCGATGCTTTCAATGTGTCCAATGGGAGGTATGTTAAAAAGGTATCAAATCACTGGAAAATTTATATCAGCTAGTATGTAAATATTATGCTTACCTTGTAGGAAATCTATACAACACCGAAGCACCAGATCATACTCATGAACACTGCACGGCCTGCTGAGTCTATGCTTCTCGTCCATGATTATTATCATGGCTGCGCCCCGCATTGCTGCGGCGTTTCGTAGAAGGTGATGTGTGGTTGTCATGCTTCGCCTGTTTGACATTTGATTTTAGAAAATACGCCTCTGGCCATTTCGTAATTCATGGTAGCTAATATTTCAAATCACATGCTCCTCATGAAACGTGATGTTGCACAGGGCATCCATGTGTGAGAAATTTAGATGATGCCATCAAAAAATGCGGGGCTCATAATGTTTGATGTGACGTTAATCGACACCTGCATCACAGACAGAAAGCAAAACTTCATTCTCTGCTCTTCCAACAGATCTCTACGCTAAAGAGTCGACGCTAAAACTGAAGCAGTCCAACACGTTTTTTTGTGATGTCTCCAGTGGAACTTCATATGGATTTTGCTTTTTAGATGATGGATTTTTTTGAGTGAAAGTTAGGAACAGGCAAGGACATAATGTGAAAGCAGCACAGTCAGTCATTAGCTGGGCTGCTTGGTTTTGCCAGGAGAAGCAACACCTTAGCTACCTGCTCATGCTGCATTCACCCTGGGTACTGATTAATGCATCCAGGAAATCAGAATTTTTAGGAAAAGATACACCCTTGTAGAAGCTGAAATTACTTCCAGCTCCTGGCTTCTGTATTCTGGTGTTCAGGTAAATGAAATTTCCATCAATCCAATAAAACCTACCAAGCAAGCCTTGGAAAAGTGACAGCATGTGGCGTATACGGTATCTGGTTGCAAAGAAGCTTTTACTTCGCGCATATGCTAAGTAAGTGTTTCTTGGACTCTGAATAGTTAAAAGGCCCCGGAAGAAAAGCTTCCTTCTCCTTGTGTTATTATGTAATCCGTTTGGAGAGAACTTCATGCTGTTTCACAATGAATCCATATAGGGAAATGAGAGCATTTTAAAGAGGACAACTCAAAAGAATGAAAAGATACAGGAATGCATTTACTGTCCATCATTCCGTCAATCTTAGTATCCATCTCCCCAAGGCTTATGTAGCACATGGTTGCCTGAAGTCTCTCCCAAGCAGTTTTGCAAAGATATTTCTTAGGTTGATGATTTTCGATGCAGCGGCTCTGTGGTTTAGGGTTGTAGGTCTTTATCCTGCCTGCACTCTGTAAGGGTGCAGTTTGCATTCTCTCCCCATAATACACAGGGTTCCGCCCGCAGTCCAAGGGCATGCAATTTGGACTGACTGCTGTCTCTAAATTGCCCATAGATTGTGACTCTGTGCGTGTGTGTGTCCTGTGATGGACTACGATCAAGACCTTCTGCAGCCCTGACCAGAATAAGCCCTATAAAAAGGATGTAAAATGGATGGACGGATGGATGGATGGATGGATGAGTTTTGATTAACATGTGCTGCAAAGGGGAAACATTGGGGATGCAAAAAGAAAAGGGGGGGAGTAGCTTCAGAAACAGGCATGAGGAAGGAGGCAGAACCAGAGCAAAATCAGAAAAGTAGAGGGATGTATGTGCAAAAGTGGGAATAAAGGAGAAAATGGTTCAAGTAGGAGGGAGAACCGGGGAATATGCAGGAGGTACAAGGGAGGTAAGGAGGGGAAACCAGGAGAGGCAGGAGTAAAGGAAAAGGCAGAGGAGTCGTACTAAAGAGCAGTAGGGGGACGGTAGCAAAGGACATCCCTGTTCAGAAGAACAGTCTGGTACTTTCGGTGCTAGGAAACACTGAACATCTACTTGTCTTATTCTGGTAAAACCAGAACTTATTCCTTCAGGGCTCCCCCACATTACAATTCACAACATCCTATTTCTGTTCAGGTCAAAATCAGTACTAAATTTAGCAAGAAAAAGTATCTTTGTAAAGCATCTTTCAAATATTACACGGAACATCTCTCATACTCAAAATTAAAGAGCAAGAAAAAATGTTTTCAGAAATACAACCTCCATCTGGACTGACCCCGAGGTTGATTGTGATTATTCCTAAAAATGTGTATAAATAAACTGTCCTTTTTTCTTTACTGGGGGGGGGGGGGGCTGGGGCTGGAGCCTTTCCAGCTGAGGCACAAGGCAGGGAAGACCCCCAAAGGGGTGCCAATTCATCACAGGACACACACTGGCAGTCATCCACTACAGGAAAACCAGTGCAAACACAGGGAGAGCATGACAATTCCCATCACAGAGCCAGGGGTAGGTTAGGAAGCACCAGCCTCGGAAGTGTGAGGTCACCATGCTGCCTCAAATAAACAAACACAAACAAACAAATAATAAACCATGTGTGACTACACTTAGCTTCAATAAACAACAAATGTCAGGATGCTAAATGGCATCTGACCATCCTTTTTCTCCAAGATGCTGAAAGGTCATTTACAAGTTTTTACCTTTTACTGTATAAGAGCAACAGGAAGTGCAGTTGCCACTGTTTGGCTATGGCATGCCAGAGTATGGGGCACTTGTTCATGATTTTCCAGTTAAAAGCAAGCCAGTAATATCCAGTCATGTTCAATTTACATGTGAATAAGAAAGTGTTTCTCAACCCGGTGCTTGGGGACCCCCTGACGGTCCATGTTTTTGCTCCCTCTCAGCTCCCTGCAACACAGTCCATATTTTTGCTACCTCTCAGCTGGATTGTCAAGGGACCAGACTGAGAAACTAGCATAAGACTCTCAGAAACTGTTGCAGAGTTTTCAGTTAACCAATACCTGGTATTAACAGTCTACAGTTTAAAGACGATATTCATGAAAAACACTTTCATAGGACCAAGTGCAGCACACCGTTGCATTGTAAAACATTACTCCTGAAACCATATATAAGAAAACATATAACAAGTGAACGGGAAAACAGATACCACAACAACAGGAACAAGGAATTTATTAGGTGTTAAAAATCAGCATAACAAGAATAAAATCTTTGGAATTACCCTCTTGTGACACAAATGGTCGTCTTTGGAAAAGTTGATTAGAAACAATGGCATCCCAGTGCAGCTGCCCTGTGATATACATTTGTTAATAAGCAACAAGCACACCACTCGACATTCCATTCTCTCCAATCACTGAACTTCTGGGAGCAATAGGCACAGGAATTTGACTTGTACCATCCAATTATTGTACCATCCGCTTTCTATCAGGTGACACCCTGGACAGGATGCCAATTCATTGCAGGTGAAACAGATAAATTTTATTTGATGCTGCAACATGTGCTGTCGGTAACCACAAAAAGACAAAAAAAAAAAAAAACATAACTGAAAACCAAATTTCCAGAAGTCAGTTTCCTAAAGTCAGGTTTCCTCATCACATGTTACAGTATTGGGAGTCAAAACTTACTCTGCCTTCATGTGGGTATATGGAGTTTTCTTCAGTTATTAGTAACATTGGGGTATGTAAACCTCCTCAGCTGCCCCTTGTTGCCAGGGTAAAATGTTAAAAGTAAAACATTTGGTCGTAACACTATAGTTTTTGTAGACAACACATTTAGACATTGTTATCTACATGCTCAGTATCCTGTTAGTTTGGTATAATGTCTCTTTAAATAACAAGTGTCAGTACTTTTATGACATCATCATCTGGGAGGTGATCATTTATAGTGGGAAAACAACAGCACAAACATCAGTCAGTATTAGCAATGGCTTTCATTTATTTTGTAGTTTTACTTTGATAATAATAATAACAATACCAGATTTTACAAACATTTTGAACAAGATAATGAAAGATAAGAAAATAACCTTTTCATCCTTATTTCACTGTTGATTCCTCACTGAGAAATATTAAATTTACAACCAGTTAATAGGATGCAATATTCCTCCAAACAAAAATGGTGAAATAATTTAAAATTCATAATGAGTTACAATTATTTGTGATTTCACAATAACACAAAACTTCATATTTGATAGATAGAAGGAAATGCACTGCATGGTAGGAATGGCCCCTGTGTACATTAATACACAAACAGGGTTTCCGATAAAACACGGAACCCAAATTTTTTACACAAATGATTTTAAAGACAGATGTTATCCAGAATAGAACAGATGCCTCTGGATTTCTGATAAATAAAAGTGGATTTTTCATGCATTTTACTGCTTCTCAGAAAAGGCCAGAGACAGTAGAAATATGCTTTAGTCAGCTATAAACACCCCTCCACATCTTTCCAAAAGGTCTGTGACACTACAGCCATTACTTACAGATAGCCTGGTTGACAGCATTGCATTCTTTTTGCAAGTTTTACCAAAGCCAGATATTACACCAAAAACACTCCTCCGTTTAAGACAAGTTTTAAGAACGACAAAAGAAAACGAAAAATGGTCAACTGAAGCGGTCACAAACCAGTTCCTGGACGAATTAAAAACATCTTCACCCATGTGAGTGTTGTTAATGTCGACATGAAAAAATATATAACTGCCGCTTAATTATTGCACTGTCATCAAGTAACATACTTTTTCTAGTGTTCCCACAGTTGTGTGGTTTCAGTCTGCACTAAAACTTCTGTTCTGCCCCTAAGAACCAGACTAAGCCATTTCAAGAGGGGTCATTACTTAAGAATAGACAGGTTCGATTCATTTCATTTTGATAAAGCCCCTTTCACAGCAAAGTCACCCCAAGTTACTTAACATGGGAACATGGCAATACATTATTAGTTTAGGGAAACCAAATTGTTCATGAATCAGGAAAAAAAATGTTAAAAACCAGAAGACGATAAAGAAGAGGAAGCAAAAACTGCATAGTATGAAGAACAAAAACGTCTTGGGTTCCGAGGTCGACTGGCTACAGAACCCATGCGGCATGGAAAAGGTCACGTCGTACTTTTATTAATGTAAAGTTGTTACAGCCACATCACAGCCCAATAATCCCAATGGGGCTACTTTGTATAAGCAATATATCAACCCTCATTGTACCGTCTATTGGAGGGAACTAAGAGGTTCATCATTGTGACTGTGATGTCTATGCGATGTCTGACTACAGCAGCACCGTCCACTCACAGTTATTGAAAGACTTCTCATACTAGGTAGAAGGCTAACCATGTCCTGTCTATGTGACCATCTAAACAAATGCAGCTGAATTTCTTTTCAGTAGACAGTTCCTTTGTTATATAATTTGAAGGACTCGAGTACTGTAGTAAATTAGTGTCACATCCGTCCAATGATACCTTTGGTGAATGTGGATGAAATGTAGTGTACAAATGTCCGCAGCATCTTCCCACAGCAACACTTTTGTACATGTTTTTACAAGTATAGCATCATTGTACGTGCAAGGAAAACTCTTTCATGAATCTTGTTTGCATGGAAATACATACGCACAAACACTTAATGTATCAAAACAGTGGTGATTACATTACGCCAATAAAAATACGTAAACCCCCACCTGTTTTTTTTTTGGCAATATATTCTTATCAGAACTGCAGAGCTGTGTCCTGGGAAGTCTGCATTTAAATTCAAATGCTTTCCAACCAACAACATTTTTATCGCATACTGTGAGGGCACTGCATGAGGACACTGCATGAGGACCACTGGGGTTCAGTGACTGCCATGACTGCTTAAGGTGAATCACTCCACCCGAAATTCTGGAAACCAACTATATCTTGTGAGCAGCTTACTGGCTAACAATGTCGAAGGCGGTTCTTTTGCTATGTTGTTTACCTGTTTACACGTATAATTAAACACAATGCAAAGCCCTCATCGAAAGTTGCACTTTGTAGAACAGATCTATGTATCGATTTGTTTGTTTGTTTGTGTGTCATTGTGTTGCCATGTTATATGTTTTTGAAGTCTAGGACAAATGCTGTTTTGTTTCATTGCATGTCTACTTAGCTTGAGATGACAACAAAGTCTGATTTGACCTTTAGTGGAGAACACTGCGCGAATTTTTTTTTAACAATGTTTAGATATCTGAAATATAAAATGACATATTTCACATACGAGATGCACTCAAACACAATACTAATAACTTCATTAAAGTATTCTGCATATGCATACCTATTAATATGGGAGTACACACAATAACAGAAAGACATGAAAAAGTACTCCAGTTCTGAAGTAACTAAATCATAATTATAAATGCAG
>JAABNX020000001.1:42743071-42754944 GCA_015163995.2 Mormyrus lacerda | reverse complement strand
GGGAGTACACACAATAACAGAAAGACATGAAAAAGTACTCCAGTTCTGAAGTAACTAAATCATAATTATAAATGCAGTTGGAAAGGTGAGTCATATTAAGTTGGATGCCAATTGGTAGTATGTGTTAGATATGAAAATGGCCTGACAATCAGCAGCATGGGTCAAAGCCATAAAGTCGGTGTCCAAATTTCAAGTGCACTGGTCTCAAAAACAAAATTACATACAAGGGAAACATACAGTAGTGACAACATGCTAACATACAGATAAACTGTATTAGCAAAGAGAAAAAATCACAGACACAAGATCACTTTCAAGAGGAGCCAGACATTTAACAGGATATTTACTAAACATCATAAATTACACAATTCAGAATTCTCTAGAATTTAACCGTATCCTTCACAATGTGTAATATCTATGTCCACCAGGCACCCTTCCAGTATTTATGTTGATATCCCTGCCTAGGCCTACCATAGCCCTCAAGAATTAATGCTACATACTGTAATCCTACAATTGTTATTTAATCAGGGAAAATAGTAATGGCACAAATTATTCCTGAGACTGAAGCCAAGATTCTCTCTGGTGCCTGAATGAGGTTCTATCCTAAACTCAGTTAATTTCTCTAAAGGAAAAATGCTGCAGGACCCATGAGAAGGATAAACATTGAGGTACGGTGTGACCCACTGAACAGCGTTACGTCCAAAGTTGTCACGCCCCACATGCCTTTTTCCCCTGTGTTCACCACGGTGTGGCACTAATGAGCCACACCTCTTCCCAGTTTAACCCTGCCTCTTGTTTTAGCCCTCGCGTAGATGATCCCCAGGTGCCTCTCGTTTCAGCCCTCGTGTAGATGATCCCCAGGTGCCTCTAGTTTCAGCCCTCGTGTGGATGATCCCCAGGCGCCTCTAGTTTCAGCCCTCGTGTGGATGATCCCCAGGCGCCTCTAGTTTCAGCCCTCCTGTGGATGATCCCCAGGCGCCTCTAGTTTCAGCCCTCCTGTGGATGATCCCCAGGCGCCTCTATTTTCAGCCCTCCTGTGGATGATCCCCAGGTGCCTCTAGTTTCAGCCCTCCTGTGGATGATCCCCAGGTGCCTCTCGTCTGCTCCTCATCTGTGATGTATGTAGTGCCTCCTCATCCTGAGCTCCCTAGTCTGGTCATTGTATTGTTATGTGTGTGGTTCTACTGCCTGCTTGTGCTACCCCTCTGCTTACCCTGCGCCCTGCACCCTGTGTCCCCCCCCACCCCCTGCTCTGCCTGCCTTGTTTTTACCAGTCGCGGTCTGGTTTCTTTGCCCTTTTGTATTGTGTTTTGTTGAAAAAAATCCCCTTCCGTTTTCCCCGATGCCTGCCTTTGCCCCCATCCTTCCTAGACCGTAACAAAATGTGTCTTTTGAGCACCTTGTCAGACATTGAAAAGACGGTCTCTGAGGAGCCAGACTGAGAGTTTTTATGACGCCTTCTGAATTTTCAGCCCTGCACCTGTCTTGCACATCCACAGACGTCCGCAAAATCTCCTAGTCAGATGTTCAATTATTTAACTGCATCCAAGAGGGTTCGTAGTCAGACGTCCGAATACAGAATCTGATTTGCATGTCATGTAGACATACAGAGATGGTCTTGGAGAATTCAATATAGACATAATCTACATGCCTGGCAGATATCTCATGCTTGCTGGGGAGATGTTTCATAGAATTCCTGTTCTATCATTAAAGACTTTCCAAACACTGACATATTTGATATAAGAATATTTGATTCTGTGGCAATTCAGAGTACTCATTTTTTGTGAGTATTAATAGAGTACTTGTGAATTCCGCTAGCATTTGTCCTTGTGGCTGCTGATTTAGCTTGTCAGATCTGTTTAGTATTCTCTTAGCTATGTGTCTGGGAATCCCAGGTACCTACACATCACTCACGCACTCAGCTCCATATGCAGACACATCGCATCCTCCAGTACAGGAGTTCTTAAAACAAAATTACACCCTTCATACCAAACCGTGCTTCATACTTTATCATTGAAATAGATAATAATATAATAGAATATATAACTTCAACACGCTGCCGGCGAACCTCTCATTTAGTCACAGCCAGTCTGGCAACGCTCCGCCTCACTGGAATTCTAACAAACCTGTGGCTCATTAACTTGTTTATCTGGTGGGGAATTTTAGTACCGTGTTTTCGGTCACCTCTTTCACATCATTACCTAGAGCTACACTGTGTATGACTTTCTGTAAGATCTGTCAGTTTTCTTGCTTTTTGTCAAGTGTTTTGGGTTTCTGGGGTTCTCTTGTCAGAACTGCAATCTACTGCCTGTGTTTTGACTCTAGGTTTTGGCAATAATCGCCTGGATCCTGTCTCCCGTGCCGCTCGAAGCTTGTTCAGCTGAGGGGGGCTGCAGTGTCCCATTAGCCTGTGTGGCCTAATGGGCTGCCTGGTGCTACCTGTCTCTCATCATTATGTTACAACGTACAAAAAGAAAAATGAGAATGTATCCCATTGAAGTCAGCAGCAGCATCTCGTCCACACTGCCGCTAGCCAAGAACTGAACCTTATCAGTCACGCCTTAGTTATATATCACAAAGATGTAAGACCCCAGGATGGACAGTAATGGACAGAATATTCTTTATTGCTCTCCAGCAATGATCTCCCATCCATGAAATATACACGTCGCACAGGAATCATCAGACTCATCCATTGGAGGGACATTCATTCAATATAGTGACTAATATCTCATTTTACAGTGCAGAAGACTCAGCTACAGAGAAGCTGGATCACAGGACACAGAAGAGTAGAGTATTAATCATCTTCTTACTTACACCCAGTCTGGTGTGCTTGGGATAAGATGATGCAGTGTTATCAGATATGCTGCACACAGCACATCTGGTTTTTACGTTCACGGGTTTCAGAAGATGCTTCCTGCAGGCTTGGTCACCTTTTGCCACCACACCCACTGTGGGTGGTTCTAGCTTAAGGTCACCCACACTGAGGGTGTTTCAGAATGTCGTGATAGGCACCATTTATTGGGCGCCATAGGAATTCATGGGGTTCCATGGCACGTCTGTTCCCAGTCCAGAAACATGCTGAGGTTAAAAGGAATAAGAGTGAGTGAGAGTGTGTGTTGTTGGTTTGCATAGATCACATTTAAGGACCAGACTGTCCCCAAAGTGTAGTGAAATTTTCCTACTTTTGGGGACATCTTTTGAGGTCCCCATTTGGATAACCTCAGTTTTATAAAAATCTACTGGTCAAATTCTGGTCAAATGCAATCAAAAAAGTAAAAATGCCAAAAGTCTTGTATTTGGGTTGGTTACTTATGGTTAAGGTTAGGGATGGGTAAGGGTTCAGGGTGTCATGATTGGGATTAGGGTTTTTCCTATAAAAATGAATGGACGGTCCTCATTTAGATCAGAAGACCAACTTTTGTGTGTGTGTATTCTGTGATGTGTTGGCCCCCCATTCTAGGTTACTCCCTGCCTTGTGCCCACAGGCTGCTTGATTGGAACCCCCACCCCCCCCATGACCCTGAATAGGATAAGCGTTTAAGGGAAATGCATGGATGTTCAAAATGGGACAGAGTTATAAATTAAGTCTGTTATGTGCAATATGACTTTTCTATGTGTGATCCAGTAATATTAATCTATTTTTAATTATCAAAGGTTCTTCTATTGGTCCTTTAGATAATTCTCTAACTGCAATAACGACTCCAAGGGCTGCTTAAAATTGGCATTGACCAGTGCCTTTTACTGAGTAATATTAGCAATCATTTAGTAGCATGACAAATTACAAGTGACACAAAGACTCACATTTCTTTTCAGATTTAATAAGCATGCAATGAATTTTTCGATTACAGCTCACCAACATATTTAATTGAGCATTACTGTATGCATTCTCCATTCTTTATGTAAAATGTTATAGGCGGACATTAAACTGTTTTTCAAACATACCAATTTAGAAAATAGAGCATATCTGCCACAAGGTAGAAAAACTATTTCTTATTTTATGTGTCTATATTATGACCCTGGAATAGAGCAGAAACGCTTCATGCCCATGATTAATTCCCTTCAATTTCAGCAGATATTTCCCAAATTTATATAAAGAACTTTGTCTGCAATGCAAGAAGACTTAAACAATAAAGACCAAGGAGTGATACCTTTGACCTTGCTTGAGTGTCCCTGTCAGTTACTTTTACCTTTTCTCAACATCAATGAGCCGAGAGCTTATAAATCTACAACGTAACAAAATGATCCCTGAAAATGAACAGACCTGACAGCAGCTAAGTATAGATTTACTGAAACCTCACTTCAGAACATAGTTACAAATTAAATTACCTTATATTCACACCCCTTCATCATCAAGAGATCTACTGCACACATATCAAAGCTGTCAGAATAACTCCCGAGCTTTCCGTCGTGGGTATGGATATAGCATGTCACTCAGAGAGTGAACATGAATCGCCTTCCACACACAACATAACAGTAGTAACCAATTTCTCTTTAACTGCAATCTAACCTTGCAGACATAAAATAAAGTGCTTTATATTGCCCTTTTGCTAAAATATGCATTTTATGATTTTTTTCCTGCAGCTCTGCTGTCAATGTATATCCCATTACTGTACCTTGGAACTGGTATATCCCAAGTCAGCAGACATTGATCTATTGAAACACCACACAAAACCTAAGCACTTACCACTTTTGAAAATGCTGACTTTGACTTTACAAAGTTGCATATGGCTTTTTGCCTTAATGCCATTAATTCTTAAAATCAGAAAGGGACTGTATTTCTCCTGTGTAGTTAATCCTGCTATTTTTGAGAGGAGACTGAAGATCATTTCAGTAATCAAGGAGCATTTGATACACTGAACTATAGTGATCGATTGTCACACGAGATCCGGTTTTACTGACTTGTTACTTTTCATGCAAACTGAGAGATAAGAAAGTTGCATTCGCACAGAAAGCTGATACAAAACGGACTCAAGGAGGGAAAACGTGCAATGCAAACAGAATTTTAACAAGGTAGTTCCTAGCAATTCTGATTGGCATTCTATCTCAGGAGAGACTTAACAGACATTCAAAGGTGAAATGAACTGCATATACTATAGTCCACATATGACTGATCATGCAGTGTTTCATTTACAGTTCCATTTTGAATATAAATGTACTTTTCATTTGTTATCATTTTTGCTGTGACTCTTATAGTAATAAAATATTGCAGTTTCTCCTTGTATTATGTGTCTTTTTACCAAACATACAGTAGTACTCCCGGTCATATTCATATATCGGAAGACGGTTTTTTCAGTTCGTCTTGTGTATACCATACAGTTGCAAAACAAAAATCCTTTGGAGTATTTTTTTTCTGCATTAATTAATCATAAAATGTCATCTCATCTAAGTCACAATAAGACAGACAAATGGTTTCAACATTCACGATTCCGGCCGGAAAAAAGTATGTGAACCCCTGCAATTAGTAACAAGGGTTCAACTTTTTTCCCCATCTGTCCAAAGAACAATCTCCCAGACGCAGGCCCAGCGTCTCAGGGGGGGCAAATGGGGAAGTTGAGGGGGGCAGGAGAGGGCACAGGTGGGATGGGCTGCCTGTCATGAGGCCCGGTTGAAATGAATTTTGTCCCACGGTCACGTACTATGTGGGGCAAGCCTGCCCAGAAGTACTGTGGAACATCTCTGAAGGCCATTCACAGTGGTTTCCTTTTTGTACAGTATTTTATACTGAACACACAAACAGAGACTTCAAGAGGATTCTGCGGGTCCTTTGCCGTTACCCTTCAGGACTCTTTCACCTCCTCCAGCATTTCATGCTGCACTCCTACTGTCATCTTTGTAGGACGCCCACTCCTAGGGTGAGTACTGAGTAGTAACACTGCTGAATTTTTACCATTTATGTATCTGTCGACTGCAGACTAACAGAGGTCCAAGTTTTCGGTGTATATCTATTATCTGGAGTAACAGAAAGGTCTATAAGAAAAGGTGCAATGGAATCAGATCAGACAGGTGTACCATAAATGTCATTGATGCAGGGTGTGCATCTATCTTGATACATGATATCTTACTCGGGAAAAAAAACATGTAAATGATCACGGCTTCTTAATTACAGATAATATTCAGTCCACTGATACTCAGGTTAAAGCCCTGTATATGCTGTAGTGCACAGCAATATAAGATTATAATGCCCTTTGTGGATCCCCCAGAAAGCAGCAAAATGTATTTTATACGTATGTGAAGACACTCTAAATTTGCCTTATGCACGGCAAGGCAGCTGCATTGACTTCACTGGTATATAGCAACAAAATCAACAATGGGCATTCAGCAGTGATTCATCCATCCATTCATTCATACTTAAAAATGTATCACTATGATATATTGTTCACAGTTCACCATATGGTACCCAGTCACAACTTTAAAATGGCAAATAAGCTTTTGACAAGTTTCTAGGTACAATGACACAAAGAATACTCATTATATCCACTTTATTCTTGCCAAATTTTTACTACTAAATATATTGTCTTTAGAGACAAAGACAAAACGAACAAGCGCTAGTCAGAGAAGGAAAGGAAGCAGCTCTTTCTGTAATTGGTTCCTTTAATGATAATTTAAAATACCAGTGACCACATCCCACCGATATGTGAAATTGGTGAAACTGCAATTTTTAAAACTCAGTTTGAGAAACCTACAGAAACTACTAATACAAAAATTTAAATGGCAAAATTAAAAATCAAAATGATAGAAAAATAGGTATACTGACAAATTAAGTACAAGTTCCAAATAAAAAGAAAAAGTAAGAGAGAATGAGGGCGTTTGGAATCAGGTGCTTGATTACCATCATAAAACACTGGCATTAGTTACATTTGAGGTGCTGTTTGGGAAACACATGGTAAATGAGTATATTTGAGCTTATTCAGCACTGGACGGTTGAGAATATGTTTTTGTTGTCAAAGGGTGTTGGACTTGTGCTTCCAAAATTAGAACTACTCATTAAATTAATGAATTTGGAGTTCAGATTTTTCCCATTGATTTTAAATTACTGAGCAGGATTTGGCAGAAGAGAAGAGAGTGGGTGCCTTGAAAATCGTCCAAAGCAGGGTGTAAAAAAGTACAGAAACAAAAACCACGAGTCATGTTTAGCACTGGATCAGGCATTTCTTCTTAGATAAGAAGACATATTTAAAGTAACTATGATAACTACAGCATCTGAGGTTGGCGCATAAAGGGCAGTCTCTGGCTTGATATAGGTTTTAAATAGTAACTACATTATATGCTATACTATGTGTTGGGGAGGGGCAAAATCAGGTGCCGACCCCAGTCAGGCGACGGCCCCAGTCAGTCACCTTCCCCTAATCGGATAAGAAGTTGTTTTATCTCAATGCAGTAAAAGCACTGAGACCCTGAGCCCAACCTCAGGTTTAATCCCTTCTGGCATCTAACTCCATTTGTTTTCGTTGGTGTTTCTCCTCCACCCTAATGGCTTTTGGTGTTTTTCCTCCACCCTAATGGCTTTTGGTGTTTTTCCTCCACCCAAATGGCTTTTGGTGTTTCTCCTCCACCCTAATGGCTTTTGGTGTTTTTCCTCCACCCTAATGGCTTTTGGTGTTTTTCCTCCACCCAAATGGCTTTTGGTGTTTCTCCTCCACCCTAATGGCTTTTGGTGTTTTTCCTCCACCCAAATGGCTTTTGGTGTTTTTCCTCCACCCTAATGGCTTTCGTTTCTGTTGTCCTTTCTTGTCATCCCTTACCAAACCCATCTCCACTCCCCTACCTATTCACTGCTCCCATTCCACATTTTACATGCCACCCAGCACAAGAGTTACAGTGAATTACTTTATGTGTATGAGGGGTGCTGTGGTGATTCAGAACGGGAGATCTAAGGTCACTTCTGTCATTTCCAGACGTTCAAGGCAGATTTCCTGTCACTGTCTGCCACAGCCACAATGCTATCACAGCTTACCATCTTATTAAGGTTCCTATTGGTTCTTGACTGGCCTTTTCACCCAACTATTTACAACGAGTATACCTTTAATGTCACAAGTGATAAAGCTTGACCTGGCATTATAAATTGGAAACTGACAGATCTCACTGACCTCTAGAAGCACAAACTGAAACCTTAGATTATATGTTTTACTACATCTACACATTTATTTATTTATTTATTTTTTAAAAAAGAGCTTTTTGTTTTACTCTCATTTTCTTTGTTTACATGAACAAAGCATGTCACATCAAATAAATCGTGCTGCACAGTGATGAACATATTTTAAATGATACCTAAATTAAACCAAGTCACACGTTCTTAAATGCTCTTTAAAGGGCAACCATCTCATCTATGCAGCGAAATCTGTCATCCACAACCCACTGAGCTATTATTTGTTCTCTGCTCTCAACCTACAGTATAAGCTCACAAAAACAATATATTTATCTCTGGGATAACTCTTCATTATGGTTTCTTATTGGCAGATTGACTAGCGCCAGGGGAAATCAGAGATTAATATTATCATATTATGATGGCATCTTTGTCTCCCTGCCTTTAAGGCAGTCCTGAAGGCAATTAGACACTTAGACAAAGACTTAAAATGCTTATTAATTATACATAATGATCAAAGGGGAACAGAGGATTATGCCGCAGGTTGTATGTTATTTGTATCTTGGTTACGAACAAAGTGAGCAAGTGACTATTAGGAATTTAATTTTAGCACTCAATTAAGATGAAATGAAGCTTTAATTGTCTTTTGCTCAAGTACATTGCAACCTGTTAGCATATGCCATCGTGTTCTCATGTTTAAGACATGCACAAATAAACAGTTGAGAGCAAAGCTTGGGGAGCACAGAGTCAGTCAGTCATTACAGATAGAGCATTTTTCGGGGGGGTTGGGGGGGTGGTTAAGGGCCTTGGTTAAGGGCACAGCAGAGATGTGCCAATTCTGCCAAGCACGAGATTTGTAAAGGCAACAATCCAGTCACAGGCACAGAGCTCTAACACACTGAGCCACACACCGATCAGAAAAGAATGAAGAGATATGATATGTATATATGTATATCCAGGTATCCATCCTTTGCAATGACACTTGTGAATATCCAATTGAAAACCTAGAACCAATAATGTTTAAGGATTACATATTCACAACAATGCAGATTAACAATCAATCACCGCAGTGCTAGATCATACTGACATATTCGAACCACTTACACCGTACAGGGTTACAGGAATTAATATTAATAAATCATTGCATTGATTCAGTTAATTTCCATTTATTCATAAGTAATTCGTATAAAGCAGGGTGGCATGGTGCCTTGCGTGATTACCACAGCTTCATCGCTTGGACTGTATGATTTCTTCAGGTTTGCTTCAGGAGTTCCTACCACGTGCCACAAACCTTGAGATGAATTGATCTTTATCTCTAAACTGCCATCATTCTGACTATTTGAGTGTTACAACGCAATATTCCCTTGTGAAATTACTGCCACAGAGCCCAATTCACCCATGTCCTCTTTGTGTCAGTATATACGTTACTCTTTTACTTATCCAACGAAATAGCATTGAGTTTATCCTAGAGTACACGGGGAATAGTATATTCCTGATGGGATGCCAGTCCATCACGGAACACATGCACTAAGAACAATTTACATAAATCCCCTTCTACTGCTGCAAGCAACTGCAACATTCTTCCCAAAAGAATCCCTAATATAGGAAATGAAGTGCTGCTACCAGTCTTGCTTCCGTTGCTTTTGTGTTAATATATATAGGCTTATTGCACTGGGTATTTCAAAGTATTATATAAGAATAAAAAGACAGAATTTATTGCTGTAACATTATGAAAGTCATCTGTGATTCCAATGACAGAAAAAAAATCTAACAATAATTGGCAAGGTACAAATCATACCATTCACAAATGGCGAGTCAAACTAACACTCTCATTATGAAAAAGGCCTCCATTTCAAAATCACTCTAAAATCATATATTCAAATAATACATCAATGAAACACCCAAGTAAGCTAACATTGTGTCTGCTACAAGTGGAGCAACAGTTTATATTTAATCAGAACACAAATTAATCAGCTACAAATTTTCAGATGGCAGTTTGAAAACTGGATTCTAGACTCATTAAACAATGTCAACTTGAGCATAAAACAATCATACATCTATTGCACATAATAAATTTCAGGCTGGCACTCATGCAGCCTAAATTATATCACAAAATGTAGTCTACTTGATAACTATAATGTTGCGATACTTGCTATGCTTTTGCTTTAAAACAATAAGATTTTATTTTTAAGATTTTTACTAATGTATATAGAATGGGGGCAGCATGTGGCTCAGTGGGCTAAGCCTGTGTACCATAATCACAAGGTCGCAGGTTCAGCATGTCTGCGGGTCCTTGAGCAAGACCCTTAACCCCCAGCTCCCTGGGCGCCCCAACAGGTGGCAGCCCTTTGCGGACAGCTTGCTCTACAATGAGCAAGTTGTGGGAGGCGTAAAAAGAAGAATTTCCCCAATAAAGGAACTTCCCCACGGGGATCAATAAAAAAAGTTGTGATTGTGATTGTGATTGATTGTGTAGAAAGACAGAGAGTAATAAGCACTGCAATCTTAACATTCTCCATCCCCTGATGCATATATGCATTTTTTTCCCCACAATTAACAATGCAAATTGTTGCAAAAGAATCCCAAAAGTATTCTGATACTCTTTACTTCCGTTATAGTGAACTGCATTAAAATCTGTATCTTGGCAAGAAACAAAGCAACTTACAATGAAGCTGCAGTTATAAACTGACCACACAGCTATATTACCACAGACATGTCATGAAGTGGTTAAACAGCAGCCCAGAATATTCCTGCTGCTTCACCCTTGAAGAACACCATGAGCTGATTTATCAAACATACCATACACTATAACCCCCCTATTCAAATCCGGCCCTCGATTCCAAATCCAGGCCTTGTTTTCAAGTCTCCCAGGTTGTCAGCTTAATAATTCAAAAATTGGCTCAATAATTTAATTGGCCAGAGGCCAACTGGCTCCCAGGTAAAGGAAAGCTGGAAAAACAGCAGTGCTTGGCCCTTGAGGACCATGATTTGAATAGCCCTGCACTATAATATAGCAGTACGGCATAAAAGTTAAGAACATACAGTAAAAAAGCTAAGACAGAAGAAACTCATTCTATTGTATTCTGTGTTTTGATGTGCACTTCATCAAGGAGTTGAACCAACAATAAACTGTTGGTCTTTTTTCATGTGAATTGCACATCAAGAGCCGCCAACATGGCCCATTGTCTGTGTATGAGCAGATTTAGATGTATTCAGACTCTATGTCTTCACAGGCATGACTTCCTGAACTCGTATTTCGCCCCGAGGAATGACTTTAGTGTGATGTGAAGTCAAGCTGTTAGGTTGATTTTTCTCAAAACTCACAGCCCCTGTCCTTCTTGATAGATCCAGCTCTGAATGTATCTCACATTTGAGTCAGCCCCAAAATTTCAAAGAGGCCAGACAGACTGCTGCCTGATTAAGCTCTCTGGCATTAATCTGACACTGCATGTTTGTACCTGCCCTGTGGAATCTATGAGAGGCGGCCTGACACACTGTTAACTGATGATGCTTGGAGCTAGAGGAAATAGTGACTAAGACTGAGGGAAGTTTCCAGTTTGCTGCAAAAGGGAGTCTGATAAAATCGCCCAGGGCAAATCAGCCCTGAACCTCCCGTCACCTTAAACTGACACGGTACTCCCACAAAATCGGAAGGGATGGTGTCCCTACCATCCATGCTCAAATCTACGGCCTCGAAAACCACCACAGTTCTATAGATCAGTGGTTCTCAACCTGCGGCCCGTCACAAATGCAAATGCGGCCCGCGATGCTGACCACGTAAAAAAAAATTAAA
>JAABNX020000001.1:42718100-42728885 GCA_015163995.2 Mormyrus lacerda | reverse complement strand
ATGGATGGATGGATGGATGGATGGATGGATGGATGGATGGATGGATGGATTTTGCTGATCGGGGGAGAGGGGTTGGAGGTTGTGGATGATTTGGGCACCACTGGCCTAAGGAATTATATGGATTAATGGGAAAAAGCACTAATCTTACAGTATCAACCTAAGTAAGATAGCACACACTGAAAGAAGAACTGACTATATACAGTAGTTTCATAATTTCTCCCCTAGAATAGCACCCAAAATGTCACCTGTGCTTCCGACTCTTGTAGAATAGCAGAATCACGCTCGGAACTACAGAGGCAGACATTTCGATCAAAGCACTTTTTTTTTTCTTAAACAACCAACGCAAAGCTACAATACGACAGAGGGAGGATGACTCAAGAGTCAAGACATGTAAAAATGTCCGGCACATTCTTCTGTAAAGCCAACATCAGATTTCACTAGTACTGTACTACTGCCAAAGGCTGCATTCTTACCAGCCTGCAGAATGATGACTGTAGCCACTCTGAGCAAAGAAAGGGCAGCTGCATTAAAATCAAGGAAGTCAAATATCTTTTGGAGAACAATAACATATAATTTATTTATGCAGTTTGACATGAAAACTGGATTTTTTCCTCCTCCAGAGAGGGATTGGCTTCCTTGCTACCTCATTAATCCTGTCCCCAGTCCAGGGTACACCTGTAGCAGGGCAAAAAGGAGTTTCTTGTAGTTGCTGAAAAAAGTATAAGTACTATGCTAGTTATAATGAATGATGAATGAATATAAAATAAAGGTATTAATCAATTCAGAGAAATGAAAATCATTTTTAATCTTTTACTGTACGCATCAAAATTCTCTTACTATATAATGTATTCACCACTTACTAGGTAACGTCATGTAATACTTTGAAACCCATCTGTTGAATTATTTATATGATAACAAAATAATAACAAAATAACAGTAGAAGTAAAAGTTTTAATGAAGAACAAAATTGTGCGCAGCGGTGCACATTCCAGGCATTCATAAATTAAAATGAATTGCATATTACATACCTTTGAATTTTTCTTTTCAAAACAAAGCTTTCATTTTTCTACCAATTTCATGATCATGTCTGTGCTGTCGCTTCATTCTTGTGCTTTGTATTTATCTTGTAGACATTGCCATTAACTTAGGATTTGTCTTTACAATGAACAAACTGAACTGAAAGGAAACATATTTCACATGTTTACTCTAAATGTTTAACATCAATACTGATACAGAATATAATGGTCATTATGATAAATGGTAACACCACTTGTTTTTAATGCATCAAAACACTACAGATGATTACTGCTGGAGATCAAATACATTGAAAGTCATTGGTTTTAGTTAATATATTGGCCCAGTTTTGGTTTATTCTTACAACATCAGGGCAAGATGTGAAATTAAAACAACCTGTCTCTATCCAATTATTATATTTATATTGTATATTATTGTAAAGGGACTTCAACATCACTCAGGACAGACTGATGAATTAAAGAGATTCAAATATGATATATATTGCTTTGGAAAGTCAATAAGAGAAATCACAGAGTTCAAAGGCACTCACTGTGTGCTTTTTTATGATGGTGAGCAAATCCTCTCATTAGAGCCTTGCATCAGGCTACATCAGTGCATCTGCTCCAGCTTTTGAAGCTAAGTAAATGGAGTAGATGTCCTTCTTTAGTGTTGAGTAGCTGCAAAACTCAACTTCAAAGTCAACATCCACCCCCTGGAGTCCTGTCATGAAGAAGCGCTGAGCACCCAGAAGCAGCTCTGCAACCAGGCTGCCAGTCCCGAACACACGTGAGCTCAAAAGCATACAGTACATACACACCGATTCCCAACAGACACTTCACTTAGACCCCAGCAAGCATGTTAATACCTGTCACCCAAGCCTCACCTTACTTTCAGTAAATGTAATTTGCACAGCTACAGTAGTAGTGAAAAAACACGAGTTGGAATGTTGAAAAAGAATCATTCAGAAATACCTTTCACCACCCCCACAATTGGTTGATTCCATTATAAAAGTGCACTCCTTGACCACACGTAGTCTTAACTGCGTGAAGGACACTGTTATTTCCACTGCATTTAAGCAATTCTATGCATGATCTGAATATTGTCTTAGGTATAAAAGGTTAATGGCTATCTACACAGGACGCCCTCCTTGAATTCAAAGAATTAATACATTCTGGAAACTAACTTCCCATTCAGGGAAACACCCCGGCATGGTGCACTGGGCGGAACCCGAACAGGTTAAGTGCTTAGAGGATGGATGGATGAATTCCAGAAGATATATCGATTGTTAAGAAATGGACATAATTAGAGATACTTTTATTGACCCCTGTGGGGAAATTCTCTTTTCACCTCCACCGACTTGCTCTCTGTAGGTGAGAACAAGCTGCCTGCAAAGGGCAGCCACTTGTTGAGGCGTGCAGGGAGCTGGGGGTTAAGGAGCTCGCTGAAGGACCTGCAGACGTGCCGAGGCCGGGCAGGAACCAGCACACTGATCACAGGCGCAGAGACTGAGCCACTCATTGCATTCTGCTGAAGAACCTGGTCTGTGTTTATTTTCAGCATTTCACATATAAAAGTGCCAGAGGTTGTGAACCAAGCAGCAAATCTTCGGGTCAAAAAACTGGGGAGATGAGGTCCATGCTCCAGGCCCAACATGCCTTTACACATAAAAACAGGATAGCTTGAGTTTGCTTCTTTAACAGTGGGTGAGAAGCTTCTGGAGCTTATTCCACACAACATCTTAATTACCTAATCAAATTAATTATATGTTCGTCCAGAGTCGCTTTTTAACTACTTCCTCTATTCTTATCAGTAGTGCACCATTTGTTGGCTGATCCTCTTATAATATTCACCACTTAAACAAAAAAATATGGGAAGTATTTATGATATGCAAGATCAAGTTTAATAAGGTTTCATTTAAAAGCCCTAACAAACGAAGAAGTTATAAGGAATTTATTTTAAGAATTTATTCTGAATTTCAGATTAAAATGTTGGGAAAATACAGTTATGGCAATGGTCAAATTTATACACAGAGAGTGCAGATAAAACTCCACAATAATCATGGGCATCAAAACTTGTGCAGTTACCTACAAAGTTTCTTTTTTTCCTTCACTCTGTCAAACTGCTAATGCTGCTAACAGCATTACTGTGCGTGTGTTCGGCAAACACATGAAACAGATCAAAGGATCTTGTATTTCTGCGTACCGCGGTAACGATGGTGTGTGCTCCAGTTGCAAAACATTGCCATGGTAAGGTGGGTCCTGACTATTCAAGACACTGAGAAGCTAGGACTTTTGTATACAGTAGGTTAGATTACTGGAGCACCACTGTTGGGGAGCACACACCACACATTAAGCACCTTAAAGTGCTATTCAAATTGGAGCAACTAGAAGAGTTACCAGGAATTTAAAGTATGACCACATAACCTCTGCTTAGCTCCCTTCACTGGCTTCCTATTAGATACAGGACTTCCTGATATCTTTCACTTACTGTACATATCAAGCACTCAAATGTCAAGGACCTACCTACCCAACAGAATTTATTATCCTAAAAGACACATTGTACACTCCGATGACATAATGCAGGCCTCCTTCTTATCCCAAATATGGTATTTATAAAATAACTAGGCTAAAGCTTTAAGCTTTTGGGGCTAATGCGTTTAGCTACAGGAGCAGTGGGCTAATTTATTTACAGGATGCTGAATTGGTCTCAGTTTTTAGATCGTTACCGAAGGCCTTTTACTTTAATCTTGCCAACCGGGACCTTAACACACTGTAACTATGGTTGCTGGTGCTGATGTAGGTGCCCTCACAGTCCATTGTGTTTGTCCATCAATGTCTGACCACCCATGCTGAGCTGGAAATGCCAGATCTGCTGGTTCAGTCCCAAGGAGGTGTGACACCGTGGATGTGACCTATAACAGAGACCTGCACAGAGAACCGGCTCCTTAATGGACTGTGACCACAGTTTACACCTTTACTTTTACTAAAGCATGATCATTTTCTTTCCATTATTCGATATTAGTGGGGGGCAGTTAACCTTAGACCCCCCAGAGGTTTCTTGGCTCCAAACTTTCCATTTACTAACCATTTAGTAAACATGAACTAATAATGAATCGCAACACACTCTTATCAAGCACGTACAGGCAACTGTGTTGGGAAAGATGCCGGATAAGATAACTGGAAATGAACTGATGTATGGCGTGGTGGCACATCGGTTAGTGTGGTTGCCGCACGCCTCTGAAGATCAGGGTTCAATTTCCTACCATAGCTCTATGTGCGAGGACCTGGCACACTGTATTCTTCCTGTGGGAGTTTCCTCTGGGTTCTATGGTTTACCACCCACAGTCTAAAGAAAGCATGCCAAGGTGAACTGGAGCTGCCAGACTGTTTGTGTGGGTATCCAGGGTTATCCCCTGCTTTGCATCTGTTGTTCCCAGGTTAGACTCTGTGACCCTGAGTAGGACAGGTGGTATAGAAAACAAATGAACAAACATATTGACAAACAGCACATAAAAGCACTATAACCAGCCTTCCACTTTGGTTTGTCTCAATGGAAAAACATTGAATTTTAAATAATATATAGCATAGCTAGTATCTGAGCCGTGAAATATAAAAGGCGGTAGAGTGCAAACTATTAATCTTACACTGATGTCTATAGGTGCCACTGGAGAAATATCCACAACAATAAATGATTAGACTTCTTACATGTAAAATGTCACTATTTAAGTTTTATAGTTAAAACTACCATTTCCAAAGAAGCTATTTTACAAAAAACAAACATTGTGCAAAACATTCTTTTATATAACTTTTCAGGATGCTATTAAACAACAGAATTAAGTATCAGAATGGCAGGATTTGTGGTGGCCATGGGGTTTAAACCAGACTTTTAAAAAGGTACAATTTCTCCACAGCTGTTTTACATGAAATATATGATTTCTAATAATGCATGTTAGAAAAAAGTATTTCAAAATAAGACAATACTTTCCTAAGAGGCATTTTTCCCGCAGCAATTAACAAAACTGAGAAAACAATAGACGTTATATCCTCTTAGTTGTAATAAATTATGTTTTTATGACTAACCAGGACCAAAATTAGTCAAATAAAAATGTGTCGTACTAAACAATTTACCTAAAACCCTGCGGCTGCAAACAGCTCCCGCAAATTACTCATTCCACCTGTAGAATCAAATGAAATCTACTCCTCAATTAATCTACTCTGAAGCCAAACCCCTGAACCACTTAAAATTTGCATGTAATAACTATGTCTGAATATCAGGTACACCTTGATTACCTACTAGATAGATGTTTATTTTCATACATATTTCATGACATTGTGCCTCAATGGAAATTACTCTACAGTATTTCAAACAGAAAAACAGTTTTTAATATGCAGTGATATGAATCAAAATGAGTTTTATAATTTTGTTTTTTACTACTAAGGCTAAAGCGTGGTCAAGTAATTGTACGTTCTCTAATTCTTCTGAGTATATTTATCTTTATATTTTATTAATTCTGCAAAATCAATCATTTTAACTTTCAAATGCCAAGGACACAATTCTTTCCTGCATAGCCAGCTGGGCCCCCCACACGCAGACTGCAATAGATAAAACAAGTTACTTTTTAAGTCAGGTGTCCCCAACTCCAGTCCTGGAGAGCTACTATCCAGTAAGTTTTCTATCCTACCTGGCTTCTGATGAGCCACACTAGTTTTCAGGTAAATACCAGTTTTAGGTACTGCCAAAAGTGGACATTTCAAGTCCAGAAAGTAAAAATCCAAATCAGGATTTTGTTTCAGCCAACCACTTGAGTACTATGTGATTGTGACTCTTTATGCTCAGCTGCTTGGTTGAAATAAAATCCTGGTCTGGATTTTTACTTTCTTAACCTGAAATGTCCATCTCTGGGTACTACCTCAGCAAAAGGTGTTACATGGTTTCTTAATGTCACTTTAAAGACAGATGGATAATTTCAGTTCTCTAAGGACATACTCATTAGGTTTCACACTGGCACCAAATTTTAGGTCATGTGCTTCTCCATAGAAGTTCTACTAGTAAACAATCATGATCATATGACAGAAAACCCCAATGCAACAGAACAACTGGCACTGACTATATCTATTCTCACGTTAACATAGCAGATCATCCCACACATCTACATGTACTGTAACATCCATCCATTCTGGATTCTAATCTAAAACATTCGAAATATCCTTTAAGAGTACGCCAAGTTTGTCAGTGTGTATATTTCCGAAGCAAGAGAGCTACGTACCTCTATCCTTATTTTTCCATTAATACAAAAACACATAATTTGTCCCTTAAATATCTCATTTCATTTCCATATGGACTACATTTCTGAATTTTAGGGAATACCCGTTTCTGACATTCACTTTTGTACAGTCAGTTGAAACCAGCCCCATATTTACAAATATATCACCAAAAGCCCTCAAAAACTGCACAGTCAATACTTGACTTGGTCTCTGTCAGGGAAAAATTAGACAAGCAGGCTATGAAAAACTGCCGTCTGTGGGAACAGCGACCCACCTCACAGACTTAACACTTCAGCTGGTGAGAAAGCAGCAGCACTAAAAATACGCAAAAGTTCCACAACTGTTCTGCATGCTGCAGATGATGTCCAACAACCTATCAGTTAGAATAAAGCACTGCAAAATAATACAATACTATGCTTTGGCAGGGTGCAGTCATTTCAGAGCACACGCTTCTGTTATTGAAATCGAGAGAAGTTACAGGCTTGCCCTCTGAATCTTAGCATGTCATGTAGGTATTGATGACAATCCAGGATGAAAATTATTCAAAATGTGTCATTCAAGCGAATTTACATGGAAAAAGGTGCTATCTGGAACTGGGCACTAGCAACACTGACGCCAAACTCCAGTTAAATTACAATCATTTTAAATGTTATCAGTATTGCCAATAAGCTTTACTTTTTAACTAAAAGCTACATTATAGCTTTATACATGATACATTTTCACAGTGCACTTAAGATGATTTTGTTGCATAGTACGAAGTTAACTGTAATCATGTAACCAATTTTCTTCTGAGACGTCATTTTATTGGTCTGAATTGGTGGTATATTCCTGGAGTGCTACTTCAGGAACTTAGTGTCTCACTGCAGTATATTTCTTTGAGAAAGGTCCTACTAAAATTCATAGTTACTTCCTTCGTCTTTTTATATTTGGTGGCTTCTGCTAAATGCGGCTAGTTGCCTTCACACAGTTTAAGTTCGACTGGACGGCAAATGTTTTTCCTCATCAGTCGTGCGTTGTCAGCAATGCAAAATAGCCGTGATCTACTACACTGCAGTACCAGTGCCGATAAAGAAGCATTTTTACTTCCAAGCCACCAATTCAGAGTATTTACCTTTGATCTAGCACTGAGTAACAATCCATTAAGCTTTTGCAATGGCCTATATATTTTCAATTAACCTCTTAAAACGAAAATTTCTAAATGTTTTGGGGAAAAAAATACAATTTTACTATAACAATGATTTAATTGGTATATGAGCCCTTAAATATATTGCAATTCATGACATATCCCTGTTCATGCTAAAACCTCAACTCAAATTAAATGCGGAAATGAAATGAAAATGAAAGAAATTTGTCATAACAGAACTGCAAGCAAAATTGTAGATCATACCAGGGCATTTATAGAAAATAAGCCCCAGATGATAATAAGACAGATAATGATTTATTATGTATGTTAATGTGTCATGTATTCATATACATAGGACTGTATAAATCCAGACATACGGAAGCATATACAGTATTCTACGCCTGACCGTACAGTCTGCTTCCTTGAAACACACTGAGAAGTGGTGCGGGTGAAAATGCCGCTGCAGCGGCTGCCAGGATATTGAAAAGCTTACAAACCGACAAAACCTGTATCCTTCTAACCTCTTCATAACGTCAGAAAGTGATATACTAGCGTAGCACTGGGCCCAGTGGGCAAAAAAGTTAGAAGCACAACGTTTAGCGTTGCTTTGGTGTTGCACGACGTTTTTTTTTTTTTTTTTTGGCTGCAAGGTTGAAACGCGTCTGGTTTGCCAGCACGGACACTATACAATAACTTACCCCCCCCCGTTCCCCTACATTTAGTTACTGCACACATATAATTGCAGATGTCGCACCATTGCAATAAACAATGTGAAACAGAGCAGTACTCGAGAAATAAATCAAGGCACTTAGGGCTTACCACTTGGGTTCTTGTTTTTCTTAAGACTCTTGCCACAAAGACACTGCAGCATATGCGTTCCTTTGCTGAAAATGTTCCAAAGAAACCACATTGATTTGGGGGATGAGCAATCCAGCAGCTTAGACACCCTGATAAAGAAGAGATCCTTGCGATTGCATAATAATACAATTGGATCAGTTCTCCTGGACAGGACTACCAATAGTACCATAGAAAAATATGTAATATTCCAATTCTCTGCGCTTTGTTCACGTGATAAAATATATTACAAGACTTCTCAACGAAGGTTATTTTTTTTCCAGCTGTATATAAATTGTGGTACCACCCTAGGTAGTCAATAATACAAAATATACTTTATAAATAGCATGTGTCGGGCAGAAGAAGTGCAGCCAATAGACAAATAGAAGCAGTGCGAAAAAAACAACATTAAAACGCATAGGATTTCCGAAGAAAAAGCATTGCCTGTTAGTACATCACTCTAAGGAAGGGTGGAACTGCACAGCATCAAAAGCCAAGAAAGGTTTCATCCCAGGGAAAGACCGCAACGGTAGCCACAACATAACATAACCACATCAAACCTGTTCGCTTCAAAGTCGATAGCCGAGGTTAATTTCCTATAACCTCCTTCTTCATTGTTTAAAAAAAACAACGTTGGATGGACAAAACATGTATCATTCCGTTTAAAAACCAGATGGGTATCCGAATGCTTTCTTTTGCGCTATTCCTCCGCTTTCTGCTTTTCTTATTAGTAAAATCAGAGCGACGAAATCCCCGTTTCTTCCAAAAGTGCGCTCGGTCCGGGATACCATTTGCATGTATAAAGCTTTTTCCTTTAGATCTATGTATTAGAAAATAGATGTGGAGGAGGGGTTGAATTGAAAGATTGGCTTTCCATTACGTAAACACGTGGTTTGAGCACCGTCACAAATGAGACGCTTTGGCGTTACAGGGAGAGACAAAATATTGTCATAGATATGATGAATGAGTGTGAGGTGTCGGTGCAGTGCATCATTTGTATAATTCGGAGCGATATAATCGATATTTGTCAGACAGCAGATCAGTGATGATTTTCGTTCACGGCCAGCAATTTTTCGCGCATCCAACACGGGGTGGGGGGGGGGGGTTGGGGGGACTGAACCGCACAGCACCGCACCGCACCGCAAACTGCTGCTGTTCAGAGACTCACCGCATCAAAACTGTGTCGAAACACTATGGTAATATGCTGATGTCAGGCGCTCCTCACTGCAATTCAACAAGTTTGCTTTCCATTTTTTTCTATTTTTAGCCTGCATTGACGGGGTATGTTCAGAATAGCCTACAGCATGTCTGCAATAGCGACGGATCTTTCCCTAGTGAAAGAAACATCCTTACAAGCGAGCTTTGGGGAGGAAAAAAGTGATCATATCTGCCAACACATCGTGTCTGTGTCGTACAGGTGTCTATATACGCCTTTTAGAAGAAAGTGCCTTTAGGTCAGGCCTGTAGATTATGTGGTGTGCTTCTAGTAAAGACAGTGCGCAAAAACGTTTGATGAGTATGACAAACTAGACTCTGAAGAAAGATATGCATGTAACTGTGCAATATTATCCTATTCAGTATAATGACGTGAACGCAAAAATAAATGTTATTTGCGTTTTAAAACGTTTTAAATGTTATCTTACTGTACATTACATGCGGGTAAAAGTAGTGATTAGTCTAGAAATTTTTTCCCTGCCTGTTATTTTGCCCTAGTGAGTAGCTTATCTATAATCATGTTCTATACTGCAGACCTAGATAAACATTTTATTAAAATCCTACAAATATTCTTGATGTTTGTGAAGTGCCAAGTACCTCGTCTCCCACTGTCAATTGTGAGAACTAAAGCAAGGGAGAAGGTTACTGTAATTAACAATTTGAAGGTAAAACAAATCGCAGAACTTTTAGCAGTCTAGTACCATGTTTACCCTAGTTAATATATGGAGATTTTACTGGGACCAAGTCCTTATCTCCTAGTAGTGTTCTTCTCCCCTTACTGTTAGTTCTGGGGCTTAATATATACCCACTGGACGTGTTAAACCACTTAAATGGTAATGCCATATAATGGTGAGATATAAAGGAGCATTAAATGCTTCCTGGTATTAAGTGAACAAGCTCATGTAGACCCCCGAGCTGCTGCTATAGTAGAATATCTATCCAAAACACTGACAAAAGGTTTCTGTTTTGTCATTATTTTCACTCGCCGTGTATATTCTGTATCAGAGCTATTACAGTTCTCAAGCCTCACATTTTTGTTTGCATATAATTTGACTGAACCATAGCTGGAAGGTGAGGTGAAATCACTATGCCTGAAATCTATTGTATGCTTTGATTTGACCTACTGCAAATTCTTAAAGCTCTTATGTATAGTAATATTTCAAGATTAAATAATTAGCTTATTAGAGTTTTATGTAATGTAAAATGTAATTGTACCATCGTCATTATTCAACATACTCACTGTGCTATATATACATATATGGAGTGTGTGCGCACGTCCATGTGTGCCTGCATTTATATATATGTGTGTGTGTGTGTGTGTGTGTGTGTGTGTGT
>JAABNX020000001.1:42682927-42718000 GCA_015163995.2 Mormyrus lacerda | reverse complement strand
ATGGAGTGTGTGCGCACGTCCATGTGTGCCTGCATTTATATATATGTGTGTGTGTGTGTGTGTGTGTGTGTGTGTGTCTCACACCATTCCTTGGGGACCTCCAGACGGGCCACGTCTTTGCTCTCTCCCAATTTCCTGGGACTTGGGCTCTGGGGATTCGGGGTCGAGAAACACTGATCTAATGTGTGTACAGTATATATACATAATGATCTAACTCCCCAAAGGTGACCAGACCTGCTTCTGCCGCTCTGTTTATGTCCTTGCTGCTCCACATCCACCAAGGCATTTTGCTGTATTATTTATTCCGGATCATCACAATATTTGACCAAGACCACAGAATTATTGGATTCTGAACTCTGCCACTATTATTTGTTGTCTGTCGGCATTAATAAAAGCAGACCATAAGGATTCATGAAATTAAAGTTCTAATGAGACAAACGGGAAATAAGAGGTGCGTGTCAAATAGCCTGTTTTTTTTACGTACAACACGTTAATATGTAGTTAGGCATCAATGGAATGTGGGCATACTTTGATATGGTAAAGTGCTTTTTCGTAATGGAGTGGAAACGCTGTCGTGGAGCTCGGCTGTGAGACTCTCCCAGGTTTCGGCATAACCTAAATTGGCAGCCACATCTGGGAATAATGGCTGTCTTCTCAGTCACGGTAGATAGCGAGCACACCTTAGAGAATATGGCTTATTCTCTGCAAACCCCCCAAGTTCACAATCTGGAAAACAACTGTGCTCTGTGGCAGTCTACTGACCATGTTTTGGGATACTTCAGTATACGTTCATAGTATTTAGATACTTTAAAAATGTTATAGACTATATATATATATATATGCCTGGGTTACATGTGTGTGGAGTTTGCATGTTCTCCCTGTGGGGTTTCCACTGGGTACTCCGGTTTCCCCCCCCACAGTCCAAAGATGTGATGAGGCTAATTGGAGTTAATAAATTGCCCGTAGGTGTGCATGTGTGAGTGAATAGCAACAGTGTGTGAGTGTGCCCTGCGAGGGCTGGCCCCCTGTCCAGGGTTGTTCTTTGCCTCAAGCCCATTGCTTAGGACAGGCTCCGGACCCCCCGCGGATAAAGTGGGTTGGAGAATGAATGAATGATATATATACACACGCACACTTTATATATTTATAGTACTTTGGTGGGTACATTGATTACAATTTAACTGATAGTAAACACAGAGCTACTTCAATTGCGATATGATCAGTGATTTGAAGTGGTTCAATGACTCATGTGTTGCCTTGCAGCATTTGTGCTGTACGCTCGCATTTCCAGGACTCAGGGTTCAGTTACTGTCCCTGACTCTGCCTGTTCTCCCCATATTTGTTGGGGTTCTGTATTTGCGGCCGGTGTGGCTCAGTGGGTTAGGATGCCACGTAATTAAATCATTGTACCCGTGTGCAAGGCCCTTGATGCCAGATTGTACCCGTGTGCAAGGCCCTTGATGCCAGATTGTACCCGTGTGCAAGGCCCTTGATGCCAGATTGTACCCGTGTGCAAGGCCCTTGATGCCAGATTGTACCTGTGTGCAAGGCCCTTGATGCCAGATTGCTCCAGGGAACGTCTAACTCTGCTTTCTCAAACAAAAAAAAAAACTGTCCACTAAATGAAAAATTTAAACTTTTCATCCAAGTACTATAGTGTGAAAAACCATCTCCTTCTGGATGGCGAACATCTACAAGATGCAGAGACTGTTAATTGTAATGGAGAACTTGGTAGGTAGCACTAGCACAGAAACATGTAGTCAAATCAAGCAGATGTACAAAAATAGCCGCTGTTCTCAATAAAAACAAGTAAACCAGAAACCCTTGAGAGTCAGAGCACTGCTCCGGGTTACTCTCTCCCTCTCACAAAGCAAAGATTTACTTCATACCCCCAATGTTGATTAGAGAGGCTTGTCCCCTGACCGCAATCCTCTCCTGAAACATCCACATCCTTCTCATATCTTGTATGTGGTGCTTACACACAGTCCAAAGACAAACAATAAGATGAATTGTCTCAGATGTCCATAATGTGTATCTGCCATGAGATGGGCCCATATTTCATCCAGGGAGTCTCTCCTACCTTCTGCTTCCTAGGATGAGCTCTAAACAGACTTCAGACCTGTTCTGCAGAAGTGGTCTAATTAGCAACAGACACGATTACCTTCAGAAAATCTGTATGTGAAAGATTTATCCACATCAGTGCATAAAATAATCCACAAACCTACAGTATAAGCTTTCTTTATATCAGGGTCATCTCATGGCTTGGAAGTGTTACAGAAAATCTGGGAAGTTGTTCTGTCTCCCTGTTTGATTAAGACTCAAAACACCTGTTGGTTGTACTTGAGCTGGATGGCAGCACATCACAGTACAGGCTGCATGTGCCGATTGTTATAGCTCAATATTTTTAAGACATTGACAAAATCATGTGATTCATATCCTTGCAGTATTTTAAAATACATATAATTCAAGCTGGTCAGGTCAATGTGTCAAAATATTTTAAATAGTAAACAGGATGTTTGGATGCTATTTAATATTCACATATACAGTATTTCAGTGAAACAACTTATGTACAAAACATGTGATTTGTTTGTAAAATTGCAGTAAATTTACAGAGCTAAACTGAGTTTGTTTGGATTGTCTGGAAAGACATTATTGTATTGTAAGATGACGCAGAACAGTGTTCTGGGAGTAAATGTGAGGAAACATTGAAAATTGTAGTATTTACTGAATCTCCGCATTGCAACGATATCATGGACAAACACTGGTCTGATGTAAACCCAAGCAAGCCCCGCAATAGTGCATTGTATCATAATACTCTATTTGCTATTTGTACAGGTACATTGTGTATTTTTCCTACAGTTTTCACACCTTCCACCATACCCTCCTATGAGACGCTCAGACACAAAAGAGAGCCAATCACGCTGCCAGCCGGAGGAAGGGAACCGGCAGCCATCCAATCACAGGCAGGAACCCACCGAGTCGCACAGCGCCCCCAAATGCTGCAGTGTATTTGCCTTTCTGCAGAGCTCAGCCTTTTTATTGATCTGTTTTGTGTAATGTAAAGCCTTATTGCGCCCTGGAGGATATCGTCTGACGGTTGTGTTAGGAATAATTAAAATACTCTGTACTCCGCAGGAGCAGTTTCTGCCTTCCTGACCTGTTGGTAATGCCAGTGTAATATTAGAAAATCAGGTTCATATACATGATATATTGTTTGACATCGGCTGAAAAAATTATTACTGTAAAACTGAACATAATATACCTGTAAAGATGCATATTGTAGTATTTTGTAATATTGTACTATTCTGATGTAGAAAGCTTTTGCAGGACAGGATACATTTTTGTGCAAACTTCTAGCCTTTATTTATGAAATTAAGGTGGTTACATACATGTACTTGCACAGTACATGCACAGTATGTGTCTAGTTCACAGACCTTCTCCCCTTTTCACGACGATATTATTAATGATTATTAGATTATCATCTAGGAATTAAGGCCAGATCACAAAGACTATTCGTTTTCTTTAAGGTGAAGGAAAAATGTGTTACCCATGTTCAAATTTCACATCTCCTACTCCGATTTTGTTTCAGTTTGTTTCAATTGAAACATTTTTGTTTCAATTATAGAATATGCCTCTATTTTCAAAAGCTTTTTGTAATGTTTTTAATACAGTTACATATAAAAATGAGCCTGAAGACTCATAATCATTAGTAGGTGGCATCTAAGTGTTGGGTAGAGAAAGGAAGACGATCACAGATATGGTAGATGGCTCTTTCCCTACAATTAAACACATTTTAAACTGCATACTGTACTTTCACAGTTCAGCAGAGGACAAAGTACAGCCATTTACCAAACGAGATATCAAAGTGCAATTCACGTGCTAGGGAACAGAGGTGGAAAGTTCAGGCCCAAAAAGTACAAATCCAGTCCACGTTTTTTTTTTCCCTCAACCAACCAGCAGAGTACTCTGACTCTTTATTCTCAACTAGTTGGTTGAAACAAAACCTTGGTCTGGATTTGTACTTTCTGGACATGAATTTTATTTCTCTGCTAGGGAGTGTGTGTGTATAACAGTTGTTTCCTGTACATCATCCAACTTCCGAAGATGAATAATGATGGGTCCCATGCTCTATAATTTTCTCAATATGGAACCTTGTCAACCCATGTGACAGAGTTAGAGGTAATATCTATCTAATATTTTTTTTTCTTATGTGTCCTGTCTGTATTGCTTGGGGATAATAGCCTTGACTGGTTATTGTTTGTCACTCTTGTGGTTCCTAATCAGGCTTTGATTAAACTTGACATGTTCTCTGCTCTTTATAATCTAGTAATCACCATTTCCGCAAAACTCAAGCTGAAATTCTAGAAATTTTCATTACAAAATGAATTTATTTTTAATTTTTTTTAACAGGCAATGCATGTGTTATACTTGTACAGATACTTGCCTGCAAAGAAACTGCAAAACCCAAATAAACCCACGCATGAGCATGCATGCGCTATTATCTTATTCAATTTTGGAGGAGAAATTACTTAATTACATTTGCAGTATATTTTCTATGAATTAAACAATGATTCCCTCTGAACAGGTCAAAGAGTGAGCAGGAACGTTCACATTAATTCCTATGGTCTATTAAATACTTTCCCTTGGCTGGTTGCACTGGTTGGATTAAAAATGCAGTGAGACTTACCTTTGCTGGCTACGGTGACCTGAAGCTCAGCACTTCTGCAATGAACACACTGAGAGAAAAGCTGTGAGGAAAGACAGACACCGCTTGGCTTTATATGTTCCAACACAAATATTTTTCACTAACATTATTCCCATGTATACTTTGGCCTTCAAAAAAACTCAAAATTGTTTTATTTGACATGCTCTGCAATGTAAAGAAATATGTTCCTTGGAATTAACACTGTATTTGAATAAAACTACTGTTAGCTCAAAATGAGTGATACTGTGTATATATAATTTTATTATATAAAAGAATACATGCAGAGCTGATGAGAAAATGAATCGATAACAAAGAAATTGAACAAAAGAAAACAAACTCCTAGAGAAAGAGTGCTATTCTTTCATCATAGATGGTGCTACATTCTGATGAGAGAAAATCCATCCATATATCTTCCAATTATTTATCCAGTATAGGGTCAAAGAGAGCCTGGAGCCTATTCTAGGCAGTATACGGTAATAGCCTGAGGAATACGCCGGACAGGATAGCAGTCCATAGCACGGTGCACATATATACTCAGACATTATAAACAATTCATAGGTGCTGAATTTCCTAACCCCATGTTTTTGGCCTGCAGATGGAAACCAGATGACCAGAGGAAACCCTGGGAGAACATTTTAAAAAAAAGTGACGGTGGGTTTTGAGTCCTCAACCCTGGGAGTGTGAGATAGACGTGCTACCCACAGAACCAGCCGTGAGAGAAAATGCCATTGCATAACAGATGTGACCTTAGATGAGATAAATATACTTGCATCCATATTTATCCGTGGAAGATCATACATCCGTCCTTTTCTATACATTATAGCTTTAACTCGACACATTCTGGTCCCACTTTGTTCTGTCCAGATCCTTTATCAGCCTCATTACTGACACCTACCTTTTGTCATGGATGACGGCACAGCAGCACTCTGGGAGAATCGAGAGATTTTATATATATGTGGGAATTATTCATTTACTCAGTGTGATTTGGGAGTTTATTGAATGTAATGCGTGGCTGTGCTCGTCCCACATGTCCACGTGGAACAGATTCCTGTTCATGCTTTCGTTCTTGAGATTAAAAGTTTCCCCTCCAACAGCGGAAAACTGTGCTGTTTCAGTTGTTAAAATGGCCATAGTAGATGGGGGACATTCAAAATTGCCCCCAGATATGGAGCTTTTTGTGTGTGTCAGCTGACCGTCTGCGTTCCTGCGTCTTACTTGGGTAATGTTACTCCAAGGGGCTTTTGCCCTTCAATACTGTACCACAAACTGACCCATGTGAAAATGCATGGTTTTGATAAACATGAGCTTTGGAGGAGGGACTTTTAATTGTCAATCCACAATTGAGTGAATATAATTTAAGAAATGTGAAAACTGCTTTAAGGCTACTCAGCATTTACACATCAGTTAGACCGACACCAAGCTGACACCTTTCCTGAGTATAGATGAGATTCTCATCCCTTGTTTAATTTTACCTTTTAATTTGGGTGGTAACCAACAATCAGGTGTAATAAATCCAAATGTTAACAAACAAAGACATAAACATAACTTAAAATAACAAAAGAAAAAATAAAATAAGCATGTGTTTCAATTTACAGACCAATTTCCATGGTATTTCATGTCCTTTATTAGGTTAGACTTATTCTTTAAAATTTGTATCATGTTTTCAGCAATGTGTTTTGTACACGTTCTCGGACCTGTGCCCACCTCATTACCCCTCCAGTCACGTATGCCCTTCGCCTTCCGGCACCTTCTGACATACAAGTTAAGCACTGTTCAAAAAAACATATGAATGGCTATTCATCTTTAGCCTATTATGAAAACAAGTATCCTATGAGAAACGAAATTAGTAACTAAACCCATAATAAACCCATATTTGATATCCCCTGAGATCCTGAATGGGATAGCCATTGGAAGATGACTGGATGGATATATCCTATCCCAACACTGCACTTTACAAAAATGACGCAAGTTCAGCAGGTTATTACCAGCTATTGCCTTCAGACACAGCAGCAATAGCACAACATTTTTTTAGAATACTAGGTATGTTTGTAACCTTTATAATAAAATATTTGGGCTATCTGTCAGGGCAATTGTCATACTGGACTTCAGCAGGCAATTCAAAATAAATAATAGTAATATAAACAGACCATGCAATCCTTCATGATAGTTATGCATAAGGATAATTATTTCGATGCTGTATCCTATAAGATCATTATCTGTATTAAATACTGAGATAATGATTACTATATAATACAAATTCGTTATCATTTAACCAATGCTACATATTAGCTGCAGTTGAGAGTTGTTACCTTCGTCATTTCACGGAAACATTACACAAATCGCCATCATCTGAGATGTGAGCCATCATCCTCGTAGAAGGACCTGTTGTATTGAACAGAGTGGAAGCAGGAGGACATTAATTTCATCTTAGCTTCTGTATGGTTTTCATGGACAGGGTTCTAACATGGTTACACATAATCAATTTAGCATTATCAAAAAAAGCTTTAAAGTGACCTGCCTTGTAACCTGTACTGCCTGGGACAGCCCCCCCCCCCCCAGCGCCCCTCACAACCCTGACAGTTTAAGCAGTTAGAAAATGGATGAATGGATTCATTACTTATAATAAAAAAGAACTGCAAATAGGAATAAATAAGTAATGTGGTTTAAGAATTTAATGCTGCTGCTTGCATTTATGTATATAAGATGTGTATTGCATTTGTACATCAGACGGTTTCGTCAGTTTACGCAAAACAAATAATCATTAATAAGCAAATACTGTACAACAGAAAAATTGCAGACGACCATGAGTTATTTTTGTTACTTAGATTTTTATCTTTGCAGAAGGAATGCAATATCTGTCAAAGCCATCGATGGGTGAGTAATGTCTACTGTTACACAAACTCGGGTGAAGGATTTACGTGCAAGCCGTGGTCAGGCTTTCTGCCTGACAGTAAGCTCAGCACACCAATCAGCTCATGGGAATGAGGGGAAGGAAGGTGGTCATATGTGACGGTAGCGCTGGGCGATACGCATGAAAAACAGAATCTTGATATTTTAGGTCAGTATTCGATATTTGATATATATCAATGTTATTAAAATATCACATAAGAAGAAAAAAAATCATCTTAGAAAAAATACAAAGTGATTAAAAATATCCAAGTACCTGATATGTAAGCAAATATTTGTAGTATTTAACAAGTCGAATGTTCAGATAAATGCTTACAGTATAATCAAAATAACAAATTGTGTAACCCGATCACCGAGCCGTACCACCTGCCTAATTTGTATCTCACACATCTGCGCATGCACAGAATTTTTGAGTATGTACACCACGTTACATTTTCCGGCTGCGCTTATCTCACGTTATTTTTTCTGACAATGCCTAATCTGTGTCCTGCCATTTTACGGCAAACCATATTGCCTATATTTACAATAAGTAAATAAAATCAATTTACCGATACATTATTAAGCCATTTCGTATGTCAAATTTTATCGAATCTAAGATAAAAATTCGATTTGATTCGTCAATCCCTAGTGCACGGTATATCATGTAAGCTACTGTAAACTCCAGAATTAGACATAGACTAAACAGGCTCACTAGCATGGAAACTGAGTGTTAGGAAAATGAGGTGACAACTCCTTTTTGAAGAGTTAAAATACCACCCTTCTTTTATCGACATCACCGTCACTGGCTGGTTTGTGCTCGCATGCTAACTAGTTTTCGTATATGTCGCACACGGTGCAACAGTTGACAGAGCATACATGCATTTTGATTTAATGGCATTAAGCTACGTTTGCGTATAATTTTTTTCCTTACTTAATTGAGGTTCCAGTCACTGCTAATATTGTACGCTGCAATACATTGGTCAATACGACATCTCCGTACCAGTTTCATAGAAGGAGGGGTGTCTGTATTTCTGCCGTATTAAAAATGAACCTTTCAGGATTTCTAAATACCAGGGTAATACCGCCGTAACACCCAAGCCTACCTACTATGTCAAATGATTTCACCCTCAGGGTAAAATGGATTGTGGAATCCTTATCTGAGGCAATTCTGTTGTAGGACCATGTCTGTGTCTGAATTCAGAGGATGCTTCCTTCGAAAGACGCGGTCTTCAATGGTATAGCCTTTGTAGGCTGTGCTTTTCGAAGGTCAAACAGATAATGTTGTCAGATGGGACAGTCTGGCCTACAGATAATTTCTTCTTTGCTGCACCAGCTGTTCCTGTCCTTACCAATGAGACATGAAGCACTGCTCTTGTGGTCTAGCCGGGACACGCCCACTTTACCTGTGTGCAATGAATCTTGGGATAAGTTGAGCTGCGAAGGATCCATCGGGTGCGTCCTTCATGGAGCAAGAACAGATGGGCGCATTTCTAGACTACATTTGAAAGAGCCCTCGAAATGGGACAGCCATGTCGCACCGTTGTAAAGCATTCGGCCTTCAAAGGCAGCCTTAGAATGATGCAGCCCCTGAATTCAGATGCAGCCCTTTTTTGTGTTGTACCAGGATTTGTCTCCAGTCAACAAATTCGCCAAGCTGCCCCATGCTGTGGTTGCATAATACATGAAAACCCTTATTGTTAGTCATCTTAAAAAATAAAAAAAATTTATTGTATACATACATAACACCCTAGCTACAGTAGAATTGATGTAAATCTGGTGAAAACAGTGGGTGCCCCACAATGTATTTTGTCAAGTGGTTGGGGGGGGGAGGGGGGACAGTGTTTGGTTACAGACAGGTGGGATAGACACATTACTTGTTCCGCTGTGCACGGACCGGGGAAGCAGGTGAAGGACAAAAAGGGATAGAGGTATAGACGTAGAGGTATGCAGGACAAAATCACCATAACATACAATGACGGATCTGGGAATACAAACTCAAACGTGGATTTAAATACACAAGACTAAGAGACGGAAATGCAGAACAGCTGAGAACAATGGGGAATTCGCATGAGGTAACGAGGGGGGCGCGGCACACGGAAGGGTCGTACGAGCAGGTCATGACATTACTAACTAACGGTACCTAAAAGTATTTTGAGTATGTAATAATGATTTGCCTCAGTTCAGCTTTCTAAAATACTAGTGAAACTAGGATTTTTCCTTAATCTCAAGTGGTTCTTTACAACATACATTACAAATTTACTATATTCTCATTAATTATACCGTTTTGTTATTTTCATATGTGTATTGATCTGTTTGATGTGTTTGTTACCAGAGAAACCTTTGAGCTCTGTAGTATCATAAATACATGTATTGCATTACATTGACATATGCCAATGTAAATGTAATTAATATTATTTTATATTACAGTAAATCTAGTATGTTCAGATCTCAACAAAGAACACTGAATGATCGGCATGACTATAAGCATTTCTCTATACAAAATGCATGAAAATGATGGTATGAATGAAGAAATTAATTTGCCCTTGTAGAGGAGCTATACGCAGTGCTAGGGACTGGAGACCCTATACGCAGTGCTAGGCACTGGAGACCCTATACGCAGTGCTAGGGACTGGAGACCCTATACGCAGTGCTAGGGACTGGAGACTGGAACACGCAGTTGCACAGCAGTGGTACCAAGCAGCAGCACACTCCAAAGCATGACCTTTCCAGAAATGAGCTCTTCATAGCTACACCCCTCAAAGGCAAGCAGCTGTGTGATGCTGAATTTGGCTCCTTTGCCTGGAAAATGTGTGGCAAACAAACGCTGGACAAGGATTCCTGTAAGGAGGTAAGAAACTTGTAAGGATTTCTGTAATGAAATAAGCGGCAAAAACAAATGAAATGCATTCATATTTACTCAATCTACACAATTTGTTCTCTGCAGGGTTATGGGGAACAATGGGCGCAGGGCAGGGAGTAACTCAGGGTGGGGTTCACACACTACTGGTAACTGCAGTTCATCGTAGCATGTTTTTAGACAGTGGGGGGTTCCTGTGAACACAAAGGAAACCCCGTGATAACACGGAGAAGACATGCAAGCTTTACACGTATAGATTCGGAGCAAAGAATCAAATCGATGCGAGCTGATGGCGACCATGCTGACCACGGGCCCACCACGGCACCCCATCCATCTTCTGCACCCGCCTGCCTGAAGCCCGTCCACAGGTGCAAGGCAGGCAATAACCCAGGATGGGGTGCCAACCCGTCGCAGGGCACACTCACACAGCACTCACTCACATCCACACCTAGAAACTTCGGCAGCTCCGGTTCAGCTTAGATACACCTCTGTATGCCACAGCACAGAATTACCTAAATTAACTGTTAAATAACACAAACTGTATTAATAACCATTTACTCCAATGGAAAACGAGAAATCATTGAATTCTTAGCTTTGTTGCACATATTTCAAACCACATAGACCACCAAAGCTAGACTGCCGCCACATACCAAAAAGTCCCTCCAGAACTGTGCAGTTTCCACCTCCTTTCATGTTCTCCCTTCCCTGTGCTACAGCCACACACAGAAGGTAATGCTTTTGGCCCTGAGAAATGGCCCCTCAATCTTGGACTGATTCTATTTTCTAACCTGGACGAGCACCAAAGCCAGGCCAGTTCAATGTACCATGCATTCAAAAATTTGTTTTGAAACTGATTTGAAAATCTAATTGTTACTACTCTAATAAATTCAATTTTCAAGCTGCTTTTCCTATTCTTGTATTTTTTAATCTGCACGGTATCTTTATATATCTTTAGCTATTGCTGTGAATAGAGACATAAGTTTATATTAAAAGGTACATTTTGCTTTTTTGCTGATGATGCATGATGGTTTAAAGTACAAATATTGCATTTCAGCATCTAACACATAAACACAGGTCATGTGGTTGCTCAGTCTTTTGTAGGAATCTCACTCCTGTCTCTCTGTAGATGGAGTTTACACATTCTCCCTGCTGGTTCTATTAAATAGCCTACATTGTATGTGATTGTGTATGTGAGTACATGCTCTGCAATGGATTGATATCCAAGCCGGATACATGGCAATGGTAATGTGAGCGGGTGAAGGGAAATATGAAGCAATACCACACAGAATTACCATATTTACTGATTATAGGCTTGCGATGATGAAGGCATACTCCTTTATAGTACTCTAACTGTACAAATCTGGGAAAAGTGTCTACATAACAAATACATGCTGACCAATAAAAGTCTATTTATTTAATGTATTATTATTTTAGCAGCAGAGGTGGAAAGTTCAGGTCCAAAAAGTAAAAATTTTGACAGAGATTTTGTTTCAGCCAACCCATATAAAGAGTCTCAGGGTATGCAAATGGTTGGCCGAAACTAAATCTTGATCTGGATTTTTGCTTTCTGGACTTGAACTATCCACCTTTGTTTAGCAGTGTAATGCTGTCGCTTTTAGAACTGAGAAATTAATGATCTGGGCATTGAAATGTTATACCTACCATTTCTCTAATGATTGAGTGTATTATTGTGCTACACTGACCTTGTAGTTTATATGAGGTATGTAAAACTAATGGGTTGCATGCAATGTGTAGGACTGCCGGTGATCGAAAGGTCACTGGTTCAAACCCATGGTCAGCAGAGTAATTTCACCACTGGGTCTGTGAGCACGGCCCTTACCCCCAATTTCACCAGTGACTCTGGCTGACTCTGCTTTCTCAACTACTTTGCGTAAAAGTGTATGGCAAATAGATGTAGTATAAAAATGGTAGAAACACTTCATTTTTAATATTACCACTAGATGTCACTTATGTGCGCAATTTTAAAAGTACGTTTTTTGACATTTAGGACTTTGTTGTGTTGTCACTGCAGCAGTACGCAACATCACTTTGTGTCACTGACACAGATGTATAGTTCAAAGCAAGTAAGTAATATCAATTATTCGTGAACACCTTTCCATCTATTGTGTAAGTTTTGTGATTTATAATGTTATTAAGATTACTAATCACAATGATGGCATTACTGGATTTGTTCACCCATACAACTGCATTATCTAGAATACTATATGTTTGGATCCAATGGAACCTTTTTGTATAAACATAGAAAACAATTAATATCCTACATTGTTTAAAAGTAAAATGCTCAGTACCCTTCTTTGGGACTGTGCTCTATCATGTACTGCAAAGCAGAATATATTTGTTTATATAACTTACATACTGATGGTATTTTAATGCCTTTTTCCATTTCTAGTGTCATCTAATGTTTTTTTCTCAGTATTTCCATTGTCTGCAGGCTGGCTTCTCAATAGTTTCTGAAGAATTGCAAAACTAACAGCAGAATTGTTTAATCAAGCACTAGTTATTGCAGTAATACAGCCCTTTTTAGACTTTTGGAGTCACAAAAAATCCTTAATCAGTTCCTGCAGGCTCATTTCACTATATTAGTGAGCCGTTCACAGGGCGTCTCAGAGCTGGTTGCAGAGCATGTCATGCCCACGTGGAATTGCTCAAAAATAACTGTGACCTTGCAACAAGACAGACAATCATTTTATATGAGGACAAAACCTGTCTTAAAGCCATAGTCAAAAATATAACAGCATAATCAAAACTGCTACTACACACATATCTAAAAATGAAAGCAATTTTTCAGTCAGGTTTACATTTTTAGTAAATAAATTGCCCTGTATCATTATAGTTTTCTTAAATATTAATATCCTGACCAACTGACCAAGCCCAGTTAAAGTTTATTGTGAGATTCATAAAAGTATTTCCTACTTTTCCATGTCATATATAACACTTTGATATACCATATTGCATGATAATACTTGGTACTGTTACGGTATTATCATAAATTTGTTTTTAATTAATGTGATGACCATACCATATTTCATGCATAGTATTTTAAGACTCTATGAATGACAGTAAGCGTACAGTTTATATTATGAGAGGGATTGATCGTTATCACATAAATACACCTTGACTGCAAACTGGGAAACATTTAGACCATTCCTCCAACAGTGCTTCTCACACTGAAAGATCGAGATATAGCTACAATACTTCACATCAAACCTACCGGTCACTCTCAAATGCAGCAACAGCACCTCCTCAATACTTAAGCAATGTTCACTTTTTCCTATAGACATATAGTACAATATTTAAGGAAGCACTTACCGTTAGCTGCATGGACAATTCTTTAGCCCAGAAAGCTGAGCCAGGAATGTGGTCCAGGAAATGGGGTAAAGGAACCAGAATTGGTGAGGTGGTCCGCCCCTCCTTTGGGGAACAGCACAGAGGGAGAGCGTGAAGGTTGCCTTTGCAGTGCAGTCCAACACAAAAATGGAATATAAGTGCACAGGGATGTGACAGGCCCCTGAAATAACTAGGCCGTTTAAGTGAACTTGCCTGCAGTCCCAGCTTAGCCGTGACGTTTCAGGACTGTCCTCCTCACTGCTCTGTTGGCGGATCCCAACTCCCATGTCCTTGAAAGGCAAAAGCACCACCATAGCAACAACACCAATGGGTGCAATCTCAGTAAATGTAGCACAATGAAGAATGGAACGTTTTGCTAAAGTATGACTATGGAGAGAATGCGAAAATGGTCAAAGGCTTTCAGAATAAATACAAATACAGGAATACTCCCTGACATACATTAAATAATGAGACCAACAGATATCATTCATAACACATACTAAAATATTAAAAATATATATCGATATCCTACATCCCAATCATATTTGCAGCCTTAAAATGACAAGGATGTAGGTCATCAACCTCATGAACAGGTGCTCAGTATTCAGGTACATTTCATAAAGTATCCACCAGGTGGCAAAATTGGTCTATTACACTGCTTATTAAAAGCTAAGTAAGTGACTTAATTTTGCTGAGGGAAAAATTTGAACCTTATGCCTCCGTGGATGCAGAGAAGGGATCATTCATAGTTAGGGTGACCACAAGCATGGCTTCAAAAATCCAGGTTAGATGTCGCTTGGCTCAGAGGTCGAGATGATAATTCGAGAACAACCACATGCTAAATCATTAAGAAATCACAGTGACACTCTGAGTCTATTTGTTGGTTGTTAATATGAAGCAAAGGTTCTCACGTGCTTCAGTTGTGTCCAGTTGCACTGGAGTTTTCCTTAAAATAGCTTTAACCATTCAAATTAATATGTTTCATAGTATCAAATCGTAGGAAGACGCTTTAGTACCAGGCTGTTTTTTTTCCAAAAATGTCATGACCAGCACACGGCATTTAGTTTTTTTATGCTAAATGCTAACGTACAGTAGAGGCTACAGGGTGATCTGATGCAGTCTCTATGGTAAATAGTGCAATTGTGTGGCATATAACCCCCTGTCCAGTTAAAAAATAAAAAACAGAAATGGAGGGCACTGCCCAATCTTGCCCGTGGAAGCAGACACCTGCAGCAGAAATACTCATTATGATATGAGTAAGAAAAATATAAATAAATCATTCACAAATAAATTGTGACTAATTAAGTTGTTAACCGATGCCTTCCTTTTATTTTTATCAATTATCTAGGCATGTTCATGTAACAAAACTTACATTCTTACTTTTCCCACATCCAATCATCCATTCATCTACTATCCGCTTATCCTGGTCATGTAGCCAATCCCAGGTGATGCCACATTGAAGCACTTTTCTATCATCTACCCGCAATGCAGAAAATCTTTAATATCTCATTACTTAAAATGTCTTTCCTTTTTGAAGTTAAATCCGTGAAACCTACAATGTCAACTACATTCCAGACATATGTCAGCTTACAGTAGCCTTACAATGACAAGGCTGAAGGTCATCAGCTTCATGAAAAGGTGCAGTTTTCAGGTACATTTCAGAAAGTATCCACCAGGTGGCAAAATTGGTCAATTACACTGCTTACAATTAAAAGCCAAATAAATGTACGACATCATTTTATTGAGGGAATAGTTTGAAATACAAATACACAACATCAACAGTTAACAAATGCTGTATCTATGTCTGTCTGTCTGTCTGTCAAAGATGTTTTTGCTTGTTTCTTTCTGAGTCTTTGCAGTCAGATGCACCAGGAAGACCTACAGAATAATCAGGAAATATTTGGACATTTTTCTCTTGTGTAAAGCAATAACACAAGGTTTTACAACTAATAAATACTGGAAAACATCACACTCAGCCCTCATGGGGGTGTCCATAAAAAGGTAAATGCTACAGAAAATAGGTACATACGTTACACCAGCTGCTTTATACTGCTTCATAATTATGAAACATTGCATGTCTTTGGGAGCATTTGGCTTACAGTACGAGATCTAGAAGTGCGCTAGTGATATTATGTGCAGTCAGAAATATTGCGTAAATTGGCTAAATTACTTAGTGTAGGGGGTCCTAACCCTACGTTCACTGCCCGATAGCACGTTGTTTTTTTCCACAAAAATACACTACTGAATTGTTTTTTTTTTACGACCCCTCATCTTTGCACAAGTTGTAGACGTCTCAGAGAAATGGAAATGATTTAACTTAGGAAATCTAAGACCGATATCCTGAGTAACAATAAACCGTTCCGCTGACATTTAAAGGTTGGGAACCCAGCCTAGTTGACATGATTTTACTGGTTATGAATTTTTTTTTTTAATCCAAGTGTGGACTCAAACTTCTGGCCTGTACTGTACATTTTCAGTCAGTAGGTTTACTCTAGACATCAGGTGTGATACTGATTCATGCTGCTTGCTTGGTATTGAATATCTTGGACACTCATTGTACTAAAAATTACGGTTGGTGAATTACTGCATGTACTGTAAAAGCATCACATTAGAATCAACTGTTTATTAAAATAAGCTATTCGTTCTGGAGGTGCAAACGTTTAAAAGTATCAAAAAGTAATCACATTATGTTACTGAGCTTGAGCATCCCCTTGAAATACATTACTGATGAGTTTTAAAGGCAAGAGATCCGTAACACCTTAAGTTACATTTGAGGAGAATTTTCCTCAAACCTATTTACTCTGTTCTGTGAACTGAGCAACTTATGTCCGCAAATGAACTTGAACATTTATTTATCCTAAAAACCAAAGACAGCACCCAGCCCTGTCCTCCTTTGTAGTGACACATTGGAAACAAGCTATTTTGATTGATGGCTTCAATACACTTTCAGCTAGACATCACATCAACAGCGAATAACTTTACAACAAGTAGCATGTTATTTTCAGTCAGGCAGGGAAAGGTGAACTGCTAATATGAAGAATTAAGATAAACGTTTCAACCGTCACTACCAGGGAGCTTCCAGTTTACAATCGTACTCCCTAGGCTCGTCTTGGTTTTCAACATGGTTGTATGAATAAAGTGATGAATAAGGTGTGAATAAGGTGTGAATAAGGTGTGAATAAGATGAATAAGTGCCTTTGCACTTTTGGTGTTTGGACCCTAATAATAGTGAAAAACCCTAACAATTACAATAGATGCCTTGTACCTTAGGTGCTTGGTGAGAGTGTGCATGTGCAAAGGGTGTAGCGAAGGTGTCAAAGGCGTGGGATTGGCTTTGAACCCCCAGCTCAGCATGAGACTGCAACACAATCCACTGCCCCACTGGTTAGACAATTTCTTAGACATAATATTGTTGTTATCACTAATTAACAGTTCTGTGACATTTACACTCCTTCTTAGGGATATTTCTGCTGTTTTTTTTCTGTACAGTCCTTCACAAGATCAATCATTCTGTTTGTTGTGTGGGAAGATCTATGATGCCACGGTGAACCAGTTGCCATCCAGGGATTGGCTACAAACAACTCGACATTAGTATCTTTGATGCCTTTTGCCTTCTCCCATGTGATGCTGGTACATACGCACAAAGGTGATTGGCTCATCCTATTTTCAGACTAGAGGTTAACCACTTAAAATGTAATATTTTTTTTCAACTCAGTTGATACAATCACCCATCCATCCATTTTCTATACCTGCTCAAAGACTGCTCTCCTAATCATTTGAAGCATTCTCCTTGATCGTTTGCAGCATTGCCACAAGATAGGAAATCTTGTTGCATCTTTTGTCAGATAACATTGTAGTTGAACATTGAAGTTCCCCTTGCTGACATTATCTCGTGTTTATTGTACATGGAAGATCTGATAATAAAACCTACTTGACCCGACTAAGGACAGGTTAAGTGTTGTTTTAGCATGTGTAGCATCCCCCAGGCCACACAAATGCTGCAGAGTTAAACTTATCCGACACTGTACGGTACTTCTACTGCACATATATCACACATTTGTCTCTAATGTATGTGTCCTGCTGTTAATACACAATGATGAGCTAACATTTTAACAGTCATTACATGTAACATACATCACAGATGCTATACAGTACTAAGTGGGGACAAGAGTATGACTTGTTTAAACTTATTACTTAAAAACCTGTATAAATAACAGGTAACAGACTGCAGTTAGATTTATCTTTTTGACCGCCATCTTTTTTGCGAAATTCTACACGAAATACAACATTACATCATATCCAGCTACTCATTAAAAGGACAGTTTTAAAACGTGCCATTAAAAAACCTTATTATCTTATTCAACAAAAGTGTCCGTCCATCTTCCCGTCCCAGCACAGGACCCAAGGCTAGCGTACACTCTGGACAGGGCTCGACTCTGTTACAGGGTACATACATATACACAATGCAAACTCCATAGGCAATTTAAAAAGCTAAAAGATCTGAACTATTTTTTAGTTTATATAATTTTTGATTAGCACCATGCAAAAATGTTTGATTTCCAAATAAAGATTCCCAATCAAACTGGTCAAAATTTCAGGTTGCAGCAATCGCTTATCTGAAAAGGTTCGGTGTCTTCATCGTTTTTCAAAGCACTGTATAAATCCTGTTTTTCTGTTTGTTCTAGCTGGGGGCTACAGCAAAGCTGATCACTCCTCAGGTGGTCTGACGTGACCCCTTTCAAGAACGAAGACGTCACGCCTCCAGCTGTCTTCAAAAGCCAACCATGAGGGCTGAGTTCACAGCGGCCGATAGCCTCTCATTCCCAAACTGCAGTGTGGTCTTCTTCTACGCACAGATATGGGCTGCACGCCATCTAAGTCCAGCACCATGTACACCCAAGGGAGGATATGCCAGGACCTAGACACCTGCTCTACTTTCGTCCCAAGCCTCAAGAGCTCCTTATCCACACCTGAGCGACCTTCACCTAGGCTCTGTCTGGAAACAAGCAGTGGCAGGCAGAATTCTCTCAGCGGTATGTGTTTTATAACCTTTACTATAGTAAACGATCACATTTGATGTATTTTTTGTATACAAGGACATAAAACAGTTTGATTTAACTATATATCAAACTGTTTGCAGACACTGTCCACACACCCAAGTATGTTTTGACTCAATGACTAACACACCTTATATAACTGATCAACAAAAGAATGGTTTTTAAAAGTTATTTAATTAATTAGTTTAGGTAGCTGGTGGTGAAGTGAAGAAATTTAATAAATACATCGAATGGTTGAGGTGCCTCTGAAGAGAGGTTTGGGAACTGAAGCGGTGTTCATCTAGTCATCCAACTAGATATCAGTAACTTTTTGGAGAACAGAAGAAATTGTTACTAGTTTTTACTGTGTTACTCTTAATTTGCATATGTTCTAATGGTAAATTGTTTTTGTTTAGAATTTTTGCAAAATACTGTATATGCACATACACATTTGTATTTATATCTTTGTGGGGACTCTCCATTCATTTCTATGGGGAAAACTTTAATTACAATATGACAACCTTAACCGCTACCCAGCCCTAACCTTAACCATAGGAACCGATCAAACCACAAGTCTTTAGGTATTTTTATTTTCTTGAATATACTGACAACGTCAAAAAAACAGGTTTTTATTACATTGTGACCAAATGTCCCCACAATGCAATATGAACTTAATCCACACACAATCACACACACACGCCTTAGGGTTGTAGCTCAAAAATCGTCACCTAGTTCATTTCATGTCAAAAGTAACAACGATGAGAAAATTTTAATAGGCGGTATTCCACAAAGCAGGATTAACTGGATAATTAAAGTCAAACGTGAAAACTGTCTACTAGGAAGCTAAGTAAGTTCCTACTGGACAATCCTTACATTTTTCTAGTTATCCGGCTAATTAAGAAATCCTGCTTTGTGGAATACCCCCAGGACAATATATCTATAGGATATATATATATATATATATATATATATATATATATATATGACTGTCATGGATATAGTGACTTTTTATGTTGAGACAACTTACTTCCTGACCACTGATTTGAGGTGAAAATGTAAAACAAGGACTTCCATTCGTCTCTACAGTGCCTTGTCATAATAGTCATGGCCGGATCGTGAATCAGCCCAACACAGCAGACGCCTGGAGTACATCCAGTACAGCCATCGCCAGCCCGGTGCTTCTCGCCCAGACCAATGCTAAGGCCAGTAACACTGACAGTGACTCCTCAGAGAATGAAGCTATTCCAAGTGGCCAGAGGTGATAATAACCTTTTCTAAACTGGTCCTTCCCTAGTCGTTGTGTAAAATGTTTTGTCAACGTATAGCTGCTTGTATATCAAAATGTTTTTATGCTGTAAATATGTAGGTCCTAAAGTGGGTAACAGTATGTATTTGCTTTATTTACAAGATGTTGTTGCTTGTTCTCCGCACAAAACTAAAAAAAAAAAAAACGAATTCACTTTCGTTTCGTCATATATATACCACAATTTACAAATTTATAATGTATAAAAGTACATCTTTCATTATAAACAAACAAGACATGTATAACTTCTTGTTTTATTTTATAAAAATGGACGGGTTTCAAAACAAAGTATTGTTCTTCTTTTAGAATAACAGAATAGACTAAAAAATATGAATTCCTCCATATCTAAGAGACCTCGACAGTCAAGTAGGTTTTTTTTTCACTTTTTCCACACAAGTGGCGAAACTCAACATCATTGTGTAAAATGAACTTCACGTGAATTCTTGTATGCGATCCCTTCATAGAGCAGCTTTAAAATTCAACAATACCAAAAAAAATGAGAACTTATCATTAATGCGATTGCATAAATGGGATCTTATCATTAATGCAAATCATAAAACAGTGCACTTGTGCTTTTTAGATGCGTTTTATGCATAACGGAAAGACGAAGTATATAATATAAGGAAATGGCAACAAGTGAGTCGGGTTTGGAGGATTTTTCTGTGACAGCTCATCAGACAGCTTACACTAACCGGCTGGCTACTTCCTTGGTAACGCGATAACCCGTAACCGCTAAGTTTAGATACATGAAAACATCAGACAGGTGCGTAATCACAAAATTCTAGGAAATAGTCAAATTGAGATTTTGAAACTAACGTCCCATTTTATGATTGACATCACTCAGAACCAATGAAAATGGGGGAGGTACCTGCGAAGGCGAATCGACTTCCGGGGGGGGGGGGTGGTGATTACAAGAACTACGGTTCCTTTAAAAACGAATTCATTCGTCATCATTATATTGTGGGTCCAAATGGTGTAGTTGCTTTATCACTATTGTTTCTATTATTATTATCGATCATATTGTTATTACATTAATTTCAAGAAGTAATACTACTAGTAAAAAAGAAACAGGAAAAATTTACATTGTGAATAAATAAAAAATAGAGTATGTGTTGGTTTATTGTTTAGATACACTCATTAGCCATATTAGCAGCCAAACGACGAAATCACGTGCCCGGAATTGAATACACTATACAGCACCCAAACAGGATCTTGAGGTTCGGTGACAACGGCCTATACAGATTTTAGTGTGATGTTAGAACTAACGTGAAATACCCAAGTGCAAAAAAAGACAGCTAAGTGCAATAGTACGATGTCGAAAGGCATCACCGAATGGACGCCAACCCTTCAAATAGATACAAATGCAGTTCTTTTGACCTAGTGCTGCGTAGGTATACATAATTCACTGAGTGTATGCATTTACAATTAAATATTTTCCCCGCACTGAATATGAAGTATTAAATCTGAAAGAATTAACTAGGATGACCGCACTGGCCTCTAAGATATTTATGTATTTATTTATTGAACAAGTGTCAACAGTTGCATACAGGATATAATTATATATGCAGAAAAAGAAAAGACACCAGACAAAGGAAACCAAAATTACATGACATTGCGTCCATGAACATAAATGAAGGTAGTATTAATATACATCAAAATAGAGTTTATTCGGTATTTACCTGTAGACCTGGAAAACAAATTCGAGTATTAGCAAAGGTGCGCATAGATCGTGACATAAAAAGTTAAAAAAAATTTATTCGGCCTCCACGATTCTCTTTATAGAGGGTTAAGCTTTATTACGTTGACCCGCCGGCCGGCAACTCGTGCCGGCAACTCAAAACTCGCGATATTTGGCAAGCAGTTCTCGCGCAAGGAGCCTCCCAGAGAGCGGAGTCAGAGCGATGAGGTCCGAGAAGGAGGCTGGCACTGCGGCCAGGGAGAGGAGGATCGTCGAAATACAATTTAGAGACCTCCCCAGAGACCCAGACAATATTTCGACTAACCCTAAGCAGAAGGAAGAAAAAAAGGAAGTGTTCACCAAGGTACAGTTATTTTAAAATGCATTATCTTTATCTGATCAGTCTATGACAGATGGTGGTGTAGCGGGATCAGCACCATAGACAGCGAAATTGTGTGATGAGGTAAAGCCGAATTAAAAGTGTTTAGCACAAAATGTGCAACAGAATATTTCACATATTGTTACATATGAGTGCTAACGTCAAATTTATTTATTGATGTGTAAATAATGTTATTCGGAGTTGTTAACAGTTTGTGGAGGAAAAAAACATGCTTTGTAAAATTTCACAAATTAATTTATCCCCTTTTCACATTTTCAAGTAGCTATTATGATTATTCGATTAATAACAGACTAGAAACTCTTTTGTCTTGTGCTCAAAAGGAAAGGTATGTCTCAGGTTACGTAATACGTTGTCGCATATAGCTACAGATGTAGTCTGGGTGTACATTTATATCCCAGAAATTTGCCTGACCTTGGGGAAGCTGTTTGAAGCTTTCTGGTTCAAAATAAAGAATACTAGGGATAAAAGTGCATAACTAAACGCTTTTTATTTACGTCACAGGTAGTTATCCGGAGACTTCCACCCAATCTGTCAAAAGATCAGTTAGAAGAACAGCTCAGTCCTTTACCTGCCTATGACTATTTCGAATTCTTCTCGGCCGATCAAAGGTAAAAATGCTAAACCGATTAATTAATTAGTTTAACCAGTTAAAGTGTTAAAACGTGTCGATTGCAAAATGTTAGGTAAAAATATTTCCCCATTGAGAGATGAACGGCATTCTGTGTATTAATGGAATGCCGTTATGACAGTTTATAGTAACATTTTGAAAGAACAATGAAAAGTCGTGTTTTGTTTATATTGTACTTGTGTTTTTCTTTATAGTCTGTATCCTCATCTCTACACCCGAGCATACATTAATTTCAAAAACCCAGAAGACATTGTCCTCTTTAGAGATCGATTTGATGGCTATGTTTTCATTGATAATAAAGGTATTTCTGAACTAAAAGCATTTACATTACTTTTGTCATTAAAACAAATCATGTATAAGAAATAACATGCTTCCATCTTTGCATTCACTCAGGTCAGGAATATCCAGCTGTTGTAGAATTTGCCCCATTCCAGAAAGTCTCTAAGAAGAAACTCAAAAAGAAAGATGCAAAAGCGGGAAGTATAGAGGACGGTATGACTTCTCCTCATAAAGATGTTTCCGTAATGTGTTTGTAATTACTGTTAATGCACATGCAGCCTTACCATTTTCAAATCAGACCCTGAGTACAGAAGGTTTTTGGAGAACTGTTGTGATGAGGAAAAAACGACGGCCAATCCTGAAACACTGCTGGGGGAGATAGAGGCTAAGACCAAAGAGCTCATAGGTATGGTGTTATAATAGGTTTTACAAATGAATTGGGTTATAAAGATATTTCAACTGTGCATGCATAGTGAGTGCTTGCTGGCATATTTTCGCTGTCCAGTGAAAGACATTAATCTACGAAATTCTGTGATTTTGTGATTGTTTACAAATGCATTTTCTCAGAAACGGTTTTACAAAATAAACCTAAGGCTATATAATGAGACAAGTAGAAACATACATTTGCATAGCTGACAGTGGATAGTTAATGTTTTTATGAATTTACGTGGATTGTCGTCAGCAAGGCAAATACATCAGTGTCAACAAGATACCTAACTCATCTTGCTTTATATTCACAATTAACAGTGATGTTAGTTAGCTTGCTACCTAGCTATCAACTTTAAGCTGTCAAAATGAGCAATATAGAATAATCCATACAAACTACCACCATGAATACAAATGTTAACTGGTACGAGCATAAATATAAGTTAAATAGATGACTTAACAAAACATCTTTTCTTTGGTCAATTAGATGTCAGACGCTGTTAGTAGATATACAGTAGGAGAATGGATGTATTCCATTTTTGTAAAAAATCACAATTGTCAAAAAGTAGACATCAGATATATTTATATTGTGTAGAATGAAACATTTATTCTAATCAAATGTTATACTTCAAAATTTATTGTCAAAAACCTCACATTTACTCATCATTGCATGTTTTTAACGTTGAATGTAAAATACAATTATTTTTGCAGCAAAGAGAACCACACCGCTTCTGGAATACATTAAAAATAAGAAACTTGAAAAGCAGGTATGATTCAGACGCATAATTATGCTTGTTTACAACATTGTAATTGTACAATCAATGTGATATTGGTATGCGTGGTGCCTTCTGTAAATTCACGAAGACTCTATTACCCGTGGCAGAGAATCAGGGAAGAGAAACGAGAGGAGAGACGACGCAGGGAACTGGAGAAGAAACGCTTGAGAGAGGAAGAGAAGAGGAAGCGTCGAGAAGAAGAGAGGCGCAAGCGGAAGGAGGTTGAAAAGCAGAAGAAACTAGCTGAAAAAGAGATAAAAATCAAGGTGTGTTTTTGGTGCCACCATATTTTCTACCATAATCACAGAATGTAGCAGTATAGAGTGAATCATTTCAGATAAACTTTAAGTACTTTTTATGTGCAGGGATTACATGTGTGATTGAGCATCCAAACTCTCAAACCATTCCATTATACTATTGGGTCTTTTATTTTGTAATATATGGAGAAAGGTAATGTCTATTGTTTTTGCATTTTCAATTGGCCCTGTAGCTCCTGAAGAAATCAGACAGGGATGAAGAGTTTGATTCGGACAGACTGAAGGACAGAGGGGACAATGGAGATCCTGATAAAAGCAAATGGGACAAAACTCCAGGGCATATGAAATCTAAACACCTTGACAAGGACTTAAAGGAAAGGTAAGGAATCTACATGAGACTGGCTCTTTGCCCAAACGTCATATTAAAATTAAGTGCTTTCAACAGAGACATCACTATGTGTGATGTACGTGTGTGGAATCTAAAGCAAACCTAAGTGTAGTGCATCATAATCAGAGAAGATACACTGACCAGCATGTTTCAAAACACAGTAAAATTTCCAGTATTAAAATAACTGTGATTGCATAAGTATGGGAAATTACTATAAGTTGTGAATATCGACTTTTAACCACAAGGTTGCTGATTCAAGTTGCTATACAGAAATTAGCATTAAAATTTCATCAAATATATCTTGTTTTATAAATGTGTGGATTCTTCCATAAATATTATTACTGTTATTACTACCCAACCATTTTCTGTAACCACTTGTTCTATTCCGGGTTGTGGGGGGTCCAGAGCCTATTCCAGAAGCTATGGGCTCAAGGCAGCGAACAACCCAGGATGGGGGGGCCAACCCATCGCAGGGTGCACTGACACACCAGTGACTCACACATGCACACTTACAGGCAGTTTGGTAGCTTCAGTCACCCTTAGCATGTTTTTGAACTGTGGCGGGGGGGGGGGGGGGACCGGATTACCCGGAGGAAACCCCACAACGACAGGGGGAGAACGTGCAAACACCACACACAAGGAAGCCCGGTGGAGACTTGGACCCAGGTCTCAGAGGTGTGAGGCCTCAGTGCTACCCACTGCACCCCCCTGCTGGCCTGCTATTACTATAATACTCCCAATAATAATAATAGTGTTTTTTTATTCAGTAATTTGTTTGCATTCTTGAACGGGTTCACTGGAAATTTCAATTAAAATTTAAATTAGAAATTTAACTACAAATAAATATAAATTGTTCATCAAATCATTGACAAGGATCGTAATTAATTATCAAGATGATGAACAGTTTGTTACTATGTATCTGCGTAGCGTTAGTAAAGCTAAATGCCTCGAGTTAACATTGTAGCCTACATTTGTGAATAGCTGAAAAGGATGGACTAAGATGTAAACACATGTGAAATCAAGTACAGTTATTTGCTATAAGTGCAGTCACCTTCTATCCATTTTCTGGGAGCACACGTCCTATTCGGGGGGGATTCAGAGCCTCTGGATACAAGGCAGAGAACGATCCAGGATGGGGTGTGAACCCGTCAGGGGGGGGGCACACTCAGGCAGCTCTAATTAACCTCAGCATGTTTTTAGATGATGGGGGGGGAAATAGAGTACCTAGAGAGAGAAAGGCCCACGACAACATGCGGAGAACGTGCAATCTCCACACACAGACCCCCGGTAGAGAGTCAAACCCAGGTCCCACATGTGTGAGGCAACAGTGCTAACCACTGCATCACCACTTCCGCAGCAATTTGCTATCCAAAAACTCTAGTCGTGTTTTAACTTAATGGCCACACCCCCATTGGGGGCACTGGCAGGGGATCGTCCTAAAGCTTACTGGCCATAAAATGGCTTTTGAAGTGTGGCATTATTATAGTTGGGTAACAGTTGTTTGCATGCAGTGTCTGAAGAGTTTTCGCTTCTCAGGCAATGTCAACCTAACAGATGCGTTCTCACAAAGCAGAAGCGTTGGTGCCAGTGACACAAAATTTGCTTATCACCGCATCAGCCTCATGCTATTAGACACCAGCTAGAATGACGGTGTCAAAAAGACTTGAAAAGATATGAAAGATGTGCAACTGGTAAACAAGACCTTCAAGAGACTCGATAATTTATCCATTACTAACGATGTATGGACAAGCCCAAGTCTAATGGCATATCTGTCTGTTACAGGTTTAAATAATAAGAAGGATCATAATCATAGGGCAAACATGGTGACAGTTAGTGCTGTAGTCTCACACCAGGCTTGTCGGTTTGATTTCCTATACCAGCTTTATGTAGCTATTTTCATGCATATGCAAAAAAAAGGTCATGTAACGTATATTTTTGTCTCACTACAGAGGCCAAGCAGAGAGTGACAAGGAACAGAATGAGCTGAAGGACCAAGGGCAACGATCAAAGGACCTAGACAGACACCCAAGCCGGGATGAGGAGCGCAAGCGGCAGAGGCATCACTATGAGTTTGACAAGTTTGTGCGCCGTAGAGAAGAGACCAAGTGGGGCAAGAGCTACTGCCAGGACAGGGCAAAGAAAGACAGTCAGCATCACGGCTTCGCTTATTGTTCAGACAATGGGGACAAACCGGTGAAAGATGAGAAGGACGATGGAGGCAGCAGGAAAGAGCGCATCCGCAACAAGGTGAGGAAGCAGGGCCACGTGGAGATACCTGTTCCCGCATTACCTACTTAAAGCTGGTTTCAACTGATATGGAAATGCTCGGGCCGGTTATTGTAACTAAGATACATTTCGAGTAAAGCTAAATACTGAACCTTACCAGGCGACATAAGCTGAAGGCCATGGTACTAAAGTAGTTCATGTCAAGTGTCATAAGGTGTTAGAAACCTACTTCTTTGTCGAGGTCATGCAAAAGAACTGTCTGTACGGTGTTTCTTTATCACAGTTGCTGTTAATCTTGAGTACAAATTTGCGACATCACAGGCACTTGTGTTTCGTCACGTGCTTGTATGCAGCACGTCACTAGAGCTGGTTAGCTGTAATCAAACTTTGACAGCATTGGGTGACATTGACCAAAGCCACGTGTCTCTCAGTCTGTGTTAGCGCATCAGGAGAAAAGGACCTCCCAGTCTGAGGGGCAAGACCAGATAGGAGGGGCTCTGCCAGCTAAGGTACAGCTAGCTTTTGAGCCTTTCTACCCAGGGGGGGGCAGGGGTGGGGGGGATGTGGTGAGGCTCTGGGAGGCTCCGTACAGGCTAGTGTCTCATTGGTGACACCAAATGGAAAGGCCTGGCACGCTTTCAAGATCAAGCACAGTCATTCCTAATCCATCACTGGCTAAATAAACTAACGGTATAAAACCATTCCGGTCTGTGTAGAGTATGTTAATGCCCTTCACAAATCACTTTTATGACCGCCTCTGCTGAATATAAAGACCTGAAACGTGAAATATTTATACACTGGGTGCCAAAATATATTATGAATATTAAGAGGAATGGAACATAGCATATGGTATTACAAATACTGTATAATTAATTTCAAATCAGGTAATAATTGCATTTCATTTTTGCCACTGGCATCTCCTCCTGGGTATATCCATTGTTCTTGCAGGATTCCAGGGGTCCAGATCATGACTGATCTGGATTAGCACTAATCAACTGTTTCAGAACAATTGCTATTTTATTACTATTGTTAATCTTTTATTCTAAACCGGGGAATTATTTCTCTATTCATTCATGTTTTTCTGTCTATAATGATGGCAACTGTAGTACTGAAATGCTGATGTATATTAGGAAAAGCACATGGTATATATTCTCAATGTTACAATCAAAGGCAAAAGTTTGGGCATCTTTATTCATAATCTGTTTTTCAATAAATCTATAAGTGAACAGACGTTTAATAGAGTTCTGAAAGTTTCAGTGCATATTTAATCTTTATTTGCATTTTTTTAATATTGCAGCTAACGAATAAATTTTAGGGTGAATTTATCCAAATTCCATGACCGCGAGCTAATCCATTCACAGAACGTAAAGAAAATTTCCTAATTGACTTGCTCAAAAACTGCTCACACATATGCAAAAAAAAAACAAGACAACAGAATCGGCAGGTTAATCCAAAAGTTTAGCCTACACTACAGCTATTGACATGAAGACGTAATAGCTTGTTGTTGGAAGGCTTCTGGATGTATGTGTTTTGCAGCTAAGAAATAATGCACATTGAGAGTTCTCGCATTTATTACTTCAGAGTCGATCTGGGACTTTTATAGAAATATTGTACAAACCAAAGTGTAAATGAATTCTAAAAACAGCAACAGAGGGATTATATTTTGGTTACTAGCTGTTATTTCTGCTGGGAGCTGCTTAGATGGTTTCTCAAATTTTGCTGGTGCCACATCCACTTATTTGCAATTTTTATTGCAAATAGAGTGATCATGCATTGGAATTTATATAACATTATGAAAATTATAGAAAAGTTGTGGCCCGGTTTCCCGGATAAGGATTAAGCCAAGTCCTGGACTAAATATGGAGAATCCCCAGATAAAATTCCAGTTTAGTCCAGACTAGGCTTAATCCTTGTCTGGGAAACCATGTCTATATGTTTAATTTTATATGATGTAGGCAGTTTAATTTTTGTTCACTTTTATGTTTATTGAAATGGGCCCCTACAAACCTTTACATAGATCATGACCTGCAGGTAGTAACAATTGCTCATCTACAGGTACCACAAAGGTGTGATAACATGAGATTTAAGGTAGTCTGGACTAAATGTTTATGATTGAAGATAAAGTCCATTTAAACTGGGATACCTTGAATCCCACAAGTTATCCAGCTAAGCAAGAAATCCTGCTTTGTGATACAGACCTCAGGCTGATTCAAACAATTTCCATTCGTGTCACAAGGGAACATGTCTTAACGAAATGGCCCAATACTGTGATCAAATGCCTGGATTATTGCTACGGATCATTTTGGCAGTATAAGTCATGGCACTAGTCAGATATACCGTGCAAAGTGAAATCTTGTCGTTATGATAAAATGTCTTGCGCCTCTCTTCTGTCGTTCCTTTTTTTTGGCTCAGGATCGGCCTTCCATGCAGCTCTATCAGCCAGGGGCACGCACACAAACAGGTTCAGGGGGAAACGGGTACGACCATGGCAGCAACTCCCCCGAGAGGGTGGGTGAACGTAGGAACGAGATCGCCACAGGAGCTGGCACTGAGAAGAATGGTGAAGAGTAGCTGTAACTCACAAAAGGAAGAGAAAAATGACAGGAAACTACTGCTGCTTTCCCAGATTCAATTCTATAGTATTGTCTTTAAGTGGAACTTTGAGTGGGAAATTCTCCATGTATATATATATCCTCTCCTAAGTGATTCACGAACATGATACACTTGTGATGCTAGACATACAGTATGTGCCCATTTTATTTTAAGTTGTATTGTGAACTGTTTGAACTTCATGCCAGATAACACTGCCTGATAATAGTTCTAGAGGGTGCTAGAGGGCAACATTGTTTTATTAAAAAGGAAAATGCACCCATTTTACCTGTTCTCACCACATGCCTAGCAAATTATTTCAGGACCTCCCCAATTTGAGATTCATTTAAAATATTTTATAGTTCTTGAAAGTTTAAGTTAAATCCTCTATTATAAAGAAAATGAATCATTTTGTAGTGAAGAATCATGTAGAGTTGTTAGCAAAAATACATAAATATATATGTATATCTTTGCATGGCAAATGGACTTTAATATTTTGTCATATTTTCAGTATCCAAATGTACTTTTTTTATCTGACATTCCAATATTTGGCTTTTCTTTAATCACTCACTTGTTATATTACTTTCACGTTTAAATTTATGTGGATCTGAACTGTAGATTGGATTGAGTGTTTTTTTTCCCACCACTGGAGACGGACAGTCCTGTATCATAACCAGTTATTGTGATTCAACTTACTTGCTATTCTATGAAATAGCTTATTAATTCTGTGGCAGACAGTAAATGTGTATAATGTACGTACTGTGTGTAATATGCCTAAAACATATATGCTAATAACAATTATACTCTAAAATATTTATGGCACAGATATTGGTTATGTGTTTTTATTTACTTTTATTTACTTTTTTTTTTTATCTGCGTGTGTACGTGTGGTTAAAACATGCCCTACCATCTGGGTAACCTACATTAGATGGATTCTCCTGTATGCAGAGGTAGATAGCTCAGATTCAAAAAATAAAAATCCAGACTTTCTTTCAACCAACTAGTTGTAACAAAAAAAGTGTAACGTCTGTAAAGAGATTGTAAAGAGTCACAGTCAGAGCACTCAACTGGTTGGTTAAAACAAAATCTTGCTCTGGATTTTTCCTTTCTGGACCTGAACTATCCAGACTGTTCTAACTGAGGGTATTTCTGTGTATGTCAGGGTTCCACCCATGTTCCCACCATTAGGGTTCCACCCATGTCATACACATGCATATCACATATTAGCAACAAATGTACTCAGAAAAGGCTGGTCTTTTCTACCTGGAAAGAGGATCTTAATAAGCACTCTCTTGGTATGAGTCTCTTCTCTGTGATGCTAATGATTTATTTTGAAGAAACTTTACATTAGCCTGTGTGGATGAAGAATTTTAGAATTACAGCTCAAGCTGAGTTAGTTATCTAAGAAAATTAGAAAGGGTAGCATGATTCCAAATTTAAGTAGTTTACATAAATTATTGTTTATATATATATACCCTGCTAAACTTCTGTAACTGCTGATCACTGTTTGGTCATCTATAGCTACACAGAATGCCATCTATTGGCAGATGAGCATGAATAAATTTTTAAACCTGTGTAACCTCTGACTCAACATTGCTGAATAATTAATATATTAGTATTGGATTTATAAACTGAAAGCTTTTAGATAAGATTGTTTTAATCTGACTGATTTAACTGCAGTTAGAATGTGTCTTACAAGATTTATTTTAGCTTGTCTTGTTATATGCATATTGAGAAACTATGGTTTCTGAAAGACCTACTCAGAAATTTAAATGACATTGTTTCTCTAATCTATACACACAAATACCCATTTTCCATAGCCATTTACCCAGCAGGTTTGCAACAATCACAAGGCAAGAAATAGAGGGATCGAATGTATGAGATAGAGAACATGAATATAGAGTATTTGTTCAAAGTCTTCAACAATGAATCGACATTTAGAGGCCATTGACACAATTTCGTAACAACATGATCCTTTTTTTAGATCAATATTAGTGATGTACTGATGTTAATAGGTTATATTTATGTAACAGAACAGATATTAGCTAGCTTCATAAATGTCACCTGACATTTTTTGTTGATTCCCACAGTCAACAAGCTAGCATTACCATGTCTATTATTATTAAACATTGTATACATTTGTAACTGGTACATTGTTTTATCTAAAGCTACAATACATAACAAAACTACTTAATTGTTAACACCAAAACGATCAGCAGTTGAAACGCTGAAAAATGTGAAAAGGCCATGTATTATGTCTGGTATCTGAGTCATACTAATTGCCAAATATGTGGATGTAAGCTCATTATCAACTGATTATCCTTCCATTATCACCCATTTTTTGTTCAGCTGCTGTCTCGAGATGCACTGCATTCAACAGGATGTTAAACTCCATCCGCGAGAAATTTCCCATGCTTTGCATTTTAAAGTAGAACACTGCAGATTGATAAAACAGTACTGTACTGTTAAAATGTTATATGATTGCATAACTTGAGCATGGCTCAGCTTTTGACTTGCTTTTTAATTGCAATCAAACTTGATGACTTGGATGGACTGTCATCCTGTCCAGGACTTTCATCTGCCTTGCGATGCTTGCGAAAGGCTTTACCATAATAGGTTGCACAGTAATAAAATATATTTTCGTTTTGGTTAGGATATGTAACAAAATATTGTTGAGTACTGCACTATTACAGAACAGCAAAAAATTGCAAGATGCAATCAATTTCAAATTTGACAAACATAAAAAACAGTGAGATTAATTTTAAGAGGTTTCGTAAATATTAATGTAAGGCTCCAACAATAAAGGGCCTTGAATTTTGAAAATGTTTGCCAGACACATTAGCTTCACCATGTGATTAACGTCTGATGAAAAAGCAGAACTTTCACTAACAGGAAGTCGTCGGATGACTTTTGTGACACTAGATAAGAAACAGTAGGCTTACGCGGAAAGCAACGTATTTTTGATGCATGTTGGCCTATCCTGTTTTTTTCTCATCTCAATATAATACCACCATATGCTGTTAGTTAAATAGTACTGAAAGATTCCTGACTCCCCTCATTTTCAAACACTCAAAACATTAACAATAATGAAATGTCCCAAAAAGTATTATTCACTATATCTGTACTTCTGTCAATCTTTCTAGACCCATACAGAGTACACTTGGTAACAGAAATGCTCTGACATTTTATCAACTGGAAAGAGTTCAGACTATAGAAATCAATGCTGGATTTCACAACAGAACCAGTTGTAGGTGAGAAAACTCATTCGTGCATCAGGATGCAAAACTGGACCTATGGATACTTTCTCTTCAATGTCCGAAAATCTGATAGAGGGGAAACTGAAACAGGGGAACCAAGTGAAGGTATCACTGCCACAACCACAGCGCTCATTCTTCAACCCCGCTGGTGGAAGCACTCAGTGCTTTATATAGTTTACATGTTGGTTTAAATTCGTAAGTTTAGCTTTGATGTTAAATCTTCATTCAGTGCTTTCAACCAGTGGTCGATACGGAAAATTTTACAGTAGTTCTCATGTAGAAATACAATTGTACTTCAGTAAAAGATCCACAAATCCACAAACGTTTTACAATATTTATTTTGGCATTATGGTAATACACACTTCCCCAACAACAGATGCAGTGTTCATGTAAAAAAATCTGCACTACCCACCAGGTCATGTCTGACCACAGAACATGTATTGTTTTTCCAATAGGTCTTCATGGATCTTTTTTTTTTTTTTAAACTAAAAAGTAAAAACTATAAGTAAAATACTGTCAATCTCTAGATAAATTAAGTGTAATAACTGGTGTACCAGAGGGTATTTAGCATTAGAACAGACTACGAGTTGATTTTGACCAGATAAAATGCTGTGAATTTGGTTGATCACACGTTTTTTCAATAGGGTGTAATACGAAAAAAAACTATTTTAGAAGGCATTACATTAGAAATTTTACATTTTAACAAATGTAGTCGTTCCTGTATCAGATGGTATTGAGCTTCCGAACAGATGTTTTAACATTGACAAGATACGACAAAATATTACAGAACGCGCGCTACGTCTATTTAAGGTGGAACGGAAGAAAACAACTTCAAGCTCAGCCTCATCTGGCAAACAACTGAAACGCAATGGTTTCAAACGTACCAATGATTTGCAGCTTTTTGTCTTAACTAAAACGAAAGTTAGCTCAATAAATATAAAATGTTCATAGAAATCACGTCTTTGAATTCCGTTTAGCGAGCGACTTTAGCCTACTTCTGGCTAACGTTACAGTAACAGACTCTCGTTGTGGAATCGCCATAGAACTTTGACTTAAATTGGTGTGTTTGGTTAAACGTCAAACGGCGCAGCTCGGACCTTAAGACGCTGAGTAGCTCGGTGACTCCGCACGCGCGTGTCGTGGTGGGCGGATCGATCCAAGCATCTATAATATCGAGAATGTTGGTATTGATATTGATCAATACCAGTTTAATGAGATCAATACTTCGGTTTCAGTTTCTCTCCTGAATGCACTGCGGCTGTTTGTGTAAGCGCTGCTGCTCTCAACTGCCGCTCCCGGCTGTCACGTGACTCAGCGGCGCCAGGCAAGCGCACACACACACACACACACAGTATAATATTTGTAATAGAGTATTGTAATAGTGGGTCACTGAGCCAAGCTTGAAATAATTAAACAGCAGGGATAGTTCGGAATTTAATCATTAGATGGCGTTTATTATACCCGTATCACTTATACAACACACATTCACTCTGCCCACCGTGCCTATCGTCCAATTTACTCCTCATACACACGGTGGGCGCGCGCACAAATACACACACCACGTACAACAATAAACATTAACCACTATACATAACATGTAACACACAGCACATTTATAATCACACAAGTGATTATTGAAAAGTATTTAGAAGCTGGCATCAGTCCAACATATCGCGCTGCCGGCCGGTACCTGCGCGCTACAGTATTATTTACTTATAAACTTTGCCCAAATTTTGTCCTGGGTTTACTAATTAAAACACTTAACGGTAATGAAAATTAATTCACCTTTAGCAATTTGATTATGCATCCACCTTAATTATTAAAAAAGTATCGGTATCGTGTCTGCGATACTTGCCCTTTATTTACTTGGTATTGGATCGATACAATATCATGTAGTATCGCACACCACTAGTATACAGGCTCTCGCCGGCAGCTCTCCACGCTGTGCATGTTTTAGCGCATACTGTAGTTTTTAGTCCATGCACTGTTTGTTTCAAAGATTTGAGCAGCCTTGCGGATGTACGGGTGATTGAT
>JAABNX020000001.1:42661995-42673710 GCA_015163995.2 Mormyrus lacerda | reverse complement strand
AAGTATTAAAGTTTTGTATTTTTAAAGTACAGAAATACAGTAATTTATTTTGATGCATGCCGTGGTTCTTATATTTCGTAGTTTTTTTTTGATACACTTACAATTATTATTATTATTATTATTATATGTTTTATTCATATAGCGCTTTTCAAGATCTCAGAGAGGCTCACATAAAATAAAGTAAACAATTTACGACTTTTCCATTACCTGCGGTCAACCTATCGGCGCTTTGCCGACAAGGCCAGTTCATACCTCCCTTATTCGCGTGCGCTTTCAATAGCGGACGAGGGGACGTGACGTAAATTCGATTTCAGGGGTGGCTGCGGTGCGCGTGTAGCCCAGGTTTTTGCCTAGCGGAAACCTTGCGCGTCGACTGCACATGGGCAAGATAATTAACTAGTTATATCCAGTAGGTGACATGTATGTAAATTTTGTCACCACAAAACAATAAATATCAATAGCTCTGGAAACCTCTTCTCATCTTTATTTGCTCCAGATTAATGTTATATTACTACGGAACGTAGGGTGAGAAAATAGTTTTTTTAAATAGTTTTGCATTCCCTCGCAATATTTTCGCAAATATTTTCCCACCCTGACCTTTCCCAATATGTCTTATTATTGATTTCTACCGAAAAATCATATTTTATTAAAGAAATATAATAGAACTTTCAATGGGAAACGTCATCGGGCTGAGGTAAATAGTAAACATTTACTGCCAAAATTAATAAATCAATAAAAACCCCAAAAGACTTGAAACTTGCGATTATGTCTATTTATAGACAAAACTTTTACTGTACCATTTTTGATATAAAAGACCACTGCGTCATATATCAAACCTGGACTTCCCTTTCCATATTTTCAGACGAGACGTTTACGCCGCACTATTCCGTATTACCTACGCATATAATGTACGCATGCGTCACCCGTACTTTTATTTTGAAACACAAGCTTGTAACTAAACCGGAAGCACTAATTGAAAATATCCACGTCATCCGGTCGAGTCTGGTATTTTTCTGCATGTTTATGTAAGTGGCGTAGTTAGGAGGCGAAGTTTGGCATTTCAAAGTGAGAATTAAAATATCGGAGTGGTTAAACATCCTGTTCTGGGGCGTAACATTATTTACATCTAATTTTCATATGATAGCAACGGTAGCACAGTTTTGTTAAAATAAAAACTGATACAGTTCACTAGCTAAGCATTAACCAGCTTTTCAAGAATTTATCTGTAGTACCGTAGTACCAAAGTTTGCATCTTCAAATCGGAGGACAGCCATAAATTCATTATGGTTTTGAACCCAGTTATATCCAAATTGAGTGGCAAACTTGTAGTTCTAGCAAGTGCTTCTCCAAGGAGACTGGAAATTCTGACCAATGTGGTAAGAATTCCTCTTCTAATTTCTCTTGCTGCCAAATACCCAAAATCTTAATGTTGAAATGAATCCTTTTACGTATATCAGTAACACTTAATTTGACTGAGCACACATATTTAGTAATAATAACTCAGTTGCTACTGAAGTACAACAACAAGAACAAATATAGTCGTTACTACAGATGAAAGATGCGTCACAGTTCATTAATGATGCACAAACATAAGATCAGTATTTAACTTGTGTATATTAACTTGTGATTTGTTACTTGAGTAGTACTCAAAAGTTTACGGAATTAACAGATAAAGTAACAAATATAGTAATTGACTAAGGTAAAACGTACGTCACGATTCATTAATGATGAACTAACTTAAGATTAGTATGTAACTTAGTTTGTGGTTAATTAATATTTAAGTAATACCATAATACTGTATTAGTTGTGCTCCGTCATGTAAAATGTCTATGTAAAAACCCCTACATCATTTGTTGTTACAGGGAATGCGGTTTGAAGTTGTCCCATCGTGGTTTAAGGAGAACTTGGATAAAGCACTGTTCAAAAAACCATATCAGTATGCCGTGGAGACCGCGAAGCAGAAGGCTCTGGAGGTCGCCAAGCGGATGCCATTTGTCAGTGAAGTCTTCGCAATGCCTTCTGGCACACATCCATATTTGTTGTTCATCACCATTTGTTTACATTTTTTTTTTTTTTATGCGTATACTCATTGGCCACTTTTGGTATACCTTGATTCACTTTTTCTTGAAAAGCCACTTCAGGGGTGGGTAGTTTGTGCATTCAGAGAAGCCATTCTACACACCTTTATAGTGTGAAGTTAAAATACGTCTGCCGAGTGTTCCCCATCTCTCATGTACAAGGCGTTTTTGGCCAATGAAATGCCATTGACTGGATGGTTTTTTATTCATTACACAATGTTCTGTAAACTCTAGACACCGTACGGTGTGAAAATCAAGGGAGAATGTATACATGGCATACAAAAACAACCAATCACAAAAAATTGCTTGCATTTGATGTTTTAATTGTTATAATGTGTAGTCAGACAGTAAGTGATTGTCTTGACCCAGTCTGCATGCTGTATGTGTTCAGTTGCAATCGTGTCTTTTGCTGTTTGTAGGAGAAAACTATTTGCATTAGCAAGCAGATACATCTGAACTGGCCACTGAGTATATGTATGTGTGTATGTTTTTTGTCTATATATTGATGCAAATCCTTTTGTAATCACTTGTTTCTCTGATCCCTTGCAATGGTAACACATGCAAAAAAGTTTTTCAATGCTTTAAAATGTTTTGTACATTAAAATATACCTGACAGTTTCTGATGACACAGCTCTGCAGTTGAAACTGTAGATTGAAGAATCTGAATTCACATTTATGACTCGTGCTTTTATGTTTTCTGATTTTTACTGTGTAATTCAGAAGCACTTGAAGACTCCTGATATTGTAATTGGAGCAGACACCATAGTGGTAAGCAAGCACTGCACATTGTGAGATGTTGGGGATATTGCAAATAGAAATTCTGCACACTAATCTAATTCGTAGCTTTCCCCAGACAGTTGATGGTCTGATTCTTGAAAAGCCTGTTGACAAGCAGGATGCATACAGGATACTTTCTAGGTTTGTATTTTATACTATACTGTGCTTTTTTGCAAACAATAATACATTTAATGAACACAAACATAACATTTGATTTTTTAAACTCATCTTAAGCCCAGTATGCAACTTCTCCCATAAGCTGCAGTCATGACCTGTTACTGGAATGGTGTTATTTACTGCCAGGTGTCTTAAATGGTGAAATAAGATGTGAAAACATGGCTCTACATTTAAAAAGTATTTGCTGTGTCTCATATTACAATATACAGATTAATTTCCTGTATTTCAGGTTGAATGGTAAAGAACACAGTGTGTATACAGGTGTGGCAATTATTCTGTGCCACGAAAAAGGAGGTAAGTCAGTGTGAAATGAAAAAATGTTTCCTGTGAAGTTCAGGTGCCATGAATTGAAGGAATGCAATGCATACTCTTGGGCCCAAAACATACCTGAACTGACTCATGCTCTTAAACATGTCTTAGAATTACCCAGCTGCAGTTGTACACCCTGGTAAGGGTCTCACCTGCTGGACGAATACTTCATTAATATTTTGCCCTTATGATTCCAATCTTGATGGTAGTGGAATGATTTGGTGCAACCTCCCTGTCATACCCTGCAGCTGCTTTGGGATCCTTTCTCTCTGCCGGTGCTCTTTCTTCGTTAGTTTCCTGTTTTACCATCATGCCATGCACTGCACCATACCTTGTAACAGTAAAAGTCTCTGATTCTAGGGGGCACTGTGTGGCTCAGTGGGTTTGGATTCTGTGACTGTGATCAGAAGGTCATCCATTTAAATCTGAGTCAGCCAGCTGAGCAAGCCCCCCCCCCAAAAAAAAGTGCTTCCGGGACTGGCTGACCCTGCAATCTCAAAAAAAATCTGCTAAATAAATGTAAACGTGTTTCACTTTCTCAAATCCAGACCCCTATTCTTCATCTTCCCTGTTGGCTCTGAAATGTCACATACTCCCCAATTCTAAGCCATAGCCAGAGGCTGCATTTCTCTACATTGCCGGCCAGCTCCTTCCCTCCTCTTGATATCCACATCCTTCAATAGAGGCCAAGTATACGTACCCATAAAGCCTGTACAACCTACCAGCTCAGAGTACATCTGCTTCTTCCTCTCATTGGCCGCCTCCATTGTTTCTTCCCATTAAGATTGCTTCATCATGTCAGTGTCAGGCTTAGAGGCAGTGATGATCTTCGTTGGTGCCTTGTAAAACCCCTCCTTGCTTCATGAAGTGCTTCAGCTGCGTACGCTTGTGCAAGGCCTCCTATTGGTGCCAACAGTACTGCTTATACCGCCAAGGCCATTTTGAAACCTGACAAAATATGTTGCTTTTCAGGCAAACTTAATATTGCCTATTGTCTGGGTCAGGCTACTCTCTTGCTCTGTGAAACGTTCCCTCGTTAGTTGTCCATCAGTCACTGGCTGACCGCTTTGCTATTTTATAATTCCTCCCCTGTCCTGACTGCCTTTTTCTCCCTTCCCATTCCTTTGACCCTTCTTGTGACATCATCCACATAGCTGCATAAGGCCGGCAGTGTCTGGCCAGACTACAGCTCTCTGTCTTAATCAGATCAGGATGACCTTGACCACAGCTATATTCTCCTTGTCTGACCTGCTGCTATCTGCTTGTTGCTGCCACTCTTCTTGACAATATTGCCTGCATGAATATTTTGCAATAAGGCATGGAATCTTGCCTGCCTGGACTCCATGTTGGTTAATATATGTAAATTTTGACATCTTGCAGATCAGGAAATTGAGTACAAAGTGGTCGACTTTTATGAAGAGACCAAGGTAAAGTTTGCAGACTTGTCTGAAGAGATGCTGTGGGAATATATACATAGTGGAGAGCCAATGTAAGTAGAAATATCATTTGCTACTTATGTTCCATTTGTAGTAATATTATTTTTTGAGTAATTTAGGCTTCAGTATAACAGACTTCTGTGGATTTTTTTTGTGTATATGGAATATTCATTTTGAAAGTCCAAAACAATACTGATTGTCTTTTTAAAAATGTCTTTTAAATTTTATATTCCTGCTCATAGTGGTTGTAGTCAGTGTTACAAAGTTACATTTCAGTTGTCCCAAAAAGTTCTAAAGTAGGAATGAGTTACATAATGTCTGCTTTGAGCTGTGAGTTCAAAAGTATGCAGCATTAACTGCTAATGCTTTGTGCTTCCAATAGGGACAAGGCTGGAGGGTATGGGATCCAGGCCCTGGGGGGGATGTTGGTGGAATATGTACAGGGGGACTTCCTGAACGTGGTGGGCTTTCCCCTCAATCACTTCTGCAAGGAGTTGGGTAAAATCTTTAACAGCCCCGGCAGTGACACTTCAGACAGAAGATGCACTTTAGCAGCAGAAGGGATGGCAGGCGAGATTCCCAAAGATCACAGCAGTGCCGCACGTGAACGAAATGTTGCCCAATGTGGGTCACATGACAGATGTGAGTTTCCACACAGGATTGCTGATCTGCTGGACGGATTCAAGGCTTCAAAGGTATTTAGTTCTTAGACTTGGGCTATTCGTAGGATGGTACAGGAATTCCATGCTTTTGCGCTTTACTCAAGCTGCCTTTAACAAAAGCAAAATGTCCAAAAACACAGCGCACCACTAAGCAAAATAGAACTATAATTCTTTATATCACATTATATATAACAAGCACATACCATACTTGTTGGTGGAAGACTTGCCTTAGAGCATCCAAAATTAAACTTGACTGAAAAATATTACGTGACACTTTACTTAAGCGGGCACAAATAATGTAATAGTACACTCTTACTTAACGTACTAATTAGCCGGAAACTAAGTGTTACTTACGTACTGATCCAATTTTCGCTCGTCGTTAATCATAACATTTTAAGCAGTTACTATATTTGTTCATGATTTGTACTTGAGTAGTAACTGAGTTACTAAGTTGTACAGGCTTGTGCCCCCTCAAGTAAAGTGTTACTAAATTGTCTATGTAATGTGAATATCCATATTGCTGTGTGTTGACATATTTCGTTACGCATAAAGTAAAATGTGCTTATTATTGTTTCAGGCTCTGTTCACAGCTTGTAAGCTAAAAGTGTTTGACTTGCTGGCCTCTGCAAAGTACCTAACTGCCACGCAGGTAGCAGGGAACATTTCTGGATCTCTGATGGGCACTGAGCGCTTACTGGATGCTATTGTTTCCCTCGGTCTTCTGGATAAGCTGAAGCTAGGAGACACCATAGGTAAGATCCCTGTACCGTGCCTCAATTGAACCTGGGGAGGAAACCTGCACACCATTAACACACACACGGCATTTTCTGTGTTTACCATTGAGTGGCAACTATTTCTAACTGAAATATTGTGGAGGACCGTGTTTTTTTGTTGATGATGTTCTTGTTTTTCATGTGTCTTCCACAATTGGGCTGATGATATGCTTTATATAAGTTGACTCAAAAACATGGGCTAGCATGGTGGTTAGCGCCGACGGCTGACTCCTTTGGGGCTGGGGTTTGAGTCTCTGCCGTGGCTCCGTGCGTGTGGAGTTTGCATGTATGTGTGAGTGATTGGTTTGGGCCTGTGCGTCGGATTATTCTCTACCTTGTGCCCTTAGGCTACACAACCCCCACGACCCTGAATAGGATAAGCATTTACAGATAATGGATGAATGGGTGGAAAAGCTATATAGATATTGCTTATAATGGGCTCCATATTACAGATGAACACTGTAATGAACAGGTGGGGAAGAGAGAATGCAGCTTAAAATGTATAATGTCCTTTGTGTTATACCCAAAGCGTACAGAAACACGGAGCAGACAAGCCGCTACCTCGTGTCCACTAGTGAGCTCTCTCTGAATGAATACATTCTCTACTGCGATGAGAGGGTTTGGCCCCTTTTCACCCACCTGGAGCATAGTGTTCTGGAGGGGGTCAATCAGCATGACCATGCTTTTGGGAAGAGGTGTGAGGAACTGCCAAAGGTGATCAGTCATTTCCATTGGATTTTTATGTTTTTGCTTTTGTGACATTTTCTGTACCTATTGTGGCATCATATATATATATATATATATAATATATATTTATTTATTTATTTTTTAAATTTTTTTCTCGTATGTGCTTATAAATTGTGTTTTTGTTTCTCCCAGCATGCCTGCTGCAACCACAAGGAAAAACAGCTGCAGTTTATGAAAGCCATGCATAGCATCGCCAAGGTGACTGGGAGCGACGTGGCAACTGCGTTCGATCTTTCCAGCTTTAGAACCGCTTGTGATTTAGGAGGTGCGTCACTATAAATTTTCATGTTTTTTGTAGTTGTGTATAGTCTAGACATCAAAGTTATTGTTTGAGTTTGAGCGACCTGTGTAATTTGCCCCCCCCCCCAGGATGCACTGGAGCCATGGCCTTTGCATTGTCTAAAGTCCACCCAGCCTTGTCAGTAATTGTCTTCGATTTGCCTGCTGTTGTGGAGATGTGCGGCCACTTCCGTCCTCAGGGCCAGGATTTCAGCAGAGTCACATTTGTTGCTGGTGAGGTTGAGGTTCCCAAGTCTGCACAAATGTAAATTTCAGACTGTGTGCCTTTCACATAAATAAAAGGACACTGATTCTTTCTTGTGAAATAGGAGATTTCTTCAACGACGACCTCCCAAAGGCCGATCTTTATATTCTGGCAAGAATTCTTCATCACTTTCCTGCTGAGAAAATACATGCTTTATTGAGTAAACTGGCGGAGATCTGTAAACCGGGTAAGTGCTCATAGGTATAACCTCAGCTACTGTGCAAAATGAAACATTTCACACTGTGCCAGGACATTTTTTTTTTCTATTAACGTTAATTATAACTGTCTATAACAGTCTGTGGAGACTATTGGCTAATCAAGCTGCATTCAGTCTGGCCATTTTGAGTTTTCATTCAGTGATTGGTTAAATGAGACATTATCTACTGGAGGAGTCTTGTAAAATGATGTTACTAGAAATATTTATTAATTTTCCCCAGAGCAGTGGATTTCAGTAAATATTTGAAAAACATTTCTCTCTGGTTTGAAACAAAATCAGTTAATTCTTGCTCTGTGCCGGATGCTTAATAGAACCATGAGGTATGAGCATATCTGTCTTCCAAATGCGTATCCTGGTCAGGGATGTGGTGCCTATCCAAGGCAGCATAAGGGTGCACCTTGTATGGGAAGCAAGGCCATTAAAGGTTACACACCTGGCTCGTAGTGGCCAACCGGCAGCCTCAGGAATATTTCCTGGTGGGCTGATCAGCTGTTGTGCTGGTCGGAAACAAAATAGTTGTAAAATTCATACACATCAACACTTCAGAATGTTAATCTGTGCTTTCTCTCACATGAGCACACACACATTCATTCCTATGGTGCTTTTCCATTGCCACCAGGAACGACCCGTACCACAAACTGACGGTTTTCCGTTGCCACCAGCAACCAAGCCCTATACGACCCGTACCACAAACTGACGGTTTTCCATTGCCACCAGGAACCAAGCCCTATACGACCCATACCACAAACTGACGGTTTTCCATTGCAAAGCCTGCAACTAATAGTCATGCTGACGTGGCCCTGCTTACTAGTGAGGCCAAAAGCGTGACCGAACTGAGCTGGTTGCGTCACCATCATCCGATTGGTTAAAATGCAAGGAGATACCAGTGATCTGTGTCGATCCGCATGGATCATCTGAAAGAAAAAAACCTACTTAAAAAAGTACTATAGAACAGCTGAATGGAATGGATTCATAATGCAAATTTACTCAAGCGAATGCCAGTTCTGCTAGCATCGATGCTAACACAACACAGTGATTATCTCAGAATTAGCACAGTAAAAAAAAAACCAAAAAAAATGCACATTATAAATCATGCTGTACACCGGGTGGACAGGATATATGCGTCCCTTCAGTTCTACATCACTGTCGCTCTCCAAACCCAGCAACACCTTTACTGAGACGACCCTGCAGTGGAAAACCAAAGTAAGCTGAAACTGAGTTGGAATTAGTTTCTCTTCTTGGTATGGTTTGGGTATGGGTCTGTTCCGGTATGCCAATTTTCTAAAATAACCTTTGCCGCTACAAATCTTATTTACTTATCTGGTAAATTATTAAGTTTGACGGTTAGCCTGTTTCTCTCTACGCGGTACTAAGGGCCCCCCCGGGCGGTTCACATTTTTTTCTCCCTCCCCGCTCCCCTGGTAAGGGAGCAAAAATACAGAGCTCCTGGAGGTCTCTGAGTACTGGGTTGAGACACACTGTAATAGTGGGCCATTTTCTAAGACATAAAGCCTTAAGCTCTACTGTACCAGCTCACCAAAACATTACATGAAGATTCAGTGATGGTTAGATCTGTTTGGGGAAACCATGGTATCACTCTTGAATTTGCTTAGCTGTGGATCACGACGGAATAGTGTTTGCGAAGTGGGTTGGACCTCATCTTGTGAAACAGCTTCATTCTTTGGCCATTATGGCTATGCAAAGTCACAAGGTCCCCAGACCTAATGACCCCCAGGAGGTGGCTGCCCATATCAGCACGTTGTGGGTGGAAGGCAGCCTTCGGCCTCCTCCAAATGTAAAATACGGGCAAAGGCATGACACATCTGATATTACTTTCATTACTTTTTTTCAAAGACACAAGTAATGTCTGATTAACAGTCCTGCCACAAATTCCAGATTTGTTAAAGCTCAATTTGTACTTGTCACACATTGTCATTTTTAGGACTGTTCCTGTTGACATGTTGAATAATTCTGCAGTTTTTGTACCCTCTGTTTGGCCAACAGCTCTGGCCTTTTTTAAAACATTGCTAAATGCTTTATGATGCCTCGAAGTCACACATCTGGTTACGATTGGCGGACCTTTATACATATGCTGCATACCCTTAAATTTGCATTCAAATAACATTGCCTTGTTATAGGAATACAAGAAAATAGAAATGTTAAGAAATTAAATAGTATCTTTAACAATTCAAGTGGATTTGCTGAGTTTTAATATATTGTGATATAGTTTGCAGTTGAACTTTACAGCCCCATTTTCAAAAGAGTTGGGACAACGTAGAATGCAATGATTTGCAAATCATATACACCTATATTTAATTGAAAATAGAACAAAAACAACATACCAAATGTTGAAACTGAGAAATTTTTATTGTTTTCTGACATATCTGCTCAATTTGAATTTGATACCAGCAACAGGTTGGAACGAGCAACAAAAATCGTGTTAAACAAAACAACTGGTTGAATATCTCAAAACTAATTAGGTTAATTAGCAACACATCCATTAGATGATGTTGTCTTTGTTCTATTTTCTGTCAAATTTGGGTTTATTTGAATTGCAAATCATTGCATTCTGTTTTTATTTATGTTTAATAGGAATTTCAGCAGTGTCTTATGGAGTTGTCGGTAAAACGTGAGAATCAAAGCAAACTTGCCTCTCTTTGAAACACCCAGGCTGTGGAGTTCTCATTTCAGAGATCTTCCTGGATGAAGGTACGAGAGGACAAAGCAGCGGGATCTTGCAAGCTCTGACTATGACTCAGGGAGTACAGAGGAGTTCAGCTGAGTACAGCCTTCTGCTGCAGAAATATGGGTTTACTCAAATCAGCATCAAACACACTGGGAACTTCCTAGATGCCATACTTGGTGTCAAACAGTGACCTAGACCCTACGACCAAAATTCTATCTTTAGGAATTGGTCCGATTTAATTTTTTTTTTTATAACTTGATTTTTTCCCATGAAGATGAGTGTCTGCAAAGTGTCAGCACTGTAAGAACAATTCACAATTACTGTTGATTACAAAAGTGTCTATACCATGTTGTTTCAATATTTTCCAAAGTTATCTGTTGTGTGTGTGCAGGGGGGGGGTGTGTGTGGGGGTGGGTGTATATATTACATTTTTTGGTTCCCCCAAGGGGAAATTCAATTTTTTAAAAAAATTTGTGACTGGAATAAAAAAAACTAATAATTCCAAAGACTTGCATTTTGTTTGGTTACTTATGGTTAAGGTTAGGGCTGGGTAGGGGTTAAGGTTGTCAGAGCTGGGATTTGGGGTTTTTGCTCATAGAAATGAATGGATGGTCCCCACAAAGATATGAGAAAAGGTTTGTGTGTGTTGCAATAAGGGACTGTAATCCTATTTTCTTAGGACAGCCTTGAATGTTAAAAGTGAAACTTTCATATGAACCGCATTTCTTTTGCAAGATTGACTGAATGTTATAGATCAGGGCTATTCAAGTCACGGTCCTCAAGGTCCGAGCACTGTTGATTTTCCAGCCTTCCTTTACCTGTCAGCCAGGTGTGAAGCCTCTAGCCAATGAGAATCAGTAATTATTAAACTAAGTACTTAGGAGAACTAAAAACAAGGCCTGGATTTGGAATCGAGGTCCAGAGTTGAAGAACCCTGTTATAGACGATCAGATTATGTAATGCATCCAGTAATTACTTCATTCTCTAAACTAGTGTTTCCCAAAATAGTCCTCATGGAACCCCGGACAGTCCATGTTTTTGCTTCCTGGGATAGAGCAAAAACATTTCCGGGGGTTCCACAAGGACTGGGTTTGGAAACATTGCTCTAAACTGAGTTGCTTCGGAGAGGGTATTGAGAGATCAAAGCCTGTTACTGTTCCATGGATTTGATTATTTTCCATCTTTAAGTTTTAACTAAAAAAAAAATTAAAATCCCGTTAAAGGTCCATGGGTATGGGAGGTATTTTCTGTAAAAAATAAAATGAAAATGATAAAAAGAAAATACAATCTCCACTTTGCCATTTAGTTT
>JAABNX020000001.1:42650336-42660599 GCA_015163995.2 Mormyrus lacerda | reverse complement strand
TGTCCTTTTTAAGATATGGCGACCAAACCTGCACACAATATTCTAGGTGAGGTCTCACTAAGGAATTGTATAATCTTTTTTTGTATAATCTTTTTTACTTTACTATAATGCTACTGACATCAGGGAACCAAAGTGAAATTTTTGATTTTAAGTAGTGTGATTTGCGCATGCGCAGTCTTTTAAACGTACTTTTGCCGGTATAATTTTACTTCCGCCTCAAACGGGAGAATGACGTTGAAACAACACTGTTGAAACAAGTAAGGAAAGATATCAGAACCTGTATTTCAGTTAATGTTAGTTAAGCAGTTTCCGTTAACCATATTTATATCATCATATCCTTGACTGGAAATAATTTTCAGCCAATGTCACTTTCAGCCCCTGTGTAGGAAGCAATTTACAGAACGGTTTGACAAGGACAAAATGTATCTATTGCAAAGAGTCTTTTAATTTATGAAAAAATGCAGCCATATCTTGGTTGTTTTTTCTCTCAATTTCAAATACAATTACAGTAGTAGTGTTGAATGACTGTTAATGTTTATACATTTTGAAAAATATTTTATTGTTAACATTTTGGATGAAAATATGGTTATTCCACAATAAATAATGTTTATATAAAGAAATGCGTTCTGAATGCAAGTCAAAATGTAATTAAGTTTTTGCGTTTTATATTTAAATTATGAATGCCATAAATATTTGATGCAATTTGCTCAAACATTCAAAAGTGGTTTAAATTAAGTTTATAATTTCAGGTTAGATTTAGTAAATTATTTACATTAAGTAAAATAGCCAACTCGTTTATTTTGATTTAGAACCACTTTAAATATTTGGTTTGTTTCACCTTCAGAAATTAGTTTACATGGACTTAAAAATTTAAAGGTTACAGTGAATATTTTATTTACATTACGGCAACGCTAAGATATTAGGTGTGACAGATTACTTCAACTGAGCCAGTATTATATTTCTTTCAGTGTGTATGGATGGCTATAAAATGCTTATACATGGTAGAAAAACCTGTATCTAGTTTTGTTTAACTGACTTGTGGGTAATGACTTTTAGTGCTGTCTCCCTGGGACAAAAAGGCAAGTTAAATCTCTTAGAAAATATCTGCCTGTTTGCTGCTGGCTAAAATACTTCACTCCAGAAGAATGCAAGATGAAAACTGACTTCTGTGGTGGTTTTTGAGGTAAAAAAATGTCTGTATTAAGTTTAACCAAAGAGATTACCCTCTCTCTCCCACTCTCAGTAGAGTGCAATGTGACTATTTACAACTTAATGTTAAAATGATTAAGCAGGACACATATACTGTTTCTGTTGCCTGATTAATTTGAATTTTGCTTTTTTACTGTATAATGAAGTGTAAAGATAGACATGTAATTGGCATGGAAATAAATGGAAAGCTTTGTATTGCGACACTAGCGACACTAGTAGGTAGATGGTCAGAAATGGCCCAGCCCCAATCCTCATGTTTAGCTTCAAGTCCAGAACACTGGCCTTGAGCAGTGCATCACATGGGCTGGGTTCCAAGATAACCATTTCGGCGTGAGACCTGATAAGGTCTATGTTTGGCTTCTCTTTTAATGCACAGGGTTACCCAGACGGAAGTACAGGGTCCTCCACTACCGTCGCCACCCCTCCTCGCCCCAGTCGACAGCTTTCACCGTCATCGTCTGATGACTTACTTGTGCATCAAGTAACTGCCCTGCAGTGACTGTGAATCTCACTGCACTACAGCCTCATCTTCTCTTTTTCCTGTATATAGTTTAAGTACATGGAAGATAATGTAGATGGAAATGGATATTTCATTTTATTTGTGGTCCCGCAATGTGCCATATTCCGACAGGAAGAAGCATAAAGGTCAGCATTCCCTCTGTCCTATATCAGTCTTTGGTCTATTTAATGTTTGTAAGTCACCAAAGGTAATCAGTGCACTGGCTTAAGTTTTTTTACTTGGTTTCCTGTTCATATGAAAATCCCTGAACCCCCGTTCTGAGGAAACATCGTCATAGAATGAAAATATAAAGTGTATTACATAAAAATATATTGGAAATATTTTTTGAAATCCTCTGCCTTACTTGCTTTCCCTATCAAGTTCTGTCACATCTTAACTTTACAAATTATATTTGTTTGTCTGACTGTTGGGGTTTTTCTACCCTACTACTACTACTACTACTATTATTATTATTATCATTAATATTATTATTAATATCATTATTATGATCATAAACTTGGGGTGACATGATGGTGCAGTGGTTAGTGCTGTTACTTCACACTTCTCTGGCCAGGGTTCGATTCAGGGTTCAGTGCATGAGATTGGTATGTTCATGATGTCATGGGGTTTCCTGCATGTACTCTCATTTTCTCTCACCGTCCAAAAACATGCTTAGTCTGATCGGAGCTGCCGAATTGTGTGTGCGTGTACCCTGTCATGGGTTGTTCTCTGCCTGCAGAATAGGGCCCCGACCCTCCCACAACCCTCAATAGGCAGCTGTGGCAGGGAAAAGAAAGAATGTGAAAATTCTGATATGTAAAGAGCGTACCATATAGTTAAAAACTTGCATGGAAGTAAAATTTTGTCATGGCAGGGTAAAGGTAAATAAAAGCAGACTGGCAACAGTAGGCATATGAGCATCGACCCTCCACCGGGCGGTATTATTGAAAAAAAGCCCAGGGAACGGGGGGAGCCCAGCCAACGGATGGGAGGAAATGGCGGCCTTATTGCTCATATTTAGTAAGAGTGGGATGGACAGCAACAGGCACCTCTCAGAAGTGAAGTAGATCTAATTCTGCAATAGCTCAAAATGTATATATTGATATGGTGGGATGTTTTATAGAAGGGCATCTGGAGACCCCCATGGTGGGGGGGTCCTCACTCCCAGTTTTCAAATCACAACCAAAAACCATAACCCAAAAAACACAGGCCATATCTCACACAGCATCTGAATATGGGTTGTGACATTGACACATATGGTAGCTGTTTTTTTCCGGTTAACTATGCTGGAGATTTTTATGCCTATGCACCATCAGCATTGTTTTTGTATCAGGGAAGGAGGTGTATTAAGATTGGGGATGTGCAAGGCCCTGTTTTGCTGTTCCCAATGGTTTATTTCACCAATGCTCAGCAGGTTTTGGGGTGATGTGGCTCAGTGGCAGTGCACATGCTTTGTGTGGATGTAGTTCTGGGTTCAATTCCCAGTGCTTCCTTATCTCATGTACCCTGATTGTTCACCATTCAGGTGACCTCCCCCAGATTCTCCTGGGAACCTAAATCCAGTATCTTGGAGATGTGAGACTAGTCCTCATTTCCTTCTGTTAATGAGTAAGGGTCATTAAAATCAAACGCTGTATTTAGACATGACAGAACATAGGCAGTATATTCAGATACAGTTAATTATACTCTTCTTAAGCAGCATTATCATGCGTACTGTTTAAAAGCACGTTTTTTTTCTTAAGACTTGATTTAAACCATAGATTTCTCTAGTACTGTTAAATCAATCGTCTATGTTATTATTTTCCAGTATTTGGATAAATGCAACCCATCTGCAACACGTGTATTATAAGTATTCCACAGTTTGCAGCGCACGCCGAAAGAATGTGAATTATTCATGGTAGGCGGAGCCAGTACGTGGGGTGAAAGGTCATGGGGATGCGGCGTGCGTTGTTTGGCGCCAGTGTTTTCGCGGGGATTGGAGCGGTCTTGGAGGGCTAAGCAAACTCTTATTTCTAAATAAAGCATTTTAAATTAGGTATTCCTGTAAACAGCTTTGTAGCTTACTTGTATATTACATGCATTTCGAGTTTTGTCGTGTTACGTCAAAGATACCGAGGTAAGAAATGTGTTTTAGATGTTTCTGGTTAGCTGCTTGGCTATGTTACCTTAGCTTCGGTGCGCTGCAATGGAGTTACGCAGTCAGAAAACGCTGAAAACTTGGCGTCGCTATTGTGGGCAACGTGGAATATAGTTTTAGCACAAAGTTGAGAGGTACCAAAGTACCAATAATCAAATGCTGATTACGTTAACATACACTGTTTACTTAAATTCTTTAGTTCATCTGTACTACTAGTTTAAAGCACACGAGTACAACATTATCGATACTAAATATACTGTCGTGTCCCAGTTATTCATATAAACAGATAATCATCATAATGTATTTTGCTGGTTAAATGAAAACTTGAATAAACTGCAATGCTTGTGCCGTTTTTTCTACTAATGCATGTACTAATGTTTCTGCGTATTATGTTTGTGTGCTTGGTCTGTATCTCAGGATTGCATATGTCTAATTCCATATTAAAGGATTATTAGTTATTAGTTTTTACGATCATACCCCGTTTAGTATGTAAACAATTGGACGAATCTCAACTCTTATTGCAAGTCCCATGTAAAAATAACTGTCGCTGTTTGAACATGTGATTACTTTTTCACGGAAACCATTAAATATACTTTCACGCAACTTAAATATTCTTGTTGTATTTGCTACATTATGTAAATCTGCAAAGATTTGTTTGGATCAGTCAAAATTGGTTGTGTTCAAACTGTCGTTCAAATGAATTGTCACCATGTCTACAGCTTAGTTGTACTTGTGACACGTTTTTCCCTCACAACCGTCCCTTTGGTTGCATATGCCTCTTTATATTGGTACTTCCTTTCTGACCGTTTGGCTTCATGTATTATTTTTTATTGCTGCAAATTTTTTTAGCTAATTGCACCAGGGTAGCAGGTGCTGTTGTCAAGAAGATGTACATGTGATCAGAATATTGGTGCATCATGTCTTTTCTGTTTTAACCCATTTTTGCATTTAAGTGTGAAACAACAAGAAGTCATCTGGAGTCATTTTAGATCTGGTCATCCTATGCCTGGGTATTTCTGTACTTTTTTTTTCTCAGGTTGTAAGGACGATGACCTCGACCACCTCCGGCCTCCTCCCTCTCCTAGAGTCCCTGGAGGACTCGAGTGTGGGTCAGACGGAGCAAACCGATGCATATCTGACCATCACAAGGTACATTCATACCCAGCCCATGTTAGCGTTCAGGGAGATTTGCATTGATGGTGTCTGCGCAGTTCAGCGCTTTCACATTAAAGTGTCTCTGCGCTTCACTTCTCTTTCTCTTCAGCCGCTTGAGTGGAGATGATGGACGTAATTTTCTGCCTGCAGTAGTAAAGCACTTTCCACGTTTGGGAAAAGTTTTTCAGGTATGGGAATAACTTAGCTGTTGCGTTTCGGAAAAAGTGTCAAAATGGCTTGATGTGCGGTATTCGGCGTTGAGATCCTCTGCGATCTCTTTTCAAGCCTTTGATTTTCATAGATCTCCCTTGATGTCAAATCCTCATGGTTTTATTTGTTGCACTGCTTGTGCGAAATGAAGTCTTGCCAAATAATTTTTTTTTTTAACTTGTGTTTGTCAGACTCACATCTCATGTCAAAACACCGAACTGAGCCAGGCTGCACTGCAAGCTTTGGGGTTCTGCGTCTTCCATAGTAACGTTGTCTCTGGGATCCCAGGTAGCTATTCTTCTAGCAAAGGGTTTTGTGTTCATCTCTTTCTGTATCAACATTTTGCATTTTTTTTTTATTTGTAGCAGTTGAGAATTTATGCTCAACATTTGGCTGTGTATGTATATTTTTGTTTTGGTCTTCAAATTCTAAATTCTTCCTTTTTTTAAATTCAGAAAACATCTCAGAAGAACTTCTGGTCTCTCTCACCTCCCTGGTTGTTAACGTCAAAGATAAAAACACATGTACAAGGGCTTTGTGGGTCATTTCTAAACAAAACTTTCCTGTAGAGGTGGTTGCCAAGAAGGTGAGTGAGCTGCAGAAAATTATTTTTCTATGTATAAGACATAGTGTGTCACAAAAAAATTGAGCCATGCCTGGTTTTAGGTTACAGCTTCTAGCTAATGTGGAGATGGTTCGAGACTTCACTGCATGATGCGGGGTGAATGTAAGCTTTATTAAACCAAGCAACCATAAAATTGACGGAATGAAAAATATTGTTTAAGATGATGATGAACAGCTTGTGAACTTTAGTCTTCTTTGCAATCTACTCGATTGGACTAACCTAAGGGAGGGTAATTCTAGTCAGCACGAGTTGGGATTTAATGAAATGGTCCTCGCGTGTACATACAATTGTGTTCAAAATAATAGCAGTGTGTCTAAAAAAAGTGAATAAAGCTGAAAATACTTATAATAGTTTTTATTTCCATACAAGCAAATTGGGAACAGTACAAGTTCTATTCCGAATCCAAACAAGAAGAGAAATTCATCACATTTGTGTTATTCCTTTACAGAAAGTGAAGGAAAGGGAATATTAGGCTGTTCAAAAAAATACCAGCGTCCACATTCTTCTTTACAAACTTAAAGATTCACTGTATGAACTGAAATGATGTAAGATTTCCCTTCCCTTTGATTCATTGAACTAATATTTAGTTGTATAACCGCTGTTTCTGAGATCTGCTGCACATCTGTTGTATGGAGTCGACCAGCTTCTGGCACCTGTGAACAGGTATTCCAGCCCAGGATGATTGGACTGCATTTCTTGGTTTTCCCTCAGAAACAGCATGTTTTGATGTCACCCCACAAGTTTTTTATTGGATTAAGGTCCAGGGATTGGTCTGGCCACTTCATAACGTCAATCTTGTTGGTCAGGAACCGAGATGTTGCTTGTTTACTGGTGTGTTCGGGGTCGTTGTCTTGTTGAAACACCCATTTCAAGGGCATTTCCTCTTCGGCATAAAGCAACAAGGTATTCAAACTAATCCATGATCCCTGGTTTGTGATAAATAGGCCCGACTCCATAGTACGAGAAACATCCCCATGTCGTGAGTCTTTCACCACCGTGCTTCACTCTCTTCACAGTGTACTGTGGTTTCAATTCAGTGTTTGGGGGTCATTTGACAAACTTGCCAGTAGCTTGGCTTCACATAGGCGTCTTCTAAGGTAATTTTAGACTTTCTTTGATCTTCCTGGAGCTGATCATTGGCTGAGTCTTTGCCATTTTGGCTAATCTTCGATCCGTTCGAATGGCAATTTTATATTCCATGTCTTTCAGATTTTGTTTGCCATTTTAAAGCATTTGCAATCATTTTAACTGTGCAGTCTATTGTTTTGTGCACTACTTTATATGTTTTCCCCCCTCCAACTTTTTATTCAAGGTATGCTGTTCTTCTGAACAATGTCTGGAACGACCAGAATTTCAGAGAGAAATGCACCATAACCAGCATGTACAACATTTGCTGCCTCCCTTCCTTAAAAAAGGCCCATAACTGGCACCTGGTTTTTCGCAGAACGAATGACCTCACTAATTAAACTTCACAATGCTATTATTTTGAACACGCCCCTTTCAATGAAGGATTCAATTACACAGAATCAGCAGCATGCATGTCATGACTGTTGGGTCTGTTGGTATTCCATTACTCTACTACACCTACTAGTAAATTATTTGCCATGTAGAATTTCTACCAAAAACAGTGATTGATCAGGTTAGTGATGTTGGACTGCTATTATTTTGAACATAACTGTACGTGTGTATACATTTATTATAACATTTAGGATTAGGACTTCTTCTTGCAGTTGAATTCTGGAATGCTTTTGACATGAAAGTGGCCTGTTGAATTGACCATATGATGCACATCTGTTAATCCTTCAGGTGTCAGACATTCTGAAAACACTGGAAGTGGTGCAAGCAAGAGAGGACATCCAGTCTGTTGTTATTGGCCATGAGGCGCTTAATGTTGTCATCAGGCAAGCTATTCACTTGGCTGTAGATGTGGTTTCATTTGAGTTCATCTTCCATGTATTTATACGTCCATTTCAAAGGGTCAGTAGATCCGTTGTGTAATAATGGATGCTGTATAGAATGCAAGTCGAATAGTATGTTGGTCTAACGCCAGTACAGTCTAGTCAGTAATTTATTTTTCTTTCATTTTTTTGAACACTGTTTAGACTGCTGGAGCAGACCCCTGTTCAGATGGGTGAGGCAGCAGTGCAGTGGGCCAAACTCGTGATCCCGCTGGTGGTCCACTCTGCCTCCAAGGTCCGTCTGCGGGCCGCAGCTGCCTTGGAGATGGGGATGCCGCTGCTCCTCAAGAAACAGCAAGAAGTTGCGGCCATCATCGAGCCCCTTATGTCCTCAGTAAGTGAAATCTTATCAGCCATTTGTCTGTGATGCACTGATTATGTTTTACTATCATGCTCTTTGGTTCCACCATCTTCTAGAAGCTGATTCCCGAGCTCCAGAAACTGTTTTCCTCCAAGAATGAGAGCAATGTTCTGAAACTCTGGCCTTTGTTTGTAAGACTCCTGGGGAAGGTAAGAGCGCAACCTGCTTGCAAATTGCTAGATAACTAAACCGTGCTTTAGTCTCTCTGTCATGTCATAATGTTGGATGCTGTGTAGAACACTAATGAAATCGTTGATTAGTCTGTCACTGGTAGAGTTTAGTCAGTCATTCACATTTTCTTTCAATTTTTATTCTTAGTACTCCTCTGGTTAAAGTTTGAAGACAGATTGCAAATATTTTCACACAAGTCTAGTTAATCTAATGCCATATATAATCTGTAGGTTGAGGAAGATCAAGAGGAATGACTTTTAAATCTTTATTCAAAAGATTCCTATACCGGATATGCATATTTTCTTTCTTTTTTTTTTTTTTTTTTGCCCAAAATATGACTGAATTCTGAATCACACACAGCTGTGCCAAGGTTTTACTTTGATTGTCTTTATACATTGTATTTGCTATATTCAGCTTCTTCATCGAGGCGGCCCTTTCATCAACTCATTGCTGCATCTGGAGGAGCTGGGTTTCCGAAGTTCCTCGCCAGTTATCAAGAAGATCGCCTTCATCGCCTGGAAGAGCCTCATTGACAACTTTGCCCTCAATCCAGGTGAGATGAATGTTTGGTATCGATCCAATTCCGCAATGGACATTATGCAGAATAATGGTCTTTCCCCCCCCCCCCTAAGTATATTTGTGGAAGTAGTCTTAGCTTTCATCTCCAATCTAAAAGTTTTAAGGAGATAAATCTGTCTCTCCAGTATCAGTAAATGTAATGTTAGTCAAAACTTAGACTTCAGTGTTTTACTGACTACCATTTTGTCAGCGTCTCAAACAGCAAAAACTCAACATTAACTGTTTGCATTATTCCTAATATAAAACAAGCTAATTTTAAAGGTCATCTTCAGTTTTTCCCAGGGCGACATGATACTGTAGTGGTTAGTGCTGTTGTCTTGCAAACCCTTAATATCATATGTTCTTTTTTAAAAACTGTTGGCCAGAGTATCAATGAACCTTGAATTGAAAGGGGTGTGTGTGTGTGTGTGTGTGTGTGTGTGTGTGTGTGTGTGTGTGTGTGTGTGTGTGTGTGTGTGTGTGTTTGAAGTAAATGCTTCTCTACTGCACCTGTTCAGCAGTTTGTTGCTGTTATCTGGACCTGAGGCTAACAGGCCTTCCTTTTAAATGCTCCCNNNTCTCTACTGCACCTGTTCAGCAGTTTGTTGCTGTTATCTGGACCTGAGGCTAACAGGCCTTCCTTTTAAATGCTCCCCGGCAGATATCTTGTGTAGCGCCAAACGCCTGAAGCTGCTCATGCAGCCGCTGAGCTCCATCCAAGTGAGGACAGAGGCCTTACTACTCACTAAACTGGAAGTGTGGTGGTACTTGGTGGTCAAACTGGGTCCCAATCTGGCAGTCAACTTTGAGCAGGTATTTAATCATCAGACTGATCACTGCTGCTTCATATTTGCCTGTCATTTTATGGTATCATAAGAACATGTAAATTGCGATCTACAAATTTCTGTAAATGTTGTCATCCCCCCTTTTCAGGTCTCCCTAGATGTTATTTATGAGGTTATATTCTGTGCATAGGTTGGCGTTCCTCTCCTCCAGAGTGCAATAAATGCAGAGTCCCAAACCCCAGCGACTCCTGCCAGAAACGCCAGTCAGAATACCAGTGTTGTATCCTGTACACCTAAAGCAGGTAAAATGAGCACTCTGGCCTAACCGGTTCAGCGAGTTTTTGTTCTAGATGCAGTGTACTATGCAATTTTAGATGCTGATTTAAGGAAGGTAGTCACTGACAGCTATGAACCAAGTTCTGTAATACAACCCATAGGCGCAATATATAAAATCAGTATTTTTGTAGTGCTTTTATTATGTGCCACTACATTACTAAATCCTAGGAATAAAGAATTACTGTAGCTGTTTGAGTGGGACCCATGGTTTGGATATTTTTCTCTAGTCGTTTTAGAGGCTTGCATAATTAACGTTGAT
>JAABNX020000001.1:42637910-42650236 GCA_015163995.2 Mormyrus lacerda | reverse complement strand
ATAATTAACGTTGATGACAGTTTGCTTGATTTTGGGCCTGTCCTCATGGCCACAGCCCTGTTCCTCTTTGTCTTCCAGGTAACCTTACTTTAAATAGCCCGTGTTCAACTCCGAGGATGAATCTGAACAGCAGTGTAAATGGGCAGCAGCCCTTCACTTCCATCCAGCTTCTGGGGCTGGAGATGTTACTACACTATTGTATGGGTCCCGCGGTGACAGATGCTGCAGCTCAGCATAAGCTACAACTCAGTCTGGGTGAGAGTCTCTTCCTTATTTAAAACTTGCGCACTTATCTGCTTACTTGGATAATAGGTGTAATTGTAACCTCTCCCCTGCTTGTCTACCAGAGCCCCTGATCTGTCCCTTACTAGCCAGCCCATCAACTTTCAACAAGTTCTCAAGTGTTCTTATCAGTGCAGTTCGGGATGGGTTCATAACTGTTGGCAAAGATGCCTCAGGTAACGTGCTCCGATTTTTAGTCTAATTTTAGAAAAAACTTCATCGGTATCGTTAAAGAATTTACGTAATGAGTGTTGTGTTTAGTTGCATGACTTCTGTTTGGAAACTGTATCGATCTCTTGGTAAAAGGACCCATATTCTCATATCCCGTTTTGCCACAGATGCCTTACTTGTCCTTATTTGGAATAACCTCGTTGGATTAGTTGTGGCTGCGGTAGAGATGGGTAAGTGGTCAGAATTTGGTCCCACTGGAGATTCTTAAATCAGTGAAATTGTCTGTCTCTATCTGTATCTTTATCTCTCTCTATATCCATCTCTATATTGTTTTAATTTTGCTTTAATTTGAATATCCCTTAATACTGCATTCATTCTCGGCTGTATAAAGCAAGTAGGAATTGTCGCTTGTGCGCATCTCTGCATTACCATGTGCTGCTGCATGCTCATTGGCCTGTGTTCATTACAGCTGCCAATAAGAAGGAGAGGCAGGGTTCTGAGGCTCTGACCCTGCTGCTGCAGAGCCTGCAATCTGTGGTCTCCTGCGAGGCCCTTCCCAGTAACCGCACCTTGGTAAGTCTGGCTGCTAGAATTCCGAGGCTGCTGGAAATGCTAATATGCAAAACATATCTCGTGGATATATGCGTACTGCGTCATAAATTCCCAGTGCAATCCCAAGTTTATAACTAGGCTTGGTTTTGTTTTGTTTTTGTTTTTGTTTTGGATTTGCTTTACTTTTTGTTTTGTGTTTTTTTTTTTTTTTCTTCATTCTTTTGTTTGCAACATCAGTGTTTCACAATGGAATTTGTTCTTGTATGTAGTCGTCTTGAAATTGGGTGGCATTTAATTTCTCGTTTGTCTTGTTAATCAGTCATCATAACATGAAGGATGCTTCTAGGTTGTTCTTGTTTGTACCGTAGGCTCTTCTTGAAGCTACAGTAAAAAGACTTCCTCACAAGATACTGGGTTCTGCTGTGTATCAAGTGGCCAACATGGATGTTTTAAATGTACGTGTAGCTTTTTGTTCCACAAATTCTGTTCAGTTTTTATGCAGGATGCACTGAAATATTTAATATCTAATGTTTAGATGTATAGCAATTTCTGGCATTTGTTGACAGAGACCATGTCATGACCTCTGGGGCACTCGCCAAACAATTGGTATAAGTTGCAAAATTTTCTGAATATACTGAAAAATGGTACGTCTTGGTTCTCCCGCACCCCTTGCCCTGATATTTGCTAATATAAAAATCAGGTGGTCTCAAGACTTGATTTAAAATCTGTTTGGACATGGCTGCCATGGTATGTATTGCACATGTAAACCAGTATTTACCCTCAACCCTTTCCTTTCAGGGTACCCCGGCATTGTTCCTCTTTGATTTGTTCTTTAACAGCTGCCTCTTGCCCTCGTTTGTGCTGGATGAGAGGTGGGTGTTTCTGTTATGTTCATCTTGCTGCAGCCGTGGTGTTTTTCTTGCAAAAGAAAGGGCTCCGTAACATTACTGGGATTTGCTTAAGGGCTGGTTCATGCGTGATTTATAACTGATCTGTGGAATACTAAAACTCAAATGAAAATAATAAAACGGAATAAATCAAAACTAGTAACATTGACGCGGAAACATGCAGAGGTTTATGGCATTGTAGCACAAACATTTTATTTTAGTTTGTAGCCATCTGGGAGTCTTTCTGCTGCTTTTTTGTCATGGCCAACAAAAGATTGAGGTTCACTTGCATCGCTAAATGGAGTAGCGATACCGTGATTAGCTAACGTAGTCCATGACGCCGACGCTGAAAATGCGTAACTGAATGCTGATTTTGGCTCAGCCTTGCCTGTGCTGCTTGCTTGCCTGAACTTGCTGTCATCTTCTGCAGGTTTTTCGTTTGCCTGGAGTTGTTGGTCAGCTGCGGCCTTTCAGGGCCCACATCCTCTCTAGCCTTCAGCGAGTCGGTCCTTAGGATCATAGGACGTGCTGCAGAGGTCGTGCCAGACAAGCAGTACCTTTGGCGGGTGTGGAGCATTGTGGTGAACCCGCTGACAGACACAATCATGCAGGTATGTTCCATGTCAAAAAGACTGAACTGACATGTATGCATGGTCCCTGCCGTACACATGGCACTTACGTTGTATCCCTGTTTCAGACCAATGAGGTAAACCAGGGTGATGCTCTGGAACATAACTTTACTGCAGTGTATAGTGCCTTGATGTTTCCCCTCTGTCATCTGCTGCCTGGCCAGGCTTTACCCCAGGTAAGATTTGCTTCTCCTTTGCCTCCATGAAAGGTTTTCAAATTTTCACGCGTGCAGCCATAGATTGTACTACTGTGTAGCAGAATTCTTTCTGGATTGTGCTTGAGGGGAATTGGCAATGGAAAGAGACTGTAGTATAAAAAAATGAGAATTAAAGAAAATGATTGCGTAATGGATAAATACAAAGCAGCATATCAGCATAAAGTTTGCAATGACAGTGTGAGATAATCAGAGGTGGAGATTTCAGGTCGAGAAAGTAAAAATCCAAACCAGGATTTTGTTTCAACCGACCAGTTGAGTATAAAGAGTCACAGTCATAGAGTACTCACCTGGTTGGTTGAAACAAAATCTTGGTTTGGATTTTTTCTTTCTGGACCTGAAATGTCCACCTCTGGAGATAATAAAAGAAACCTGCTGTGTTTATTTTGTGTGCAGATGACTCAGAAGTCCCTGCTGGGCACATGGTCTAGAATGTACAAAGCTTTTGCTCGCTGCTCCGCCCTGGTCGCTACTGCAGAGGAGAATGTGTGTTGTGAGGAGCTGTGCTGCAAGATAGTTGCTGCTTTGGACCAAGAGGCACTTGCGGTGAGTTTCTGAAACGCAGCTGTGTGGTTTATAATGGAGGCCGCATTCAGCGTTTGTAGTTTATTTCAAAATATGTTTGTCCATTTGCCACTTTTATTTCTTGCTCTGTGGTTTTATTTATCAGTTTTCTTTTGCAGAGTCTTTCAACATTGGATGCAGTCGCAAATATTCTGCTGGTTATCATCGAATGTGTGGACTTCTCTCCTTATACTGCTAAGTTTCAGCAGAAGATTAAATGTAAGATTAAAGATTTAAATGTGAACCGGTTTTATGGAGGTTTAACAGTGTGCTACACAAAATTTGTTTGTGCTGCCGTACAGATCCTGATATTAATTCACACCTCTCTACTTTCAGCTCCCCACACACCGTTGAATTGGGGAAGAAAGAAGAATAAGGCTCTGGGGAACCTTGCCAGCTTTCAGACTCTTCTCGTTCTGTCCCTGGACTCTCTCCTCTCCCAAGGGATCTCCGAGACTGCGGAGTGCTCCGGGGTGTCCGTGTGTGGAGCGGCCTCGGTTCTGTTTGCCGCCCTGTCTGTTCTCTTTAACAATCTGGCCGTATCCACAGCCATCCAGGAGGTCGTGTCCGGTCTTTCTGGTCCGTTAGCTGCGCTCTTCGAGCGAGCGGGAAGGTGAGCTGTTCAGTGAACATGTCCTTGGGCTTCCTCCCTTATCCTTTTAGAATATATCTTTTAATTATTTCTCATATTTCTTATATCATTTGTAGGCCTCAGAATGAACAAAAAGATTTCTTTCCAAGTGTTGCTCCAAAGGTAAGGATTTATGTGCGTTTTTTTTTTATATATACATTGTTTTGGTATTAACTAGGCATTGAACACACACACACACACATCCAAAAATACACATCGGTATGAACTTGCAGAATCATAGATGTTTGCATGGCTCACTTCTCATGATGAATGTCTTCACTGCAGCTGGAGAAGCTCATTGGTGAGATGCTGGCCTGTCTGCAGTCGCGAACCGTGATGGCCTATGACAGCAAGCTGCTCATCTTGCTGGTGCCCTTGCTCCGTGTACTCTTGCCTCACAAGAGCAAGCAGATCCGCACACTTGTCACTCAGTTCTGGAATGCCACCTTTGGGAATGCCCCTGTTCTCACCTATCCAGAGGAGCTAAAGTAAGTGTGCCTGGTTCTGGTGGGTGTCTGAGTTTGCTGGCTTTTTTCCCCCCTCTAAAACCAGATCTCTCAGAATGCTTAGTGGCGGAAAACATGGTTTTATGTGACCACAAGTAGTACACATACTTTAGTCTGATTCGAATGATCTGACTTAAAACTCATTACAGTCATCACAAAAGGCGCTTTTCCACCCCAGGAACTTTGTTCAGGAACTTGTCACATTCCCACTGTGGGTACTCAGCTTGACTATAGTTCCTGAACCTTTTTAGTCCATGTTCTCAACCAAGAACTGCTAGGTTTATAACGATAAACTTTTCTGATTTTTCTGAACTTTTCTGGTTCCCCGCAAGCACCAGCACCAACTTGGAAGCTATTCTGGAAGTATTGGGAGAAAAGGTAGAAGTAGGGGAGCAAAACTTGAGCATAGGGAATTTATTTTTGTACCTTTAATTGCTTTTAAATGCATTAATGAATACTTTGTTTGGTTCTCCATATTTATGCGTCAGAAAATCTGATCAATAACGGCTTGTTTAATATCACCGATGCCAGTGGTGAAATTTATTATTATTTTTTATTAGGGAAATATGACATTGTTTTATTTTAGGGAAAACAAAAGATTGATCTTGCTGGCCAGACTTGCAACAGGCTGTACAACGCTGTATAAATAAAATGCGATGTGTCCTGTATTTTCGGGCCAATCAATTGTGTATGAAATTGTGTGAAGTTTAACTTGGAAGCTCTTTGCGTCTCCCATGCCTATTTAGCGTAAAGGTTACGGTGCCTGTTGTGCGTTGGAGAAGTGACACACAAGTGGCCAGGAGCCACAAAAGCTCCAGGCTGAGATGGCCCAGCAACTACATCAGGAACTAGGTTACTGAACTTTGAGAATGTGCCTGTAGATGTAGAAAGTTCAGCAAATATTCGTTTGAAGGTCCTTCCCTTTTGGCATATGGACATCTTGAATCCTAGTCATTAATTTTCTAACTGGCTGCCTGACTATAAGCGATAAGCAATTCTATAGGCAGATATTTATTTGCTGTGGCAAATGCCCTCGTAATAGATCTTTACATCAGATATGTTAATGGAGCTCTTTTTCCCTTGGTCTATTTATGAAGGTTTCACAGCCTAATAGTCCTGCTGTCTCTCTAGCTCCTGGCTGGTGTTATGTATTGTATGTTTGCCATTTGTAATCAGATGTAGCACTTTGTGTGTTTAATGTATCTAGTGCATCTTTGTGGGCCACATGTGGCTCTGTGGTTTAGCACCCTGTGTCCATGATTGAAAGGTCGCTGGGTCAAGTCCTGTATCTGTAGAGTTTTTACTGTCGGGCCTCTGAGCACGGCCGTTAACCCCACTTGTTCCATGGACTGTCTGATTCTACTTTGAGTTGTAGTTTTCATCCTAGTCCAACTTGGCCATTGGGGACCCCCAAACAGTCTGTCTCCCTCACTCCCAGAACACCTGAACCAACCAAACAAGAACACTCAGTACCTGGTACTCATGTGTTGGGAGCTGGCAGGGACCATGATGTGGACTGTCTGGGGGTCCCCAAGCGCTTGGTTGGGAAACACTGCCCCAGACCGCCAGTCTAAGGGCGTGGGGCGTTACGCTGATTCAAGCTTTCTGACTAATGACTTGTGTCAGTTTAATTGGAAGTGAGTGGCTACATTGATGTTAAGCAGTGATGAACTGCCTTGCAGCCTCTATGTTGAGTCAGTCAGTCAGACAGAGTGGGTGTCAGTCCCTGAGCTGAATGTATCAAACTTGGTGATTTTGCCAATATGTAGCTGCCCTGTAGTCTTTGAAATAATCAGACTGTGCAACATCAAGGTCCGGAAAGGATAAAAAAAAGTCTAATCAGAATAACCTTGAATTGCTTAAGTAGCAGAGGAGACGCATCATGTCTGTTACCTTAAGAGTGCCCAGCTGGATTCGTCCAGGGAGTGATTTACCTTAGTCGCTCTGTTGATTATCTGAAACACCAGTCATGACTGAATGCTCTGTATAATTTGCAGGTTGATTTTGAGCCAGGTGAAGCAGAACACTATGATCATTTTACCTGGATTTCAGGCTGTAGATCTTAATGATGATTTCAGTGGGCAGTATTCAGTAAGTACCTGCTTCCTACAGACAGCCTTCTAAAATGTCTCCGCTTGACTGATCACTAATGAAGCTTGTCTAGCATTTGGCTCATGCCAGTGATTATTTATACTGCTTCTGTGTGTTTGTGGCCGTGTAGGGTGAATGTTCTCAGCTTGAAACGAAGGTTAGTGGAGTCGGGGTGACACCATCTGGAAAGAGAGACTCGCTGCTGGCCCGGGCTGAGGAACCCCAACGTCCAAAAACATCTTCCAAACCCCTATTGGTAAGAGCAAGATTTTTTGGCAAGAAGCAGTGATTGACAAATAAGAATGGTGGTAAGGGAGCCAAATGAAGCTGTTTGGTCTTGCCCAGAACGTCTTGATTGTTGGTGGTCTAAGCCATAGGTAGTTGGTATGTTTGAGGTTAGTGGGGGTGGAGTAATACCTGGGCACTGCAAGTAATTCATCAGAAAACCCTTGGCTTTGTTGTTGATGGAATTTGACCCTCAAGGAAATACAGTTGGTTATTGTTTGTCCAGCTACATTGATTATGTAACGGATGGCTGATAAACGTTTTCGTTTTGGTTGTTGCTCCAGGGTAAGCTTGATTTTGGATCCCCCAAGCGCCCTCGACAAGAGTTACTGGAAGAGGAGGCCTCTTTGGATTTTGTGTTTATACCCCCAGAGCCCAAGGAACGAGTGCTGACGGAGCATCAGAAAGAAGTGTTGAGGACTAAAAGGTCAGGTTTGCTACACGGGCTTACTTAAGTAGTATGTGTTAAATTGGTCTAGTTCACAACAACTTCTAATCTTTAGGTAGTTACTTTTATATGAATTTACAGCTGTCTTTTTTACTGGCACTGCTATGGCAGAACCGGCACCAAATTCCAACCCTTGCCTTTTTGACATTTAGAAAGAGATCCATGTATCTGCTATTGGAATTCATTTTAAAACTGTATTTAGTGAAGCAAGATTTTGAACCACGCCATTTACGAGATCACTCGACACCCTATCATTGCTTGTTTTATTTTACCTAGTAGGATTCAAAATAACCAGATAGAAGTCCCTTGTTGCTAATTCCAACTTTTGAGTAGTTATAGTGTAGTTCTTGATTGTTACAAATATTGATTATTTTCAGTTTTGAAATAATACTGAAACTTCTTGTCAAATTAGATTTTAGTATGTAGTAAAGCTGGACTATACTTCTCATCTGTTTATATATTTATATTGCATATGTTTTTTTGCAGGACTGATATTCCTGCTATGTACAACAACCTAGATGCATCTTTGGACACCACTCTCTTTTCTCAGTACAGCCAGACTCAAGATGAGTTAATGTGCGTTGTGTGTGTGTGTGTGTGTGTGTTTCATTTTGTGTTGCTTGTTTGTGTGGTGTTTAGTGCTGACAGACATGTCACTAACTTTACTCAATGTGTTTGTATTTAGGAATAAGTTATCTGCAGATGACAAAGCTGCTGATACCCCAGTAAATGAGGTGCGTGTTAAGTAGTAGTGGAGGGGGGGTTGATTGTTACAAATCGCAGTTCTTCAAGGTGGCTGTTAATATCACTGTGAGAATTAAAAACGAATATCTACCGATCAGCTTAAACATGGGTTACTGAAATGGTTCACATTTGGTATTGCGAGTATATTTGCCCAGTTATACATGCCCTGATTTTAATGGACTGACAGTGCGGCATGGCATGATACTATCATGAATAAGTTTGTGCAGAGACTTTTCCTGCACCATCTCAATGTAAAGCCACAACTAACCACAAGTGTGTAAAATGTAAACTTTCCTTGAATATATGTGTTCTCTGAACAGTAACAGTTTCTAAACAAACTGAACTGTTTTACGCCTTTTTTTTTAAACCCGTCTCTCGAGTTTCGCTTCACCCTGTGTCTTGTGCTTTCATTGGCTCGTTGCCAGTTGCAACACATTCACGAAAATTAGATTCGACCGGTCCACATATTTAGCTTCCTAGATCTCCAATCTGCAGCGCATCGGCAATAATATATTATCAGCGTAATGTTTTCCATATTGAACATCTACTTGTGAATTTTCACCCGTATCAAGAAATTAATTTCAACTTACTGGAAGGCACACGGCAAATTTGTGTAGTTACAGTCCTTGTCTTTACTTTAAATGTACACCTGAAATGCTCTTCAGCAAAATTTGTTTAAAATTTTCATGCCTATTGAATCAGCAAACCTGCAGTATATATTGATATTTCATCAGTTCTGACTAATGTTAAGGTTGCGCTGCATTTGAAATTGGTATTGAGCATATATTGCCAGTATGTGTATGTCATAACTTGTCTAGCCTTCTCTGAACAGAATTCTGGAGATTCATATTTTAATATATTTTTTTTTTTGTATTTTTCATAGGCCCAACAAGAGAAAATGGATACTGAAGAATTAGCCCAGGAAGCAATCAAATTAACAAGCAGTTCTGCTGAGGAAGGTGCTTGCAGTGAGGACGCATCTGCTGAAGCGGGCGATATTTCCAGGCAGAGTAATTTGGAAGGCAGTGCCACTGACTGCAATGTTTCTGGATCCCCAGATGTAGTATCCGGGACTCCCCAGAAGCCCACCAGCCGTCGGCAGTCATTTATAACCCTAGAGAAATATGTGGAAGGCAAGACTGCTAGCCCCATCGCTGACACCAAATTTACCGGTTCGCTTAGCAGGACACCGGAAGATCAGGTCGGCAACGCTCCACTTATGGACACTGAGACTATGCAAAATTCCACAGTGAAAGAGACCTCACAAATGAGTAGCGCACCAAATGATAGCCATCCTGAAAATGAAGACCAGCAAATGGAGTCAGCCCAGCCAGTGATCTCTGCAGATGAGGCTGAACAGGGACAGGAGGCAGATCCTGTTGCGAAAAATAGCGGCGAAGACTCGGAGGATAATGAAGGTATCATACCAAACACCCAAGTAGATGGTGTAGAGGCAGATATTGCTTTAGGACAGTCTCTGGAATGCACTCCACTTGAAGAGCACCCTAATGATGCCCTGGACAGTTCCCAAAGCTCTCAAAATACTCCAGGTTCTGTGGAAATCAGGCGATCAGGCCGACGTAGAAGCAAGCCTATACGCCCCGGTGAGGATTCCACGAAGGCTGACGAGAAAAACAAGCTGGGGAAGGGGAGTACAAAGGAATTGCTGACGAATCGGGCAAATGTACAGAAAACTCCAGCTACTCAGCCGGAGATCTTGTCACAAGGTAGATCAAGCAGAAGAAGCAAGAATGCTGTTGAGTTGTTAGCACTGGAGGACAAAGTGAGTAGCAGAACACGCACAGACCACGCAAAAATGAGGCAGAATAGTCAAGGTAGACCAAGCAGGAAGTGCACAGTGACTGACGGAGAAGTGCTGGAGGACAAGGATCAGACGAGCGATAAATCTGCTGCAGAAGAAGCAAAAAGTAGCAAAAAAAGTGGGCAAAAAGCACAGTCACTCACGGCTGAGGCAGAGGTTTTGTCTCAAAGCAAAGTGAGTAAGGTGCGAACATCATTAAACAAGGACCAAGATTCCCAAAATGTGGCTTCTGCAGATTCACAAAATGTGATGCTCTCTCCTCCTAGCCTAGTCATGGGATCTTCACAGGGCAAGCGAACTAGAAAGCTGGCTACAGAGGCAGATTCTGAAGTAAGCAGTGCACCTCCTTATGAGGGCCTGAATGAAAACAAAGTCTTGCAGAGAGGTGATATAGAGGAGAATTCACAAGAGCCTTCCCAGGGATCTGCTAGGTACAGGACACGGCGGTCTTCCCAGGGGTTGCAGTTTAATGTTGACAATTCTGAGTCGGATGCTTCAGAAACCTGTGACAATAGCCATACCTCGAAAAGACGACGCAGAAAGCCAAACCTGTCAAGTCCTGTCTTGACTCCCAGTCAGACCAAAAATGAAGCTGAACAGCGAGAGGGAGTCGAGCAAGTGGAAAGTCAGCTACAGACTAAAATGGAAAGCTCAGAGCTCACTCAAGAGACAGAAACCAAAGCTGCAATTTCTGACACAGTGGAATCAGCTGACACTAAGGTGGCAGAGGAGGTTCTTCAGAATGATGTTAAAGTACCAGAAACGGTGGATTCGGATCTTTCTGTCAAATGTCCTTTGGAAACAAATGCTGAAGTTGTGAAAAGTATGATTGTTGTATTAGAAAGGACTGAAAAGGGGCCCAGGTATTCAGACCAAGAGGGTTCTGCAACACCTGTGGAAGGGTCAAGTAAGAGTGAGTTTGTGCATGTTTGCTCACATACTAAGAGGGGAAGGGGGCGTAGGCGCTATAGGAGCTCCCACTGCAAAACGCGTGGACCCTCATCTCAAGACATTGGCTTGCATGACTCTCAGAATACAGAGAGTCTAAGAGAGAGTGCTGCATCTGAAAACTCTCTTGCTGACCCTGACTCTATAGAATTTCAGCCTGCAGACTCGCCAGTCCATATTGGCGATTCTAGCACAGATGATGCTGTGTTTGAGACTTGTACACTAAACCCTCCATCTATTGCCAGTTCCACTATTGAAACACATTCGGATGTTTCTGTTTGTAAAGGAGACAGTCAGGAGAATTTGGGAGTCGAGGACACCATTGGTCAAGGTACATATGGACTTGAGGTAAATGTAGAGGAATGTCAAACAGATGATATATGTGACCCTGAAGAAATCGTGCCTTTGAGGGAAAGTGTGAAGGAGCATAATACAGCCCTGGAAGAACCCCAAGGGCTAAATGGAGATGAAAGTGTTGCTCCTTTACTTGAGCAGTCTAACCCAGTGTTGGAAGAGGTTGAAGGTACACAAGCAAATGACGAAGGTGTGGCTGTAGTGGTTGCTAGTGCCACTTTGCCGGATGAGCCTTCCACTGTCCAACAGGCCCCTGCGTGTGTCGACTCTCCACCTAAACAGAAGTATTTGGACACACTATCAGGTTTAGTGGAAGTAGGACACAGTCCCAGCAGTGGGAAGACTCGAGGTGTCTGGTCTCCTTCTGCTTCTCCTTCCACCAGCATTCTCAAGAAGGGACAGAAAAGGCTACTGGAAGAGGAATCACCATCCCCGCTGCCAAAGGTAGTGTCTGTGTTGTGGGTTGGCTATGCTGAGTGATTTATGTTGAGTGATTTGTATGATCGCTCAGTCTTGAGTGAGTTCACTAATGTCGATTTTGGCTATATAACTTTGTAGTCTAGGCGGGTGTCCTTTGCTGACCCAATTTATCATCAAGAACTGGCTGATGACATTGATCGTCGAAGTCCTGTCATCAGATCTTCCAGTAGTAATTCACCAAGATCCAAGAACAGTGCTATTACTGTGCAACAAAAGGTACTTTTCAGTTGCGTTTCAGATATTCAGTGATGCAATCCTGCTATGTAAATTTTTAAGTTTAATATTTTTTTCATAACTTGATGGGTTTTGCTAACTGCCGCTATTCATAATGTATGTACTTTTCACTAGCTCAGCTTAATTGTATGGATTTTCCTCATGTTTCACATGACTTTGTAATTTTAGTACATCACAACTCCAACCAAAGGCATCCAGACTCTAAGCCCACGGAATCTGCGTAGCCCGGGATACAAGAGCTCAAAGAAATGCCTGGTATGTGCAGCACATTCATGTTTTTGCTAGCTTAAGGAACATAAGAAATTTACAGATGAGAGGAGTCCATTCGGTCCATCAAGCTCGTTTGGGGAGAACTTGACTAATAGCTCAGAGTTGTTAATCCATATCTAGCTCTGATTTAAAGGAACCCAGGCGCTACAGTAGTAGGAAGACTATTCCATACTCTATGGGCGCTTTTCCACCGCACAAAGTACGGTACTTTCG
>JAABNX020000001.1:42619693-42637810 GCA_015163995.2 Mormyrus lacerda | reverse complement strand
TTTTTTTTATGCCAGTGGAAAACCAACACGAATGAAGTACCGTACTTTCGGTACTTTATGGAGGTACCGATAGTGCCGAAAGTACGGTACCTGGTGCAGTGGAAAAACACCCTAACTACACGCTGTGTAAAGAAATGCTTCCTCAGATTCGTTTTAAAATGTTCTGCTAATTTGAATTTATGGCCACGAGTTCTAGTATTTAAACTAATATTGCAATAGCCATTCGGCTGAACAGCACTCAGACCTTTTAGAATCTTAGGGTGTTTTTCTACCAGGTACCGTACTTTCGGTACTTAGATAAATTACCAAAAGTATGGTACTACTTTTTGTTTGTTTTTCCACTGGTGTAAAAACTGGTACTGGCGCTAAATGACATCACAAAGCAAAGCTTATTTATTCTTTTGCTGAATTCTGTTATTTCACTCCCGTTATGATCATTCACTTTCCTGTAGTCCTGCTCAAGTTTTTTTTTTTTTTATTTTCAAGCGGCGTTGTTCGGTGTTTCGTGTGTGCCCCATTTCTTCCAAGCGGCTTGCTATTACAGGAAATACTTTTTAATTTCGAGTCATGCCATCCAAATCCCCCTGGATCGGTTCATCTGACCGTATGGCGATTTAAAGCCTGTGTTTTCTCGTTTGTCCATCCTTCCATTTTACTTTTTGTAATATTTTTGTTTCTATTTCTTTTTATTTTGTTTTTCGCTGTTGTCTGTGTTTCAGAAGATGGCGAATGGCAGATTGTATTTTGTTTCAACAGCAGGCTATTTGCTTAAGCGATCAACAGCAAATGCGTTTGCAAGTAACACCCCAAAGTACCAAAGACGTACCCCAGCTGGTTTGGCACTTTCGGTACTGGCACTCGAACGGAAGTCAATGGAAAAGCGAATGTACTGTACTTTTTTATATTTCTGCTCCCTGCATGGATTACCTTACCTTGCAGATGAAATTAAACATAAATGTATCAGCTCAGTCGTTAATTAAATCCAGATCCCGTTGTAGTGCCTCTGCTGCTAGATCAGTATCTGCTACACCACCCACCTTTGTGTCATCTGCAAATTTAACCAGTTGACTGTATGCATTGGTGTCAGTATCATTAATGTAAATTAGGTACAATAGTGGTCCTAGAATTGAACCCTGCGGTACCCCACTATAAATGCAGGCCCACTGTGACATTGTGCCTCTAATAACTACTCAGTGCTTCCTGTCAGTTAATCAGCTTTCGATCCAAGCTGCTACAGTTCCTAAAATCTCTGCAGCTTTGAGCCTAAGCAAGAGCCGTTTTTGGGGGACAACACCAAAGGCCTTCTGGAAGTCTAAGTAGATCACATCGTAGGCCTTTTTGTGATCAGGAGTAATGTTCAATTATCCAGCTGAGTACTTTCACATTCTGGTGCCTTGCCAGACTAGTTCCCCAGCATTTAATATTCTGATGTGGCTTTTATGGCCTGCTTGTATCACTGGGAATATTTTTCCCATTGTCTTGTCTCTTGTGCTGTAATCTAGAAGGAACTGGGAGTTATTTTTCAACATTTGTATCCAGACTGATAAATTCTAAATGCATCATACTGGAGATTAGGGGATGCTAGGAAAACTTGATAGTTTTATAATGTGTATAATTGTGCATGGTTCTAGATGTCTGAGATGAGCCAAGAGCCCAAGCCTATTCCTAAGGACTGTGTCTTCCCAGCCCTTGTTGGCTGCTCTGTTCCTGTTGAGGCCATCTTGCCCCAACTAACCTCAAATATGTGGTGAGTGTCAGCAAGTATAGTTCGTATTTAAAACTCTTTATGGATCATTTTCTCAGTATGCAAACTAACCCTCAAAGTCTCTGTAAAGAACATGAGATCAGGCCACAGTTGCTCCCATTTAAATTGTATTCAATATGTAAAGTTTATGTCATAATATTTTTAATTGTGATTTAATATATAAAATAGTGTGCGCGTGATTGGCCATCTCTACTTTTTAGTCAAATGACTGCTTTTGTAATATCTAGAGTATTCTGGATTGTGCCTTGGTGACAAAAGTCTAGCCCTCATGAACCTTTCTCACTGTTTCAGGCCCCGTGGATTTGGGCAGCTGGTGCGAGCCAGAAATATTAAAACCGTAGGAGATTTAAGTGCTCTTACACCCAGTGAGATCAAGTCTCTGCCTATTCGGTCCCCGAAGCTGTCTAATGTTAAGAAAGCTCTGAAAATCTACCATGAACAACAGGTAATATGAACTAACATTTTTTTGACTGGCTATTGTGGAACAGGCATCATGGAATAATAACTTTTTGGTATGGGATTCTGACCCAGTATATAATGACTTTAAATGTTGAAGCGAAAGGGTCGTGATGATCTGAAGGCCTTTGATGAAATGGAATCAATGACCTCTGAGCTAGAAGACACCGACGCACCTCCGAGTCTTGAGGAGGAAAAGGGGTCTCTGAAAGTCATAGGTGAGTTCCCCATTGATACTGAATGCCACCTCTTTTTCATAGGTTTCCATTTGTTTTAATGGTTATGTTTGCTCTTTTTTTTCCTTCTGATATGCTGATGTATTATGATGTGCAACTTTTTTATGCTGAGCTAGATTTCAAATTGATTCGGTTGGAGATTTCTGCTGTATTGAAAAATGAGTGTTTCACACCTGATGACCCACGTAATGATTTCCGCACTGCAGAGACGGAACTGTCTGTCACTCCTCTGGCCGCAAAGCAGAAGTCAACGGATCTACCTTTGGCGGTGAAGGAGTTGGCCTCACACTTAACGATGGAGGAGCTGGACCACTGTTCACCAGAACAGCTGGTTGTGATGCACGAGCAGCTGAGTGGGATGATGAGAAGCATTGTGGTTCAGCTTCAGAGCCGGCTGCCCTGCAGCACCAATAACGGCTGATCTTGTTGGTCAAATGGTTTGTTTCCCTCCACTGAAGTTGCTCCTTCATGCAGCAGCTTCAACACGGTCATAATTCAGTCTTGGCTGTTTTGTCCCTCACAAGCCCTTGGGTTTTTTTTTTTTTTAAAACTATTTAAACCTTTTGATATTCTGCTTTTAATAGCTGCTTTTAAACCCCCCCCCCCCCATACAGATTTTCGTATTATTCCCATAGAAGGATTGGAGGGAATGCATCAGGCCTGGTGGTACTGGTGTGCCCGGACTGGATGACTTTTTAACATGCTAGTGGATTTACTCACTTAGCGCTTCAAAAAATATTGTATAAGACGAATAAAGGAGCAAATGGATTCGACTGCAGTGTGCTCACTATTTTGTAAGATTACAATTGTCCTCATTGTGCCTGTGCAGGGAAATTATTGGGCTTGATATAAAGCTTGAAATGTGTGAGGGTTAGGGTCGCAAAAATAACAAGACGAGCATTGCATGAAGTCGTGTAGTTTATTATCTACTTACACAGGTATGTTATTTTACCCTTCAGACCTGAGTAATCAGGGGAAACATGTCACATGCAACAGTGGCCAGCCTTTACCAAAAGAGGGAAGAGGTGCTTGTTTTCAATCTTTAAAAGTACTTTGTTTCAGAGAAGTTTCCAGGAATTAATCAGAAGTCATTTAGGATTTTATACTTTCTTTACATTTTTGTTGAAAGGAAAAGTGTTAAATCAAGTTGTATATTGCAGGGTAATACGCTTTGCACAGGATTTTAGGACCATTAAGTTCTCAGATTGTTTGATACTTCACATTATTGATACATTTAAAATATAAAAAGTGGCTCTTTAATAGTATGCATGAATGGAAAAGACATTCTCATATGTGATTCATCTGATTGCTCATTTTGTCAGTGTAGCACTGGAAATATCCAGGGTGGGTAGGCACAGTATGCACTTAAAACTGCATTTAATAGACTGAAGTACAATGTAAAGCATCTACTCTGGTATGAATACTACTAACCTAGAAGCTTGTTTTAACCCATGGATGTGCCCCACACCATGTGGACATTTTGTGCTTACTGCTGAGTCCTCAGATTGCCTCCACATAGTTCGCTGGCAGCATCCCAGTTTTCCCAGTGCGCTGTACAGTGCCGTACATCCAGCCTTCGTCGATGGATTGAACATTCACAATGACATCCCCGTCTTTGAAGGACACCTCGTCATTGTCGGCAGCGGCGTAGTCGTACACAGCACGCACCGTTTTCTGGGATAGGGAAGAATGTCACCATTATGACTGATGAAGCAGCTATGATTTTCCCGGTAAAACTATGTAGTGGGATTTGGGTAATTTAGTGTTAGGTGCTGGTTGTACTAATTTAAAAAATAAATCCTTTTGCTTGGTATTTGTGGATATACACTGGAATTCTTTGCCTATTCCATCTTGCTCTCTGTAGCTTAGGGGGTCACAGTGCAGGGTCAGCCAACATGTGGCACCCCCTGAAGCTTTGGGGGGGTGGGGGGTAAGGGCTTAGCTGAAGGGCCAAGATAGATGTGATTGTTCTGTCAAGGGTGGGGTTTGAACCGGCAATCTTCCGGTTATGGGCACAGACACTTGGCTCGCCCCAAATTCAAGCTCCGTGTGTTGCAAGTTTGGCATAAATAAGTGTCTTGCTAGTGTTTCGGATTTTTTTAGAATAACTGGTTGCTTTGGTACTCACCCCAGTTGTAGATGGGTGGGATGGAACAGAGGAAACTGTGGTTTGCTGTGTGGCCACAGAGGAAGATCTCTGTTGGAGCTCAACTGTCTTTGCCTGTTGATACCCTGTAGTCCATGTGAGAAGGCAAGCTGAATAAGGACTGCTTGGCAGTTGGGTTCAAAGTGACTTTTGACTGAAACTTAATGTTTGCTCACCTGCTGAGGAGGTGGGGAAGCCATTGCTATAGAGGGACATGTGGTGCTCCACGTTCTCCGAGACCTCCGACTTCTCATCGCCGACACTCATGGCACTGGTAGAGCGAGAGTGCTCCTTGCTTCGGCGCTGAACTTGGACTTTGTGGAATGGATGGGAGAACTCATTCTTACACTCTTGTCAGACAGTTACCTCAACCTGTGCAATAGGTCATTGGCATGATCTTACCAGACATCATGTGCAGGCTTCTGGACTGTATGTTGTCCTCTGCTGGGTCATAATCAAAGACCGAGCCTGGGTTTGTGCGCCACACACGCAAGTCTGGGGAGAGGAACAATGATGTTGCGGATCCTGTTTGTGTAGCTAATCGACAAACTTCTGTAGTAGTGATTTGTGTAGGTATACTTGTTACTTTAGTTTATTTTCTGCCTTCCCTGTGAGAACTGGGCAGTCATATCGTGAACAGAGGCGAAATATGCCTAAACTAAGGCAAGATTAATGTGGGGGAGGGGCAACCTGTGATGGTCTCCTGGTCATGCTCAATAGTCCTCCTCCTCTCCATTTCCACCACACGCCTCTGGATGCCTCGGTAGTTGATATCACTAAAGTCCTGCATGTTCTTCTTCACGCGCTCGGTAACGGGGTCGGTGACCACAGGTGTAAAGCTACCCTTCTGCTTTTCAAAGTCCTGGTGGTATCGTACCTGGAGAGAAAAAGCGATGCCACGAAGGGCAAGATTGTGGTCTGGTCAGGAAGTGTATAGTGTTGATTTCTGTATTTACTGTAAGCCGTTAATCATTAAGAAAAGAGAACTTAAAAACGGAGGCCTTTTCAATTTTAAATGTTAAACACATGATGGGGAAAATAATATTTTTAAATTGTACTCTGGTTTTCTTCTTTGGAGACATTTTAACAAGTATATATTGAACATATTTCTGTTAAATGCAACACTTTCTGTTAAACGCAAAGTGAAAAATGATTGAGACCTCAAATGCCACGATTTGAAATGAGGCATTTAGTTCAAAGACCTGCTGCTTGAAGAGTTAGTAATGAGTATAACTGGCCAATTGGCCCGAGAGTTTGCTTGTTCTCACTCTTTGCATGGGTCTCGAAGTACGGAAGCATGCAGTTAGTTGAACTGGTTTCTTAAAAATGGCTATAACGTGTGGCAATGGACTAGCATCCCATCCAATGTGTTTCCTGCTTTGAACTGCAGATGACTATCAGTTTGTACATCACACAAAATGAGTTTGTCAGCAGTAACTTACACCAGAAATTATCCGCTGGGTCTCCTTGACACGTCTCATCTCAGGGGTGTCCAAGACAAATGCAGCTCTACCCTGTACCTGCTTGCGGAAGCTGTCAGAATACAGCACCTGGGGGGTACGCAAGATACCAATGCGTTTAAGAAAGGTGCGTTCTGTCTGCGATGCACGTGTCGTCCTGTATCCACAGGTAACGTACGGTGGAGACAAAAAAAAAGGGAGCACAGAAAAGAACCTAGCCTTTTAGAGAAAGATGGAACAGTTTAGTCATGGTAGAGGCTAGAATTAGCAAGATATCCCAACCAGAGCAGAGGAGGGGAAAAAGTTTGAAAGTGAAGAAGTTAGGCAGTGATGTACACCACACTTCACAGCGGTGATGTTAAAAACAGCAAGAATGAATGTAGTTAATGTAACAGATACAGTCAAGAGAAGTTAGAGGGTTACGGGGGACACTTTATGCACACATCTACAGTGGAGTACCGAGCTAATGTTTTCTTGGCTGCGCTTCACCCTTTCCATCTCTGGAGTATATATGACTGGTGTTCCCTTTGCCGAACTGCTCTTATACAATACCTGAGAGACAAAAGCACAGCACCCACAAAGCAATGAGACACTAGATCACACCCGGATTTTATTACCCAGTTTACGGCTTTACCTCTCTGTTGGCGCACACAGGGTTTAACAGCAACAAAATGGAATCGGACGCATCTAGGCATTGAAGGTACTAAAGGTGGTATTAGGTAGATCATAGCAGAGTCTCGCCTAGGACACCACAACAGCCAGGACTGGCTCTACTTGGATTTAGCTACCCGACGTCAGATCCATGAGGAAGGAAGAGACAGACAAGACACACACACAGTCCTCCCAAAAATTTTAATATAATGAAAACAGAAATAAACCAGGAACACTGATATTTCAGCAAAATATTAAAAAGTCAAGTAAATGTAGTGTTTATAAATTAAGCTAATATAAATTTCAAGTCTTTATGTAAGTAAAACAAAAATATGCCATGAAACTTTTCAAAAGTGTATTATACGTTGATATTTAAGTAATTTGTTTTAAAATGTAAAGAAATGTATAATTTAAATGGTAAAAACTACTTAAGTTACCGTATACCACAGTATTTGAGGTATTCACTTTTACTCAGGTAAAGGGATGGTAGGAATCAGGAATAAACTGCAACAAACTGCTAATTTCTTAGCGTTTCTGCCACTGCAGCTCCTTCAAAACCCTATTTGTTCAGAATATTTTTGATTGATCTGTAGAGCTCACTATGCAACTTTGTTTATCGATGTCTACTTCACATGTATGATGCGCCTAAAAGCTTGCTTTAAGGGCTTTTAGCTTGTAAAACAGTTATCGACAGTTTTTTTTTTTTTTTTATTAAATAAAAGAAAAAAAGAAGAAAATACTCAATCAAATAATGGATAATTAAGGTATGATATAGGTTTACAACTTCTATTTATGGCACGTGAAATGTTGGGTCTAACAAAGTTGTGTTTATAATGTATCGCCTGAGTAGAGTCACAAAGAAAGAATCATGGGAACGAGAATCGTCTAGTGCTGTGGTCCTTTGGAAATTGTGTCTATGTATTCACAAAAATAAACAGGAAACATTATGTACAGGGTTGTATATAATATCAAGCAACGTGGGTCCCAGATACTTACAGTGCTGAAGTTCCTCTGGTTCTCGCGTACCCTCTGCATCTCTGGCGTGTCCAGAACCGGTACATAATGAGACATGATTCTTTCTGCCTCTTCCTTGTACTTTTTCTGTCAAGTGTAAAAGGACTAAGGAATCAAATGATTTCCAGTGTAAAATTTAGAAATAAAAGCAACTTCTTCTGGATACAGAAAAAACATGTCATTACATCTGCAAGCCAAAGACGGTAAGAACTCGTATCTGTGGAGACCTTCAGCACTTACCTGGCTGACAATGTTTCTGATCTGCTGTGCGTGAATTATGTCAGGGGTATCGGTCACCATGGTATAGCTAGAGCGATCGTGCTCGGCTGTCTGCTTATACTTGCTCTGATAGACAAAAACAAATATTCAAAATGTTACAATATCAAAGAGCTCTGTGTGCCACTGAACCAAAAGCATGTGTTTAAAATATACAGCCGTGGAAAAAATTAAGAGACCACAGCACAATTTTTTTGTTTCATTCATTTCTCAATTTATGGGTGCGCATCTGAATAATTTACATATTTTTTTGCTTCTCAGGGATGAAGGGCTTCTTCCTTGCTGTCCTGATATGAACTATCCTAGCAGTGCACTTCACACATGCACTTTTCCATTCTTTCTGAAGGCCACTTGATGTCGTCCTCTGATTCATGAGAAACTGTCAAATAAGTTAACTATCATCTCTGCCATTAGAATGTCGCTTCTGCCCTTTACCTGGCTGGTTTCTGGTTGTTCCCAGTGTCTCCTTCACTTTGTTCTTCTGTACTGCTATCTTACAAATTTTGAACCTTGAAGCAACCTGCTGCTCAGCGTAGCCTTCCAGTAGCAGAACCACAAGTAATCCAGGATTTAAAAATTGCAGATTTGTTTAAAAATATAGAGTGGTCTCTTAATTATTTCCATGGCTGTAGCTCTAAGCATTGTATTTTTAATGGAGGGTATTACAGCATATGGACCGACCTGACTCAGGATGTCAGTAGCGTTCTTTGCTCTCATGAAGTCTGGTGTATCTGTGGCTAAAGCTAACATTCCCTTGCCTTTAATCTCTTGCTCCAATGCCTTCTTGTACTCTCTCTGCAGTTATAAAATTCATATTAGGCATTTCCATCAATACTGTACTATGTACTCAATACAAGGAGCTATTTTGATTACACATGTTTTTAAGGAAGTAAAGTTTAAGATGAATTCATTCCAGACAAAAAACAAGAGAAACATTTTACTGGTATTAAAACATTTGTCAAGGGCTGCAAAATCAAACCTACAACAGATTAAAGATGCTATTATTAAATGCAAAACTAGTGGATCCATTCAAGATGTTAGAAGACATATACTGCTGGCACAAAAAGCATGGCTGATGAGAGGAATAGTTTTAGAAAGAGGATGATGAGGGTGAAGATCTACAGAGCTGGAAGAGAAAATCAGTTTTATTAAACCAAGAGGGATCCCAACATCTGGTTAAAGACAGTTATAGTACATAAAGAGATTAGTTTCATTAGGTTTGTGAGACAGGACACATGGAAATGCAACATTCTTAGTAGGTTCAGTGTTTAGGATGGAAGGGAGAGAAAATGGCAGTGATGCAGCCTGCAGTGATCCTACCTCATTCAGAATGTGAGTAGCATTCTTTGCTCTCAATAGTTCGGGAGTTTCCTCCAGCAAAGTTATCCCTTTACCTTTCACCCCTTCCTCTAGATCTCTCCTGTACACTTTCTACAGGACGAAGAAGAATAGAGAGACTGCAGGGAGACAGCACACAGGCACTCGTGCAGTGCTGTTGACCGAGCACTGCTCATCCACTGGGATCAAAGTCAGGAAGCCTCCCCCAAAGCCATAGCTAGTTCTTTCTTCTTCAGTTTTGAGCCTGATGTTCTGGCAGTGCAACTGGATGCATAATTTGTAAAAGTGCAATATTAGTAACTACTGAAACTGAAGAAGATAACATTTTTGAATTTGAATTGCAGTTTTTGGGGTATAAAACAAGGCTTTTTGAATTTGATCAGTAGTCTGATAAAAAATACACAAATATTTGTGTTTCAGCACAAGCAATCTGTTATTTTACATTGTCGGAGTGTTGAATTCACTGTATTTCATCACATTTGATATGTAGACCACTGCATTAGTATACAAACCTGATTAATTTACTTTAGGATTTGTGACACAAACATCTGATTTGTATTTTGTATCAGACTCATTATTACCAACAGGTCTTCACACATTTCATTAGAAAAGACACAACAATGACCAGTAAGTAGATGCTGCAGCTGAAATACAACTTCGTTAGCTGAAGTTGCGATACGTCTGTTTGACGTTAACTCCATGAACAAACAAAAGCATACATTTGTTTTTTAGTAATAGACTAACCACTCCAACTTATCTACACTGGTCGAAGAGAAGAAAATAAGATAAGGTCAGAGGTCAATTAAGAGGGTAAGAAGAGAATCAGTCAAAGGTCAATTGAGAGGTGAGAAGAGAACCAGAAGATGGTGAAAAGTCAATTAAGAGGTTAAATGGAATCTATGAAAGACTCATGCTAGGAAGAAAAAGCGAAGAGAAGATGTATTACTAACAATAGTGTATAAAAGCTAAAATCATCATGCAGACACTGTACTTCATATAAGTGAAACCAAAGGTCAAAGCACTTGATGGATTAGCAGGGTGTAGTCTTAGTATGATTACCAAGATGGGAGTTGAAGATATAAGTGGGAGTAACTATTACCTCACTGGCTATTTTGGTGGCGTGTCTGACATATAACATGGCGGGGGTGACCTCCAAGCCTGAGAGGTTCCTGCCTTTAATGGACTCCTCAAAGTCCTTCTTATAATTTTTCTATTTATTGCAAAAATAAGAATGGAAAATGCATCTGAAATACAGTAAATTGCACCAAAAACCTGAGACCTTGCATCCTCTCTGTGGGTAATAGTGGGGTCCCTCGTAAATGTACAGCCATCCCCAGGTAATGAATGAAATCTGTTCCCTAAATCAGTCTTTAAGTTGAATTTGTAAGTTGGAAAAATAACACAATACATGATGATGATGATAATAATATCTATACAGTAATAATAACATAACATATGGTACTTTACTGTACCTTCAAGTTGACATTCCGCTGAAGCCATGCAGTGTTTTCACAAGTGTCCCAAAGTAGTGTGTACATTACGTGTTATTACGAATCATTGTATTTAACCCAATATTTTTTATATAACAGGCTTTATGGCTGTCCTTTCGTAAGGATGAGTTGTTTGTAATTTGGGTTTTCTTAATCCATGTATATGTTACCTGGATTTTTTAAGATAAAATCATGGAGTAAAATTCCAGGTTAAAAATGTCCTATGTTATATGGCTATAATTTTCTGTCTGGGTGAGTGTATCTGAATGTAGTCAATGAAGTCAAGGAACATGTTGTTCCTTGACTTCATTAATCATGCAGTTTTCATCCTGGTATCAGTGTGATTCTGCATAGCTAGTTGCAAATATGACCTAAAGACAAGCATTCTGTACCTGCACTACTACTGGACTGGATTCTTCTCAGTACCTACATGTTCGACACCATGTACAACAGTCCCGGATTGTTTTTTAAAAGCCATTTTTTTTTGGTTGTCTCTCAAGTGTAGTCATGAAAACCATCCCAAATTAAGTTTTTAAAAGATAGTAAGACTTTCTCCTTCCGGCAATCAATTCATGGATTAGAACTTCAGAAGTAAAGATTCTTTCATTTTGACTGAAACTGCTGTCTCCATAAAGGTCGTCGTCATCCCCAGTCAGTTTTTACCTGGCTCTGCATGTGCTGGGACTCCTTGGCTGTAACATATGTGGGCGTCTCAAAGTCCAGCATAGCCTTGCCTTTCTCCTTGTTATACTTTTCCTTGTATTTCACCTGTAATCACAAATTAAATGAGTCACATATAAGCCTTAAACTGCAAGCCATCTGAAACAGCCTCCATTTCCTAACATCAGTGAGGTGCACTGCATTATAGAGAGTACTGATTTTTTTTTTTTTTTTTTTTTACAAGTAACTATCTGCAACAATCATCGCTTATCATGTACAAGATCATGGAGCCAATGCATGGAAACACAGGACATAAGCAGAGGTGGATAGTTTAGGTCCAGAAAGTAAAAATCCAGATCAAGATTTTGTTTCAACCAACCTTCATGATGCATTATAACTGTCGGTATAAGTGTTAAGGATGCTTTGTACTGCATTGTGAAGGTACCCATAGTGCATTACAAAGGAGAACTTCATAAAGCAATCATGATGCACAATACACATAGCTATAATGTGTTAAGGCTTTTTCTGAATAATCATAGTCATGTTTATAATGCTTTATGAATGCATTATAACGTGTTATGAATGTGTTCATAGATTCTTATAGACATGGAATTCATAGAAAGTGGAGAGGGAATGAACCTCCACGCTACCCTAAGCAACTGAATATTTTGCACGTCCACCGTACCAAAAAGCCAATGACAAACTTCATTTTTATAGCACATATATGTAGCATGTAACAATTGTAACTGAAGAACCACTGAATGAATATACTGTTTTTTTTTCACTAACGATATACAGATAATTAGTTCCATGTTCAATAATAAACTAAACACCATAAACTAATTCTGACACCTGCAAAAGGTTATTATTGTACATTATTATTATAAGTACATTAACATTAACACCATAAAAAAACCTCACTGCTGCTTAAGGGTTAGGTGTGTACTTTGTAAAATACAAAATCGGTTTGGGAAACTGGGGTACTGGGAAAGTGTTTTAAGGGGCATGTGACAGTTCAGATATAAACTGCACATGGATCTGTGGTCAGTCAGGTATGACCTTCCTTAAAACCTCCCACTTACTTGGCTTTGAAGTTCTGTGGTCTCCTTGTGATGGATCTGTTCAGGTGTGTCTGGAATCATGTGGTAGTGACCTTTACTCTCCTCAAATTTCCTCCTGTACTGATACTAAGGGGGAGATTCCGAAGGCATCTCAATAATGCTATTCAACATGGTCTGCACCGAGTGACCTCTGACCCAGTGATAATCATTCAAAAGGTAAAAACTTAAAAAGAAAAAAGAAAAATCTATTTATAAAAAAGTCACATGACATTCAAAATTAGGCTTCAGTGGCATATTATAAAATATTAAAAGGTCAGTATAAAAAGTCAGTGCAAAAAAAAAAAACAATATATATTGTTGAAAATAGTGGCATACAGTGTTAGGTGACTTCAGCAAGACGTGTTTTATTATAACATGTGAACATCTTAAATGTCCCAATTAATGTGTGAAGCTTAATAAGTATGGTATAAAAACAGATACACATATATTAAGAAAAAAATCAAAACAAAAATTTTCAGAAGAGTTGGAACAAACACTTAAGTGGTGTCAAAAAAATGAAGAAAAATGGAAGCAGTTACAGACTGATGCTAGTGTGGAAAGATGTTGAGAAGGTTAGAAGGGTCAAGGTCAATACCACATGATGTCCGTAAAGATTATGGGCAGGTAATGTGGAGTTTGGAGCCAAGTTTCTTTATATTAGTATTGTGGGGCAGTAAGACAGACAGTGATATTATACAACCTGAGAGGACAACAGCAAACAGTGAGCTGGTATTTCAGGTTAGTGAGTCCCTCACCTCACTGGAGAGCTTGCTGGTGCTCAGGCCGTGCTGCATGGACAGAGACTCTGCCATGTCTGTCACGGGTTTATGCATCTTCTTCAGGTCTCCCTTGTATTTCACCTGTGTGAGAGACGTGTGATTAGAGAGTGTGTATGTAAAGAGTAAATAGTGAGTGGTGAGTGAATGTAGTAAAGCCTAAGTAATGAGAGTGGGATACAACCATCAACTTACCACACATGAGAAGAGGGGCATATCCCCTTATCTCGTGCATCTCTAAACACACACACACACACACTGCCATACCTCACATATCATTACAATGAAGCATTATGGTAACACTTACCTCACTTGCAAGAGTATTGGCATCCTTCATAGTCTGGTAAATCTTACTGCTCTTCAAGTCATACTGTGGTTTCACCCCCTTCACCTCTTTGTCGAACTTCTCTTTGTACTTCAACTAATGGATATTGACAACAGTACAACATCAAGGGAAGGAGTCACCTTTACAAACACTGTATAATAAGCCTGAAATTTTTCTTCATTTGTTAAATCCCTGTTGTAAATGTAAATCAAATCAATAAGTCTCTTGCTATACAGTGTAACCAAACAAAAGTTTCCTTTTAGGAGCAAACTGGCTTCAGTTGCCTTACATTAACGTTAAAGGCGTACTATGTGAATTTTCATTCACTTTGAATTACTGCTCCTAAAAGGAAAACACCAACCAACAATATACACAAAATAATAATACACAAAACAAAACAACACAGTGACCTCATATCATAGACAGTATATGGAAAGAAAAGTTGAAGCTTTCCATCCCAGCACATGAACCGCTCTCTGCACAGGAACTGACCTGGAAACATTATCGTGAATTTCAAAAACCTCAGAAACAATAGTGTTCCTGGTGATTGTGTAAATCCAGCAGTCCAACAGGTTTAGTAAAAGCTGTCACATGGCACGTAGCAAAAAAAAGGAAGCCAGCCAGTAGCCATAGAAATACATGAATCGCTCGTATTTTTTTTTTTTTTTTTTTTTTAGAAGACGGTTAGACAGGAAGACACGGACAAGAAGCAGTCAGGGGGCCCTAAGATTCAGGCACATCCTTACATCACTAGTCAGGACACTCATTTTCTTAATGTGACGCATCTGCGGGGTATTAAGGGAGGCAGTTCCGTGGGGCGATGGCCCCTCCACCTAAAGAAGTGCAGCGACACGGCAGGGTGAGAGCCACGGGAGAGGGAGGGAAAAAGAGGACAAAGCAGCTAACCCAGGTAAAAGATGACAATACAAAGACAAAGCGCTATACGTGGTAGAGTATTAATGCAATATTAATATAAAAGTGCTTATAGGGAATATGGATGTATGGATACAAAGCATTATGGGAAGCATGTAGATGTAAAATAGATTCATTATATTCATTAGTATGTTATTGAAACCTAAAACATTATTTGCTAATCTTAGTCGCTAATGTGCTGTTACACTGGGTAAACTAGTATAGCAGGAATAATAATTCATGTGTAAGGTAAAAGAAAACAAAATCAGCATCGCAATGCGATTGCTAAGCTGTATCTGGACATTTCCTTCAAATACCTGGCTGGTCAATTTGGCCACCTGTGTGGCCAGTGCGATATCTGGGCGGCTGGCCATGGCTACTCCAGCGGTCACCTTCTTACGGTATCCGATCTGTTAGGGATACAGCACACCGTCAGTGCACACGGACCCCATGCGGTCTCATTTCCTCTGCCTATCCAGAAAGGTGGTCTGCTACGCAGGTTCCAGCTGCTTTCTGTCACGGTTCGAAGGCGTACGCACGTCGCTTATCAGCTTGGCTGCCTCGGTGGCCTTTTTGATGTCAGGACGGTCAGGAACTGCCGTGTAATGCAACTTGGCTTTAGCTTCTTGCTTGTAAGCAAACTGCAAATCAAAGGTGAGCTTGTGTTTGCAAACCAGAAAATCCACTTTATACACAATCACCTGAACACACTATAAAATACCGAACTAAAACTATAAACCACCATTCAGTGAGTTACTATTCAGGAATTTAAAAAAAAGTAAAAATAACCAACTACGCTTCAAAGATCAACTTATACTCCTTTATCAAATGCAAATAATTTAAGTGATGATACTTGTCAGGATCTGTCCCTATCATGTCCGTTATGTCCTCATTTGGTCAGCAGATGTCACTGGCCATCCCGCTTTACTCCCTATTACGATCATCTAATGTGATTCATTATTCACACCTGTTCCTTGTTTAACCTCATCACCTATTACCTATGCTTGCTCTGGCTCTCTGTGGGTCATCGTTAGTGTTCTTCTGGATTTTAGTGCTCCCTGTTAGTTCCCACTCCTGGTTTGTCAGTGTCTCTAGTATTTTGTGTTGCAGTTCGCCCTACATCACCCAGGGTTTTGCTCAGCCTTATCCCTCCTAATATATCCTCCACGTCTCTTGTTTTGACCCGTCGAGGCCCTTTTGTTAATTGCCCCAATGTAAGTTTTTCTTTGTAATAAAGTCACCTTCGGTTTATTTAAAAGCCTGCATATGGATCATCTCCCCCTTCCGGTGTTAATCCACAGTGATACTAACAAACAGTGGAACAATTGATACTGAAATAAGCTCCTCATAAGCACAGTTGCTTTGCAGTGAGGCGAGGCAGCCACTCACATTGCTCTGGTTCTTGGCCACCTCCATAGCATGCTTCACACTGGGCGGGGCTGTCATGGTGTTGTACTTTGCCTTACCCTTCTCTTTCTCAAACTGCTGTTTGTACAGTTTCTGAAATGATATGTGCCGATGATGGTTATTAATTAAACTAGCCATATATACACAGTAAACATATGAATGGTCAAAAATCACGATGTTATATCTTATCGATACGTCGCCCAGCCCCTACTAAAATGTGACAAGATGCTTTGCTTACCCCGCTCACAAGCTTGGCCACCTCTTTGCTGTGTGTGGTTTCGCGAGTCTCAGGAAGTGTGGTGAAGGAGCCAGTCTGCATCTGCTTTTTACTGGCCTCCTTATATTTTGTCTGGAGGGGACAGGAAACTGGATGTCGTATACTGTACCTCTTTACGCCATATTTAACACCACACAAGGAAAACGGGCACTTGGACAATTTAAAATGTAATTTTAAGGCAGATTAATATTGAACTAAAATGTCTTGGTGATTACCACAACCAACAAATGCTGAAAAACATAATTTATCTTTTTAAATTTATCATTTTACGTAATGTAATAAGAATATAATATTTGGAAGATAATATACACAACTAATAATGTCTAACTAGTTGCTAGGTATCACACTGTAGTACTTTACTGTTCCTTACTTCAGATATCAGAGAGGCGACTGATTTTGCATGGATAATTTGAGGAGTGTCTGGAACAGCCTGGTAGATGCCCTTGGATTTCTCATACTTCTCTTTATATTTCACCTGTAGAACAAAAAATGTTCCATAATCTGCCGGCCTGTGGCGTCTCGCGAGTAGCAGGAATACTGTGCGACAAGGCAACTCTTCACATTGTGTTCTCAATATATTTGATGAGAACGGCTAGTTGAGTACGGTTGGCTTGCTGTACTCACATCGCTGGCCATTTCTGTGGATTGCCTGGCCAGGGTGATGTACTTGTCATCCGCGACGGATATCTTGCAGCCCTTCAGCATCTCCTTGTCATACTTGTAATCAACCTATAAAAGTTTTACAAATAAGTCATTTTATATGCAAAGGGTTTATTTCAAGGGTGCCCAACCCACTGGCCACAGCGTGTTTAACTCAGGGAGGGAGGAACGGATACAGTGGTTACAAATGACACTCACATCACTCTGCTGAGCCCCAGTCTTCAATGCATGTACAAAATCAGGTCTATCCACGGTCCATATCCATTTTGCTTTATTGGCTTCGTACTTCTTTTTGTAGTCCAGCTACAGAAAAATATCAAGGTAAATAAGGATACTAGTCCTGAGAGTTCTGAAGGACAAAGAATCCAGGCTCCCGTGTGCCGTCTTACGTTGCTGATGTTCTGATACGCTTCCTTGGCCGCTCTGATGTCAAAAGCATCAGGGGACATGGTGATGTGGCTCTTCTCCCTCTCGTACGCCTCTTTGTACTTCAGCTGGTTGGAAATGGCAAGTATAGACATTAATGACAAACATCAAGAGTAATGGCATTTGGTAACGACCCGGAATTTTGAAGAACCTACCACGCTTGTAATTTCATTGACCCTCTTCATGTGTTGCTGGACTGGAGTGTCATGGCCCAGAGTATAAGCCTTGGCTTTGGTCTTGTTATATTGCATCTTATAGATAATCTACAGGAGAACAGGCAAACATCAGACTTAGATCCTTTTCGTTTCAGTTAAGGAATTTTTGTCATATTTAAATGTGAAGAGTACATTATAGGACACTCACTATATGCACTTACTATATGCTAGATTTACATAATAGGTTCTAACTGAAAAAATAATATTTCCTACGATTCCAGGTATTGAATAAAGTATATGTGGAATTATTATTAATGATATATTTCTTGCATTATTGCTGATTGTTGACTGTAATGTTGTACCATCACACTATGTGTTGTAATATTATTTAGGAATTGTAATCATTACTTACCTATTTTCTTATTGTGATAAGTATTGTATAATCATATTTACACTATTTACACTATTACATTAACCTCACAGTGATTACTATTGACTAACAGAGTATGCAAACTTGTTGTATTTAAAGCTGCTTAATATCTATACTTATTAATTACCCATTTTGTGTTTTGTTTATAGATCTGTGG
>JAABNX020000001.1:42605565-42619593 GCA_015163995.2 Mormyrus lacerda | reverse complement strand
AAACTTGTTGTATTTAAAGCTGCTTAATATCTATACTTATTAATTACCCATTTTGTGTTTTGTTTATAGATCTGTGGTGATTTACGTGGCACAATGCATGTCCAAAGGTAACGGAGGCCAGCCTACATCACTGATCAGCTTGCTGCGCTTGTGCACTTCACGTTCAGGTGTGTCCAAGACGGGGGTGAACTTGTCCTTTTCACGCTCATACTTCTCCTTGTACTTCCACTGGCAGGCACAAAAAGATGCCATGAGAACCAGCAACAACGTTATCACACTGGTAGTGTGCCTCTAATGATCTTAAATATATGTTGCCAAAAATACAGCATATTCAGATATGCTTGTCTGTTCATGTAGACGTATTGTAGGCAAGTATATTAAATCATTTTTATAAAATGTAACAATGTATATTTAATAATAAATACAATATTCATGCAGAGTCAAACACGCATGCATGCAACAGAGAAGCAGCTAGCAATTAACATCAGCAGACGGGACATTCGTAACATTAACATTTACAGTATTCAACCTGTGAGATGCTTCTGACTTCTAAATCTCCTAACTCTGATCAATTCTGAGCATCTCAGAGTCTCCAGTCATGTTTCTTTATTTGATACAATATAGTAAATATTAAATTACAATATAAAGTAATCACCTGGTAGAATGACAGACTTGTGTGCCAGTGTGGTAAGAGGCACTTTTGTTCTTTGATTCTTTTAAAATCTTTATACTCAAGCAGCTTTTTTAATGTTTTCGCATATGACTGATTTTAAGCTACCTCTAATATCATATATAGTTTCTTAACAAGTCATCAGCAACCAGTTAATTTTGTAAATCATTACTGATCACTGGAAGAACATATAAGTTGTACTATATACAAATCCACATAGTTTTCTAATAAAACATGGAATAAAAGTCAAGGAAGTAGTCATTATGTGGAATTTGTCTTTTGCTTTGCAACAAAAAAGGGTCACAACAAGAATTACATGCCGGAGATGAAACAGCTGAATTAAAGTCGGCTTAATAGATATTTTTTTATCGACGTTCCTATAAATGTTTTCTGGATAGGGCCTCCTGAAAAATCGTGGCTTTGGGCTACAGTCTTTTAAGCCCTATACAGTTCATTCAATAAAAAGTAATACCTCATGTTAATTAGTGATCAGTTATGGATGGGAACTCTCAATGCAAGGGAGGGCCACTAATGGAATGGTGAAGTTATGATGATGAATGAGGAATTCTTGTCACGGCACCAAAGTTTTAGGGATGGAGGAGTAAAGGATGAGGATGAGGATGAGGCACGGCCCGGGAATCACCAGCCGATGGTTACCTTACTCCACATAAAGGAGTTATAAAGAGCACCCAGGATGTCTGGTCGGAGCAGCTCGTTGCAGCCGCCCTTGTGAAGCTCCTTAGCCTTGGACTTATACCTGATCTGTCATCAAAAACACACATAAAGCATGCCACATAGAGGTGGAGGAAGTGAGGGCGGAGCTCCAGGGGAAGGCCCTTGCAGGCTCATCTGTGGACTCCGTACCTCTTAACTTATAACTGCCCTATTTAAGAGACTGAGCCGACTCAACATTTTCTCAAGCTCAGATACCCCTTTGGAACATAAATGACAGCGATCTGATATTTTATCTGTTATTAATATATTGTATTTGTTTCCAATTTCATGGGAACTGTATTAGAGGAGTACTGGTACTGAAGTTCACAGATCCTGAACCACAAAACATTCACAATCAGCAGCATCAGATACCTGGAAGGTAGACGAGAACATGTAACGTCAAGACGGTGACATTCATAGCTCGCCGATGATGACATGCGTTGAACGGATGCACACCGATTAGCGCAGAAGTCGGTCACACTGCATATGCTGCCTTGGGTTTACCTGGCTTAGCTTACTGGCCTCCTTGGCCAAGAGGTGTCTAGGGTCATCGACAACAACGCTGTACTTATCCTTGCTCTTTTCATATTCAGCTTTGTATGACTTCTGCTCAAAATATCATAAAGAGTTAAAGATCTCTGACAAATAAAGCACACTGTGGCTTCACTGAAAATTAATCAACGGTTAATATACACTGAAGAAGAAAAATTACATACACACACATATATATTCATATATATAATGTATGTATGTATTGTACATCAAATCCAAGATTTACAATAACTTGCATTTAAAAACGTTACTGAATCTTTGGGTCTTTTTTTCTGTAATTACTGTTCCTTGATAAAGTACTCAGCCCCGATATACTCTCACATTTTTGGCACAGAATCATCTGAATAACCTTAAATAGACTGAAATAAAACGTTTTTTCAGTTTGCCAATGCAAAATGGTCAAAAACCAATTTCTGATAAAAAATAACAAAAAGTACAAAAGTACTCACAAGTCTTGTACTTCTAAACTTACAAAACTCTCCCCGGTGCATTTCGTCACCTTAAAAGTCACACAATTTATACAGCATGGCAGAGTCAGAAAAATTATTATAAAGAGACATAAATCTGAGGAGGACTAAAAAAAAAACAAAAAAACGTTATTAAGGCACCATACAAAAGGAAGTGTGAAGCTACGGCCATAGTACCAACATCAGACCCCCCCGTCCGAAGTCAGCTGGCAGGCAATCAGGGCACCGATCAGGGAAACTAATGCAAGGATGACTATGACACTGAAAGAAGTTGGTAATGGAGACCGGAGAAAATCTCCAAAATATTCCATAAAAAGGGCTGTGGATGGGGTTGCATGCGAAAAAATACATGGCTGAAAACCAAACGTATCCTTTAGCCACATGTGGCACAAAGCAAACACCGCAGACCAGCCTGGCAGCAGCTTAAACAGAGGAAACCCAATGTTCTGCAGCGGCACATTCAGAATCCCAACTTCAGGTCAATTGAAAATCTATTAAAAAAAACCATCAATGTTCCCCAGCTTTTCCCCTTTTTTGTGGTAACAGTGACGCTGTGACATTGTTCAATATGGAAAAACACACAGGGTCTGAGTTCTTTTTCAAGGTACTGTATACACTGATATATGTTTAAGACTGGCCACATATAAATTGCAAAGCACAATTTTCTATACATATAAAGAGAAAAAAATAACGTCAAACAGTGATTCTATAAAATGATGATAAATCAGTTTTAATATGCAACCTACAGTGTATTTAATATACACTTACAAAGTGCCATAATAGCTATTCATCTGAACTGTTAGTACTTACTTCATTGATGAGCGATGCTGCAGCTTTGGCACCTCTGAAGAACGGAGTATCAGCGGTATAGCTGAAGTTGGCTCTGTTCTTCTCAAATGATGCTTTGTAAAGTCTCTGTCAGATAAAGGCAAAAGAAAAAAAATATATAAATGAATTAGCAGTGAAATGCTTAAGTGGTGATATTTTGAGGTTCAATAATTTACATTTGAAAGTTTCTGAAACAATTTTTTATACAGAGAAAAATGAGATCGACGCGATGGGCGAATGCAGTTAATACGTCGTGTCATCGAGATAGATCTACTGCTGATGCAAAACAGGATAAGTTGTAGGAGAATACAAACAGAAGACAGTGTAGAGTACCTCACTATAAAGAGCCTTGTTCCTCTCTGCCTGTACCAGCTCTGGTGTGTCCCACACATAGCAGCCAATACCCTTCAGCCAGGTCAGGTCCTCTTTGTACTTGATCTGATATACAGGAGATTTTTAAGTTTAGTCTTTACAGTCACATCAGCAAAAATCTTCATTTCTGAGATGAGAAATGGGCAGCTGTAACGTTTGTGCCAGTTCAATTTTAAGTCTTAAAGCCATAAATTACATAAATTCCAAGCACGTACGTCACTAATAGAGTCACGGACGACTCTATGATGGAACAGTTCAGGACGGTCGGGGGTGGATCTCCAGAGGCCCAGAGAGTTGATGTACTTCTCTCTGTATTTCACCTGGATGCACAAAAAAAAACAGCGGTTTCATGTACAGATCACAGGACCCTAAAAGCCCGTCCCACACAAACGCGGCATTAACCCTTACCTCACTGATATCATCAGTCACCCTCCGGTGATAAATAATGTCTAGAGCATCCTTTACTGTGCGGTAGTGGCCCTTCTGCATCTCAAAGGTTTCCTTGTAGCGAAGCTGTAAAGGCAACAAACGGCACATTTGAGAAGCGTTTGACCAAACAGAGACAGAAAAGACTTACAGTCAGGAATGGCTGGCTACTCACATCACTAGCATTGAGGTAGGCTTTCTTTGCACGGACAAGCATGGGTGTGTCAGTGATGGCCGTGTACCTGTGCTTCAACTGCTCGTACTGACTCTTGTATTTTTTCTGCACGTAAAGAGTGAAGAGTTAAATGAGTTAAATATGCAAAGATTCCGATAGCAAGTAAGTAAGAGAGGCTCTCATGAATGAACCAGTTCTGGTTCAATGCCACCACAAAGCCACCTCAGTGGAGATGAAGAAAGAGGATAAGGACCCCCACCTCGCTGATCACTGTCTTTATATGCCGGGCGTGTTGCAGAGCTGGGGTGTTGCTCTCAGGAGTAAAATGAGCCCTCTCTTTGGAGGCCAGTTCTGTGTACTTATACTGCAGGAGATATAAGGACAGACGTTGCATAAATATAGTATTACATGTCACTGGTTCAAATATTCAAAAAAAACATTCATTTTCTGTCTGTCTGTCTATCTATCTATCAGTCAACCTTGTCGTATACAGTTCTAATACTAGATGTTATATAACTGAAATGGAAATCAAGTTTCCTTGCAAGAACACATTAAGAGCTTTCCTTTGCAGGACAGTGATGATTTGGTTGGTTGTTCATACCTTGTTGCTTAGCTGCTGGGCCCACTTGACTCTCTGTATATCTATGCTGTCCGCCGTACTGGTACACTTGGTTTTCGCTTCATTACCTTGGGCTTTGTATACCATCTTAGGAGAAGAAATCATAGTCCTTTGTCACATTGCGACAAGATCAAGAGCCGAACCAAAAACAAGCAATGACAAAGCCAAGTGATGATACTGCAACCATTCTGGAAATATCGTACATCACTCATGTGCGCCTTCAGCTCAGTCACACGTTTGTACTCTGGTGTGTCAAGGACGACAGTGAAATGGCTGTGCAGCTTCTTCGCTTCCAGTGGGTAGTTGGCCTTCAGGAAAAAAACAGACACACGTTAAGTGGACATCCATCCCCCACAGACTCTTTATCAGAAAGGGTAGTTATTCATATACTGCATATCGTCGCCGTCCTATTCTTCTTGGCCTACTGATAGAGTTTGACATGTAACTGAACCATGAAAAGATGTTTTACGTACGAAGACATCTATCTGTCTCATTAGAGGCGCTTTGAGCAATGCTAAATGTACAGTATGATAGGGCACTGATTATGTTCAAACATTTAGACTAGCTGTCGATAACCTTTGAGTTTTTAGAATATAGTGAACTGGGATACAAGGCTCAAACTAACCGTGTGCCATTGGAACACATGACAAATAAACCGTTCACTGACAGTTGTGTAAAAATAAGTAGTGTTAAGTGTCTCATTATGTTGTATTTAGATTTACTTTGTAAAGTGATTTCTGAGCAAATGTGTTTTTTCTTGCTCCTGTAGTAAGGGATTTTTGAAGATACGCGTTTTTCATCGTAGAACAATGATATTGAGGATAAAAGGTAACGTACACGGAACTTGGTGATGTTACGGATGTGAACCATCTCAGGTGTGTCATACAGGAAACAGCCAAGGCCCTTCAGCCAGTGCAAGTCTTCTTTGTATTTCAGCTGTTAACACACAAATTGACATGTCGCAAATACAAACACAGAAATGCGTGTTCATAATGCAAACATGAAACACAGAGGCTTATTAACATGAACAGAGGCCATTGATTCAAGATGATCACCCTTAGGTTTGCATGGGTATTACTTGGAAAAATTATCCACGATTTGTATTCAGCCTTAATTACTTCCGTCAGTGGAATCCCAAATCCAGCACTGTTCACATTTTTCACATACACAACAAAGAATTCATACCTCAATCAGATTTCCAACACACATCATTCTACACTAGAACACTCAACCCTGTAAAGTTTTAGTTAATTGTTGCACCAAGTTATCATGTGACTTGTATAAAAAAACTAACAGCTTTTTCCATTTTTTAAAAGTAATTCCATCCATTCATCCATCCATCATTTAAGCGCTAATCCTGGTCAAGGTTGCAAGGATTTAAAGAAACTGCCCATTATAAATAAATTAAATCTAACAATAGGCATAAAACATATCAATACTATTTTCTTTCTACAACTTTCAAAAGAAGTATTCATATAATATATTCTCTAAGGAAATATTGGTGGTCACTCCCTTCAGTAATGCACAGACACCATCTGAGAAATTCCTATCAGTGTTTAAGCAATTAAGCTCCTGAAAATATTTTCCCTGAAATAGTTTAATGTCATCCTTTGACTGTGGTTATATATAACTGTGCTTGCAAACAAGGATTCAGCTGTGTTTCTTTATGATACACGTTTAAAGACACATACATCACTGGTGATTTGATTGACATGGTAGTAGTGCATCAATTCCGGAGTGACTGGCATGGAGATCAGGTTGCCACGGGAGCTGTAGTACTTCTCTTTGTAGCTAATCTGCAAATATCACAAAAAATGTTTGGTGATTTGTACAGCTTTAAGAAAAGTGATAGGAGTCTATGACATAATTGGGTCTATGATGTATATAAAAGAATGTAGTAGAAACGTAAACGTACATCACTGATGGCTTCTTGAGTAGCCTTGACCTGTTTTATCTCAGGAGTGTCATAGATGGAATGGATCTTATCCTTCTCCTTTTCATACTTCTCACGGTACAAACGCTGTTTAGGGAAGAGGGAGTCCAGAGACAGCATGATTGACCAATCACTAAAAAATGCATCTTGTCTTTTATAATTGAGATGAATCACCGTATTCTCCGCAACATTTTCCCATTCCCACTTCAAGACTTTCAATCAAAACATGATGGCATCACGCAGCAATGAAGAATTCAATGAGATAAGCTTATTTTTCAAAGCTTAGGCCATAGGAATGGACAATCCTATCCAGAAAGGGCTGGTGTGTATGCAGATCATTAATTAGAGGACTGATTGGCTGAAGAGTCCTCACACCTGGGTTTGAACAGCTGACCTAAATATTATCCCAAAAACCTGCATACACACCGGCCCTTTGTAGATATGACTAGCCACCCCTGCCATAAATTGTTGCGTCTACAGTATTATTTACCTTGCTGAAAAGCATGATTCATGCAGCCCTACCTGGTTGGTGACTTCGTTCGCTTTCTTAATGGTGACAAAGTTGACTCCGTTGGGGTCGAGCTTGTAGCCTTTTGCCTTCATGAGGTCATATGCTTCCCGGTATTTCATCTGCAGAAAAAAAGACGTAGTTTTAAAGAAGCAATTTCAAATGGCAATTACTGACACAGATTCCATTATGAATTTGTTCTCTTACATTGCTGGTAATAAGCTTGTTGTTCTTCGCTTGAAGGTTGAGTGGAGTGTCATATGGGAGAGAGTATCCAGTGGGCATGGACTTCTTGTTATCTTCTTTATAGTGTTTCTGTAAGAGACAAAAATAGGAAGTTCATGCAATTAGGATGTACCCATTATCTTAGTTCACTTGATATCAAATGACATTTACTTCTAAGAGTCTGTAAGGGGAACTCTAAATTAGGGAGCTTACCTCACTCTGAACGACATTGGCCAGCTTGGCTCTCTCTGTGTCCACTGTGACAGCGGGGGCTGTGTTTTTACCCTTAATCTTGGTACTGTACTCATTCCGGTAGTGAAGCTGGAATTAGACAGATTTTAGTATGCAGCTTGCAAAATAACAGCTCTTTCAGTTAAAATCAGTGAAGGACTCTACCATGAAGATTAAAACGATGTTTAAAAGTAAGCAATACTAGTGTCTGTGGCAAAAAAATCATATAGCAAGACAGCAAATAAACTATTTATGGAAGTATGTTTATAGAGTTCTAGTATTTTACAAGTGAGACTGGAATAGTGACATAAATGGGACACTAAAGGATCCAAAAAAGATGTAGCTTTGCTGCCACTTACATCACTCAAGTTGACAGAACTTTGTTTGCAGGTTTCATAAACGGGAGTATCTAAAACGACGGTAAAGTCCTTGAAATGTGCCACGCCTTTTTCTCTGTATTTTTTCTAGAGGAAAAAGAAACATCAATATATCAGTCAACAATTCAGTCATTCAGTCTGGGTCTTAGCAATTCCACTCTAGAATAAAAATGGCATGGTCTACAGTAACATTTAAATGGAATGTGGTTTAGAAGAGAAAAGATCTACAATGGAGAAAGGCACCAAAAACTCACATCACTCTGCAGAACGTTTGCATGTTTACAGCGCATGATTTCAGGTGTGTCCCAAACGTAGCAGCCAGCTCCTTTCATCCAGTTCAGATCATCCTTGTAAACGATCTGAGAAGATACAAGAGGCAATTAGGGCACTTGTGTGAGCAATCATGGGAAAACAATGATGATCAAAAGAAAGAAAGTCATGGTCTTAGGTGGAGATGCACCGATCAGATATTATCCAGACCTATTTGACGGATCAGGCATCGGCCATACATTACCAATCCGCGTCCGATACTTACTCATTTAGAATCAAAAGTCTTTCAAAATATAGTTCCATATTAAATCTATTTGTACAATCAGTCGCATGACATCTCTTTCCCGTTTTAGATGCTTTTTGCCGTACTGTATTCAAGCTGAACGCTAAAGTTTTTTTTTTGCTACTCAGTGGGTGTGAGCGCAGTGACTTTCGCCTTCTGAGACGTCATACACATACCCCTTGGCAGTACGGGGATAATAAAAACATCAGGCAAGTGAGTGACGATCTGGAAGTATGCTTTTAACAGTAACTGGTAGCACAGCGATTTGCAATCTTTGTTAAAAAAAAAAAACAAAAAAACAAAGTTTTGACAGGTGGGAGCAGCGTTTAGTAGAAAATCCCACAAAGCGCACGCAATTGTGCGAGAACGCAAGTAATATGAAAGAAGCAGTGGATGATTTGGGAGAAGCTGTAGCCAGTGGCAGAAAAAAACTGTATTTACTAAGCTTAAAAATATTGATAAGATATAAAGTATAAATAGCTCTTGCATCGAAATCTGTATCAGTATCGGCACTTGTGTATCAGGATCGGATCGGAACTGAAAAACATGTGGATCGGCCCAACCCTAATCTTAGGTAATTTTGCATCTGTAGACAACAGGTAAAAAAACAAATCAAAAAGGAATGACATTCAAAGCTGTTGTAAGACACTGGCTCAGGCAAAACAAGCAGTAGAGGGTTAGGGTTGATACTCACGTCACTCAGTTGCTCATTGACCTTGCGAGCATGAATATTGGCCTGCATATCCGGCAGGCAGGTCCACTGGTGCAGGTACTTGCGGTAATCGATCTCAGTGACCGCATTCTGGGTCTGCCGAGCAGCAACCACATCTAGCATGTCTGGTGGCAAATGCACCTTAGCTTTTGTCTTCTCATAATCGCTCTTGTACAAACGCTGGGGAGAGGACATGGGAAGCACTGCATTAAAATCTGAACATAAGTTTCTGACTCTGAAAGTTAGTGGCTTCTAAACAAAGTCTACTCACGTCGAGGATGAACTTCCCAGTGTGGATACATCTTGCAGCCTGGGGATCGTCCTCCAGAGATTTTGGCAAAGTATAGACAGCCTTAACTTTCTCATAATCCTCACGGTACTTTATCTAAATAGACATTGAAAGAGTTACATAACAAACTGAATCAAACAGCTGTTGGTAAACCGCTATTTCTTCATTTTCCTAACTTTCACATTGACTTACAGGACTTAGAATGACCTTCTGCTGCTTAGCATGGACCAATGCATGGGAGTCTGCCGGCAATGTGTAACTCTTTGCTTTGATCTTTTCCCAGGCTTCTTTGTAAAGTCTCTGAAGAGCAAAACAGATTAAGTTCAAGTATCGATAAGTACTGTGACTATAGATGAATTCTATAATGTGCAAAAAGAGGAAACAAACTTACATGACTGTTGACTTCTTTCAGATGATAACATCTTTGGTAATCAAAGGTATCTAAGATGGTAGTATATAAATGCTTCTCTTTTTGGTATGCCTCTTTATAGTTTAGCTGAAAAGCAGTTAAAAAATGTATTGTACTCAACATTGCAGATATTTTTAACACCGCACAAGCAAAAATCATCAACAAAGTCAATTATATAACACATGGCATTACAGAACGTAAAATTACTCTTAAAATCCAGAAACATGCAGTTGGCTAATTGGCATCTTGGCTAATTGGATGGAAAATACAATACAGTGGGTTTAAACTGCAAGTTTAAAAAGTGAGATTAAAATATTTTTAATTGTATGCTTTTGGACATCTACAGCAGGGTTCTTCAAATCTGGCCCTCGATTCCAAATCCAGGCCTTCAGTTCTTCCAGGTAGTTAGTTTAATAAGTACTGATTCTGATTGGTCAGAGGCTTCACACCCGGCTCACAGGTAAAGGAAAGCCTGAAAATCAGCAGTGCTCGGACCTTGAGGACCGTGATTTAAATAATAGGAATCTAGAGGAAACTCATATGACATGGGAAGAACATGCAAACCACACATAGGCAGCATTCTGATCCCCTGCCCTGGTGGTAAACACTCATGTAATATACATTGTGCATAAAACTTCAACGCACCTTGGTATTGACACTGGTACTGAAACTGTTTTAGAAGTATATGGTATGGACATAAAATTCCCAAAGCTGGTGATCATGCCCCGACAATCACATTCTGAACAATACTGAAAAAGCTTATTCTTTCCATTGGTGAATGAAGCGTCTTTCTAGACGACCCGAAGCACCATGGCATTTCAAACTGATTAATTCAAGTACTTTGGTTATTACATTGTATAGTGTATACTGCATTGTACTGTATATATATATATATATATATATATAAACATAGAAACATGCACTGGCACACATTGCAAAACAATGACATGCTTAAATAAGACAAATAGAAAAGTATGAGCACTTACATCACTCGCCCAGGTATGGCCAAGGACAGCAGTAACATAGACTGGAGTGTCTGTGACAATTGAGTAATTACTAAATTCCTTCTTTCCTTGTGCCTTGTACTTCATCTGCAAGTAAATACATGTGGGGGTAAGTGCTGTTTAATTGTTTAACAGTTTCTGAGAGGATTTGGGAACTTCTGAACAGGATATAGCGAAGTGTGACGAGAATGACATGACATACTCGTACGAATACTCACATCACTCTGTAGCTCGTAAGACTTCTTGGCACGGACAATCTCAGGCGTATCCCACACATTACAGCCGACTCCTTTCATCCAATTAAGGTCGTCTTTATAGACCACCTGGACGAGAAACCATAGTACCACCTCAGCCCTTCTACATAGGCTTTAGATCGAATAGTCAAATCAACTGGGTCAGTCTAGATACGTACAGTAAGTACAGTTATTCCAAGGTCATACATACCTTACTCAAATATACTTAATATTTGCTTTGGAAGAAACAATGAATACATTATGTTTGATCAGATAAAAGGAAACAATTAAAGACAATTAAGTTAATCAGCAGGAGATATTAAAGACAAAATAAGCGTAAATAAACGTACATCGCTCAAGATTTCATTGGCTTTGCGAGCCTGGATGGCGTCGTTCTGCTCTGGGTGGCAGGTCCACTGGTGCAGATAGGTGCGGTACTGCACATTGCTCAGGATCTCCTGACACTTCTTGGCCACGACATGACTGATCATGTCGAAAGGGATGTGGACCTTGGTCTTGGTAGTTTGGTATGCCTTTTGATATTCTCTCTGCAATCGCATGAAACGCTTTTTGGTCTTTTTTACGTCAAGACTCTGACTTCAGCTTGGGTTTTAATTGGAACTTTAAGGATCTAACTATTTCTGTATCAAAAAGTAATACAAGGATTTTAATGGAGAGAACAAGCATGCAAGTGTCATAATAATAATAATAATCTTTATTTCTTTTAATAAATGGAATTCAACTTAAAGTGTTTCATATATGAGATAAAATAGAATCAAAGACAGAGAAGCAACCTAATAATGCCAAAGATACACCAAGTGAGTAAAAGACAGAATGCAACAAGCAGTGTCTCACCAATCCCTTCATCTTCTCCACCGCAGCGTTGCGGATAACCTCCGGGAAATCCACCAGATGTGAAGCCATGTAGTGGCCCTTGGCCTTCTCGTGAGCATCCTTGTATTTAATCTGTGGTTTTTAAACAGACAAAATTATTAAATCCGCCCATCTGTCATCTTAACCAGTATGGGTGGTGTGAGCTTCTTCTGCCGCATAGAGCACAAGGGCAGATGCTTTAAGCATCTGAGAAATTCACATTCATCTAACTGCATTTATTGGGAATGCCTGGAATAATTATTAACTATTAAATTATTTTACAATTCCTTTAAAATGTATAGACATACCTATAAGTAATTATATGTATCCTTTAATATATCTATAACATTGTGTATTTAAAAATATATGACATAGTGACACTTGAAAGCTTGGACCTCAGTCATCATTATTTCGCCATATAAAATATTTGTTAAGGTGGGTAAGCCAAGAATATGCACAAAGAAAGATGATATATTTTCCATTGTTCACATAATAAAACTCAAGTTAAATTTTCTTTCTATATAATTTCACTCACTAATGGTGTTATCTTTATTTTTTTCCATGCTCTATGTCAGGGGTGGCCAATCTTATCCGCAAAGGGCTGGTGTGTCAGCCGGCTTTTGGGATAACCTTTAGGTCAGCTGTTCAAATCCAGGTGTGAGGACTCCTCAGCCAATCAGTCCTCTAATTAGTAATCTAATTAGGGAGCTGCAGTGAAAACCCGCACACCGGCCCTTTGCGGATAAGATTGGCCACCCCAGCTCTATGTTCATCTGAGGACCTCTAGGTGCTTCTTAAATCTCAGCACAGTGTGTTACACATTAAGCTCTATGAATATGACCAAAATTACCATGTTTTTAGCAGTATTGTACGTTTATGTGACAGTGACATGAACTATTTACCCTTCTCACTTTTAACGTGGTCATTTTTTTTTTTTACAAAAATTGTTTTTTTTTTGTTGTTTATCTACACGTGGAATTTCCTTTCGGGTAACTTAAATAAGGACAACATGATGCAAATAATAATAATAATAATTGCATGGGTTCACAAATTGCGAATACAATGATTCACACATTTTCAACATGGTATTACATCTATACAAAACAATAAGATTATTTATTCAGGCAAGCTAATCAATGACATTAAAACGATAAGAACAATGTCCAGAGGATCAAAGTGTTGAAAAACTCACCTCACTTGCAATTACCCTACCATGTTTTGCTCCTAATAGTGGGTAGTACTTGTCATCCAGATGGTAGCTTGTGGCTTTAGTGGCATCCCAGTTCGATTTATACAGTTTCTGTGAATGAAAAATTATTAGGGTAAAAAGTTGACACAAAAGAAAAACGTGAATAGAACGAAAATGGTAGTTCTCTCACAGTACCTCACTGATGTTCTTGGAGACTTCTCTGCTTTGAGCTAGCTGGAGAGTGTCAGGTGCTCCAATATATTTGCCCTTCTCCAGGTTAAATGACTCCTTGTATTTCAGCTAGTCAACCGGAAACAAGTGACAAGTGTTTTTCAAACTGGAGAACTATTCGATACTTAAAAAATCTAAGTGATATAACGATATAATTTCTTTTCATATACATAACTTCTTTCCATATAGACTAAGCCCATTTTAAATAATTTCGAAGTAGTACACAACAGCATTTTCATGAAAGGCCTGATTGCCCTGAATCATTGGATACAAACCACATGAGTCACACTTACATCACTGAGGTTAGCGGCATTGACTTTGGCTAAGAGGATCTCGGGACGATCCAAAATATGTGAGAACTTTGCAAAGTTTTCTTTTGCGTTCTTTTTGTAATGCCTCTGAAAAGTGACAAGAGGGATCATATAATGAATTTCAACA
>JAABNX020000001.1:42573491-42588490 GCA_015163995.2 Mormyrus lacerda | reverse complement strand
AAGGGGTCGTCCTGAATGCTGCGGGCTCCGATATGGTGACCAACTTGCTTCCGGTATCCAGCCTTATACTTATACTGAAAGGACATCAAGATAAAATGTTGAATTTGTCCTTGTCTCTTTTTGTAGTGAATAGTCAAGACTAAAAAGAAACAAATTAAAAATAAACCAAAACTTACATCGCTGGCAATGTCCCTGGAGGCCTTAGCTGCCTTTATAGGAATGGCGTCGTGTCGCATATCATAGCCCTTCTTCTTGGCCTCTTCATTGGCAAGTGAATACTGTTTCTATAAATGAAAGTAGTATCAAATTGCCAAATTATTACAGCAAGTTATGTGTTACAACTTTTATACCAGGGCTCTTCAAATCTGGACCTCAATTCAAAATCCAGGCCTTGTTTTCAGCTCTCCCAGGTAGTTAGTTTAACAATTACTTATTCTGATTGGTCAGAGGATTCACACCTGACTGACAGGTAAAGGAAGGCTGGAAAACCAGCAGTGCTCAGACCTCGAGGACCGTGGTTTGAATAATAGGGTATTCATAATCAGGATAGTCTAGAATTAGTACCTAATTGGATTCGTTTCAGTAATAACTAAACACCACAAGATATTCATCACTGCATATGATCAATAAACTAGAATTTTCATCTGTTTTATTAATGGCACTTGTAAGAGAATGATGCCCACCTTGCTGTAAGTCACTTTATTCTGTCGTGCCAGTGTTATCTCCATGGTATCTGGCATCATGTGGATCTTAGTTTTCTCTTTTTCCCAAGCATCAATGTATGCTTTCTGTAAAAAAAAAAATATTATATATTACTGTATGTGTCACGATCCGCTCCGTCTGATCCTCCCGTGTGCCACACCCACCTCATTACCTTGTGTTCCTACCCGATTGTGTTCACCTGTGTCTAGTTAACCCCAGCTTGTTAGTGTATAAGAGTCCACGTCTCCCCTAGTCTGATGTCGGTCATTGATGTTGTGATGTTCCTGGTTAATGAATGTTCATGTTTAAGGATTAAACCCAGTTTTCACCGTCCATCTGGCTTGCTCTGCCTTCTTGCCCGCTCGCCTGCACTCCAAACGTCACATTATGAATATTATTAGGTATTCAAATAGTTAATCATGGAAACTGCAAACAAGCTTCAATCAGAAAAACATGCTATTAGTACCCATGTAACAAACAATTTTCATACTGAGTTTGTTTTTTTGTCTTTGCTGATTTACCTGCAGTAAATTTATAATTTATTTTATTTTATAAAACTGAATATCTCACATGCCTTTAAATCATCATACAAGTGTCAGTCAAGTCAAAACATCTAACTGTAAATGTTAAAAAAGTGTTGCCAACTTTGGTCAGCTAGATGGCATGAGATTTTCAATTCGAGGCAAGTCTTTACACTCATTTACATGTACATGACAGTTTTATAACTTTGCAAATAGTCTGTAGGGTTTGCATATAACCACAGCTCTTTTGGTGTAGCTAATTTTAGGTTTATCATAGAATAATATAGACTTGTCATAAGATTTCTTGCGTGAGTATGCGACTCGGAAAACGTGAGTGTCACACCAGATGCGTCTGAGTTGGCAACCAGAGGTGAAGGAGGTGTCTCACAGCGAGGGGGTTATCCCCTTTGGTAAAATTTGTCAAACTGGGGGTTGGGGGTGGGTTCTCTGTAAATTAAGTTTTGCATAAACATCTTATCAAATTATCAAAAGGGCAACTCGGTAAAATTTGCCGACTGGGGGTCCCTTGGCTAATCTTTTCCGTGGACCCCCTACCATGATGAGCCTTGGAGCAGATACCCCTCTGCCCCCCCCCCCCTCATTTCCTTTGCTATTGTGGTTATATTGTACTTATATTGTGGTTATATACGCTATCACCATTCCGAATGGTTCGTACAGAGACGCGGACCTGTTCATCTCTTACCTTGTTCATGATCTGTGCATTTGATTTCGCCAGCGCTATGTCCATGCCTTGGGTGTCTCTGGAAAATTTAAAGATGCTGGGATGTTGACGGTACAGTTTCTCACTTTGAATCTGACTTGCTGTCTTGGCTTTCTGTACATCTAAAGAGCCAATAGGTATCCATCCTATGCCTTTCATGTAACTATTATAATCACTCTTGTAGACATTCTGTGAAAAAAGAAAACATAGTGCATACTAAGGTTAGCACAGTCAGTTAAAAAATGGTACCATTCAGTAAACTCGGCAAACTGGGCAAGCGAGCAAATAATCAAAAAACAAACAATTATAAAACAAAAAAACTGACATCTGCAGAAGCAAAATATTTTCTTTTTTTTAGTAGTTCACAAACTGTCCAGGTCACCATCTAGGATCTCTATCTTTGACTTAATAATACACTTAAAATATATATCTTACTTGATTCATTCAATTTTATTTTCTTAAACAAAAGTATTTTCACCCGGGCTGCAACATTTTTTTCTTTTCCTAGACTTCCTGGATAACAAGATGCTTCATACATATAAGCATCGTTTTCCCACCGGCAGAGCAAATGCCTTCCGTTTACTCACATCGCTGGAAATCATTTGCATGTTGCGGGTTAGCTCCATGTTCATTGCATCAGGCAGAAGGATGTAGCGGTGATGAGGCTGCTTATAGCCGGCATTGGTGACTATTTTTGAGGCCAGTTTGGCCTGCACGACACTGATCATGTCCACCGGCGCGTGGTACTTCAGCTTGGCCTTGTGGTACTCCTTCTTGTAGTTTCTGTCGCTCTGCATTTTGGCCACCTCCATGTAGTGCACTAGCAAGGGGTCGTCCTTGATGCTGCGGAAGCCCACGTGATGTCCTCTTGCTTTCTCATAGGCCAGTTTATACTTGTACTGTGGGAACGTTGAATATTCAATTAAAAAAAAAATAGGTGCTGTCGTATTAGAACGTAATGACCTCCAGACTTAAACTGACTTACGTTACTGGCGATGTGCGTGGAGGCCTTGGCAGCCTGAACTGCTATGGCATCTTGCTTGAGGTTGTGACCTTTATTTATTACTTCCTTCCAAGCTGCTTTATAGGCTTTCTACAATATAGAAAATACTTGTATTTAACACATTTGGCTGGAAATATTAAATAATATATAAGGACAGGGGCAGGGCCTCAGTCCATCTGGAATAACATTTAGGTAACTTTCATTGTTTGCAATAATTCCTTCTGTTCCTCGTTTGTGTTTTTTCGTTCTTTTTGTTGTGTCAAGTGAACCTGCCCTTTCTGACAGTTTTCTGTTACCTGAAAAACTGAATTTTTGTTCGACGTGATGTGTTTTGTACACAAATTTCAACCATGTTGATAAAAAAACTCCCTAAAAGACCTGCAGCCTATTTACAAATTTCCAGTGTTACATTTTACTGCATATTTAATATAATTTTTAATTATGTGTTCTGAGCGTTAATTATAAATTCTTATAGCATTCTTGCAGTAAAATTATCACATGTCACAGTGCTACCTTCCATTTTCCCAAATTCCTCAGGTTAACACATGCTAAATGATACTTAACTATTTGCAGTCAATAGTATTTACCTCACTTGTGTTGATAGCATTTGCCTTTGCCAGAAGTATTTCAGGACTGTCAGGCATGATGTGGATCTTGGTCTTATCTTTATTCCACACCTCTGTGTATGCTTTCTATAACAAAACAGGCAAAACATGTGTCAAACATTTGACTTTGTAATAAATAAGTGAAACGATTTTTCTTCCGTATAAGATAGTTCTGTCTACCTTGTTCATGATCTGGTTGTTGGCAGTAGCAAGAGTCAAATCCATTGAATCCATCAGCTTTTTGTACTGGAACGTGGATGGATGAGTTCTGTACTTCTTATCACTCTGCAGCCGACTGCCAACCTTTGCGGTTTCCACTGCTATTGAGCCGAGGGGTACCCACCCCATTCCCTTCACATAACTGTTGTAGTCACTCTTATATTCATACTACAGACAGGGACACAAAACACAAAATATCATAATTAAAAGGAATAGAGCCATGACTTTTACCTAATTTATAAAATTGCTTTAAAAAAAAAAACAGTATTCTCCAATTTACTATAACTGTAGCTATCAGTTCATCAGCAGAATGCAACTAAAGTAGAAAACAGTGCAGTACTAAACAAACAAAAAAAACAAACAATAAAAATGAATTCTCCCATTTACTACAACTGCAGTGTTTGGATCATAAGCAAAATGCAACTAAAGTAGAAATAATGTACTAAACAAACAAACAAAAAAACAGCATTCACCCATTTACTCACATTTGCAATTTATAAGTGTGGCGATCGATTCATAAGAAAAATGCAACTAAAGTACAAACTTACGTCACTGGAAGTAACATTCCTGGTACGAGCTAGCTCCAGAGGCATGGCGTCAGGCAGGAGGATGTAGTTGTGGATAAGTTTCTTATAGCCGATGTGCGTGCTCACGGCAGAGGCATGCTTGGCCTGCACGACACTGAGCATGTCCACTGGCGCGTGGTACTTCAGCTTGGCCTTGTGGTAATCCTTCTTGTAGTTCCTGTCGCTCTGAATCCTGGCCACCTCCATGTAGTGCACTAGCAAGGGGTCGTCCTGCAGACTCCGGAAGCCCACATGGTGACCCCTGGCCTTCTCGTATTCCTTCTTATATTGATACTGTTAATGAATACAAATACAATGACGGATGACTGAAAATCAGCGGAGTGGTTCAAAGACTGGAGAAAAATACTCATTTTTCTTACGTGAGGAATTTGGTACCTCTCTGTGTGACAGAACCGCACAAACTCTAGACAAAAAAAAAGCTTATTGCAACATCAATTATTTGGAAAAAACTCACGTTGCTAGCAATGTGTCTCCCGTGTTTAGCCGCAATAATGGAGACAGCATCTGGTTTCATATCATATCCCTTTTTAATGTCCTTCTTCCATTGCTGTTTATAGTGAACCTAAAAATACAAATAAACATTAGCTGACTAGTAAAACTATACATTTATTTGCCCATTCACAGACATTCATTCTCTGTATTTTTCTCTACTAACCTCACTCAGACTTGTGGCATTAAATTTGGCTTGGAGGAACTGTGGGCTGTCGGCAGGAAGGTGGTATGTGTGCTTCACCTTCTCACCAGAAGACTTATAAGCCTCCTAAAGGGACAGGAAGGCAAAATAGTGGCATCAAGATGTGACAAACAGCTGCAGTACATTCCACAGTACTCAACGCGACCTATACTTTAGTTGTATATTCCGATGTAATTGCAAAGGCCCTTACGTCATTAAACATCTTGGTGTTGCTCATGGCTAGGGACATATTCACTGAATCCAAGAGGCTGGTGAACTTGAAGGTGCTGGGATGCTGGCGGTAAGACTTTTCATCGAGGGCACGATGAGCTGCTTTGGCCTTCTCCACATCCAAGGACCCAATGGGGACCCAGCCCGCACCCTTGTATATGTTGTTGTAATCGTACTTGTAGACATTCTGACGGGAATAAATGGCAATCATGTACATTCAAATTGAACCTGAATGTAATAAATGCACAAGACACATCAAAGACACACATAACGACAAATAAAATGGAGAAAAGATTATTACATCACTCTGTATCTCCATCATGTTGCGGCTCAGTTGCAGGTTCATAGCGTCAGGCAGGAGGATGTAGTTGTGGATAGGTTTCTTATAGCCGATGTGCGTGCTCACGGCAGAGGCATGCTTGGCCTGCACGACACTGAGCATGTCCACTGGCGCGTGGTACTTCAGCTTGGCCTTGTTGTACTCTTTCTTGTAGTTTCTGTCGCTCTGCATTTTGGCCACCCCCATGTAATGCACTAGCAAGGGGTCATCCTTGATGCTGCGGAAGCCCACGTGACGGCCTCGGGATTTCATGTAGGCTAGCTTGTATTTATACTGCGAAGTTGTGGCACAGTCATTAGGTTAGAGTCTTAGGATTTGGCTTATCATTTATACAGTAGCTGGCTGTCACAGAAGCTGTTACAAATTCCTTTGGCAACATACTCACATCACTGGCAATATCTCTGGAAGACCTAGCAGCAACAACTGGCAGGGAATCTTCTTTCAAATGGTGACCCTTCAGGAGATCTTTCTTATGGTTATACTTGTAATAACTCTGCAGAAAAACCCATTTAAATGTCATACAATGTCGAGAAGACCGTGGTATACTGAACGTTAACCTGCTGTACTCTGAAACAGTAGGTTAAAATGGCAACAGCAACATGGTTAGATTCAATGAATGTCTTGATGCTGTTTTGAGAGCAAACTAATTGCTCTCTACTGTAGTTTATGTAATTAATATTACTGACTGACTGTCCAAATACTCACTGGGCTGATGTTGGCTGCGTTATACTTGGCCTGCAAGAACTGCGGCGCATCTGCTGGAAGATGGTAGGTGTGTACAAACTTCTCACCACTGGCTTTGTATCGTTTCTGAAATGCAATTATTTCATTTTAATCCAAAATATTCCTGCAAAAGTGTCACAGAGGTACACATATGTAAGGCCTTCACCTGTATAACATTATTTAAGCATTGTACATGATTTCATTTGTGCTGTATTATTTTTCTACTGCCTAGGATAGATGTGCACAAACAAACTATACATGAACTTGTTAAACACTGCAGACAACATCAAATTTGCAGCATAGTCTGGTCAAAGTAACATTTCATTACATGAATTGCACCATCTATCAAAAAAAAAAAACATCGGGAAAAAAATCTTAATGTGGCTTACATCACTTAGTTGCTGTCCACTGAGTTTGGCTTGCACCAAGACAGGGGTGTCCATAACGGAGGTAAACTTGATGGTGTCAGGGTGCTGTCTGTATTTCTTCTCATTCAGAGCTGCTGCGGCCTTTTTAGCTTTCTCCACATCGAGAGAACCGATAGGGATCCAGCCAGTTCCCTTCACGTAGCTCTCGTAGTCCGATTTGTAGTTATGCTGCAGGACCAAAACCACGTCAATACGAAAGTTCGGTTTGATGGGAAGCTACAAAAAGTACAATATCTGATTTTTGAACGTTAGGAACGTATGAACTTACATCACTGGCAATATTGCCCATATTCCGAGCTAAATCGAAATTCATGGCGTCGGGTAGAAGGAAGTAGCGATGAATGAGCCGTTTATAGCCGATGTTGGTGTTTACAGAAGAAGCATGCTTGGCTTGTGTAACAGCGAGCATGTCTACAGGAGACTGGTACTTCAGTTTGATCTTGTGGTAGTCTTTTGTGTACTCTCTATTACTTTGTATCTTAGCAACATGCATGTAATGGACCAGCAAGGGATCGTCCTGAAGACTGCGGAAGCCCACGTGATGACCTCTAGCCTTCACAAACTCTTTCTTGTATTGATACTGAAAGGAAACACAAGAACACAATTAATAATTCCAAAACAAGCCATATAAATGGCCAAACTGTTTTTTAAAAACCAAAAGTTTTTTAAGTACAAATAAAACAAGACACTACATATTGCATCAATTAGAATTAGAATTTGGTGATCAGTGGTCATTGCTGACAAACCACAGCACCCATATGTGACATCGTGACATAGTAGGGGGCAGCTAATTCAGCTCCCAGGGAGCAGTACCTTGCTCAGGGTACCTCAGTGGTGCCTTGCTGGTCGGGGATTCGAACCAGCAACTTTTAGATCAATTTAAACCTTATAATACCTCAAATACTGTAATCAGGTTATTCTCAAATGGTTAGTTGGGCCGCACTATGCACCTCTCAGTCAAGCTTGTCACAGCTTACATTTCAGGGAGAATAACTTAGCTAGATGGTTATGAATTCACCCCATGAGAAAGAATCTGTGTCACTCACGTCACTGGCGGCATGCCGGGCTTTCTTTGCGGCGATGACGGAAATGGCGTCATTCTTCAAGTCATGTCCTTTTGCGATGGTTTTCTGCCAGTCGAGTTTGTAGTATTTCTGAAAATACGTAAAACATTAAGTGTAGTCACGGAACATACCAACACTACTAGCTACTAATAGCTAACAGCTGGAGACTTACCTGGCTCAGATTGTAGGCATTACATTTCGCCTGGAGAAACCCCGGTGCATCAGGAGGCAGGGAATATTTTTGAAGAATACCATCCAGGCCTTTTTTGTAGTGCAGCTTTGATAAAAAAGTAAAAAATTCGAGTCAATGACCAATCTCACATCATGATAAAATATTCATGAACATTTTGATAAGCACTTTACTTGATGGGGCACAAATACTCAATAATAACTCAGTTACTGCTAAAGTATAAATTGTTAACTAATCGTGAACAATAACAGTCATTACTTGAAAAACAAGAACAAACATGAGATCAGTATTTCACTTGTGTTAATTATTACTTGTTCCTTCAGCAGATCCTTAGTAGTTCCTTCAGTAGTTCACGAAGGTTTACGGAATTAACAGGTATAGTAACATATAGAGTAACTGCTTGGGATGAAAGATGCATCATGATTCATTAATGATGAACAAATATGAGATCAGTATGTAACTAAAACTTAATTTATGACTAATTAATACATGCACTACCAGTAAAGTTTTTGCACAAATTTTCTACATTTGCATGTTACTCATTTAACATTTACTAAAAATACAATAAACATTCTTTGCTAACAAACAAATTTACAGCATGTTCACCATTTCAGTACCTTTATTAGCAAGAAAATGTCATATCTTTGATTCATCAAAGTAACCTCCTCTATCAGTTATAACAGCAGAGAAAATTCGAGGCATTCTTTCTACAAGGGACACTAATTACTGCTCTGGTTCATGGGATGAAACCGGTAACTAGTGCATTTAAAGTTAAAGGACAGCCTAGAATTTGACTCTGCCATCAGCGCACAGCCAGTTCATATGACATCAGACATGCACTGTTACAGTACATATGTTACAAAGGAAACTTGTTTATTTGACTTATATTTTCATTTATTGTTGTTCATTCACCCATCAAATGCTTAACAAGAATGAAAAATCTGCAGTTTATGAAATAAATAGAAAAGTAGTAAAAACCTATGGTGTGCAAAAACTTTTGACTGGCAGTGTAAGTTATAGTATAATATTATTTATAACTATTTATTTGGGCCCCTTCCAGTAAAGTGTTCCCAACATTTTACAATCTCTTTTAAAGTCATATATTGCAAATACAGTTATATATTGAAATGATTCTCTGACATATATACTTACATCACTCCTCTGAACCTGGTTTACTAAGGCCTGCATCATGACAGGATGGTCAGGGACGGAGGTGAAGCGGATGGTGTCTGGGTGCTGCCTGTATTTTTTCTGCAGCAGCAGAGCGACACGAGATTAGCGTTTGTATCTGGGAAGGATTTCGTTCACGTCCACAAAAAGAAAAAAAAGACTGTGGCTCGGATCGAATACAGTTTCTAATGCATTGTGTTTTAAAAAATGACAGTACCTTTTATTTATGGTGGTGAAGAAGAAAATGTAGTAATAAAATAATGTGCTGGATATAATCATACTGTCTTACCTCACTGAGGATCTGGGCTGCCTTCTTAGCCTTCTCCACATCCATTGAGCCAAAAGGGACCCACGAACTTCCCCTAACATTCGCTTTGTACTCATCTCGATACTCGTTCTGTAACATGAAATCACTTTAAATATTTTTAGTCATACATACATTTCATTCTTAAATTTCTATTTCCCTTCTATTTCATCATTTTACATGTTTTATTTTTGACTTTCAGACTTTATTTAACTAAAGGTGCTGAATTAGGCATATCTTTATATCCTTTAGATATTGTTATTAAATAGGCTGAAATAGGCTGCTATAGCTATAATTCAAACCAATAAATGTATGAATATGAAAACTGAAATAAGACTACTGTTCCTCATTTTCGCCAGTACATTTATTTTGCAGACATTCGTGTCATCTGTTAGGTTTTCATTTTCCTGAAGACTTTAGCTTTACACTGATTAATAACTTTTTTTTTTCCCATTGATTCTATTCATTTTGTTTTTAGTTTAAGATGATACTTTGGTTTATTTGACAGTGAGCGGAAATGCTGATGCGAGGTCTGACTCTCACCTCGCTCTGCAGCGTGTTAGCTTTCTTAGCCAGCTCCAGGGGGATGCTGTCATAGGGCAAGAAGTAGCGGTGAATGAGGTTCTTGTAGCCCCTATTACTGGCAATAGCTTGTGACTTCTTTGCCAGAGTGACCAGCATCATGTCCAGTGGTGTGTGATATTTGGTCTTCGACTTCTCATAATGCTTCTTGTATTCACGCTGCAAGATATCGAAGGGTTGGATCTGAGAGAAGACCTACACAGTACTGTGTATGTTCATACAACTGTCCCTTTTCAATAAGTGCTTCACCAGCCAAGGGTCACGGCCATCTCCAGGAAGTAAGCGGCACAGGCTGCTAATACACGCTGTTATTGAACCTGTGTGTTTATGTGTGACACCGGTAAACCCTTCAAGACTCATCGTGAGTGTATAGCGCATACTTACGTCACTCTGAATTTTAGCTACATGAACAGAATGCAAAATCTTTGGGTCGTCTTGAATACTGAGGGCCCCAATCATACGCCCTCTCTGTTTCTCATACTCCTTCTTGTATTTCACCTGAAATAAAAGGAAAAATCTTGATATCATTATTGTTGCACGATCATTTATTCTCGCCTTAGACAGGCAGGAAGAAAATAAACTTTCTGTGAAGGAGAAATTTATCTATATCCATCTTCTGAAGCTGCTTGTCCTACTCAAGGCTGGGGGGCGATTCTGGAGCATATGCTGGACGTTATGGGTGCAAGGCAGGGAATAACCCTGGATGGGGTGCCGACCTATTGTATGGCACACTCACACACCATCCAGTCACACATGCACACCTCCAATTTGCATGTTTTGGACTGCAAAAAACCCCATAACAGAACGTGGAAAACATGCAAACTTCACACACAGAAAGCTCGCAGAGACGTGAAGCCTAGTCCCAAAGGTGTGAGGCGACAGGGCCTCTGACAACTACTAACAAACACACACACACACACACACACACACACACACATGTCGGGTAAACATATCTTTTTGGGGACCGCCCATTCATTTCCATGGTAAAAATGCTAATGCTAACTATGACAACCTTAACCCCTACCCAGCCCTAGCCATAAGTAACCAAGTTTTTGCATTTTTAGTTTTTTCATTGCAGTCACAGATCTTTATAAAATGATAAATTATATTATTTTATAAACTAACCATAACTTTTTCACAAATTTATAAGCAACCACACTTACATCACTGGCTATGTTAGTGTGAGCACGGGCTGCAAGTACTGAGATGGCATCTTCTTTAATCCTGAAGAATTTGGCCTTTTCTTTCTCCCAGTTATACTTGTAGCAAGTCTGAAAAAAAATGCCAGAATGTCACAGACTATATAAATTGTAAAATAATTTTATTAGTGAAGATTACAACAATGGTGATCCATTTTAACAGCAGACACGAAAATCTCACAAAATACCACAGAGATTTACAGGCAGTTACGTTTTTCTTAGATATGAATCTGTCACTTAGTAGCATTTTGTACTTACATCGCTGAGGTTGTAAGCATTGACTCTGGACTGCAGGAAGCCAGGGTATTCAACGGGTAAATTACACTTGAACTTCTCCTTTTCATAGCGTTCTTTGTAATTGAGCTGAAACACAAATAAACATCTGTGAATAAACGTACAAAGAAAACCTATATCATGCATCAAGCAAGAAACTTTTTCACCTCACTAGGCACAAAAAACTACATGTACATTTAGTCAAAGATGCTCTGACTCACATTTTTACATTCTTTATTCCTTCTGAGGTACTTTGTTTTTCACAGGCTAACTACATTTTTTATTGTAATAATATAGTTGTTTATTTACGATTTTGGCAGCCTAAAGATGGCAGGAACAGGGACATTTCAACCTGAATCTCTCATCATGATCAGTACTTCAGTTCCACATGTATCATGACGAGTTTGTTTTTATGTTTTTTAAACACATACATCACTTAGCTGCTTGGCGTTGATAGCTGCTTGCACCAGAACAGGCGAGTCTGTCACTTGGGTGAACTTCACAGTGTCTGGATGACGTTTGTATTTTTTCTGGAAAAACAAATAATGGCATTCAAGTAAAACGGTTACCACTATATATTATATTTAATGTTAAATATATTGATCTTACATCACTACAGTCCTTTAATTTCTTTATTGCTTCATATTCAGGAGTTATTGTCTGGGGAAAGTAGCATCTTGTCTTCATGTCTTCATAATCTGCTTTATAATTTTTCTGAAAATGAAAAATAAAAAAAACATTACTTGAAGAAGAAAAGCTAATAATGTGTATATATGGGGAATACATGAATTGTTTTTAAAAGAAAGAATTATGAACAAAGCATAAAACAATTCACACTGTTCTATTAGCTACTTATATGATGACTTGAAAATGCATGACCTAAAGCTGCAATATGAAGCTTGTTGCTATCATTAGGACTTACATCACTTTTCATCTCCTCTATCTTCTTGCAGCGAAGTGTGCCGATGTCCTCGAAGCTGCCCATGTAATGTCCCTTCACCTGACTCTCGTAGACTTCTTTATAGTGTAGCTATACACAGAGAATAAAGAAAAAAACATTACACAATCCAATGAAACTGAATGCATGTCGCAGATGATTAGTTTACATACACAATGACACATCAACTGCATATATTTACATTTACAGACACACACACTTACATCAGAAAACTTCTTTAACACGTTGTCCATTTTGTACTTGGGGGTGTCACAATAATTGATACTTGATCCCCTTGATTTCTCGTAGCTCTCCTTGTAGACTTTCTGCAGTGCATAATACATAATCTATTACTACATAATAGATAAGCAAATCAAGTAAACCGTCATGTCCAACTGCATTACATCATGCCGAAATATTCACAAAAAAATGTTCTATTGATCCACAACTTACATCGTAATTCGATAAAATTTAACATTCTACATCCTCTGATTTCTTGGTTGCTTAATTAATAAATGGCAGAGCAGCTGATATACGTGTCACTAATTCATATCTCCATCCATTTTAGCCTGGATATCGGGTCTATAACTTCCAATTTGCAATTAGTGTTTGCAATTTGCAATTTTACCTTTTAATGTTAAATGTACATATTACGTTCTGACAATTCTGACCAGTATTGCTATCACATCATTACTGGCGCAACGCATTTTTCTGAAATATTATTTGAGATTTAAATATTAGCTATAAATTTTCTTAGTCAGTAAAAAAGGGCACAGGGGTATACGCACATCACTCAGAATACTGCCAGCATATCTTATTTGTCTCAGCAGAGGGTTTTCGGTTGCTGGGAGAACATTGTAATCGGCCACTGCTTTGGTCTTCTCATAGTCCTTCTTGTACTTAACCTAGAAGAATGGAATGATGGATTAAGAAAAATGAATGGAGCATCAACCCATCATAGGGCACACTTACACACCATTCATACCTATTTGGCAACTCCAGTTAACCACAGCGTGTTTTTGGACTGTGGAGGTAAACTGGAGTACCTAGAGGAAACCCCATGATGACATGGGGAGAACATACAGACTCCACACTCATGGAACCAGACTTGAGCCCAGGTCCCAGAGGAGCTATACCACCGTGCTGACCCACCCTTACTGTGCAAGCAGAAATCAGTACAGGTTTATCAGATTCAAAATTCAAAGCGTTCATTGTCATATGTACAGTAGAAAAGTGCACTTTTCTGTGCAATGAAATTCTTTCTTTGCTGTCCACACAAAATGCCAAGGTATAATACAATAGAAAAAAATGGTAAATAAATACTTTGAAGTGTAATGTGCAAATGTCGAGAAATATTAACTGTGCATTTGTCCACTATCATCTCCTTCGCAAAAGAGCTTAATATGCGAAAATTACAGTATGAGGTAGAATGTCGAGAAATATTAACTGTGCATTTGTGCAAATGAAGGAGATGTGCAAAGAGCTTAATGTGTAAAAATTACAGTATGAGGTAGGTGATGATGTCCATATCAGTGCAGAACATTTGTAGTTTATGATATTTCAAAAGGAAACACTTCCGGAATCCATTGTTAATTCAAAAGTTAAAATTGCATGGTAAGTTACACTGCAACCCTTTACTAGACAAAAACTACAGAAATTCAAAAATAATGGACAGATAGTTAATTCATTACAAATAAATAACAGACCTAATATTAAATATATTTTATCCATACTAATGTACAGCATATTTATGGTATGGATGGGTATCAAACGATGGTCAGATGACCAGTGTCTCCATTCTTATGTGACAGGTCATCCATCCCAAGTGTGCTGTGATCAATCAACCAGAATACTCACTCCACTAGCAGCAGCTCCAGATTTTTTGTGTGATTCATATTCTGGGGTCTCTGTCTGCATGAAGTAAATTTGGTCTTTGACTTCTTCAAAGTCGGCTGTGTACTTTTTCTGGGGGGGGGGGGGATGAAAAATAAAAAATAAATAAATAAGACATGCTTATATTTTGTTTGCACTTAGGAGATGCCAAAATTGCTGTAAAAGTAAAACAAAATCGAAGACAAATTGTGTTAAGATTATGTTGAGAATGTATTTTGTCGAACCACCTTTCGGAAGAATACTTACTGCGCTGATGTTGTCCATAACCATTCTTCCGATAGCTACGTCAAAGTATGGCGTCTCACACCACTGGCCCTTCACATTCTTGTTGTAGTCCTCGCGGTACTTGAGCTGCAGATGTCGGAGAGCGGTTTTCAGTATAACTGTATTCTCTTACGCTTTGGCATGAACTAGCGTTATGGTGGAAAGGGATCAGTAACGAAGAACGAAATGTAAATCCGATTCTGCGCAAAAGAGGGATGATACATATTCAGCAGGAATAAAATAACTGAAGAAATCAAGAGAAACACCTTTTGCCCCCAGTACAAAAAGCACATGTTTCAGAGTCCATCCATCCATCCATTTTCTGCAACCGTTTATCCTATTCAGGGTTGGGGGGGGGGGGGGGGGCAGG
>JAABNX020000001.1:42530562-42553603 GCA_015163995.2 Mormyrus lacerda | reverse complement strand
TGTGTGTGTGTGTGTGTGTCTGTATGGTCTAGGTATACATTGCATTGTGGGGACATTTGGTCCTGCAATGTAATAAAAACCTGTTATTTTGATGATGCCTACAAGGGAAAATTTAATTTCATAAAAATCTGTGACAACAATCAAGAAACTAAAAATGCCAGAAGTCTTGTATTTGTAGAAATGAATGGATGGCCCCCACAAGGATATGAGTCCAGATGTGTGTGTGTGTGTGTGTATACACACACACATACAGAGACCACTTATTTAGTGGTGGTATTGTACAAATAATAATTTATTAATTTGTTCATCCTCTTCCAATTCTATCATCATACAACATCAGAGCAACATCGATGACATGTTTCAATGAGCTTTCACTGGCATTAAGAGAATCAAGCTCTAATAAGTATCATCGGATAATGGTCGGATGTAAGCCAGTAAAGGTATAAAAAACACATTCTACCCAACAGACAAAATGCTTTCCCATCTTGCCCTCCATTCCTATCATTAATTTCTGTAACTTTCTGTCTTGAGTCTTACCTGGAAGATCAGCACTTTGAAGTTGTTCCTCTTGAGGAGATGGGAGTGATTAGCTTCTAGTTTTTTCACCTGTATGGCCTGCTTGTCCATTTTGTCCTTAACCTCCTTCATGTGGACGCTGACCTTACGGGACTTTTCCAGCAGCTTGCTGACAGTGTTGGAGGTGGAGGTGTGGCTCTTGGAGAGCTTGGTCATATTGGTTTGGATGCCACGCACAACACTCTCCATGTCCAGTTGCTGTTGTTCCATCTTCTGCTGATTTTCTTGGACGGTGTCCAGCATGTTGACGAGCTTGTCCAGTAGTGTCAGTACTGTAATAGCATTGACTTGGTTGTCCCCGTTATTGTCCTTCTTTGCTGCCGTGGTCTCCCCTACTAGGACCTCCCCAGGCACTGTAGGTGACATCTGAGTGGGACTAGGACTGGGCACCAGAAGATCCTGGCTTTCGTGTGGAGTCACCGTGCTGCTTCTCTCGGCCTGTACTGCATCTTCACCCATTCTGAAGTACAAATGTTCTCAAACTTGCCAAACTTTTCAACTTGGATTGCTACTTTCTTTCTACGTTCCTTTTAAGTTAATTCTACAGGTTGAAGTCCAGATCTTCAGTTTACCAAGCTGAGGAAAAAAACTTCTTCTTTGCGCTTAGATTTGGTGTCCCCACCCTTTTTCACATGGAAACTTCATACTCTCTCTCTCTCACTCTCTCTCTCCCCCTCTGACTCTTTCAGATATAGCCACACAGCGGTCTAAAGCATAGGAACATTCTGTCTACACAGCTTAGGAACCTCGCCCCATACTAATCTGGGAGGAGCTTGGTTCCCATGGCAACTAGCCCGGCCCAGTACTGGGAAAATCACTTCTCCGTTTGTATATATGTGAAACATAAACTTAACTCCTCCCTAACGTCTGTAAATTTGCTTTTTGTCTGTTTTTTGCTCTGAGGAAAGCAACAAAATATGAAGAATAATTAGGAGTAAATGTCCTGGCATGAAATCACAAGGGATATGTATGTGGCGTGTGTTTTTTTCCATTATAGTGTTGCATATTCATTTATTTATTTATTTATCTTTGATTATTAGTTCTTCAAAGCACCAGTTGTGCTTTTTTCTGTTTCTCTTGGATGTTGCACCAAATGGATCTCAGTAGAGGCAATGCTTTAGTGGTTGTGTAAGTGTACAAAGTCTGCCCAAACAGACCTACACTGCCTCTTTGTGTTTTGTATGTGCCTCACCTTCCTGTCGCATTTTTCCATGTATCCACTGGTTTAATAGGTCCCCCTTCCTGCGGGAGCTATTGTTTGTGGACCCTCTATGACGTCTTCTTTCCTGAGTAATGCTGAAAATGTGGAAACAGTGCCTCATGGGAATGTGGAGCCGCTACTCGTATTCCAGAGCCTTCACTTACCACTCCCTTACTACACCGTGAAAGATACTACACCTTAAAGTATAACATAAAAATCAAAACACAGTTTTACAGTTTTCAGAGGTATTCGGAATGAAGTTTTCAAAATACTGACCGTCGATTAGACAATATGTGATGGAAATGCACCCTCTGCTGGGAAAAATCTGCAATAACATGTCCCATTTAAAAACATAATCCATTTGTAAAAGTTGAAATATGATACACAAAATTATGAAACGTTTAAGTTACTAAAAGGCATACAAAATTTACATCCAGCATATCAAAGGAAATAATTTTATATTTTACAAGGCTACAAGTAATGTTAGTGTTTCCAGCAATATTAGCTATGCAATTTCATATGCCTTGTTTGGACCTTCAACTTGGTGCCTCGCATGGTAATTGTTGCACATGTATTTTAGAACTTACTGTGCAGATTTCTGTACTTCGCTAATGGTCAGGGTTCAATCAAGAAGTTAATTCACCACTGGAAGGAAGAGGGGCTTTCGCTAGAAGCCAGGATTTAAGTCAAAATATTTTACTGAAATATGACCACAAATTATACGTTATCAGTATGCATAGTGTGTGGCCCTTCACCTTTGTGTTTGCAATCGCTGCTTCACAGTGCAGAATGAATTTACTCAGGAACTGCTATACACAGCTATAGTTAGAATCGGCAGTTGCTTAGGGTCCCATTTGAGTTGTGGAGGAAGATTCTCTTTTTTTGGTAGGAGGGTCTCCCATAGTTAACTTTTCCCAGGGGCCCAGAAAAGACAGATATGGCCCTAACTATACATGACTGTACACATATCATGGCGGCAGGACATGATCCAGGCAGGAAGAGTGACGATCCACTGGGCAGCTCCAAGACAAACCGGGTTCGTTAACAAAACCAAAACCAAGACGAACACACACTAGGGAGATCAGAAAATAACAGCACCACAAGGGGTTAGATCTAAACCAGGGAAACACAACAAAGAGAACCATAAATAAGCCTGCAATAGGAACCAGGCAACAGCTCTTAGACATACAAGGGTAACAGGGATGGAGTTAAAAGGTGGGATGACCAGCGACACCTGCTGGCCAAACATAGAAGAGACACGAAAGGGCGCGGTCATATGGAGCAATACAAGCAAGTAGCAATAAGGACTTTAGAAAAAGGATCGTCCCTAACTAACCAGTGTATTATTGGTATGGTTGTCTTTGTAGGCGTCTTACTAATTTCTAATTCCAACAGCTAGATCGCTACACCGTAAGTGTTTAGTTCTATTGTTTTTTTCCCCGATCAAGTCATATTCCAATGCTGTTAACAAAAGCAGAGGACTGTCAGATACCCAGTGATCAAATAATTGTATTGGGAATGACAAGGATAGCAAGGAAATAGGCAGTTGCTATGAAGTAGCAAATAACAAAAAAACGGGAAACACGACAATGGTAAGTTTATTCTTTAACAAGAGAACAAACTTAGCGCTTAGGTTGATATTGGATTCCCTAATGTTATAAACAATTCATTTGTATTCAAAAAAATGAAACACTGTCACAGAATATCTTGCAAATTGGGGCTGTCAGAGCATCTTCACAGTAATAGCCATTGCTTATACAAAAGTTTAGAATGTAAACAAACACACATGCAACTTGTAGTATCGATCACAGCTCATGAGACGTTTTGCCAGAGAAGCTAAATGGAAGAGGTTTCTTAGTTACCCAAGACACAGAACAGTCTGTGCGAGGCTGGCGAATCACAACATGCTGGGGATTCTTATCAGCTGGGTTTGGGGCTGCAGAAAATGTGCTTTGTGACAGTAATTGGCCACTGGTGTGGGCAAACACAGGGTAGCTAAGGGTAATCCATTCATCACATGTGGCTGCGGCTCTTCTCAGAACGATAGACGCATTCACATTTTCATGTCTTAACATATGACAATGCTGAGGCAGGAGCGGTAAGGAGAAAGACTTAAAACCAATCACTGTAGGCTGACTATGTTACCCTAGACCTAAATGCCCAGGGACACCTAAACTAAATTACCACTCAAGTGGAGACAGCTGTACCTTCACAGATCCAAATACAGAACAGGAGACATGAATTCCATAGAAATAAATAAGTTTACGGTTTCTTAAGGTTGGGGAGGGAACAGTAAAAAGGTCATGCAGCAAGCCTACGTGAGACTTGCAAGGTTAGAAAATGCACACGTTTATTGAAACTCAGGTAAGCAACAATTAACGTGGAAGCGGTAACAAAACAAAAAATTTATTCTTGGGTAAAAGGGAAAAAAAAACTTTTGTACAAGTCTATAGCAAGAAAGGTGGCTCGCCTGTGACAGCGACCCACAGCAAACGACGCTTGAAATAACACCAAACGCGCACAACTCCCCACTACCATAAAAAAAAGGATTACAACCAAAAACAGGAAAGAAAAACAGACCAACACGTAGATAAAGTAATAACTAATAAAAACATCAACCACGCCCCCGACGTCGCAAGGCTACAGCCGAGCTCATACAGCAAGAAACAATTAAAGCCAAACGGAGCAAAATAAAACAAAGGGATTCGCTTCACAGGCGAACATAATATACAAATCACAACAAATACTGCAAAACGCAATTAAACCAAAGCAACCAAACGAGACCCATATAAGCGAGCGCAGGCCGAGCAGTAAGGGGGTAATACTCAACACATATGCAAACCCGAAACAAATCAACAAGACGAAAGAAAACACAAAATACTATAACCTAAATGATGATTAGACAGCAGTCTGAGCCACTAAAGCAGGGGACACCGGACCTGCCAGCAGTCAGAAAGGCAATGGACAGACAGTATGGGATTCAACTGTAACATAAATGAGAGGCAATTAAGCGCTAGAATGCAGGCAGGACCAGCGGACAAATGCAGAACTGACCACACACTCCGGAGTCAATGGTCCTACCTAGAAAACTATTACAGGTGCAGCAGTAATCAGTCTAGATAGGCTCAAAATGCCTGCCAGCCCCCCCCAGTTAGCGGAGGCTGGCCAGCAAGTGGGAAAGTAGTTGGCAGAACCGAGACTGGATATACGCTTGCAATACTTTCGGAAACATAAATTATTTATATATGGGTTAAAATTGTTATTGCTCATCTAGATATTTCTTTAGCTATATGCGAATGAGGCGGTCCGATGCGCGTTTCCGTGATGTATCAACTGCATCATTGACGTCTTTCTCAAAGTCTCATTCTCTACGACGTGCGTCTCCGGTCACCACGCTTCCCCTGGTCTTCGTAAAAATCATGATATTTAATCCGATTTACATATTATAGCCAGGGACGGATTATGGGTTGTGTGTAAACAAACGAAAATACATTGTTGATAAGCGTTGCAAATTGTTTTGGGCTAGGGGCCCCACGGGCCCCCTGCACCCCAAGGGCCCCTGGTCCGTAATCCGTCCCTGATTATAGTCAGCTGAGTGCGGAGTGATGAGGACATTTTGCACAATAAGCGCAGTTACAGTAGTAGAGTGGAGATTGAAGGGCTGACGACTGCAGAGCCAAACGAGCTTTACTCACAAAAGAAATTGTTTTTCTTTATGTTTTGAAAGTACTTGAAGTTAAATGCATATATATGGGAGGTATTTTTTGCAAAAAAATAAAATGAAAATAATAAAAAAGAAAATACAATCTCAACTTTTCCATTTACTTATTTTACCCTACGTTTCCAGAGTCTGTGCGCAAAAATCCTGCAAAAGTTAAACTGAAATAGCGCCATTTGCATTTTGATTTTCCAGTCATGTATGAGTTAGATGTGAAAATTAAAAAATAAAATTAAAAAACCCTTTTTGTCTTTCCATTTTCCAATTTGACTTGTCTTTTTCAAGTTCACTACATGCAAATATATGTGGGGCGGGGGAGGTGGGCGGAGCTACGGATCACTGCTGCGCTTTCTCAGTGCGTTTGCCGACTCTGTTATCTTCATGTTTCTTGGCCATGGTCAACCTTGTCACCCAAACTAATGGCAAAGTCACACGCTAAGACGACGTTAACTCAAGTTAACTACTTATCTGCAACTTCCGATTCGTTTAGCTTCTTATTCGTAGCGTCTTATGTCACGGTTTAAGTTACTTCCAGCTTCTTTATAGGGGAGTGTTCGGCAGCTGCACATGCTGTACAGTTTTTAGTTAAGCTATTTTGAAAATAAAATACGTAATAAGATATTATGTCGTATATATAATGGCAGGTATGCCATAGTAAGGAAACACTGAAATTAGCCTGGGCCAGACTGCCATGTTTTCAGCTAGATAGTTATCTGGCCTAGGTTAATTTCAGTGCCATTAGAGTGGCATATGGAAGTAAATCTATGTCATCACAATTTGAATTTTATATGCCACTGAAATTCTAACATTGAATATTTATGCATTAGAAATATTCGATGGTCCGAATTCACATGCAAAAATGCAAGGTTAAAAATATGAGTTACACATCCGCAATACCAAGGCTAAGTAATCGAATCTGTGACACATGTGAGACATTGAACATACTAAAGCAATTCATTAAATACATTAATATATATTTTCAAAACATATACTCAACAAATATAATCACCGAAAGTGAGAATTTAGTTGCTACATTCTCTGGTGAGTTCTACCTCCATAGAAACCAAAGGAAACAAGGGATAAAAATTAATTTCACAAATTATCTATAGGTTTCACAAGTGTCAAAGTGTATGATATATGTAGGTTGACATGTGCCCTTTGACCCGAAGCTGATATTGATTTTATGGAGTCTTTGGTTTTGGAGCAATGCGATGCTGTATGTTCCACCTCCACAGAAACCAAATTAAATAAGGGATATAACTTAATTTCACAAATTATCTATAGGTTTCACAAGTGTCAAAATGCATGATATACATAGATTTACACATGCCGGTTGATTAAAAGCTAAAAGACATTATTTTATAGTATTCCATTCATGACTTTTATTTTGAAACGTCGCCGACCGTCAAAAGCGAAGCGAGCTTGTGAATTCTGAAGAGGGGCTGGAGTATTTTGCATTTTCACAATTTATTGGCGGTAGCAGTTGAATAACCAAGGTGTTCATGTCATTTCTCAAACATACTCGATTCTGTGAATGTGGAGATTGCTAGATCTTGTTATAGTTTAATAGAGAAAATAGAGGGAAGATCTGTGAATGTCCGGCGAATATCGAACCCACTGCTGACTTTACTCCGGTGATAATAGCAGTGTTAAAAAATCAGTGAGGAACACAGAAAAGTCAGATTCCCCAAAATCAGAACTTTTTATTCGCCAAGTACAAAAAAAGTATAAGGAGTTTCTTTTGGTGCAGGTGGCGTCATGACTTAAGCAAATTAAACATAGACCTAAAATACTGAATGTAAAAATACAGACAGCAATTACAATAAAGCAAAAAAAACGTCATTTTCAGAAGAAATATATATATATATAATGAAAAAATAAAAATGGTATACAAACGTTGAGAAATAAAGACAAAAACAAGCAAGTGAAGAATAAATGTAATGTGCAAACAGCTTGGGTATAATGCGAACGAGACTATAAGGGTATACGAAACTTGTGCAGTGGGTGGTGAGATTATAAGATATAGAGATATAAGTTTCTCATGGGTCCATATTTAAATTGGGGAAAGAAGCTGTTTAGGTGACGGTTGGTACTTGTGCTCAAGACTCTTACTCAATGCCTTCGTCGAGACGGAAGACGCTGGAAAAAGGCAGAGAGTCTGTAAACGGACCCTCTTGATAATTGTATGACTTCCCATTTGATTCTGGATGTACAATGGATGTAAAACTTGCAGTTTTAATAATGATATAACCATAAGTGAACAAACGCATAATGCAAAAAATAAACATATGTTATTTTTATCATTATTTTGACCGGTTACATGTTGCGTAAAAATGTTTGTACTTTGCATAACAATTGTTTCACAACGCACCACCCATTGTAAAAGTATTTATGGTGATTTCTCCGCGCGCTGCTTCCGGTTAAGGTCATGACTTGCTATCCAGTTCCGTTTCCCGAATGGAAAGATGTCAGATTGTTTTCGCCATTGGGAATTTAGGGAGAGGGGGATTTCTCTGCTAGCTAGGATGTAAGGCTGAATACGTATCTGCTAGTTTGTTTTTTTTTTAAAACCCATAAGCCGAAATATGATCACGCATTATATGCTGTCAGTAGGCATATTTCTTATACAGTTTCTGGTTGAAGGTATGGTTTTCAGTTTTTAAAGCTTTTGTATTGTGAACGTTTCGGTGAACCTTTGCGTCGTCGGTGAAATTGAGCACGCATGTCATCTGTTTTTAATTAATTGTTCAAGTTGCAGAGATCGGAAAGGTTTTCATCGTAATGATAGAGCTGACGTTTAGCCATTCATTAAGTCGTGTTGCTAAAGATATTTTGTATTATTTTATTTTTGTGCACGTAGCTGTATACGAACAAATTAAAATGAACTGTAATTTAAGAAAAGTCAGAAATGATGCAAGAACATAAGATTATAGTTTAAAAATGCATTATCCTGAGAAACGTGGACGGAATTCCTGAAGTCTATAACCTTGCTGGTTTATGTCCTGATTTCGAGTACTTGTGACCGTGCGTGCTTGTAATTTTGGGTACCACTTTACAATAAGGCTCCCTTTTGCCACTTGCAAATGGTAGTAACTCATTAATAAAAAGAATACTGTGTTATAACTTGTTTAAAATTGTCTTAATTTACAAAGTGTTACAACCTAATCAATAATAAGATTATACACCATTCACATTATAAACTCTTTATATGGGTAGTCTTATTGTAAAGTGGCACTTAATTTTGCACAGGAAAACTGAGTAGCAAAATAAGCTTTATTTTAAAAAAATTTTAAAGAAGAAAACTTCCCTTAACAAAATTTATTTTGTCATTGATTCCAATTTAGTTCAATACGGGCTATAAGTTTAATTGCACAAATACTTAGCAGTGTTTCTTCTGGGGGAATTAATTTTCCGCAGCATCTATACCACCGATACGGCGAACTTGGGTACATTAAAGTGATTGGTAATGCGTAAGCGTGCAAAAATCAACAGTGAATAACGAATTATTTATTTTTCATTTGTGACAACAGGTTTTTTGTAGCTGATGAAACTGGTTGTGTACATGCAACAATATTGGCATAGTCATATTAAATATATGTATGAAAGGTAAACATAACTTATGGTTTTGTGTAACAGTGCTTTGTAATAATGCATTATTTCTTACTATTCAATAGGTTTGTCCCTGCCAAGGCTGGAGAATGTAACAATTGATTCTTATAATTTACATAATGTGATGCATTGGAGTCCTTTACAGCCTTTGGACAATACAACATTAAAATACATGGTTCAGTACAAAATGTAAGTATATTTTCATTCAGCCTGTGGCGCCGTGTGAATCCAGGCAAGCCCTGAATGATTTGTTTAGTCCAGGGTTGCGTTTCCAAAACCTTCGTGATGCTACGATCATCGCAACTTTTAAAGGGGAGAATTCAATATGATGGCCCTCAGACAGATTTGGATCCTGGGCTGAGGCCTTGATACCTTTAGATCAGGTCTCCAACTCCAGTCCTGGAGAGCTACTGTCCAGTAGGTCTTCTATCCTACCTGCCTTCTGATGAGCCACATCTGTTCCTGGTATTTACCTGAGAACAGATGTGGTTCATCAGAAGCAAGGTAGGGTGGAAAATCTACTGGAGAGCAGTTCTCCAGGACTGGAATCGGAGACCCCAGCTTTAGATCCTAGCAGTGCCGTGTTCTCATTATTTAAACATTAAAGTAATTATTAGTGTCCAAGATTTTCTAAATGAACTATTTTATTAACTATTCACAATGCTAACACTGCCATGGGATTCTGATGAAAAGTGGCTGATTCAGCATGTGCTTCCTTCACGACGGTGGCGCAGGAGGTTGCTATCGTTCGGCAACTCGAGGGTTGCAGGTTCAAGCTCTGATTCCTCCTGAACCCATTGAAGTGTCCTTGAGCAAGACACTGTACCCCAAATTGCTCCCGGTGAGCAGGTTGGTGCCTTGCATGGCAGCCTCCGCCACCGGGGTATGAATGTGAGACATGAATTGTAAGGCAGTTTGAGTACTCATAGGAGTAGAAAAGCGCTGTATAAATGCAGACCATTTACCATTTACCATTCACTTCTTTCAGCAGTGACACGGATACTTGGAAGAATTATGGCGACTGTGCTCCCACACTGGACACCTACTGCAGTTTCTTTCAACTTCCGTACGTTAACGTGACCCTGCGGGTCCAAGCTCGGGCTGGAAATCAGACGTCACCATGGTCTCAGACTCAGCCATTTATGGGACACATTCAGAGTGAGAATCAACTTTCTACTAACCTCATGCCAGCTACAATATATCAGTAATGTCTCTCGTATTAAATATACAGCTATAAAGCAGCCATCAAAGGGGATTGTAACATTTTGGCGTAAATTAAAAATATATAACAAAAAATACAGATCTTTAACCATCTTTTTAATAGCACTGAGTGATGCACCCTAAAATATTTCTCAATTTTTATAGCTTAGATCATCCTTCCAGCCATCATTTTCAGTAACTACCTATCAGGCCTGTTCTGGTTTGCTTAGCGCCTATTCCAGGAAGCTGGTGGCATGACTCATCTTTGATGTGCCTTGACTGGTCGCTGCATTCTGTAAACACTGGAGGTGTGCTTGCTTAGGGGGAAGTGCCGTGGCCTCACGTTATTGGTGTAATTCTCTGTTGAATGCGTGCCCTTTGAAGAAATCTCATCCTGAGTGTCTGCTGCCGTGGGCTTCCAGCTTACCATGACCCTGCACCGGACTGGTTATGGGATAATGTACTCCTCGGCCCTTACTTGTGTCTCATACTAATTATAGGTATGACCCTCTTTTGCCTTGTTTCAAGGGTAAATGAATTCAGGGAAGCCTTTCTGCACCCCAGTGTTGTACAAAGCTGTTGTTTTTGGACTTTCTTGTTAATGTCGAGCACAGTTGTTCTCTTCTGACCTCGAAATTCTGGATCCACCATGTCTGGCACCAAAACCCATAACATTAAAAATCACTTAGATTACACAGCTGCTCCAGTACTTATCTAGAGACTACGTCTTGAAATAATGGGTGTAATAAACTGACCACTGAGTGTAGATGATGGATGTCTTCTTAGCATCAACATAATGGATAATGGATTATACTAATAGCTCTCCAGGTGTGGTGTTTGCCATGTAATTTCAGCTTAAAATGGATACTTTAAGGGATGCAGACAATTTTAAAAATATTTCTTGAAATGATTATTTTTCATATATAGACTTTTAAGCCAGAAAAATTCAGGTTTGATCATGGAATGGATGGAAGCCAGTCTTTAAACTCAATGGCTGACAAACCAGTTAAATGATTTCCATTTTTTTTCCTTTTCTACAAAGTAGGTAGAGCGTTGGGTATTTGAATATTCACGAAACACTTTACAAAGAGTACATGGATTACAGGTGCATTTCATGGAGATCAGAACGAATCCTGGTCAGATACACCTTGTCTGGTATACATGCTGCACTGATGGTCTACCAGGATGTTGTGACATGAGCATTCATCAAGTCATGCCAGGAGTAATTGCACAATTCAAGGATTTTTTTCCTTTTATTAAAGCTGGGGAATTAAAACATAAATACAGTCGCTGCATTATAGGGGTGTAACCATACAAAACTCATGGTTCGTTCTGAACCGTTGTTTTGAGTTCATGGTTCCGTCTCGTTTTGGTACAGCCGAGAAAACGGAGTTTGGTGCCTATCAATATAAAAAAACCTAACATGCTTACATGCATATTGTAAACAAATATGTAAAATGAATCAAAAATATACCAGCCATAATGAACTAAATCCCGTCTAAATCCTTTGTTGTGTGCTGTTGAGTATGATCGCATATCTGTAGTGATAAACATCTCTATAGCTGTAATTATGTGTTTTTCAGTTTGAATTTCCTGGAAAAAATGTAGCAGGCAGACTAACTCTCAGAGGTTGTTTCTGCCTTGTTCCGGTCTTACACGCACATGGATGATGTCATTTCAAATGAGTTTTAAGCAACATGTGCAAGTTTAGTATAACCGAGGTAACAGACAGCCTTGGTCTTTGCTCTCTCTCCCAGTGTTGATGTTATTTACTGGGAAATCACAATGTTCATAAAGCAGCGATTATTAGTGACTGTAACAAGAATTACATGAACAGGGCTTGGAAAAAAGGTACATTAGGGTAAGTTTTGTATTGGTTATCTATGGAATGGAAATATTTATAATCTTTTGCTTGTCTTTTACTGCCTTAGGTCGACTGGGACATCCAAACGTAACACTAACTCCTGTGGACCTCCACTCTTTGCAAATTGACATTGACCCTGATGCTAATCTCAAAAAATTGTATGGCAGTTCACTCAATTATAGAGTCGTCTATGGAAAAGAACATGAAGCTTTTAGGGTAGGATTAATTGTATAATTATTGTCATAATGAGTATTTTAAATCTTTTGCTGACTGTATATTGATCTCAATCAAATTGAAAGAAGAACTTTGCAATTTTCTCTGTTTTTCATTCCTGATTCGTTAGCAGTTCTACATTTTGATTAGTTAATATTTTTGTCAAATTGTTATGAAAACATAAGAATGTTTAAAAAGCATGATATGCCACTCCCAGTTTAATATTTGAATTGGCTTATACAAACAGAAGCAATAGCATTCAGAATCTCTGGGAATTTCTGTTGGCAGGGTGTTAATTTAACAGCTCAGAAATTTGAATTAGTTGCTTCCGGGATTGGCTCTGGACCCCCGTGACCCTGTAAGCGGGTATAGAAGATGGATGGATGGATGGAATAGATGGAATGAATTTAAATTTTAAAATATGCCACAAAATACAACTGAGCATGACAGTCCTTGGGTTTGCTGCCTGGTCTTTGTTTTAGCGATTTTAGCAAGATGCACAAGAAAGGCACAAAGGACTTCACATTAGGGACAGAATATGATGGGTGCTGCTGTTTGATTTTTCATAGATTCATCCTGACTCGCATTCCCCAGTGATCATTAATTCCCTGGAGGCGGGGGAGAAGTATTGCTTTCAGGTGTACTATGTCATTCACCCCGATATGAGACTGGGCAACAGTGCCAGCGAATCACAGTGTGTCACCACTGAAGAGTCGAGTAAGAAGTTTAGACTTTACTTGTTTTTAAACAATTACTCATTTCAAATATGAAAGAATTTTGGCGAAGTGTTTTTTTTTTTTAATGCCCATGCAGATTGCTGTCTCCTGTTCCTGTGCTTAACATCAATTTTAGAAAAGATGTATTTCTCTCCTATCCTCAGAAAGAGAGAGGGTGACCCGAATTATGTGGCTGTCAATCCTTTTTGTCATCCTTTCGGGTGCAGTTATATTGGGATGCATCTTTGTGGTTATCCAAAACTACAGCAAAGTCAAAGAGTTTCTGCGGCCTGATCTCAGTGCAGACTCGTGGATTCAGGAGGTATTATATTTAATTTAGTATAATAAATTATTAACCACTCTCTCCGGATGTTTCCTTTTCTGTATTATACTTGTATTATTTACTTACACCCTCAGTCTGATAAGCAGAATAGTAGTATGGCTAAAATATTAATGAGGGATGTGACTCCCAAACGTTGGTAATCTAGTATTAAATTCAGCTAGCCAAGCATACTGCAGTTTCGGTGTACCTTGGAAGCGATAAGCACAGAAGTGGCGGTGAAGAAAGGAACAGCTCAACAGCCACAACATCTTTTAAAAGGGGAGATAATGTGGATTAACAAGGTAAAAAGACATTGTGGTGCAGCAGTACTTTTTGAAGTTTAAAGTCCGTCATGTTTAATAGACATAAGGAAATGCTGAATTTATATAGATTACTAAACCTTTCGGCTTCACAATATGCCTTTCATTAATATTTTATGAGTGCAGGCGGGCCTCAGGCTACGACGTCTCGACATACGTTTCAAGTTTACAACGCTCACTCCCATAATTTTTAAAAAATTGAGATGTGTTTCGGCTTACACCGTTAGCGTCGTACTTACGGACCATGTGGGCAAACTAGTTTGGTTGCGTGCAGCAGAGGAATATGCAATAATGCGGCGTGTGAGTGAACGGAATCCCCGAAATACCAACACCATTCTGGACTGTTAAAAGTACAAGTGTTCCGTTTGTGAAGAGGAAAGCCATATCGATGGAAGTGGAGTTAGACATCGCAGAGATCAGAAAAAGGGTGTGTTTCGACCGGCACCAAAATTCGGGTTACGTCACTGTCATAGGAACGGCAGAGAACCCCCTGTACTACTAATCTGCTGGGTGTAAGTAAACATCCATATAGTACTGAAAAGCCAGCATCTGGACAGATCGGTACGCCCTATATCTGAAGACCTAAGATAGAACATAACTTGGAATATTAACATTGCACTTATGTGTCCAGTTGTTGCTCAAGGTTTTTGAACTAGAGTTTATCTAGTACACTCTGTACAGTATTATCGAAATGACTGACTGGTAATAATACTCGGTGATATAATTGATGTTTTGCAATTGCTACATTAGCCATTTACAGTAAAAACACTTGCAGGATGTACATCCCTGAGTTCCCTAAACATTATATCCATTGAAATATAACTTTTTTTGTATTTTGTTTTCAGCACGACTTCCCCAAAATACCTAATGATAGGTCCTACAGCTCCTACTCTGCAGAAACCTGGGACAAAGTCTCTCTGATCATAGAGAATGACAGTTATCAAGGAGAGAAAAGCTAATTTGCACAGCCTGGAAACTACTGTAGTATAAAGCACGTCCAGTTTTAAGACTGCAGAAAGTGAAGAAAACTTCTGATGTGTCAAATGTTAGTATGTTAGCTGATGAGTATTGTTTGGTAATGTTACACCATAGATGTCTAGTCTTGTGGTTTACTTGTAAGACTCCCGTTTGTTTGCCCATGTCGCCATTAACGGTTGTCATGCCAATCTCTACCTTAAGACAGCCACATATCAAATGCACAGCTCCCCGGATAATTTTCTTTGTAGTAGCAGCTATATAAATAAGGTTGGAGACCCCTGTTTAACACTCACATTCCTTGTATTAGCATCACCATCACATGCATTAGCGGGCTGGTCTTGACCCGTGAGTTAATTGCGTTTTATATCAGTCGCGCATTAATCAACGATCTGGGTCTTTTTCAATTTGAAGCATTTGCCTGATGAATGAATTGTTTTGCGTAATAGCTAAATGTGATCAACTTGCAATAATGACACTATTTGAGCCTGCTTTTCCCTTGTGTGAGGACGACCAAGACACTAAATGGTTTTTATATGGAAGATATGAGCCGAGTTAAACACTTCTCTTTTGCTAAAGGGACAGAGAATCGTTTTTAATCTGAATGCCAAATTTAATGCACTTAACATAATTCCCTACTGGATATCAGTAGATGCCTAAATATTGGATTGATTACATGATTTATTTCATTGGGTGTGTGTGGTAAAGAATGTTGATTTAATTCTCAAAACTTTCACGACATTGATCTACTGGTGGAATGCTCATTGTGGAACTACCTGTTTTGATCAATTAAACGTGTTTCTTTAAGATGTGATTTTTGCAGATGTGCACTTGATTCTTACCAAAGTGAAAAGACAAATATTTAAATAGGGGGTAATAGTAGCTCAGTAGATAACACAATATTTACAAATGACTATAGCAGAAATCATCACTGCTCACATTTGTTGATTCTTGCACTGAAACACCATTTCAGTTTTTCAGCAACTTGCGGTCTTTCTGTAAACCGGACTGGAAGTTACGGCAACAGCTCCCACATTAAATGCATCGGTTAATCCAAAGTCTAACTTTTTGCATATAGTAATAGTTTAAAGCCAGGGGTGTCAAACTACATTCCTGGGGGGGCGGAACCCTGTGTAGCTCTGCTCTTTCCCTGTTCCCACACGGAACGATTCAGCTTAAGAGCTGTGTGGTAACTAGCATGTTGAATCAGGTATGTTAAATGAGGGAAAACCCAAAAATGTGTAGGGCTCCGGCACCCCAGGACTGGAGTCTGACACCCCTGGTCTAAAAGGTACAATGTTTACATTTAAATATGCTTTGGTAATACATCCAAATATTCCTTGCATTGAAAGGTTATATAGGTTTACATGCTATTGATGTGAAGCATCCGTAGGAGCAGTAATTCTCCTTAGCTATTTTACTATGGGAAAAATATAGAAGCAAAACCAAAGTTCAGTTTTATGTTTGGTCTAGGAAAGACCTAAAGGCTTGAGTTTTTATTAGAAGGGACTCTATCACAAACAATGAGAGTTAAGAAACGATACAGACCAATAGCCAAGTGCTAGTAATAACGCCGAAAGAGCAGGAGAGAGAAGGCGACTCATACAGAGCAGTAAGTGTGGAGGAGGTGCCGCCCCATCTCTGCGTTACCGCTGGCCTGGTAGATGAGAGACAGGTTATAAGCGATTTCCCGAGCCAAGTCCACTTGCTCACCGTCAATGCCCTAAAGACGGGGATACCAGAAGAGAGAGTTAATAAAAGAAGAAAATAAAACTGCTTCAAAAATGACGTCAAAAAACCCAAGTGCATGCAATCATATTCACTATACTGAATATCCTGTATTATAAGTAAATGTGCCAAGTCAATTTTTATATTACTAAAATAAATTTACAAATGAGGCCATTCGGCCCCTCAAACTCATTTGCGGAGAACTTAAGCTCAGACTTGTTAAAATCTTATCTACCTCTGATTTAAAGAAACCCAGGGTTTTAACTTGCGCTACACTAGCGAGAAGATTATTCCATACTCTAGCTGCACGCTGTGTAAAGTAGTGCTTTCTCAAATTCACAGCGGCCGTTCGATTTGGCAAACTCGAGTGATCAGCCAGTGAAATCTCAGCATGACACAACAACAAAATCATGTAGGCCTGGTATAAAGCATCGTGCTAGTACCTCCAACGAGGGTGGCGTGCAGCTCAAGGCCTTTTGGTAGTAAAGTATAGCCAGATGAGATAAACCTAGCTGCTGTAGGGCCCGGCCCAGGTTGTAGAAGCTCTCCTGACAGTGGCCACGCAGCTCAGCATAACGCCACAGGAAGGAGAAGCCCTGCGCAAAAGGGAAATTAATATTTCTGTTTCTATACATCGGTATAGGTAATATCTATTAATAGGGAATCGTTGTCATGGTAACTGACAAAATGCACCTTCTTCATAATCAATACCTCCAGCTTACAAGTAGCAGCCAAAAGCAGATAAGTTAGAGGAACCATCTTATGCTGTTGGTATTTCATTTCAGAAAACACTTAAATATGCTTTAAACCCAAACCATGCTTTGTCTTAAGAAATAAGAATAAGAAAAAAAACGTATAACAAAAGATTACCAAAAGCTCACATACATTCTATTCCTAACTGTGCTTGTCAAGGTTCTAATTTGATATATTTCACAAGGAAAAAAAAAGTCAAGATGCTTTATAGACAGAACAAAAAGCTTTTAAATCTACAAAGTTTTGGTCTAGAACAAAAAATACAAACCTTTTCTCACATATCTTATGGACATTTTAAATAGTACATCAGGTATTTCTCAGAAACTAACATCTAAATTAACACGAACGCTGACCAATATACTATTTATCCAACAGAATAAAGTCACTTATACTTAGGAGACCTGTGATTTTTAGCAAAGTGCACCATTCACAAACCACATAAATGATGATGCAGGTAGACAAACCTGTAGCAGAAGTGGGTGCCGTTTAACCACAAACTTCTGTGAAGCCATGTGGAAGAAGGTAAGTCCCACGCAAAGACTGTACAGCGGCTCAGTAGGCTGAGCTCGAAACGTCTGCACATACTGTCCTAAAGGGCCAAATAGAGAATGGAATACTTTTAAAAAATTAGAAAGAATGGAGACATACTGAGCATAGACTGGCCGAATGCAGAACTTTTAGCTGGTTATATTTTTACTCATAAGAGGCCTATTGTTGCGTGTCAAAATGTCAAGGGGTGTTTTTCAATATGCATACTTGAATGTACTTGTGTACCCATTTTAAGTCATGTTCCATTGTCTAATATACTTTTCAGGTACAGAGGGCGATAAAAATCCCCGTTCTTGCCCCCCCCAGACCAATCCCATAATTCATTGTGCCTCAAGGCAGACCACAAATACAATCTTTGCATTCTTAATAATTCGTAATAGGGAAACGCCAGATGTAATCTGCAAGCACAACACAAGCCTTGAATAACCACAATTGTTTGAGAAAACGAAAACTGATCCACGATGCTTAAAGTGTCTGTGTCCTACGGTACTTTTAATGGGAGGGAAAATGTATCCGATATATAAATATCTGCATGAATCATACCAAGGGCGTGCTTGAAGCTCCCCGAGACGAAAGCGTTGTGGCCATTCAGCACGCACAGCGCGTGGTTCTCTGGGTTCTTTAACATGAGCCGCAGGCAGAAGCGGTGATGCCGTACATCCTGAGAGTGCATGGTCACCTGATTGAAGATGTTCCACAGCTGGGGCCGTTCCACGTTATCCATCAGCATCAGTCTGCCAACCAGTCAGAATCAGTCTAAACACTATGTTCACCAGCAGAACTAGATGCAATCTGTCACACCGCCCTCTACGCCTTGGAGCGCCTTACCTCATGTAGCTCTACGCCCTGGAGCGCCTTACCTCATGTAGCTCTACGCCCTGGAGCGCCTTACCTGATATAGTTGTACGCCTTCCTGAAATTGTGGTCCAGGATGGCGGCAGACAGACCAAAGTACTCCAGCTCCTTCCGCTTAACACGGTCATCATAAAAGGAGTAGTACTCCAGAGAGGAGTCCACCAGAAGCTCTGCCTCCCCGAAGCGGTTCTGCTCACACATAACACAGACACAGCGCAGCAGAAGCTGCCACCAGTCATCCCGGGACAGAACGCTGGTCTTCCCTTCAGGTAAAGGAGAGAGAACACATGATATACATAGAACTGTGGGGGAGAAAACTCCATATCTATTATGTGCAAAACAACAATGGTCTTCAGAATCGGTTAAATCAACTTCATATCAGAAATGAAAATTGAGCCCCACAGTTACACAAATGTGGATAAAATATTTGACAGACGATCCAGAACTGGCAAGACATCTGTTGGAAAGAGTGTCAGGAGTATAAACTTCCAGGCGTCAGACTCTCACCTATCACATCAAGGTAAGCAGCCTCCTGGTCTTCAATGTCAGAGATTTTTTCTCGAGACACTTTAACAAGGTACAGGTGTCTCTCCCCAGAATTACACCTAGAGATCAGACAGACCTGGGCACGATTCATGGCCACCTGTTGGGGAAATATGGACATAAAGAAAAAATTTTAAAATTTGCTCAACTGATAGTGGACAATGACAAGAAATCAAGTGCACAAGTGACTCGGATTTACAGACAGTTTGGACACAAAAATCCTGATATAATGATTTATTAATGCTTAGTTTAAAAACCTTTAGTCCAACAGTTTAACAGGGGAGAGGCATGGACGACGTGAAGGTGACTAGTCTACTCAAATTCATCCGTTTATACTCCCAATCATTATAAGACTGATGCCCATTTAAAGCAGGACCATCAAATAGAGAGGCAGAGGAGGAGAAAAGAGCTTGACCTTAAGTAGCATAGCTAACATGGTCAGCACAGTGTCCAGGTAGTCATCCATCCGGCTTTGGGAACGCAGCAGAATGGAGCGGTGTAGTAAGAGTTTAAGTTCCTACACAGAAAACAGAGACACTGGATGGAGAATATAACACAAGCATAAAATCTGCACACAACATACACACAAGCCAACTTGCGTAAGCTGCTGTGGGGTTTACCTGCTGGGCAGCGGCAGAGTCTTGGGCTAGAGTCTCTGGGTCGTACATGGGCTGCAGAGCCTGAAGCGCTCCATCGGGGTTTCCTAACTGCTGCTGCAGGGTGGACAGGGACAGACGGGCCTCCAGGTGCAGAGGGGCCATATCTACCACCTTGATGTAGCTATTCACAGCCACTTCCATGTGCCCCAGAGCCTTCAGGCATTCTTAATACAAGCAAAGGCAACTGGTTTAGTATCCCGAAAGGCATGATAAACATCGCTAAGCTTTCATTAGACTCAATCAAGCCTATGATAACATGCTGAAAAATAGTTTGGAAATTTTTCGATAAAGTGGCATAACGATAATTTTTACCGTAACTTAAAACCTAGCTAAACACGCAGTATTAATGCTGATACTACTGAGAATTACTGGGTCAGACATTAAACCCAAAAACCCTAGGATGTGAGGCTATAGTCACCAAGTCTGTACGCCAGTATGATGAATATACAAAACTGTATAAGTATATTCAGGAACGTACCAGCGTGTCTCAACCACACCGCGGGCAGATTGTATCTCTCGGAGCAGACGAGCGCAGAGAGCAGGGGCAGTGCAGAGCTGTATTCACCCTCGTCCTGGAACGCGTCAGCCACATCCAGGTACAGATCTCCAAGCTCCTCGGGGCTTTGTTCCATCAGCGCCGTCAACATCGGCTGCGACGTCGCAATGAAGTCAGTGTCAGGCAGAGAGATCCGTGGCCCTCGTCGGTGTCAGTGCATACTCACGTGTAGAGGCTCGAATACGTGCTGCTGGATCAGACAAATCATGAGCTTCACTCTGATGTCAATTGGGACGTCCTCTGGAATCAGCACCCCCAAGATCTCCCCTGAAGAAAGTGAACGTTCAAAGAGGATTCAAATATTCTGCAAAATAGAAAACGGTACAAATCCAGACCAAGGTTTTGTTTCAACCAACCAGTTCAGTACTGGTTGGAAATGTGGCTCATTATGCTCAACTGGTTGGTTAAAAAAAAAAATTAAACTCTTAGCCTGTATTTGTAATTTCTAGACCTGAAATGTACAACAGTATTTGTAGGAGACCGTTCGTATCAACAAGTAGGTGCATCTTATAAATTGGGATTGAGTGCAGTTATATCAAACTGGGGCAGACAAACATTGCAGACACCACCCAAGACCTCTCCCATTTTAACTGTTTTGATGTTTGTTTAAAAAAAAATTTAAGCATCTAAAGCTCTGCTTGCTACACCGAATTTCTCACCTTCTTCTTTGTCTGCCTGTTTGCCATCACTCTGCTGGCCGTCACTCTGCTGGCCCTCGCCTCTCTCCGCTTTGGAATCTCTCTCCAGCACAATCCCACAGAACTGCTGCATTACCTGTCAATACTTACTGTTAGTCAACTGAGAAACTTAAGGTCATTATTTTGACTGCTTTCTTAAATATCCCTACAAACAAAAAGCAGTTATTGCTACATTTAGAATCATAACGTGACTGCGTGTAGCACACTAGACAAGTGGTTCTCAGATTTGTGGACCGCATACCACCTAAATGATTAGGCTTTCAGCCTACAACCATTATTATGGGGGCAGTCAGGGGCTCAGTGGGCTAAGCCTCGGTGCCTGTGATCGGAAGGCCACAGGTTTAAGCCCTGGTCTCAGCATAAATACCATTTAAGTAGATACCTCCATGTACCAGTAGAGGGCGCTCACATACTGCAATAGTTTGTGAACTATTGCGCTACAGCTAACTGGCACCAAGTGCAGGGGCAGGTGTAGACGGGGGATATGAGGTGGCACCTGCCCCCCCCCCCCCCTGCTGAAATGTACATGCAAATAAGTTCAATGTACAGCTGTATTCTAAGGTAATTTTCAACACTATTTATGATACAATTTTCAGATTTCCAGTGTCGCCCCCACTGGCTGATTCTTTGTCCCCCCTGTGCCACCCTATTAAAAAAAAAATCCTAGAAATGTCCCTGGACAAGAGCTCCTTGGTAGTACAATAGAACTGCATAATAGTCGGAATTACATACCTGCAAAGCCTTCTCATGTTGCCTATTGGTAATATATAGTTCTGCAGCCATATTAACACATTCGTTGGTGGCCAGGTGCGGATACCGATTCAGGGCTTCCTCCATAACACCCATTGATGACTGTAGGTCATTGGTCTCATAGTAGCTCCTACAGCAAGTAGGATGCATAGCGTCAGATATCCAAAATGTCATTCCGGTGGACACACAAAATCTGGGATATCCAAAATGCCATTCTGATGGACACGTAACATCTGGGATATCCAAAATGCCATTCTGATGGACACGCAACGTCTGGGATATCCAAAATGCCATTCTGATGGACACATAATATGTATAAAGCACAAAGTAGCTAAGAAATCGCGCACTAACTTGGCCATGTCCCGAGAAAGCTGCATGAAGTTCTCTCCATCAGTTGGGGGCAGCAGGTTGAGTATACGGCGATAACCATCCATAGCTTGCTTGTGATCTCCCACTTGCTCGTAAAGACTGGAGCGCTCCCACAGATAACGCACATTACTGGGGTTATACTTGATGGCTGGGGAGGGGTACGGAGGCAACAACCAAGTGTGTCAAAGTGTATAAATAACACAGACATGCAAACCTCGGAACCAATACAGCATCACTCTCATTACCCTAACTGTTGGTCTGTCTGTCTATACCTATCCAGTAGTGCATCAATTCCTAAACCTCTTAGTCATACCTTTGGAGTAGCAGATGATGGCCTGTTTTATATTGTCCTGCTCCAAAGACATGTCAGCCAGCTTCACCCACTCCTCATAATCACTGGGGTTTAAATGGGCAGCAATCAGGCCAAACTGCAGAGCCTTCTCCATGTCCCCCTGGTCCTCATAGATCATAGCCAGGGTCGAGAAAGGCTCATAAGCCAGAGGAGCTGTTGGGCATACAGATGAAATGGAGACCATTAAAATCACTAATATAAAATTCAAAAACTTGATTACAGTATATGGAACACTGATGCAAAGAAATCAAAGCAATAAGTAATTACTAGTGGTGGAGTAAGATAAAACTTTATTGATCCCAAGGGGAAATTAATGTAAATTATTAATTTAAAAAAAAAAATCAGTGTAGTTTCACGGTCACCCTGTCTAATAATCTCCATGCACATCGTAATGGCATCTTCCTTTTCCCCCCTGGCATAGCGAATATTGGCTTCTCCCATCAGTCCACGCAGGGCTCGCGGCAGTTTGCTCCGCTGTCGCCTTTCCTGAATGCAACAGGATGCACGCAGAAGTC
>JAABNX020000001.1:42508255-42522029 GCA_015163995.2 Mormyrus lacerda | reverse complement strand
AGGTGTTGTGCATAAAAATATGAATTTGTAATTTGCTCTGACTATGGCCATTATACCACCTGATCCAATCCTATTAGGGTTGTTTTCCCTAATATTTCTAAAGAGAACCATTGGCGACAACTATTTCAATGAGTTACTTATAACTAAGATCGTACTGTAAGTCGTGACTTAGCCTGTATACTTTTAGAGTCTGTACACGTGACTCACGGCTTCACTTTCCCCATCACTAGTTTGAGCCTTGAAAACACCTTGTATGATGAAGTACTGGAATCATAATATAACATATAAATAATTATCCTTTTTCCAAAAAACAAACATAACATGCAGATTTCTTTCACTTTAAGATTATGGTATACATGTGCTTGTTCTGTAGCCTTAATGCCTTCTTAAAAGTATTGTAAATGGGATATGGTGATCAGATTATTAAAATACCTGCACAATACACACACGTGTTTCAACATACAAAAATGCAGAATACAATATATCACACACATGGACATTTCTTTTCAATTGAATGCAATAGCAATAGGCAGTCTCATGAATAAATGGCAATATAAAACTTCCTAAATAGTATTGTCCTTCATCATATTCTGATTATACAATTGACAGTTCTTCATGAATTTATGCAGTTTCCTTCACAAAACTATTGGCAACACTTTACTGGACGGGGTACAAATAATATAGTATTATGATATTACTTATGTATCAATTAATCACAAACGTACTTACATATTGATCTTATACTAATTCATCATTAATGAATTGTGACGCATGTTTTATCTCAAGCAGTTACTATATTTGTTACTATGTGTTAATTCTGTAAACCTCTGAGAACTACTGAAAGAGCTACCGAGCGGAACAAGTCCTGTATAACACACGTAAAATACTGATTCATGTTTGTTCATCATTAATGATTCACGATACATGTTTCATCCCAAGTAGTTACTATGTTTGTTACTATATTTGTTAATTCTGTAAACCTTTGTGAATCACCGAAGGAACTACTGGAGGAACCAGTAATAACACAAGTGAAATACTGATCATGTTTGCTCATCTGAATCTTTAGGCATCTTTTATTTCAAGTAACGACTGCATTTGTTCATAATTTATACTTCAGCAGTAACTGAGTTTTTACTAAGTATCTGTGCCCCGTCAAGTAGTGTTTGAATCCAAATAATCCTCAAAGTAGTTAAAAAAGTCAACATTCTAGATATTTTACTAGCCATGTGCTACAAGTGACTTAAAATGCTCCATTTAGCCACACCCAGTCTACATTTAGAATACATTACTCAATTAGTGCAGTTATTTCATTCATAATTTCAAAGCCGTCAGACCACACTACTATTCGAGGTTTCAGCAACTCCAACTCGGTCTTCGTCAGCAGTCTCTCCAAAGCATACCCCTTGCGTGGCAGCACCAAATCGCTCGGCTTCAAGCTCTTTACGGGACAAAGGTCATTTCCACCATCGCCAATATAGCAGATCAAATGGTATTCAACACCGTGCTGCGCCTGACTTTTTAGGAATTCGTCCAGCACTGTATTCTTGCACAGGTTGATTGGGCATTGCCGACATTCGTGGGAGTGATAACACTCCACTATCATGTATCCCCGTTCATCAAACCTGGCGGGATTAGTGAACACGCGATCAACAGCCGCTTGCACGCCGGAGGCTTGTAAAATCCACTCGATGAACAGGGTATTGGAATCAGAAATTATTATGCAGTCTATGCAATTTTTGTTACTCGCGATGAACTTCAGCAGGTCAACCATTCCGTCTGTGAAGGGCAGTGTTTCCATGACACTTCGTACAGTGTCCCGACTGACTGCATTATCTCCTAAGTAGGTGAGCACACGCCCCATATATTCAGTCCATCGTCCTTTTTGGTAGGAGTCCTTCAGCCAGTCTGGGATACACTGGTCGGGGGCACATTTGATCACCCAAGTGTCACTATTGCCATCCACCAACGTGTGATCAAAATCGAAAACTACTAAAGTCTTCATTCTGCAGCCTGCGAAAGAGAAAATAAAAATATTTGCTTACACTTAAGATAATGCCTAACCGGCTTCCAGCACCAATAATATTTTAAGTATTACTAGTCAAAAATCATCCAGACGGGCTTAACAGACACGCACGCCCCAACGTGTATATCTACTTGTTATTTGGTTCATTTGTTTTTAATACAAAAATTCAGCTTTATTAGCAGTTGGACCAAAAACTCCCGTACCTTCCGTTTCACTCTTGTGTACGCTCCACCTTGGTCTTGCAGAAATGACTGTTTTCGTTTATCTGCATTTTGATTGGTTCGTCAGTATGTCAACATCGCGAGACTATATAACCAGAAATGTTTGCTGTTGCCTGGAAACCGTTTGCTTGCTACAACGTGCCTTTCATACAGAATTTCCTTGGTGGGACATCAACGTTTTGTTGTCAGCTAATTTGTATGCTACACATATATGCGTTTAAATCGATTGATGGATCCCTAGGAGAAAACTATATTTTACGTTAAAGTACATTTTATCAAGATGGTACTATCGTCAGCTTCGGTTGTTCAATACGGGAGAAGAAAAGGTTCTGCGAAAAACGCTTCTAGTAAGTTTGTAGGAGTTTTATGTGCTGTAAACTCGGATATTTATTTAACCTGTTTTCATGCATGCCATAATTATTGCATTATTTATTTTTTTTATTTGTTACGTACATGTACTTTAGTAAATGTTAAGGACGAGACAAGGCCTCCAGTTCAAGCTCCGGATCTCCGGCAAGTGACAGTGGTACCAAAAGCCGAGTGGCTTCGAATTCAAGACGGCCTGAACCTCGTTAATAAGCAGAACGAGAGCCTCAAGGAAGCGTCCAAGCAGCGGGAAATTCTGCACCTACGCTCACAAGAAGTGGTTAAATTATGGCCCAATACCATTGCTGTACGCATGCTACAAATGCAAACGATTGTTAGCATAATCAATTAATTAATTAATCGATAGTTTAGTTCGTTCTGTGGTAAATCAATTCATTTGGACTAAAGTGAGTCTGAAATGAAAACCAATATCCAGGTCCTAAACTAGTTGTGTCTTGTAAAAGGAAGTAAGAACACATCAGAATAGCGCAAAATAAGGATACTCCTAATTATAAAAGTAGTCAAAGTGCTAGGAAACACACATATAGGCCTATATCAGTGTCTGTGTGTGTATTTCCATACAGGGGAAGCGACAAAAAGACTTAGAAGCCAAAAAAATTCTGAAGGAGATGGAAGAAAAGGAAAGAGAACAAATTGATTTAGAGGAAGCCAAGTACCAGCAGGAGAAGCGAAAGGAGGCCATTGAAAAATCCAGAATGCAACAATACTACCAGAGCGACAGAGTGAAGGGGCTTCATGTTTGTATACATTCTCACGTCCCATTGCTTTATTTTATATTTTATTTATTTCCATGTTGAATGTGCTATTCATCAGAATGCAAATGTTTATTATGTTTTAATTTCAAAAAACAAACATCCATTTTTTTTTTCCAATTAAAAATTGCGATTGGAACCTTGTGTTATTTTATAAGTTTCTATTTGCATGCTGGATGCATTTTCTCTGTTACTCCAGTGCGCACTGCTCTTGTCAGAAGTCCTAAAGGAGCGGGAGGCTCAACTGGAGCTGAAACTGCATCAACTGGACACCCGGCGAAATGCAGACAGAGACACTGCTGCCCAGCTTCGGAACCAGGACCAGGAGGCACTGAAGCGCGATCAGCGTGACGCAGAGCAGAAGAGGCAAAAAAACCAGCTCATAGCAGAGGAGCTCAAGCAACAGTAAGCCTGATCTTCACCTCCTTATTAACAGGGTGACCAGATAATCCATTCAGAGAGGATAACTGGACATGCTTCAGGTGTTACAAATTACTTTTAAAAATAAAAAGCTCCTGTGCATGGCAAAATAGCTCAGGGTTACATTCAGCCCTGAGGAAACGTTGAAAAACATTTACCTAAATGGAAACAGTGGTGCGTTGCACACCCTGCTGTGTTACGCAAGCATTGCAAGTATGATATAGGCTCTATTGCGGGCACTGACTTTTTAATTTGGCGGGGATTATATACACGTCTCAGCTGATTGGGTAACGATTCTGACACGCCCACCAACGAGAGAAAATGTCCCACAAAGTTTGTAGCACAACATTACACACTTTCAAGGAAACATGTCATTGAACCTGGAAACTGCAGCAAACTGCCGCACACCATTTTCAGATTAAACGTGCCCCAGTTCTTCACGCACTTTCACTGGTTTGTTTACTTAATTGAACGACTCATTCAGCTTTTCCACATTAACATTAGTGACACATGCATGATTACAGGAGACTGACCAATCGGTGCATAACAAGAACTCTGCCAAATCCATGTCCTTTTAATTGAAATGGTAGTTTACAAATCCTATCCAAATCCAAAGTGACCTCCCTGACATGGATTATCTGTGGCCTGTACTACGAAGCGGGGTTACTGGTTTATCGGGGTAACTTGTTGGATTTAAGATAGTCTGGGCAAAATGTAAGTGAACGGATATGAAGTCCATTTAAACTGTGGTACCTTCAATCCGACAAATTACCCCGATAAGCCAGTAACTCGCTTCGTAGTACAGGCCACAGGTCACCCTATTTACTAATAATCACATACAGCAAGCATTCAAGCAGTTGTACTGTTGTACTGTGCATATCAAATAAGGGCAGCATGGTGGGTACAAAGTGGCCTCGAATCTCCAGTGTGGACTCGATTACTTGACTGTGTGGTTTTTATGCCCCCCCAGTTTAATGTAGGTTTCCTCCCTACATATAGATTGGTGCACTCTGTAATGCAGTGGAATCCATTCCAAGGTTTACCCTGCCTCTTGCCTTGGGATAGGCTACAGAATATATCAAACAATGTCATTAATTAACAAATCCCTCCTGTGATCAAACTTTCCAATTAATTAAATTGTATAAATGAATGGCTATCTAAATGCACACAAGTGTTTTCAGTGCAAACTGCAAGTGCATTGCCAATCAAAATAAGCCAATCATTATTCCCGCAAAATTATATTGTATTAGGGTGCATGTAATTACGGTATTGTATAAGGTATGAACTATGAAGTATAGATTACTGCCATTTTTGAAAAATGCAGGATAATGGAGCATGAGCTCATTAAAGAGCAGGAGATGCTGGAAAGAGCAAGAGAAAAGGAGGAACTGCAGCGGCTCCAGGACCTCTACAGCTTGGAGAGGAGCAGACAGGAGCAGAGGCAGCGGGAGGAGAAGAGAAACACCATGAAAACTCACATGGTGTGTATGTGTACAGTGTACAGTGCGCAGTGAAGCAGGGCTAGTTTGAAGAAGGCTGTGTTCTGCCAGATAGCATCATCATTTCGTTAAATGTTACCATGGTGGCTCAGTGGACAGTACTGTAGCCTCACACCTCCAGGGTTGGTGGTTTGAATCCCACCCTCTCTTTGCATGTAGAGTTTGCAGGTTCTCCCCATATCATGTAGGTTTCCTCTGGGTCACTCCTCCCACAGTCCAAAACATGATGTTATAGGGCAGTGGTTCTCCATCCGGTTCCTGGTACACCCTCTGCCAGACTGTTTACATTCCCAACCCTTATTCAGGTGTATATGGTCCTTGACAGGCTAATAATGAATGTGGCAGGTTTAAAGCAGTGTGGCTTAGAATGAAAACATTCTGGTTTACCAGGAACAGGATTGAGAACCACTGGGCTGACTGGTTTCTTTAAGTTGCCCATAGTGTGTTACGGTGCCTGTCAAAAATCGGGCCCAGTGACAGACTGGCATATTGTATAGGGTGTACCTCTGCTGTGTGTCCTGTATTTCACGGAGGATGAATGAACAAAAGCATCGTTACATTTTTAGGACCATTTGGCCAAACAGGACGTTATCGGGGCTATAAACAAACAAAAGGAGGAGATGGAAGAAGAACGTAGGAGACTTTTTGCCAGTGCTGAAGAGAAAATGATGAAACTGAGAAATGAGAAAGAGGCTGAGATGTTCAGGCAAGTAATTCTGGTGCAGAATTTATGACAGAAAATCCGGATTTTACATATTTGGAATAACTGGTACAATCAGCCTGTTTTCCCTCCAAATAAAAAGGCATTAGTCTGTTGGCAAACGGGACTGCGCAGTTGTGTAATAATACGGGAATCTGCAAAGAATATTGGAGTTGTTTCCATAGTTTGGTTATGACATATCTGTCATCACATAAGGGAAGTCCAGTTGTACAGGGAGAAAATATTAGAGAAGCTGGCAGCGAGGAAGCAGGAGCAGGTGATCGATGAAGAGGAGCACATCACCAAGGCTGTGGCCCAGAGGGAAGCCAGGCTGGCCAAGGAGCAGAAAGAGAAAGATGAAAAGAAGGCAGCCATGCTGGATGCCATTACCTCACACAGAGAAGCCATGGTACCACCTGCATCAGTCTAATTATCTAAGGCAATGCTTCCCAATCCGGTCCTCGGGGACCCACAGACAGTCCATGTTTTTGCTCCCTCCCAGCTCCCAGCAAAAATGTGGACTGTCTGCAGGGCCCGGATGACCAGATCGGGAAACACTGATCCAAGAATACTTTTTTTTCCTCAGATTTCTAGCGATTCAGAGGTGAATAGTTCAGGTCCAGAAAGTAAAAATCCAGACCAAGATTTTGTTTCAACGAACCAGTTGTGTGCACTGTCACCCTTTATACTCAACTGGTTTGTTGAAACAAAATCTTGGTCTGGATTTTTACTTTCTGGACCGGAACATCCACCTCTGGACTCAAATGTTGCTTGGGCAGCTACCTTACAGAATCTGTAACTGCTATAATATATACAGTATTTTTGTAAGAAATACTTAAAGATAACTTTACTCTCTGCTGAAACTGAACAGCTGAGGGAAGCATGAGCTTACAACAGTGCATGTACAACCAGTGACCTGCAGATGGGTGAATATCCAAATTGTATCATACATTTGTGGAGATCAGATAATAATGGTTTACAGTTTAATGATTACATGTTGTAACTATACTTCTCAAGATTAGATTACTCTTCACACTTAATTATGTATGGCTTGTTGTTGGTGATGACGTCATCCTTTCAACCATAGTGAGACAATAAGGTTCATAAAATACTAATTAATAGGATATTGGTACAGATATTCAGAAGTTATTTCTAGATGCAACATATTGTATATCCTTCTCACTGATAAAATATTATTTTAGCGGCAACAAAAGGAGGAGAAGGAGAGAGAAGATGAACAGAAGGAGCTGATGATGCTTTTTGCCCAAAAAGAAGCAGACAGAGAATTCAGGGAAAAACAGCAGTTAAAAGCACAGAAAATGAAAGACGATTGTAAAGCTCTGCAAGACACACACATCCAGCAAATGGTAAGAAGGTCTCATGGTTTAGATCCTGAGTCTGAAATACAGTCAACATGAAATTGGTCATTTCCTTTTCATCAGAAATGACGATTTACGAAACGTGTGACGTGACGAGCCAATGTCTAGCATTTCCAATTTCTGAGTTTCCTAACATATTCAAACATTCCCTTAGGCTGAAAGACATGCCAAGGAGAAGCTTCTGCAGAAGCAGCAAATGGAGTTTGACATAAAAAACATGGAGCTTCTTACTATGCAAGAGAGGCAGTTCCAAAGCTATGCCCAGGGCATCTTCCGTGCAGCTGCTGAGACAAAGAGAAACACTTACCCACTCCAGAAGGCTGCCAGGCAGGACGGCAGCGGAAGGCTGGGCCCCATCTTAGGGGAACAGTGCTTATTAGTCCATGATGAGACTGGCGTTCAGCTGCCTGCCTTTGTCTCTGACACAACACGAGTCATCAAGGGGCTTCATGCAACAGAAGACATTCAACAGTCAAAGAAGCGACTTGGGTTTGCCTGGTAAACTTAAGGGCTGTCATGGTACCAATCAATTTGATGTTTTGTTTCACCAATTACATTAAACCTATATTATCTACAGTTTATTGTGTGGATTTTTCAGTACAAATTAACATAAGCACAAAGCAAGACACAAATACTCAAAAATATTAGGCGTTCCTTAGTCTTTTAAATTTCCTATATTGTAGATGTATGTCCAAGTTTCAGTTTAACTTTATACTTTGTGTATTTTTTAAAAAAGCAGCCATATTTAATTATTTACACAAATTCATAATAGCATTACTAATGGTCAACAAGTCTGCCAACCTTGGATTTGGTTAGGTGCTGATGACAATGCTACCTGTATACCACAAGGGGGCGTCTTTAGAATATAAGTACGCATTAAACACAAATTATAGTTAAACAGAAACGTACAGAATATATTCAGAATATACCCTGCTTCATTCATTGCTGTTGATACTACCTCCCCTCCTAAAAGTCTTGCTTCGGCAAGGACTCTTCCTAACGCCTTGATTTTACTGCTGCTGTTATGTTCGGTGTGTCTTCACTGTCCCTCAGTCTATTAATGTAATCTCCTCTTAATAATTTCATTCCAGTCATTGCGAAAGTCTTTTTTCCCCTAACCGTTTCTTTCAACTTCTCCAGAATTTTATCAATTTCCTCTTTACCTTCCCTGTCAGACTTTAATTATATAAATAAAAAATAAGTTTTCCATTTATTGCTGAACAATTCCACTTGTGCGCTTTTCACAAAATACACCTAACGGGGCTTCCTCGGTGTCTTGAGTCACACATAGTTCCGGAATTATTTCCTTCACTTATTTAACTACCATCATCACCACGATAACTACAAAATGTTAAAATTATTTACTTTTACTCTGTCATTTATATCTCAAAAACCTTAACAGAGGAGCTTATCATATTCGGTCCATCAACGTTTTAGAAACGTACGAAATACAAGTCAATGATCCACCAATCAGCGAGCAGTTGCCAAATCACTGACTTCCGGTGTGAATCTCAAATAAACGGGCGTTAGGATTTTTTAACTGGTAAAATTAGCCAGAAAGAGCCTTCGTTTAATATACAGATCCATGTTTCCCTTGAGACGGTAGATCATGGAGTATCGTTTTATATCTAATTAAACATAAGTGTTAGTTGTCATTTTGTTAAATGCGCCATTCAGTGTTTTAGTAAAGCGCTTTTTTGTCATTCGCATTGTTTGCTCCGGAGTACATGGCAACAGTTTGTGTTGCCATATACTCCAAATTTATTATACTAGTAACATCATGTAGCTGCAGTGCAGAGCAAACTGTAAGGTGTAATGATCATTTTGCCGTTGTTTTATTTTGTCTAAGGATTACGGTAATTGGGTAAGGGTTTGGGGATATTGAGTACTTATTTTTCGTTTTTAACATCAAATAAACAATAACGCCGATACCCTTCTTTTATAGTTATACTAATACAAACGTACATATAATTAAAGTAGTACCCGCTTAAAAGAATTATTTTCCATGTTTTTTCTTTTTTTGAGCAGAATCACAGTTTCACTACTTTGAAATGCCCTTTTGACATTGTAATGGTAGGAAGTGGGCGACGGTTCCTTACATATCGAATCTAGTAACAGGAAAGAGTATCGTGTGCTCTTAGGTTTGTGGTACTTTTTTGTTTTGCCTGATGTCATATTAATTTATAATGTGAGTAAAATAGTATCAGTGATTTAAAATTAAAAACCATACAGATCTATGAAGACCCGGAATAGCTGTCAGTGTACCGGTACGTTGCTGTGCCCACGTGGGGCTCCGTACGTGGAGATGCCATGCTTTTGTAATCGTGGTTCCCATGAAAGTCAAACTTGGATTATTGTAGCAGGCTATACAGAAAACCAAGTTATCAGTCAATGTAGATACGATGCGAAGGATATGGTAATTTTATTTTATATTTTACTTAGTAGAACTTTTCGATATTAAGTCAATGTAACAAAAATGTAATTTAATTTAAACTGCAGTAATATAGCAGACTTACCTAATCACTAATAAATGTCATTTTCACCGCAATTGAAAACATACACGAGCTAAGTCGGTTTTGTATAAGTGCGAATGAACGACAGTTTATTCAGATGCACCAGGCAATGTTCTTTATACAGCAGTTTTTCGAGAAGATCATTGCCAGTTTTGTGCGTTATTAGCAAAGGCTGCACTATTGATCGCTAAAATATATAGTTAGTTTTGCTTAGGATGATACCTAGATCTGTACTGAATCCGTTGTTTTAGGAGGGCTGCTATTAAATAGCAGAGGATTACACGTCAATGTAGCTAGACCACTATTTTAAGATTCAAGATTTGAGGGTTCGTTTATTTATCACATGCATAGTTATACATGTGTAACTCGAAGTGAAACACAGATCCAGTTACTCAGGCTGCCAAGCAAAATAACAGATAAATTAAAAAAGTCATTTCTATCTTCCTGCAGGGACAACTTCATCATTGACGAGGTTAAGGATGAAATATATGGATCCTTTTTACATTTTGTTTTTGTGGATTAATATGTCTTCAGGAACGGATGTTATATTACAGAAACATCAAGCCAAGTGGTTCGAATGCCAAAAACTGTGAGTCCTTGAAATGAGGGATTGTGTTTGGATCGCTCCAGCCAATTCTTGAATCTCCTCCTTTCCCAGCCGTAGCCCCCGCTATGTTCTGGCTCCGGGCTTTGTGGCGCGGTCCCCGCAGGGCCATACACGTCGGAACATCAAACCGGGACCAGGTTTTAGAGCAGTTGCGCATATGTTCCACTGAGGACCAGGTGTTTGACGTGGTGGGCAAGAACAAGGCCAAATTGTCAGCCGGACATGTGGGCTGTGCACTTGGGATGCTGTGGCAATTTCAGAAGGAGAAGCCCTACATGCTCCGCACACTGGAGTTTGTCAGGACTCACCCACAATTCCTCACACTCCGTGTGTTGGCGGAGAACAAGATCTCCCTCATGGATGACAACACAGTGGTGAACATGCTGTACGATGTGTTAAGGTACGGACCAGGATTAAAAGTAAACCCAAGCTTAAGTCTGCCTTGTATTTCAGTGTGAATTCCACGTCCTGTGATCTGCATAGATCAGCGTTTCCCAATCCGACCCACGATTTTGCTTCCTCTTACAGTCTGTGGGTCTGAAGCACCGGATTGAGAAACACTGGCATAGATGATAAAGTAAAAGTGTTTGGTAAAATAATTATCATCCGCAGGCTCAATGTGGAACCCCACGATTCCCTCATCCAGCAATTGGTTGCAGAAGCATGGACCAGATTAGATCGGTGCGTAAAGGCCAACATCTCATAAGCAGCACATGGACTGTGTGAGCGGCACCTGCATGACTTTCTGTTGTTTTACAGATTTGATCTGGCCACACTGTCCAAGTTCTCTGTCTGTCTGAGTGATCAGCATCTTCACTGCAGTCCACTGATGGGTCAGATTACTGAGATTTTAAACCAGAAGCTTGACTCTATTGAGGATATCAGGCACGTAACGAAGACATTTGAGTATCTGCAGCTCGTTACAATACAAAATACAAATTACTTTGTGTCTGCACTCTGCGCGATCAAAAGGCCTTTTCAGATTTTCATAATCTTATTTTGTTTTTGCTGCAGGGTTCTGACTAACCTAATGATTAGTATATCTACATTAGTCTCTCCTCGTCTGCGGGATGCACTCATAGAGAGGGCAGACTCTCTTTTGGATACCATGGATTCCTCTCTCTTCCGCAACCCGAGGAGAATTGTCCAGTTTCTGCGCAACATTAAGTACTGCTACCGCCCTCTGCTGGAAAAATGTGATAAAATACTCACCCACAACGTCCCCATCATGGATACTGAGGACATTGGAATTGTCCTGGGCCTGTACCAGTCCCTACAGTTCAATAGCTGTGACTTCCGCCTGGCTGCAAAACGGAGACTGATGAAACACACAGATGCATGTTCTGATCCTCTGTCCTTCAGCAAGTTTTTTGCTGCAGTTGCACCTATTGCTGGACAAGAAGCCAGAGAGGGGTAGGATATAATTATGTTACCTGTCGGGGGGCGGGCGACCTGTCCAACACCTGAATTTAAGTGCCATTATTATTCTATTAAAGAGATCATTTTAATATATTTTAGAGTTTCTTTTAATTAAATAAAATTATTTTTTTATTTAGTAAAGTTTTAATTTTATTTAGTTTTTGGCCACTAAAATTCAGTTTAGCAAGACAATATTACTTCACACAGAAATTCTTAACTACAGCATTGTAATCATGAGAAATATTTATGACATGACAAGTCGTTTGACACCACTGCTATTGTAGGTTGGAGAGCTCAGCCCTGCTGTTGGCTGGCGAGTTCAGTGCCCAGCAGGCATTAGCTGTGGCAGAGACCCTGGAGGAAATTCAGTGCCGGAACCTTCCGTTGATCAACAAGTCAGTGCAACTGTCGCGGTTCTTTTGCATGGGCAATGTGCGCTAGCGCCTTTTTTTTTTTTTTTTCTCAACGCTTTTGTTCGTTGCAGGATTGCTTCGGTGTTGCATAAGAACCTGGATGTATATCGACCTGTGGAGATAGCCAGGATCACCCAGGCCCTGATTATGCTTCATTACCAGAACCCAGAGTTGTTAACTAAGTTAAGGAGCAAACTAGTAGGGTGAGTTGAAACTCAAGAAGGTTCAGTAAGGCCCTGTGCTGTGGTCAGCTGGTATAACTCGTATATATATTTTTTGTTATATATTCTCTTTACATATATTTTCTTTTGTTAGCCTCGTCCAGGTTAGCATCATCCCCCAGGAGGTGTCCATGCTGACACGTGTGCTCACCATGCTGCCATCTCCCCGGCTGGAGGAGGCAGTGATTTCACGGGTGGATGCCATCTTGCCCCAGTGTAACCTCAGCGAGCTCAGCAGCCTTGCCCAGGCCATCATCAAGTGGTTGCGCGGCGACCCCACGTACCGCCACAGCGCGCCTGGCGCGCATTCACACCTGCTGCAGGTGCTGAATCACTGTGGGCTGGAGCGGGTGCGCATGGCGGACAAGCTGGACCTGCTGCTGGAGGAACTCAAGTACGTTTCTGGGGAGTGGTTTGAGGAGATGCTCTTGGATGACACTATGCTGACCTTCCAGAGACTCATGGACCAGATTTCCGTGAGCAATCTGCCAGAGGTTTGCCTCTTCCTGACCAAAACCAACTGTGTTTTCGCCCCAATTCTGGATCATATCGCCAGCGTGACTAAAGAGAACATCCATAAGGTATCATTTTGAAAACAAGCAACTTCAACACCTAACTAATGATTTTGCAGCATGTAAACCCATAATCATACCATACCGTGAACTGATGTGCCTCTTTCTCCCCCACTAAATTTTGGGCAGATCCATTATTCGGCAACTTACGCCATTCTTCTGCCGTTCGCTGTGTTGAATTATGATCCACCAAATGGAGACGACTTCTTTGAGTCCTGCATCCAGAAATTCACTCCACATATTGGTAAATGCTACAGACAAAGTACGATTATAGGGCTGAATTAAGTTTACACTTGGGTTTACACCTTTTCATTGTCTCTAGGTTCTTTTGATCCCCACCTCTTGGTGCTCATGGCTTATACTTTGGCGCTGGCTGACTACTTTCCAGAAGAATTGATCAAGGAGATATTTAACGTGGATTTTTTGGCCAAGTTGGACTCCCAGCTAGAAAGTACGATAAACCATTTTTTTTTTGGTCAGAATAATAACAATATTCTTTGTTAAAATGCACTACATTGTTTCTCAGCTCGGTCCTTCGGGACCAAGAGGCGGTCCACATTTTTGCTTCCTCCTGGGAGTTGGGAGCGAGCAAAAATGCGGACTGTCTGTGGGTCTCTGAGGACTGGATTGGGAAACACTGAATTGTAG
>JAABNX020000001.1:42497902-42508155 GCA_015163995.2 Mormyrus lacerda | reverse complement strand
TTTGTTAAAATGCACTACATTGTTTCTCAGCTCGGTCCTTCGGGACCAAGAGGCGGTCCACATTTTTGCTTCCTCCTAGCTCCCTGCCAGACAGTCCACATTTTTGCTTCCTTCTGGGAGTTGGGAGCGAGCAAAAATGCGGACTGTCTGTGGGTCTCTGAGGACTGGATTGGGAAACACTGAATTGTAGCATATTAAAATGTCCCGAACTGTCACTTGCCTACATTTCCCTGGCAGCACTGCCCGATGCCCTGAACATGAGGATCCGCTTGCGTCTGATGGAGCTCAACCGGGCCGTGTGTCTCGAGTGCCCCGAGTTCCAGGTGCCTTGGTTCCATGAGCGCTACTGCCTGCAGATGCAGAGGAAAGGTAACAACACGTCCAAACTAAGCTGGACAAACAATAACAACTGAAATTTTAGGAGAATGGACTTACAGTACTTTGGCATTTATTTCTGGCTTTTCTTTTCTAGAAGTCGTGGTACTACTGGTTGTGTGGCTTGGTGGCGCAGTGGTAGTGCTGTTACCTCATACCTCAGGATTGTGGGATTTTTAATATGGAGTTTACATTTAATCCCCATACTGTGCCTCCCATAGTACAAAAGCAGTCAGTTGTTGATCTGGACCCTCTGTATTGTCTGTAGTGTGTTTGTGTTCTTCAGTTGACTGACTTCTTGTCCTACTGCCTCCCTGTTGCTTGGAATGGGCTCCAGGTCTTCACCTGGACCCACACCAGGTTGGAAAATGGGTGGTATTGCTAGTACTGCTGGTATGCTGATACAACTACTACTGGAGAATTATTTAATTATTTAAATCCAGCAAAAGTTTGTTTTGAGGCTTTATGTAGGTCTCGACTGAGCCGATCCATTGTAGACTTGTGTACGGTTGCCTAAGTGGTATATATTGTATAATCTGGTTCAATTTCTCTTTAGGCAATGGTGGTATCAGTCCAGTCCAGCAGCAGATCCACAAGATGCTGGGAGAGATCTTTGGAGGGATGAACTATGCCAAAGTGGCCACGTCTACTCCATATTTCTATACCGTAGGTATGTAGAACATGTGCGCTGCTTTGCCTAGGTTGTGCAGGCTCAGTAGTGAGTTTCAATGTCAACCAACCAGTTGAGTACTCTGTGACTGTGACTTTTTTTACTCAACTAGCTGGTTGAAACAATATCCTGGTCTGGATTTGTACTTTCTGGACCTGAAATCTCCACCTCTGCTTATCACTCATGTGGATTCTGACAGATTTTGAGTGCATGATGGACAAGCACATGCGGCCAGTACCCTACACTGAGCAAAACCAGTTACAGATGACAGAGGAGGAGAAGGTCCAGTGGGGGCTGGACTCTGCGTGGAAGGAGACAAGTGAGATGCCCCCTGGGGCACAACGGTAGGAGATCCATACACACAGCTTGCTTGTATGTAACGTGCGACATTTTCAGTCAGCTGATAAGACCTTGGGTCCCGCCCCCCCATCTGTCATCATCACACGAGTTTGGGTGACCTTGAAGGGTAAATGTCTTTTGGATTTCTGATTTTCTTCTCCGCAGTATTGCTCTGATCTTCCTGGACTCCAAGTCCTTCTGCAGGAACACAGGTCACATGAAAGGGGAAACGACGATGAAGAGGAGGCACCTGGAGATTTTGGGTTATCAGGTCATGCAGGTGTGCAGAATCGCGATAGACGGTCTCATTCATTGTTTTCAGAATGTTCCGTCTTCAAGTCTTAATTCTGGCCTTTCATTAAACAGATTCCTCACTTCGAGTGGAACTCCATGGAACTGTCTACCATGGAAGCTTGGAAGGACTACCTAAGAAAGAAGATATTTACTAAGCCGCCATAGTACCTTTAATGATCTGTACTTCATTAAAGAAACCTTGGTAAAGGCCATTTACGTCTGTTTTGTTTTTATGTAATTTGGAGATTTGTCTGTAATGGAACATGGCTGTGTCTGGAGGTATACGTATTTTTGGGGTTATTTTATAATGAAGTGTTTCTAAAAACTTGTGAATGCAAGGAGCTACCTCACTCATTGCTTCCAGTACCATGTGCCATCATCTGAATTCATACTGTATTTTACTGTATTTAGTGTTTACAAAGCTTCGATATAAAATAATGTAACGTGATGTTTTCAATCTTGTAAAGTTTTTTAAATATTCATTATAAATTGTTAATAAAAAAAACAATGATATTGCTCTGCACCCTTTAGTGTATGTATGAGGGGGAAAAATATCAGAAATGTTAGAGATAGCTTTGATCTATTACTCCACTCAGGCAGTTTAGGTACACTTTATAAATAGTTTACAAAAAAAGTACATAAATACAATCTAGGTAAAACTGAAAGTTCAACATTGACCTCAATTTTTTTAGGCACATAGATGCTAACTATGGAGACATTCCAGGTGGTAACTTTATTAAAATTGACTTTCCCTCCCTTTCATAAACCTGTTGAATGATCTGTCATAGTTATTAGGTTATTTCCACTTCAGAAAGACAAACTATCAGTAATGAGAGGCTGCAGGAGCAGGTGCTGGTGATCAGAGCTTGGGCATCTTGGCCGGGTTGAGGCGCATTGAGACACAGGATGACCCGGAGGCATAGCGCAGCTCCCTCAGCATCCCGCTCCATTGCTTCTTGTCCTCCTCGTACCTGGCAGGAGATGAAAGGATCGATATTTTACTACACTGATGACAAAGAGATGGCTGGTTACTTATATGCAACACGTTCATTTTCTATAATGCGACAAAACAATCCCGATGGTCCATGTTTTTGCTACCTCCCATCTCCCGGGCAGATAGTCCTCATTTTTGCTCCTTCCAGCTCCCAGAAGCAAAAACATAGACAGTCTAGGGGTTCTGGAGGTAGAACCGTTGTGAGAGAGCTTACTGCCAGATGTCTGTGACCTCAGTGGGGGCACAGTCTTTGTTCTCCATCTGGATCATGGCGAAACCTCCAACAGCATACAGGGAACCTCCACTACTGATGAGGTTGACAGAGCTCCTCTCCTGGGGGAACTCGGTGAAGGGGATCCACCTGAAGAGAGAGATGATATGTTGGCGTTAGTTGTGCAAAGGACGAGACGATATTTCACTCTCCACACAGGTCAAACTCATCTTCTATATGTAGTACAGTGCAAGAAGGCTGGGACATTGTTATAGCAACCATCAACCATGAACAAGTTTACCTGAAGTGCTGCTTCGGCTGTTAAAAATGTCATATTGGATGAATGTCAGCTGAGCAACCAGATGTAAGCGACAGAATATCATTGAATTATCACCAAAGAAAATGTGATTAAAAAAAAAATGTTATATCATACTTGTTGGTTCCAAAGTCGTAGACCTCGGACGTGGCAATGAGACCATCTTCATTGACTCCTCCGGCCACCACAATCTTTCCATTATGAATAATGGCCCCAAACATCGCCCTAGGAGTTTTCATAGCGGCCAGCTCTCTCCACTCCGATTGCTTGTGATTATATGCGAACATCTTGTTGATGGCTTTGCTGCAGATCATTGGAAAAAGTCATGTTTTGGAACCAGTGGGCGTATAAGGATTTTTGGTGTAGATATTAAAAACTGTGGCTTACTTGTCATCTGTCTTTCCACCGATGCAGTATAGCAGCCCATTCTGGGACACCACAGCGTGTCCGTGGATCCGGAGAGGCAGCTTTTTCGTCTCAGTCCACTTCATTTTTCTTAGTGTTTACAAGTAGATGACAAATAAAAAATCAGGTACTTAAGTTACCAGTATGAAAGGTGAAAAAATGGGTGATTTATGCTTACTCAGTGTCATAGCACATCACCGAGTCAAGGGACTCGTTGGTCTGGAGGTCTTTTCCAGCCACTGCGAAGATCAGGTTTCCGTACTCTCCCATTCCGAACAGGCACCTCGGTGATGGCATTGGTGGCAGAGCGATCCAATCAGAGGCAAGACTGTCCAGCTACAACAGAAAGAGTTGGGTGGTAAGGACAAGCTGGTATGCAACTAGTTGGTTGAAACAAAATCCTGGTTTGGATTTTTACTTTCTGGACCTGAAATGTCCACCTCTGGCTAGAAGCATTTTATAATGTTTAATGACAAATGCTAAACTATGTACATGACAGCCGGGATGTTAATGCAAGTAAAAAATTAATTACAGCAGTGTCTAAAGCAAGAAATGCATAAATGGCATAGAGTAGAAATCAATAATTCACCAAAGAATGACTTGAGGCTCATTAAATACTTTGTTCCAAACGAAGTTCTTGCATGTTATTGTTAATACAAAGATAAACAAATTATCACAATTATCAAATTTGATGCTACAGTGTCAGGATAGAACGTTAATATGTTAAAAATGTGGCTGATCACCTGATAGAAGTAGCACTGCAGAGGTGTCTCTTTATTCTCCTCATCCACAAACAAACCTCCCAGGATGTAGAGATGGTTCTTCTTTGAGGTCAGACTGACATGGTTTCGTGGGATCTGCTCTGCCATGGCAGCCAGAAAGCATTCGTTCTCATTGGCGTCGTAGGCCACTGCAGCGGTGTCATTGATCAGCACGATTAAATCCTTAGCATACATGCCATGCCTTCGGACGTCGTTCAGATAACCCGGCAACATTTCATCCTCTCCCGCTTCCCCATTTACTACTGCTGCACTAGATTCTCCTTTTTTCTTCTCTTTTGCCGGCAACTTCCCAACAAAGGCATCCTTGATGACTTTGATTTTCTTTAAGAGTTCTGGGTCTGCCTTGATTATGTCATCCTTCTCTACCTTCTCCTTGAAGTACTTCTCAGGCAGCAGGCGGAAGCGGATACAGTCAAAGGCGTCGTTTAGGCTCTTCATCCGTTTTTCCTTGTCGGTCCTGACCCAATTCATCAGGGACTCAAACACCAACTCCTCTTTCTCAACATTGAGCGAATCCCTGCCAATAATGGCAAAAAGCTCATGTGGTTCCAACTGGAGGAAATCCTCCTCTTGGGAAAGAATCTCAAAGCGGTCTGCAATGTAGTCTCGGGCGGCCACAGCCAAACGAGGGCAACTGAGAACCAGCCCCAATCGGAATATAGCCAGGCAGTTTTCAACAGAAAGCTTCCGTTGCAAGTAGTTTACACACACCGTGAACACAGAGGGGATTTGGAAACGGTTTGCCAAAGCAAAAATTTCCTGCACGTTCTCATCTGTCAGGTCGATTTCTGCGGAATAGAGGTACTTTACAATCATGTCCATGACATTTGGGTCCACGTTCTCAAGAACCACTTCATTGGTACCCTTGATTTCCTTGCCATCTTCAGAGAAGAAGACCTCACGGAAGTAAGGGCTACAGGCAGCCATGATGAGCCTGTGGCAGGGCAAGTTCCGGTCACCCACTTTGAGGGTGCAGTCCACAAATTTGTTCTCGTTCAGTAGTTCCTTCAGGCCATCCTGGAGCAGAGTGCTCTGGTAGAGCCGTAGATCTTCTTTCATACTTTTCGGATCCATTCCTGGACTAGGAGAGCTGGCCGTCGTACTTCTCGGCACACGGTCACGGCTAGAAAAGGCTGAGCGACGTTCGTAGCTTGCAGTGAACCCCCTGCAATTTAATCTTGCTCCTCTAAAAATAGCCCCCCAACCCCAGCCTCCTGGAATTCAGGTTAGCCAAATCTGAAAGAGTCCCATCTCACGCAGCTGTCAACAGACTGAAAGAAGCAACTGTGAGAGCGGGTCACTAAGGAAATATAGCTTTATGGTTGCCAGCGAGGGAGCTAGTGACATGAAATGTTATCATTATTTTGTCCTATGTAGCTATAATAAATGCGTGAGTATGTTAACAGACGAACAACCTTTTTTACCATTTCATTCATTTTGTTCAACATTGGTACGGGGCTGTAATTTAAAATGAACCACAATTGATTATTACACTGCAAAGGATAAAGGTAAAGTATTTAAGTCAACTTGATGTAAATTATGGTTGGGTTCATTAATGACTAGTGAGGCATGAGTAGGCGGGTTTAGGAAGGGATCTAACATCAGACTTATAGGATACGGCAGTAATAGAAATGACAGAAGTGAGAAAGATCTGGTCCAAGGCAAATCCAATCATTTTAGTCCCTCGAACACGAGGAAAGGTATGAAAAATTAACCCAAGTTGACTCATAACCTTCTCATGTGAAGCATGTTAAGTTAAAGCTCCCCTACCCTCTTCCCACACAAAGGCAAGGCTTTGCCTGGAAGCGAGGTCAAGGAACAGCTGCTTAACGTAACAGGTGAGAGTCAATCCTCTCCAACAGTTTGTGACGCAGGTCAATCCCTCAGACACGTTTGTAAATAGCCACTGGATCATTGTTCACGGGGGGGAGGGGGGGTGGTCTCAGTGCTCCAAACCAAACAAATGACTCAGCCTCAGCCCTCCTCATGTTCTAAAATGGTACTTATATTTGCTATTTACAGATACAAATACAGCACATAGGAGGAAATAAACAAGCATAACACAGCTCACCAATACTAGACAATATACGTTCCATCAAAATACTGAAATACTCAGAATGTAAGTTTCATTATCGTACCAATATCACAAAATGCTTTGTACATTACATTACACATTATAAATCAACAGCCAGACTCCCGTTCTGTCCTACGTAGAAACTCGGTAATAAAAGCCTTGATGTTTGGAGCTGAAACCATGACAGCAAAAGTACAAAAAAAAGAAAAGCAGATGATGTTCTTAAGGCACGACTTCCCAGAGTCCCTGCAGTGTAAACCCCTCTTTCAGCTTCTCAATAGCCAGTCCAAGTTCTTCACAGAACACTGCTTCTCTGTCTTGTTGCTTTGAACAAATTGACACCATTAATCCATTAGTTCACACTTCTGTAGCAAACATGACAATGCTGGGTTAACAAAAGACATTTCATACATGAATATTACGTCATATATCAATATTACCTTATGGCCATCTGCAAAGTACGCCTAAAAAAGAAGAAATATACATGTTTACATAGGAAACCACTGGAATAATTCAGTTAAATTGTTTTATCCATCCATCCATCCAGTTTACCCAATACATTGTCATGGTTTTAGTCATACAAATAACTGCATTTATCAAAAGTCAAGTCTGCATTTTAATAGTGACTGAGCCACCTGAGGCAGAATCTGTTCATAAACACTCTGTAACCCAGGCAACGTGTGGTTCTGTTTGTACCAGGCTGTGGTACAATCCTTTAGCAACCCACTATTTTGAGAGTGTGACAGGGGAGTCTTCCCATTGGACCTGCTGCCACGGCCCACTCACCGTGAAAGCATCTGTCTGCTCATCTGGCTCGATCTCCACGTCGTCGCCAGGCTGCTCCACTGTCAGCTCCTCCAGTGGCTGTGGCTGTGAGCGTAGGGGAAAGCGACAGGAACCAGGCTAAACATTACATGTTCCATATCATCATTGCTGGAAATGGGGGCTTACAGTGACAGTCTCAGTATGACATAATGCCTGTGGTATTATTTAGTAATCCTGAAATGCTCCACACTAGAACCTTTGCTTTTAAATGAACAATCCTTTAATTCCATCATCCCATCGAGAAATTAAATATTGTAATTACATTTATTTGCAATTTATTTTAAATACTGTAATTTTTTTATACAAAAGTCAAGAAAGATGGTGCCATTTTACAATAAGGCTACTCATATAAAGAGTTTATGAATGGTTTATAATCTAATTACGTTGTAACACTTAGTAAATTATTAATAAAATTTTTTAAAGAAGTTATAACAGATTTATACAGAGATTGCCATTTACAAGTGGCAAAAGAGAGCCTTATTGTTAAGTGGTACCAGAAAGACCTTTTTTGTAAGTAAAAAAGACACTTTAAATAAAATAGCAAATTCTCTCTGTACATTTAGACTGGGTGACGGGGAAAACTCCGTGAGTGTTTTGTGGGGTTAGTTAAGGATCAGAAGGTACCTTTTCTTCCATCTCATACTCTACTCCAAAGATGGGACTTGCAGAGTAAACCTTGTGCAGAGAGTTGATCTCTTTCACCACATCCTGTAGTTTCTCTATGGGGTCAATCTTGAAACCAAGTACATACCCACCTGTCTAAATGATGAATGTAAAAAACAGACATGTTAGGAATAATGTCAAAGCATCTTTATTGTCTTCAGCTTTATAATGCATGGCATATACAACAACCTGAAATATACTTCTTATTATTCAAAAAAGTAAAAAATGGAAGAGAAATTTGTGAAACATTTAAATACCACATATTAAGACATGAACATGAGATGTAAGACAAAAAGTTAAAAATAGTTACGCATATGAACAACAACTGGATGAACAGGAATGTGCAAAAAAATTACAACTTATGATTCACATCTGATGTGAAAATTTGAATTACAAGGGTGTGTGGCATTTTTTTTAGTTGAGTTTAAATTAAGGCATGAGTCAACCTTTGAGGCATGCACAGCAGAAGCTTGCCAAAGAAAGGCGTTAGTCCATTGACAAACACAGTGCGCCGATATTAAGGCTGAATACATTCGATATGGATTAACAGCACGATGAAATTCACCTGCTGAGAGCTTTCTATCACTAAGGCCAGTCCAAATTTGGAATCTCTGATCTTGATGGAGCGCTTCAGAAACAAAACAGTATTAGATAATATGAACTTTTCACAGTACATGCATGCACATGCATACACTAACCGCCAAAACGAGGAGAATAAACAAATCTGGCTGTTCATTTCTGTTTAACGTGAAATCTGGTAATGAAGGAACATTCGAACTCCCAAAGCAGTACAACTCATGTACAACTGGTGATCAGGCTTACGTACAATCTGCAGGTACGGGATGCTGACGTTGAAGCTCTCGTTCATGTTGGCGTGCCACACGATTCGCACATTTGTGATAAAAAAGGTTCCCAGGTTACCCTTTCAGGTTAAAAGGAAGAAGCTTTCAGGCGCAGACATAAAGTTCATTTTGCTTCTAGAACAGCACTGTTTAGTATCAAGTAAAAAAGGATTTGTATAGCATATGCAACATAAAAATGACCTCTGGGGAAGCTGTGGAACAAGGACTGAAAAGTTAGATTTAGAAAGAAGAAGGATGAAAAATCTTGTGGATAACTATACAGCAACAGCTCCACCATGGCATTGTGGGTATTTTTAAACTGCCTCAAATCAAAGATGAGCGTAAGTGTAAGCAGTGCAGTATTATGTCAAATACTGGACACATGACAAATGAGGGCCTTGTGTGATTTAATTGCAGAAATGTTTTACATACCTGGTCGCTGGATAAGTTCCACACTCCGTTAATTTTGTCATAAACCTGTTCTTGTGGCAAAAGTCTCAGCTGTTTATTATGAATGAGAGCTGCTCTCAACTTCAAGTCACGGTACATCTTTGAGGTTTCATAAGCCCTTTGAAGGAAGGAAAAATTATACTTTTTAGATGCTCCAAGACTGATTTTTGCCTATAGATCCAAGAATTTACCCCAATAAAAAAAAACTGACTTTCCTTTACGATCTCACAGATCATCTGTTATAAAGTCATAAGTCAGAGATGCGCAGGACTGCACTTAAAGTACCTGTGGACTGCAATGACGGACGTGAACAACCTGGGGCTTCCAGGAACCACACTGGTGAAAATAAACTCAAACCTGGTGTTATTGCTCTTGGTTAATATGTACAGTGCTTCAGTCTGCCCCCTCAGTTTCTGGAATAGAGAAAAATATCCAATGATTGACTGATCCATCCATCCATCCATCCACTTCTTATCCTGTCATGGTGATGGGGCTTGGAGCGTATCTCAGGCAGCATTCAGACAAGATGCCGGTCCATTAAAAGGCACACAAATTTAGGCCAATTGCATGTGTTTGCAGTAGAGAAGGAACCCTGAATATCTGAAGAAAAGACGTTTCCACTGAGCCGCCACGCCCCAAAGAAAGTCATCTCTGTTAAAATATACGGTACATATACTTACTGAATTAGCAGTCCTTGTGGTAATATTAATAATTGAGTTATATCCCACAGCTGAAGAAGAAAAAAAAAAGTTACCTTTTTGCACGTTACAGTAAAATGTGTGCAATTTGCATTTAAATAACCTGTCCATTGACATTTTTTTCAACTTAAAGTGGATGTTTTATTTTTAAAGTGTTTTATTTCTCAGAACCAAGACATTTTGATTTACCACAGTCTAGTCAAACCTGTTTGTCAAGGTCAGAAAGATAGAGTAGTGAGCGCTGTATCTTTGCCTGGCCCCTACAGCACATGCAGTGGTATTTTTTGATGGGGGGGGGGGGGGGGGGGGCCCAGA
>JAABNX020000001.1:42479231-42497770 GCA_015163995.2 Mormyrus lacerda | reverse complement strand
GGGGGGCACAGATCGTGCTACTTACACAAATTGACTCTGGGTAGAGCCAAAGAGTGCCAGATGATTCTCAGATTTGTCACAAGAAGCCTCCCTGAAAATCCAAAAACTCGGATGATGCACGGCAAGAAAACTAAATTTAAATAAATGCATTGCAAGACTAATGTTTAGCAGAGACTTTTATTTTAAAAAATACCTTACCTCTGTCTCCATTATTTCCTTTGGTGTCTTCAATAGAATCTAAGCAGTCTATAAGTACTTCTCCTGGTCTCGTTTTCATTTGCCTTTAGAACAAGAATCATTATTTCGAATAAAGCAATCACATTTTCGACTATATTAACACTTCGTATTATTGTTTATTATCAGTTTTTTTACATCAGTTCAATTATATTTAAAAGGTTGTCAAACGTCTGTAAGCTACTGCAAATGGTTTAAAGCACATATCATGCAATTTAGTTAGTATTCTACATGTTGCCAGCACCATTGCTTGCACAAGAGAATATTCTTTGTGAACAACCATGCTGGGTATTTTTGTGGAAATATATCTTTTAATCCGTAACTATACAACAGATTTCAGGTACTTACTGCGCAGTAATATCGAACCTAACATCCCTGTCTTCCCAAAGAGCATCTAACATAGATGCCATTCCAGCTTGGTTTATTCTTAAAGGCTACGGCTTTCTGATTATTATTATTATTTGGAGAGTTATCTACGTCTTTACTACAGGCTTAAGACGCATTATCTTCTCGTCATGGACTCGCTCTGTCGTCCCCTTGGTAACCGTACTACGGTAGGCACAAAAGGTCAATCCGCACACTGTACAAAAACGCGAATATTTGGCGGGACAGTGGTTATCGTCCGACCAGGGCATATCCAGGATAATCCATCTTTTTATTATGGAGGTTTTTATAACCTTTGTGGATAATATAAAGAACACTGCTTCAGTTCCCAAGCCTCTCCTCAGGACCACCCCAGCCATTCCGTGTATTTGTTACATTTAACCCAGCTCAATTATTTATTTAATGGAATTAGTTTAAGAAAGTCAGTTAGGTATTGATTAGCTATAAATGGTGAGGTACTGGTCGAATCAAAAAGTACATCGATGTATTGGATGGTTGTAACAAATACTGGGGTGAGTTTAGAAGAGATGTGGCTATGCTGACACACTTTGACAGGCATAATATCATAGTTTTATACCAACATAAATATCATTTGAGCATCAGTTTTTTAGACTGCCTAAGCCTGTCCCGGAGGCTACGGGTGCAAGGTAGGGAACAACCCAGGAGGGGGCGCCAACTAATCGGGGTACACTCACACACCATGACAAAAAATCCCATTATAAAATACAATTAACACAATAAACAAATGGCTTGATGTACAAAAAGGCTGTTCTGACCAAAGCGAGGATGAGCTTGGTGAGTATTTCCAATGTATGGAAAACTAAAACCTGTTCTGAAAAAGCTACAGAGGTCAGTGCGGTGATCCTGAAGACTGAACACGATTACAATGCATAGCTGCATAATGAGAATAGAGCCTACGGTACACCAGGCTGATCGTGTAAAAAGGCTGTGAGAAGAGGTGTGGTCCGACGAGACCCAGCTGTAGTGTTTCACTGTAAAGGGCAGATGGTATGTGTTACAGACTTGAAGGAGCTGTTAACTCAATTCTTGTAACATGGTAATGGGTTTGCCAGGATTCAAAGAAACCGTTGCTGTTACCAGAAATAGGCATAAATGTTAAAGTATTATTATTATTATTATTATTATTATTATTATTATTATTATTATTATTATTATTATTATTATTATTTCAAAATTCCAGTAATTCAGGTAAACTTGGACCCAGTGGAAAATATGTAGTTACATTTTCCTCCCACTTGATGGCAGGCTTGACCTAATTTGTGTTTATAGAAAAATAGAAAACGTCAGTAATGCGCGTGCATTATTATTATTATTATTATTAGGATAATATATCATCTATTGCTCAGAATGCACAATAAAGTTTATTGTCTGATTCGTTTTTAATCTGGTATTGCTAAACGACTTAAGTAAATATTATTGATAGCACATTACTTGACGGGGCATAAATAATATAATATTATGCTATTACTTATGTGTTAATTAACCATAAACTGAATCTTAGTTATATACTGATCTCATGTTAATTCATCATTAACATACCTTTTACCTCAAGCAGTTGTGTATTTGTTAGTGTCTGTTAATTCTGTAAACCTTCCAGAACTACTGAAGGAAAAAGTCATGAATAATGCATGACTCATATTTGTTCAATATTAGTGAATCGTGGGGCATTGTTTAGCTCAAGCAGTGACTATATTTGTTCATTATTTGTACTTCAGTAGTAAATGACTTATTACTAAATATCTGTGGCCAGTGTACTGTTACCAAATTATTAAGTGATCATTAAATATGTAAAACAACATAATCCGTTAGAGGCAATATAAAGATTTAATACTAGAGCAGATCACATCTTTTGCTATTGGGAATTAAAATCATATTCAGCCGCAGTGGTAACACTTCTCAATGTAAGCCCATCCCCAACTCCAAAAGTTTTATATTATTTGTTAATAATCGTCATTTTTCTATTAAATTAGTGAAAAACACAAATATCGCCTTGTAATAATAATAATAATAATAATAATAATAATAATAATAATAATAATACATTAAGTGGAACTGAGCAGCACTGGGGATTTTGTACGTGGTAATCCTTTTTTGGATGTGAAAACAATTTAACAATGAGTCTTCGCAGCTATTACTCGATGTTGTCAAGAGATGGAGCCATAATACAATAAAATAAATCCATGACTCAGGAATACTTTATTGATAATTACTCTTAGAACAATGTATTATTTTTAATGTCACGTAGTGGTATGGCGGCACTTGTGAAGGAGTGTAATCAAATATAGTATTCATATAATTACTGTGGTGAAAATATATGGATTCTGATATCCGTTTGTCACTGTTATTGTGCAGCATAACATATAGCATTACTGCAGCCGCGCTCGCTAGATGGCAATCCTGTCACGGCGGTGCGCTCCCGCGAGTGCCGGGAGGAAAGGCACCCAAGCGGCACGGGCCGGCTCCCCCGCGCCCGCAGGGTCTTCAACCCAGAGCGACTCTTCCCCTGTGCGGGGCTTCAGCGCCGGCTCTCACCTAAATCTGTCATACAGATTTGGCGCTGCGTCATTCTGGACGCGCTTCGAAATGACATGTATAATGTGGAATATTGTGCACATTTACGGGCTGGGTTTCACCTTAGAGCGTAAATTCTGTAGCTCTGCCCGGCCCGTCTTAGATATCCCAAAACACGCGTCAACAGACAAATAAAACCCCACCCCTTTATGCTAAATAAAACGATCTAATTCAGAAATGGCCATCCTTGACAAATTTTCTACAGTTGACCTGTCATTTATTTTTTTCATTTAAATTTCTAGCAGTTTGTTATACAAAATTAGGTAATCTACCCAGAAATGTAAAATTAAACCATTTTTAAGCACTGTACATAACTGTTATATAACAGACATTTTTTTCTTTAATTTGTTACTATTAGTTTTGATCATTTGTATCAGTGACATTTCTTTTCAAGCCTGTTAATTTTTAGTTTGATTTTTTAGCTAATCAAAATAAAACAAGGACACAGACAAGTAAGAATGTGTCATACATATTTATATAATTTAGAGTATATAAATGTACTCATACATTTTGCCTTGATTGTGGCAAAAATACAATCACAGGAAATCAGCATGGATTACAACTGAACACATTTACAATGCTTAAATCAAGATAGTCGGTTGGTGGTACACATTGGTAAATATCTGTTTCGATTGTGTCCAGACTTAATTCATTTTGCACTCCCATGTTTCAGATCCCTCCGCTGTCTCAAGATGCACAAGATTGCCAAACCTCATACCTGTTTGTGTTTAGTGTCTATTAACAAATTTAATATTATTGTCAACACACATGTCTGCATTTTAATTCATATGTGAAAAAGAAATCCCCTTTCCAGTTGTGGCAGTGTTTCCATTATAGTTTGTAAACCTTTAAATTGCAGATCTTTATACCATTCCATTTTGTCACTGGAATTCTCTGGTGCTTTGTTTCTAGTGAGAGTAACCAGTACTTCGCCCTTATTGTTCATTTACCACTTACCGTCGTTACAAGTGGACCAGCAATTGCCTAAAGATTTTTTTATGATTCAAAATATTAAATAAAACCACCATAAATGATTTTACTTTTTAATTATCAACACAGTGTCACATGACTGAAATCTTGAGGCTAGTACTGTGCCTGGTCCTTAAAATCAGCTGAATTGAGTGAGAATATGAATAACACAAACAAACAAAAGAAATGGCCATGTCTTTACCTAAGACAGGAATATGCGTTAGTGTCTGTGGCAAAGCAGAGACTGGCCGTCTCTGCACAGGAGTGCCGGGCTCTGTGGCCTGTAGCATCAGCTCTCGTGCATATTTCTCGTGACAAGCAGCGAAAATGCTTTCCATTATACTGAAGGCCAGCATGCATCTTGGCTTCTTCGCTCCATCCCTGCCTGGGAGATGTGCTTCCAGACTCTTCATGTGGAGAGCTAACTGCAACTTGGGAGCATTTGGATGTATGTCACTCCACATCTTCAAAGGGAACAGGCCTAGTATTCTCTCTCTCTCTCTCTCTCTCTCTCTCTCAATGAGGGGGCTGCTGGTTTAAACCCACAGTCCCTCTCCCCCATTCCCCACCTCTCCCCTCCTTTCCTCTTGCAGTGTTTACAGGATCAAGTGGCCATTGCCAGCCCCTGTGGCTAGTAAGCGGGATTTTTCCGTCCCACGCTGCTGAGGCTTCCATGACTTCCAGTGCAGTGCAGAGGAAAAAAACGCTCCCAGAAATGTATCTAATCGGTCATTGCCGTAGCAGCATCGTTTTCACTGCATTTACAACTGGTTGTTTACAAGCACAACTCGAGTTATTTATGAGGGATACGGGCGTGTTGGGAAATGACACGCTGCACAACTCCCACAAGAACACTTATGACTGGTCCAGCCCTTTCCCAATTCAAATTAGAGGGAATCGATCCTTTTGGGAGTCAGTTCGATTCGGAAAGAAAACAGCATTTAGGAGTGAGGGGAAGCTGTTAGCGGGAGCCAAGCTGAGGCGCTATCTCGCGCAGGTAATGAGTCTCATTAATTCCTGACCTTTTGCATCGTTGTTCCGCTCACCTTACTAGTTCACTCCTTTTTTTTCTCCACCCCAAGTTAATAAGACATGCTCCTTTGTAATTCCTGCTATATATTATAGGCTTGCATTTTAAAATCATGGGATTAAAAGACAGCGTGTACCCTCCGTATTTAGCATTTAGAAGCAATTGTAAGTTTAAAGTATGGATTTTAATATACAAATAACGCAAATTAAAATAATTAAATAATACGCATTATAATGAATGTCTGCAAATTTTCCGAGACTAGATTATTAGAGATCATATTAGACTAAAACAAAGAGGTACTAGCCGTTTTAAATTAAAATGGTTTACTTCTTAAAAATGATTAGAAACGAAACTGTTGGATTAATTTATGGGGTTTCCTTTTTCCACGAAGAATAGCTTTTTATTAATTATAACTTGATGTGCTCCACTGAAAATAGAAGCACCAATATGGGAAATCATTAAGAGAGCTAATAATGAAGAACAGCAATATTAGAAACGCATTAGGCTCGGACTGAGTACGGTTGTTACGGTGCTCGTCTGTAACTTTGACAACTTCTCCTGGTGCGGCTTACATTAGTGCATTAAGTATGTTTAATTGGCACGCGTTACAATTCCCATTAACAGCTGGGGAAATATTGACACGACCAAGAGGCATCGCATTAATACGCTTGTAAAATCTAATCAGAAAAACCTGTTGTTCGTCATGTAATATAGACCGTAAGCCGGTGGATGTCCTGACGAGAGCAAGCTTTTCTGATCGACCGCCGACCTGGTTTAATGTGCGATTAAGGAAATCAGCGCAAATCCTATTAGACTGTCCATAATATTCCCACCCCAATGCTATGAAAAATGTATGAAGCCCACATAAGATAAGCAATCCATACATGTTACACGCACATGTGCTGCGCGTGGATGACCTTAAGCATAAGCAAACGCACGCAAATCTATAATCATCATAAAAAACATATAAAACGAAACGAAGGCTGCTTTATTATAATTAGATAATTAGATGTGCCTTTACATATGGCATGCTTCGCCGTGTTTGGATGGTTAGCAGCCCTTGCACTGCGCTGATCTCACTGCATTAAGAAACTCCACTGTTAGCGGCACAAAGTGACGTATCTACGCTGCACACTGGCCTTTTCGTCGGCCAGCTGCTCCGCAGTGAATATTTTCCCCATTATTGATTGTGTACATAATGCATTGCACAAAAAGAGAGACAAATACAGGGTTTTCTGTCCTCATGAATGACTAAAGCACAATGGGGGGAAATGATGTGATCTTTTCACATTTATCCCATCAATCAAAAATAAGGGATTTGACTTTTTGCGCAGAAACCATGCGCTCTCACCTCGCTATATTAAGTCATACGTGGGCAATGCTCTGTGTATGAAACAAGCATGTCGCGGTCATGCTACGAGCTGCTGGAGGGGGCAGCCAGCTGAATCCGCTGAATGTCAGGTGCTCCTTTGTTGTTTAATTTATTTTCTTTTCAAAGTGAGGAGGGGCGGCCATGCTGCGAGAGGCAGCCATTGATGTCGCTGTAGTTAGTCGGCCTGTCCCCCCCCCTGCTGTTCTGTCTGGAGTAGTACCTGTGCATCTCTCCTACAGTTGTCAGGGCTATTGGCTTTAGCTAAACGTACTGGACTGGATCGAGCTTTCTGCAGTGGCAATTTTTACTATTTGCCAGCGAGGCAAGGCTGGAGTCACACGATCTGACACATGGGGATTGGGAACGCTGCTGTTTGTCTTCAGCATCTCCTTTCATAGCCATGACAGAATATACAAGTAAACTGAGTCAGCTACCTTTTTATTGTTTTGAATTATGCATGACTTACCAATATATAGATACAGTACACCTCCAGATTCATAGATACCCCCTATGTTAAAGCTGTTATTTTTAACCAAAGCTAGTAAACTGTCTAAAAACCGAAGGAAAATCTGGAACATTGTACCGGATTTTTTTTACAGATATGTAAAAATGTATATGTATGCTAATCCTGACTCTGGAACATTCTATTGTATTTGGAATTGTTGTAAGGCAAATGCAATTGCGCCTAGCAGCGTCGATACGGGCTTGGTGTAGGGCCCGTAGATACCCCCAGCAATCCCACCCACAATGCCTTTGGGGCTCAAGTGTGATGTTTCTGTGGACCATTGCACATGTAAGTACCCAGGGGTGCGCGATGCCAGGTCGGAGTGGATTATATCTCTAAGTTCTCCAAACGTGATTGGAGGCAGCCGTAAACTCCTGCCGCGTTGCTCCACATGAAGGGAGGGGGACTGGGGTTGGGGGGCGGTGACAGGCGCGAGGAGGCCGAACGGGACGCGCGCGGCTTGGTGTGATGGCACGTGCGCGGGCAGCAAGATGTCGCGAGCGACATTTATCAAAAGCGCTTAACGAGTAAGCTATTTAAGTAATCAACAAATCAGACATCTGTTTCTACTAAAGGGGGATTTAAAAAACGGAAAAGCATTTCTGATACACATTTAACTTTACTACAACATATAGTATTTCAAGAAAAATATTTTGGTCCTCTAAACATATTTGTTTTCTGCAGGCTGCTCCTGTGGTCCGTCTTCTTGCCATATAACTAGCTGCTGGGCGGTGAGTTTGTAGGCGTCGGTTCCGGGTTCTGCTCCAGCCTTGCAAACGTTATTTGGGCGGAAGACAACGGGGGAAATGATGCCTTCGCCAGTCCATGCAGTCCCCAGATAAATCTGAATTACCCGTATAATAATGTCCCGGCTTATCATTGCTATGGATGAACGAATCTTACTCCATCATTTACTGTAGCGGCAGACAAGCTCTGCGCTACTGAGGGATTTCTGGTCTGATTGAAATAGCATGACCGCGCTCTGCAGCACTGAGGCCGAATGTGTTATATTGGTTTATTTCCTGGAAGTTGCAGTGGACCATTCATGGGATAACACAACAATAACATTATAATAACAGCGTTTGAAAAAGTAGGTACAGAAACAGCATTACCTTATATAAATCATATTATTGTATTTTACCAGGAATAAACAACAAATGCTACCATTAATAATAATAATAATACTAATTATTATTATTATTTTTATTATGGGGTAGTGGTTAGCACACGTGTCTCACACTTCTGGTGACAAGGGTTCAAGTCATTTGGTTTCTTCTGGTTTCTCCAGTTAAGGTGAGCTACAGTTACCAAATTGGCCGTGAATGGTGTGTGAGTGGTGTGTGTGCCCTGTGATGGGTTTGTGTCCCATCCTGGGTTATTCCCTGCCTGTATCTTCTGGGATAAGCTCCACGACCCCGTGACCCTGCACAGGGCAAACAGATGGATAATAATTTTTTAAAAAAACAGCAAACTACGATTAGCAAAGCTTTAGGCGTCCATGGTGGTCCACATTGATGACCCGGCACTCCCCTCAATCGGTGGTGTATTTTGAACAGAGTATAAAGGAACCCCAAAGCCTTTTATGAAAGCTGTCTGAATTATTGGCAACTACAGTAGCACATTCTAGTTTAATATTGATTTGTTGTCGTCCTTTCAAGTTAGCCCACAAGCATGTTAAATTCCGACGGCTTCTCACGTTTAGGCAGGCTAACAGACATCAAGAGATGGTCGTAACTAGTGCCAGTAGTAGGAGCAGCAGGTTTTTATATTTAAATTAGTATTGGTATAATTAGTGGTAATAACAGTTCAAGAGTTTAAGATAAGGATACGTAGTCAAAACACATAATTGCATTAACCTTTAGACGTTGTCTAATATATGTAATAACATATTCATTTTGTGACGGCAGTAGATTCATGTAAACCTGAACTGAGCACCAGGAGGCTGCAGGTTGACATCTCAAGAGCATGAACTCTTCTTAAAGTCCATGGGCTTCAAGGGCATCTAGTGACATCCCATAATGAGATTTATAAAAATAACCCATAAACCACTGCAGTGAACTGGCTTGTCTTGTGCTGGGTCTACACTCTACTGCCCCACAGCCAGTGTTGGGTATTTCAGGTCCAGAAGCTACAAATCCAGATTTTTATTTTTACCGACCAGTTGAACACAAAAAGTAAGTCACAGAGTACTTAACTGGTTGGTAGAATCAAAATTTTGGTGTGGATTTGCAGTCTCTGGCCCCACACCAGGCTGTTGGAGGATGAATGGATGGACCCTGTAAGCAACTGAGCAGTAAGGAGTTTCTACAAATTGAAACTGAATACAAAACTGAATAACAAATATTAATTGTTTACTCGGTGGGTACTGAAAGTGCTTCAGGTGCTTCGGGGCGGCGAATGGATCCACAGGTACAGGTAGTTGGATGATAGAACGGGCCTATTTTATTTGCGCCCTTGGGATGTGAGGAGAGAGAATCAAATAAAATACAGGAACAGCTATTTGGCCTTCGTAACTTAACGAGGCAAACTGTAAACCACTGAGAACTGGCACATGGCTTTTGAATGCTCTATCTTTAAAGCACACACAACCAGCTTGTTTTAGACTCTTAGGCAATTAAATACGGGTGAGAAAAGAGGTTGCCCCCCCCCCAACCTGAACCCTCCCCTGAAATAAACATGTCTCATAATGTTTTTGTTAGGCAGTAATAATCCAGTTGCACCATATGGAAAAATCAGTACAAAAATTGCAACGGGATAACAAAAGAAACATCTAATAAAATGCAGATTGTTGTAGTTTTATTAGAGACCCAGCGTTCTGGAATCCATCTCAGGTGAAGCGCAATTAAGATATCCAATGAGGGACTCTGAGGAGAGCGTGGAGAGATGATGGATGACAGGGAAAGAAAAGTTAACAAAGCAGAAAGCAGACGTGGATGTGTGGAAGAAGAAAATCACGAGAGGTGACACAGAGGTAATGAGGGAGACTGAACAACGGACCATCGTGGGAGAAGGCGAGGGGAAAGGAGTCAAGCTTCACTGACCTGCATTTCAGCTTTTCTTAAAGGACACAGAGTGTATGGAACAAAGTGGAAATTGGAGCAGCACGGGTGGTGGACGGTGGAACAGTTGCATAGAATTTACATTTAGAAAGGAAATATCAAGTGCAAACACGTCTTTGAGTGGGATGCAATAATCCAGAGTCACTGGTGAGACAGGAACTCGGAGGACTTCAGTCACCTAGCAGATTCTGGCCTGGAAAAACGAAACGGGAGAGTTACAGACACTCAAGATAACCTGGCTACATGTACGTCGGCAGGGCAAATCAAATAAACGGATGAACGCCGAAGTACAGCTTCATATGAAAAAACATAAGCATATTTGCATCAGTTTTACAATTTAATATATTTATGCCCCGAGTGAAATGCTGTGATACGTCTGACATTACACTAGGGGTTTGAAATGGAATAGCTCTTTCTCGCCGAGAAGCTTGTCTGATGGAGGAACTTTTATCGTTGCTATCGCCGTTTACAGGGATGCGTGCCTAAGCTCCACCACCTAGGGCTAGCATTATAGGACTTTTCTGTCTAGCTTTGTACCGTGGATGAAGATGTCATAATCCTCAAACAAACCCAAATTCCCCTGGAAAAAGGCTCTTGATCCTAAATCTACTCATTTTCTTCAAACGGCCTTCCAGCTCTTTCTTAAAGACGGCAGGATATTGGGAAATTGGCTACAAGTACCCCACACCCTAGCCTGGGCACAGACTTACTGGCCAAGGCTTTGGGGGCTGGGTGAGGGATCGTACTGAGCACTCATTAAAAGGCAAACTTTTCCTTAGGCTTGGATGTCATGTCAGTCACTGGCACTGTTTGCTCGCCGAGCAGGAAGAGACATCTCCTTCTCTCCCTGTCAGGGGCTCTTATCATCTTCAAAGCCATATCAAAACACTGTTTGTTCTGAGCTTTGATTCCAGCCGCACGGTGGATTGAGAGAGGTGCGGGTCTGTTTGAGAGTGTATATTCTGGAGCCTGCCAGAGATCACGTGCTTGTCTTGCCGTGTTTGTCGGCTCGTATTTGAGCTGAAGGATCCTATTAAAACTAAACACTGTATCAATTGAATATTGCCGTCGTAATATTGAAAGGATACCTTAATAATTCAGCCTTAATGGACTTTATGAACATTCTGTGAGGTGACTTTAAACACTCAAACCCTATGTATTCTTATTGCTTTGTAGATTTGTAGAGAACTATCACTATTTATGGCTTAAAATCTAATAATAATTAAATTCATCCATCCATTTTCCTTACCCATTTGTCCTATGCGGGGTCACAGGGGTCCAGGGCATCTCCTGGAAACAACGGCCACAAGGCAAGAAAAAACCCAGGATGGGGTGCCAACCCATCGCAGGGCACACATACCACTCACAATAATAATTGAATATTATAAATTTATACCAATGGGACATGGAGTGGCACCCATCAGTCTACATTAGTTTATTTTTTGTCCATCACTGTAAGCCACAAAAAAGCACCAAAAATATATTAAAACTGAACTGTCCTTTTGCATATTTATGTGTATCGTTCAAGACCTTTATGGCTTTGAAGTTTCATCAAGAGTCATTTCAGTTCACTTAATGTTAGGGTGGGGAAAAAGGTTGTTTTCCGGATGGAAGTTGCTTACGGAGAAGTATAGACGGGTATCATACTCGGTGTGTCAGGTGTGAGATTACAGCAGCCCCCAAAGGGGCTACGACGGCCTGTTTGTGTGCTCCTTGTGAAGGTCACCAGGAGAGCCTGCCTGGCCACAGCAGCCTTCCAATGGACTCCTCCCGGGAAGTGACTCGGTCTGTTGGGTTTGGCTTTCTGGCACCCAGCAGGAGAGCTGGTCCTCTTGAGGTGGGGGTGGGTTGGCCAGGCTGGAGGTGGGGGGTGGGGGATGTAGGGGACGTTGTGGAAATGGAATCTGAAAGACGTGTGCTTTGCCCTGAAGTCCCCCTGTCGCCTTTCGTTAGCGTGTTAGGAAGAGCATGTGATGCAAGTGGAAGGAATTCTGGAACTCTGGGTCACTATGGAACGTAGCGGGGTAGAGGGACATTATTCTGGCACCCAACGCTATATTCTGATTTTTGTGTTTTAGCTCAGTACTTGACTCGATACTCAGTATCAGTACTCAAAATACTTTGAGTTTGCCTTTACTGCATTGGCTTCAACTTGTGTTCAAGACATCCATAAGATGTCCATAGTCCTAAAGAACATACTGTCTGCAGCCTCTACAGTATTTGAATTGCATGTTTTGTACAGGCTTTCCCAACACTTCCATGCACTTTCCATCCAGATGTTGTATTGTTTATGTGTCTTTTCTTATATTTTAAGCATAGTTGCTTGGCAGTACCTCAACAGCTATGATGAGAAAACACTGCCTATTTCTGTATACAGAGCTCTGCATTGGACCACTTGCTGTGTCTTGCTTTGTTTCAGTCTGATAATATAAGGAGGACTTTTTTTGCACTGGTATGCAGTGATATTCGCAGTACAACAATCTGAAATAATCCAGTACTTCTATACTGCCCCTAAAGTGCAAGAGCCAAATAAGTAAAACGCAAAAACTTCACAGAGAATATCAATAAAATGGGAAATTTTGGAAAAACAGCAACAGAAAAATAGTAAAATAAATCTGTTTTCTTAATATGTAATTTTGCACTTCTGGGTCATTGTACATTTTTAACATGGACCTAAAATATGGTTTAATTGCGGATGTCAGTGGCAGATAGAGTACAACAATATCACATGCATTTTCTGACCATGCTTTAACTGCATTCTATGCAACATTCAGGAGCAAGTTTAGAGAACTCAATAAGGATCACCTTGTTCATAGACGGTATAGATGGTAAGGTAAATAGTATGCTAATTGCACAGGATCCTTCCTTCCCTGTTATGGATTGGTCACTATTTAATTAAACAACAAATCCTCAGGCCAATTCCATAAACCCTTAAGAAAAAAGAACAAAAACAGACAAAAAAAAAAAAAACGGCAATGCGAGTCATTTGTAAGTTTGCTGGACAAACTGTTGGATCTGACAGAGTGAGCAGCAGGGGAAATAAAAAGGTACTTTAGGTCTTATTGAGCCGGCAGCTGGGCTTGCCGCTGTTTGCCGTGGCGGTCGCCCCTAGCCCCATACCGTGGGACGCCAGTGTGTCTAACCAATGGGCAAATACCACAGGGCTTGTGGCACAGATGTTTATACAAATTTTAATTTGCATTTCATAAACAGCAGGACTTTGTCCACCTCCACAGGATAAAAAGAATATTTCTTCTCCTTTTATGAACGGCCAAGTGCATTTGCTATGCGCTGCTTTCTATATCTGCAGCCGGGAATCTCTACATCCACCTCGTTGTCCTGCCCCGTCCCTCTTTGCGACCATGTCATGCCCCCCCCCCCCCCGGCGCTGAGATATCAGCTTGACGTCTCTTTTGGCATGAGTGGTGCGGACTGTTAATGGGATGCTCGCTGGTTAAGGACAGAAACACCAAAAAGTTAGAGATGGGAAAACCAAATGGGGATTTGTGTATATGAGCACAACCAGGCGATATGCATCTCTTTGTCGTTCGTTATTTCCATATGTATATATGTGTGTGTGTGTGTGTGTGTAGTGGGTTTGTAACACAGCATGTCAAACCGTTTTGTTAACTGTAAAAGAAACTAGTAAAAGGTTTTTGGATGATTGGTTAAGATCAAAAGTAATGTTAACCAGTAAGTCGTGGAAAAAAAAGTGAAATAAGCATATCACACCGTAATTTCCTTCATACAAAACCGAAGTATGTTAAATACCTCTACAGTGACCGTTAGTTTTACTGAGGAGTCACATCAATGCCCATTTGATAGCGTCACAGCATTTTACAGGTCAGTGGGTCATAAATTTATTGCCCCAGAATATGACAGACATTCACATTGCATAAGCTGAATACCACTTGGGCAGGTTCTACCTTTCAGTAGCACAAATTGTTTGCAAAGGTTCCTTAATATGCGGCCATTATATCTAAATTAAGCTTTTTCTAGCCAGTTCTAGCCAAAGGACTTAAGGTCTATATTCTCTTTTTGTTTTCAGTCTTTAGTTTGTACTTTTTAAAGAGATTTGGAAACTAATTTTTGTCTCCATCTGTGTTTTATGTATCCATCTCACGGGAGTCACAAAATTTACTCAATTTTGTCAGTTTATCAGTTTATGTATTAAGTATTTATTTTCCATTAAGCTTTAAGCAAATGAGATCTAATAAAGAGAAGCTATGTTCTTATTTGTCAAATCTAAAAGTGGAAAAGGCTGACTTAGATGGATACCAGCTGATAATTAATGCTCTTAATGGTAGCCAAATCTGAAAGAGATCACTGCCGATTAGCATCCCATTTTAATTCAACGGAAGGGCAGCTGTTGCCATCTGACAACAGTATTACTTCCGTGTTGTAACAGATGCTATAAATGTTTTCTTAACAACCCAAAATAAACAAACGGTTAGCTGTCATAACAAAACATGCCAAGGAAGAAGAAGAAAATCCCAAATCAGCAGATTTCACCATTTTATTAGTAATCTTTTGCATATGTTTGCCATTTCACTTCAATCGACAGTGTTAGTATACTGCATAAGAGTGTGAAGGTGAAATACGTTCACATGCTTTGTATGGTCTTCCCCTCTTGATGCCAGGTGACTGCAAATTTCTGCTCGAAAGCAGTGTAGGGCCGTAGGACTGTGGAATTTACATACTCAGTCAATATTAAGGAAGCACCGTCATTGATTGCCAGCTCAGGTGGCATGTGCATGCCGGTCAGCCCATGCTTCTGTCGCGCATGCCATAGCCCTATTGCGCTAGCGATGCAATGCTAATGTGAAGGGGCCCATGGGGAGCTAGACGGCGGGTTCGGGGGCAGCGTTCCTAAAGCCTGGTTTCCCTCCAGAAGGGGAGCTCTCCCTGGACGGCGTGAGCCGAACTTTCTATGTAGCTGATACCGATAATGTCGCGTTAAGATCGGCGCCGTCATGGCGTCCCTGAGGCGTGCCGCCTCGCATCACAGATCAGATCAGAACTCCATGTGGGCCGGGACCTGGTCTATGGGCCTGATGCTGTCACAGTACCGTTGCTGTCAGTCATTCGGAAGAGCAACAATACCACCGTACAGCCGTCCGGCATAACGTTAAAAAAAATGAATGAAATAAATCATACAGCTACTTTTAAAAGCTAGGTTAATCCTCCCAGCTGCCCTTCTTATAAATTAAGGCAAACATTTTGCATTATTGTCACCCTAACCAAACTGTTAGCTTTATGCGGGAATTTTCTGTATGTCAGTAAATCGTTCTACTAATTGTAGAAATTTCTGCCTGCTTTGCAAAATAATTATTCTGCCTCTGCAGCAAGCAGCAAAAGCTGAACGTTTACCGCAGGCGCCCTCAGAGTGTGAAAGCCATTGTTTCAGGATTTTTTATGTTTTTTTTCTCAGATAAAACACTTTTCTTTTCTCAAATTACATATTACAAGGATAATTTTTTTTATTACATTTGTTGCAATTCTTTCAAATTTAATAGCTGTTTTCCTTTTGTACAGAGCTATTGTGAATCATATTGTTAGAGTGCACTGTTAAATTTGGCCTTTTGTTACAAATCAATATTTGGTTTCATGAAAATGACCAACCTGCCATGTTTCACCACTAAACCATGCAGCAATAAAGACAGATAAGTATTATGTAGCCTGTATGTCATTTATTCCAAACATGCTCCCATTCCTTCCAGTACGGTGATACAGAAGCTGTCCTGTTAATGTGTCATGTGCAGTAAAAGAGGTGTTTAGTCGGTATTGAAAACTGAATCACCAGAGGACATTAAAATGGTGCTTTTCCCTCCTCCCTTTTAAAGCATGAGGCACGAGGAGAAACGGGAAGTGTTAAAACATCCCCGGGAACCTCTTCTTGCCAGTCGCAACCCCCCCCCCCTCTCCGGTTCACACGGCTGGCGGACGATGCTGACTTAACGTGTCAGCTCGTGTAGCGGGCTGAGCTGTTGATAAGGCACTCTCCCCCACGCGGCGCACGAAGCCCGGCCCAAAACAATGTAACAATGTCACACTGGCAAACTGAGCTGAGAAATTAATTGATTGGATGACCGAATGGCTGCTTTGGATGTGCGAGAAGCTGTGGAATCCTTCTTTCAGCAGACTGGACAAGCAATCACATGTGTGCCATCAACACTATACTGGATAAGTAGTTACAGATGGATAGATATGGTGTGTGTGTGTGTGTGTGTGTGTGTGTGTATATTTCATTTATCCTCTATATATCATCTACAGTATATAAATGTTTTTCTCATATTTACGGATTACTAGACTCCATACGGGCTTCCTTCAATGAGATCTCTTCATAAGAGCTATCGGCATTTAGCTGTTAGCTAAATTAGCTGTCTGAATCCAGGCTGTCCGAACCCACGCCACCCATCCCCCCCCAAAACCCAGTTAGATCTTTCCGTGACCAAGAAAGTTAAAAACTATCAACCGGTTTACCTCCCATGGATGGGAGGAAAGAGGCTGGCGTGAAGCCAGGTAGTATAGTTACAAGCTTGAGTTCCTCCTGTGAAAATAGCTTCAGCCCCCCAGTTGGCAAAATCTAACGAGGGAGACATAGAGTTGCTGGACCTCCCATGAAATTTGTTTCTGGCTATGGGCCTACAAAGGGGTTAATTACTCATCAAAGACTTGAATTTCTAAATAGATAAATGGATGGATGGATGGATGGATGGATGGATGGAAGGTGCTAAAAGAAGTGGGTGTCTCGGGGATAAACAGAGGTGACAGTCATGCTTTCCAGATTACAGCAGCCTCAAATTTAAAAGAGTGCAGCAGTCAAAAACCCATAAAAGTGAGTGGCTTCTGTGTAGCGTGTGCCACTGCAGAGGGGGGAGATTGAACGTGAAAAGGGGCAGATAATGTGCTCACTCACTAATGGGCACCCGAGTCGACACAGGCTCATTTTTCACATCATGTCATCTGGAAGGCTCTGAATAAAAGCTATGGTCGCCACGAGCCCCGGATCTCTCGCAGCCATTACGGCCGAGCCGGCGTGCTTTTATTTGTGTTGACTCGTACAGTCGGGAGGGATGACAGTCCCGCGGCCCCGCGGATCAGTCAGGACGGATGACACACGGCGCGTTATGCCGCGCGTGACAGGTCCCCCCCCGCCTGCCGCGCACGCCGGCCGGCCCGCTCCGTCATATCGCACGCTCTGATCTGACAGGCCCAAGGATCAGGCAGCGGGGACATCACAAACTCCGTCTTTTGTAATTTCCAGATGGGGGGAGGAGGGGGTGGGAGGCTTCCGGGGTTACGTGTACTAAAAATTAGTGTCAGTCAAAGCTAAGTGGCTATTTTAACGGCAAATGGTTTCGGCCGATAGCCGCAGAGGTTAGCGTGGTACCTTTGGGATGCAAAGGTAACGGAGGCAAATATCTATCACACTTAAAGACTTCTTTTTTTATGTAATGTGAATCATCATGCAAATATGGCAAATGTTTTTAGTTTTGTTGTAGCTGTGATGTCACAATGCACAATGCTGCACTAAGATTGCAACCGTTTTTTATGCTGCTGCGGATTCCTTCTTGGTATTTAAATATAAATTTGTACACAGAGCTGCCACGTTCCATGTGTAATCAGAGAGCTGTCCAACTTCCTGTTCCTTGTCCGGTGGCCGATGATGCAGCACGACCTATATATCTACAGTAACTTGAAATGTCTGAACACCGCCTGACCAAAAATTCATTCATGAATTGGGTTATTTATTTAGAAGTGCATGATTCTATGTTGTATAAGGTGTTTCATTTACATTTGAACAATTGAAATAGAAATTATGGAAGCATTTATGTCAGTTTTCTTTTTTTCTGAAAAATATATTTCTTCTGGTGTAGTATGTCATAAATTGATTGAATTTATGTCAGGAATTACTTCCTAAGTCCTGAGCTCATGAATCATGGGTTCCGTATGATTTTGTGGCAGTACTGGTGTGTTCTGAAGTAGATGTATGACAATAGTGAACGATGCTTAGTAACACACAGTAACAGATAGATTTAATATCTAATTAAACAATTAATACATAACGAGTCGTAAACCCTGCAAACTGTCCCGTTGCCATTAGTTAGTGGGCAGCACCGCGGAGAAAGCTGTGCGATTCTTTACTTATTTGTTTATTTTCTTTGCCGCTTGTTTATTGTGTCTCAGTCAAGTATGACATCATAATCACACGTAGACAAGTGGCAGTGGCACGACTCCCTTTTGAGCCTGAAATTATATAACGCACATGTTTTCATGCTTTGCCAATTACTTTCAAAATAAGGACTCCTTTCTTTTTTTTCCCGGCGCTACGTGCGTCGGCCCCTATAAGAACGAGAGAGGTGATGGGGGGGGGGGGGGGGGGGGTAAAAA
>JAABNX020000001.1:42460219-42474960 GCA_015163995.2 Mormyrus lacerda | reverse complement strand
TCCATCCATCCATCCATCCATCCATCCATCCATCTACCTTCCAACCCAAGGGCATAAATTTGGTTATGGACATTAGAGACATGTCCCTACCAATGTTATGGGAGTACCACGTGTGTTTGGGAGGGTGGGGTTCAGGGCCTATTTTGCTCCCTACCAGTGATGAAACCCAACCTACTTGTTCCAAGCGCTTCTGTGCAGGGTTGGAGTGAACCTGAAGTCGATGCCAGGAAGCAGAGGGCACAAGACGAGGCACACCCTGGGCGGGATTGGCAGTTCATACTGTAATTTATCATATACATGAAATTTTTTTTAAATAGAATATATATAGGGAATGTAATATAAATATTAAAAGTTTTAATAGTGCATGATGCCAGGTGTGATTTTGTGCTTTCTTACTGCACAAAATACAGCAATTAGGCAGACTATATTTTGCTTGAAAAAACTATTGTGTGGTCACAGCTGCAGACATTGCTGTTGCGTACCATCTGATACTTACAAGGACGTAACTCCTGAAGAAGATAAAAGGTCACATTAAGCAAGAAAATATTATGGAGATTTACTAAATGCCACATAAATCTGGGTAATTTTTTTCCCTCACTTAACGTCATTGTTGAGAATTGAGAACCCAATTATTTGCAAGTTTTACAGTAGTGTTTTGACCGTGAATAGGTTTACACATAGGACATCGACTACAAAAAAATAGTTATGAACTGGCTTAAAAAGGTAATACGTCTGTGATTCTTAAAGGCTGGGGCCCAGAATCAGCCTGCCCTGGAAATAAAACGCGTTTCAGAGACCCTACGGAAACTTCTGAAAGCTCGACAGGCAGAAAATTCATTTCTCAAACATACCAAAAAAAAAAGAGAGAGAGAAAAACTCAATGGGGCAAACAGGATATGCAAACAGGGCATATTACCCCAACCTCCCATAAATCTATGACAAAATACAGTTTGAATGCTGACAAAGGCTTGGACGGGCGGCGGCGGTGGTGGTGTGGGGGGGTTCGTTTATGTGAACGAAATGGCTGCCAAACACTCTCTGTTTCCTAAATCTTGTTTAGTTCTTTAATTCTCTACTTTCTGACCTGGATCTCGCTGTCGCTGCACATGAAAGAAATTAGAAAGGCTCCGCAGCCACAGAAGACCAGTGTCCCGCGACTCCACAACATTTGTCATTGCCAAAAACAGCGGAGTTTAATTAAGTGTTGTGAGCAGCCTAGTGAGAAACACACTTTAAATTAAACCTCTGAACACGCTGCTATTGGCTCTTTACCTTCCCGACAATCAGACGGGCGTTCGGCACAAATCCTGCCTCTCGGGACGGATGTGGGGCTGGGGTGGGGGGTTGGGGGAGAGGCGACTCGCACCACAACCTCCAGCGATTCATAAAGGGCCCTGCTCTCCCAGAACGGTCTGTTATTACGCCCTGCTTTCAGTATTCCTTCATAAACTCGTCCAGATGTGGGTGATAATTAATGCTCCCCGAACAAAACATGTTCTTGACGTCATAATTTTTTAGAAAAAAAAAAAAAACAAACAAAAACATTTTGTTATATTTACGCGTGGTATTGTTTTAGCTACATCAAGCAGTCAGCGCAGGAAGATTGTTCTTGTATCAGCATCTTCAAAACAATCATTTTGACTTGAGACTGAAAGCTGATTGTTTGACTCTGGCATTCATCTGAGTTTTGTACTTCAGTCCTTAAAATGGCCAGTGTAACAAGTACGGGCAATCGCTATGCGATGCAGCTGACAACACAGAGGGTAATACCTTAATCGGCTGCTTTGGTATTTAAATTACATTGTTGACCGGTGTTTGAAGTGCTTCCACACCTCAATCTATTCATGTGATGTAATTTAAAGTAATACCTGTATGGGGTCATCCGTCTTGGGATTCATCGATCCTCCTCCCCACCTGTCTCTCCTACACACTGTTGTCTTCTGTGTAGTAACCTCCGCAGTAACACAGGACGAGCCCATTTCTGCCTGTGGCCTAAAACTGGATGGCAACGTGATTACACCTCTCCTCTGCGTGCCTTTTTTTTTTTCCATCCACCACAGTTTTATGTCCCCCCTCCTGTCCTGCCCCCTGAAGATTCCTTTTTACCACCTTCTCCCCCATCGCTCCCCCCTCCCCCCTACCCCCACACCACTGATTCTTGAATGAGGGGGGGAAAAATGTGAAAATCAACATGCAGTTCTTACCTGCCACCCTCGCAGTAAAACAAACGTTACTCACGCATACTTTATGCGTAAAAAATGGACCAGAATACATAAATCTTTCCATGCTGCCCTTGTCCACACTGTTTATCCAGTATGGGTGAGTCTGAAGGCTCTCCTGACTAACCAAGGACACCAGGCAGGGGACACTGTGGACAGCATGACCCAAATACGAGCGCGATGGAAAATTCTAGAGCTCAGCTGCCGTTTCTGTAAACATGAATGGCACGGCAGAGGTCCTGCATTCTCCACGTGCCTCCTACAATCTCGGTCCATTAGCCACCTGAGCCGTCAGAATCCGGACCGTCGCTACCAAAAGCCGTGTCACCCGAGGCACGGGGGCAGACTGTTAAAGGCACCGATTAATGTTATTTCACTGATGACACCATCTGCAAAAAAGAAAGCCAAGGAGAAGACGAAAGGTACGCTTATGACCTCAAGGTCGGCCGCTATGGTCTTCCAGCCCAGTGCGCTTCCCAAACTGCTCTTGTAAAATATAGGCCCACATAAATGGGGATGCCCAGTGGGTTTCTGGGAAAAAAAAACATGGGGTAAGTAGCTCTGCGAGAGAGCAGAGATCTTTAACGTTGTTACTGTGAGCACTGCCTTTACTGCTGTCCTTCCAGCTCGCCTGCAAAGGGACCAGGACCCAGTCCTTCCTGTGGAAGAGAAGCCGTCTGATATCCGAAAGAGACTAATTGAGACTAAAAGAGACTAATATAATGGTAATTCGTTACCATCAGTAGTTTTACATACCCAGCATATTTTGATAAATAACATTCTGTATTGGGGACTAATACTGTGTATATTTATACAATTCTGTTATTCTTCCTGGTTATTATATGCTGGTGTGTTTCTATAGGAAATCCAGGACAACTTCTGGCATGTGGTTTTTTTTTTTTAATCATTTTAAGCAAGAAATCGACCATAAATAATCAACAGAGCAACTAGGAAGGAACATAAAATAATATTTCCTTGTTTGATTTTTCTTCTTTGCTTCTCTGTAAATATATAAACGGCTCGTATAAAACCTAAGCACTGTACTGTATTAAGGGATCATGCACACACACACACAAGAAGATGTGAGATCAATGGTGTGTTTTCTTCTGTGCATTTTGTAGAAACTAAAGAAACCAGAATTCAATTTTTGGTAGAAAATCTAGCTCTAACAAAGGTTTTAATTCATCTTGAGGGCCAGTGAAAAAAATAAATATTCATTGATCATTTAAGCTTCCTTCTGCTAAAACCAAATGATAGATGGTCATTTTTACACATTTTTAATGTACACTATTAGCTCTATATTTAAAAATGATAATGTAATTGATTTTAAAAATTGATTTATTGATGTTAATTCAAGTGTTTCACAAATTAATCACATTATAAAAATTAATTTGCTATCTTTTGCAAGCTATTATGTAGTTAACTAATGATATGAATTAATCAACTTTAATAAGAATTCAAACAGTATTGTTTAGCTAATTTGTCATTTTGTTAAAAGACAAATAAAGGGAATATTTGATTTACAGCGGGCCTTTTTCCAGTGGTTTCGTGGTCGGAGCGTTTGTGTGCCTCACAATTCAGCCTAAAAGAAAATATCAAAGTTTCGGTCCCTTAATCACGTCTGTTGTCTTGCCGTTTGTATGACTGTTGATACTGAGACACGACTAAGAAACTCTTAGCTATGTGAACTTACCCAGTATTTCCACTCTGATTTTCCGGGCACGGCAGTGGAACACGACTGGCCCTTGGAATTAGCGTGGTTGAAAACATCCAGCTGGCACAAGCAGCTGAGATGTAGTCAGTGATAGCACATGGTTTTCGTACGGATTGACACTTTAGCGATACAGACTTCATTTGATGCCACGAATGCATTCAGGGTCTATGGACAGCTATATGTAGAATGCTTAACCTGTCTCTACTCTTCTAACATTTAGCTATCACCTTGAGAAAAACATTTACATTTCAACGCCACTGTGAGCACCTGAGTAAATATTCAGGCCTTTAATAGAATCTCTGCCCCTTGGAGATGCCGTTAAACCATCCAGAGGTGACCATCTCCTGTCTTTAAGCCCATTGATTCATCTGGTCAACGTAAAAAAAAAAATAAAAAAAACACTGGGCTGGTTATGAACTAGTGCGTACGAGTGATGGAAACATAAATTATTTAAAAAGGGCATATTCACTGTGGCCATTGAGCCATCAATCATATGCGGTGGCATTGACAAAAAGCGAGGCTTCTATAGCCTCCTATCTGCACGGGGGACAATTCTATCAGGCAGGTAACTGTGAAGAGGCAGAGTGACCTGATGTCATCCACATTGTTACTCCATCCTTTGAGTCCCAAGCTGCCCTCCACCTCAGCGCTAGGACAGGGATGTGGAGGGGGGATAAAAACCTTCTTGGCCTTCTTTTTTTTTTGGGGGGGGGGCAGGGGGTTACTCTTCAGTTCGTCTGACAAAAAATAAGGGAGAACAACACCCTGAAGCGGGAAGCAACATCCGTGTTCATACAGTAAAAGATGTTTGGGTAGTTTTTTCGGAAGGTGGCCACTGAAATGCATTTCCAGCACTAAACCAAGGAATGAAGGAGCATGTGAGGATCTGAGCCAATCGTGCAATTATGACGAAACAGAGGGATAATGGAAACATAGATGTGTCATTGATTACTGCGTCGTAAATATTGTAGTAAAGTGTCATAATTTTTTTGACATTTTGTACAAGCATATTCCACAGTATCAATGATGATTGTCAGTTGGATTAGTACATAAAATATGCACATCTGTTAAAGTATTATTATTATTATTATTATTATTGTTATAGATGGCATGGTGGTGCAGTGGTTGTTGCCTCACACCACTTGGGACCCATCTTTGAGTCTCCGCCATGGGTCCATGTATGTGAGGTTTGCATGTTCTCCCCATGTCGTCATGGGGTGTTCTTTGGATACTCAGATTTCCTCCCACTGTCCAAAAACACGTTGCGGTTAATTGGAATGACCATTTTGCCCATAGACTTGCATGTGTGAGTGACTGGTACGGGCTTGTGCCCTGCGATGGGTTGGCGCCCCATCCTGGGTTATTCTCTGCCTTGCTCCTGTAGCCTGCAGCCCCCCCCCCCACTACCCTGAGTAGGAAAAGAAAATGAATGCATGTAGCATTATTATTATTTTATTCCATCTTCCAAATGCTTCTTGCGTACAGTGTTGCACCGAGTCTTGGAACCTATCGCAGGCAGGAATGGGCACAAGGGAATGTAGTAATTTGTTATTGTTGTTATTATTATTACTATAATTATTGTTAGTATTATTTAACATTATTAATATAATTTATTACATTTATTTAGAATCAGTTTATTGACCAAGTATGTTCACACGCAGGTATCTGTTTCTGGTTGTCAGTTTGTTTATTTTTGAAAATTCCAATGCTAATCCTGTTAGTCTAATCGGAATCTAAACATGTAATATGGCCGTGTAATTGACCGTTCTTTTTATGTTCTGCCTTTACACATGTTGGGCCAAAGTCTTCCCCTGCTGTCAGGCCATCCCCCAGGTCTCTCCTGCCCCATCGGCCATGTAAAGAGAGGACTTATGTAGGCCATAACAGTCCGCGGTTCCGCACGTCACCGTGACGTGTCGCCTATGAAGGGAACCCTTTCGTCTGCGAGGAGCGCCAGGCCATCAGCACAGGCACACTGTTTAAAAATACAGATGGGATGACAGAATAATATATGGACCCGCGATGGAAATCAGCCGGGCGCTTCGGTAGGACGCGAGTGCAGTAGACGCGTCTTTGAGTTCCACCTCTAAAAGGATGAAAACCTCAACTTTGATTCATAATTGATTAAATAAATCCCTGCCACATCAAAGGCAGGAAGAGGAGCCACTTCTGTGGATGTGGAGGCCGTCAAACGGCACTTTGTTGTTTTAAATGTTCCCCGGGTCTGGGGCGCCGTACGCCCCTGAGAGCTGCAAGGTGTGGGTTTAACAAGGCAATGGCAGCCTCCTAATGAAACAGGACACCCAGAGATCTGAATGAGGACATCTGGGCGGTAATTGCTGCAATATGATTGCCTGCTTCTCCGTTTCATTTACTCTATTAGCAATTTGCCGTTAATCTCTCCCCCTCTCTCTTTCTCTCTCTTTCCCCTACATGGCTGGGAGACATTTGATCTCCGCTCTCATCAGCATTCCAGCTTGCTTATGTTCTCCTGAGCGGGAAAAAAAGTATGGTTGGCATTCAAAGAAAGTGATGTTACATGAGGCTGTTTTAGAACGATTCCTGCCAATGACGTTGAATTTGACCTCACTGACGTCTTAGTGGCACCAATGATTAAGTTCAACCAGTTGTTTTTACTCTAGCACCTGTAATTTGCTTTTAAATGGGTGCATCCTAGTAAAAATATCACTTTCTCTATGGCAGATGTGCAGAGCTTCCTGGTACATGATGATCTCAGTAAGGGCACATACAGAAATAATAATCAAGGGCTATACACTCAGGGTGGAGATAATACAAAGATGGGGGAACAGCTGCATCTTTTTTAATGTGATTAATGCACTCCCCACCAGTCTGTCCAGGACATTTATAATTCATACCTGCCGTTTGCACGTGACCGACAAAACTTCCAGCCAATGCTAATTAAAAGTGCTACGTCTGCATGGGGTGACGTTTCTTACCAGCCACCCCCTGTCTGGTGTCCAGGTGAAATGTCCATAGGAAGCGTAAAATTATGCTGCTGGTTCTGAGTTGGTGGCTATGTTGTTCTGAGCAGCGCTGAGGTGGGGGATGTTGATGTCATTGGGTGGGTCTTTCGACTCGTGTCGGCCCCCCGCTTGGCAAGGGGTGGATCTGGCCAGGCCACTGTCTGGACAGTGGACGGATGGGGTAACAGTTTCTGATGGCTTCCTGCAGCTTCAGCCGCTCAGCTTCTCAGTCTGTAGCGATGTGACAGGGTTCCCTGCCTAGGTTTCCCTAACACTGATAACATTTGTTGTAATATTAGACAAGCAGCAGCAACTGACCTACTTGGATTACAGAGCTAAAAAACTCACCAACTCCATGAAACAGTTTTGAGCATCAGTTCATAATTAGAAAGTGTGATGTCACCTGTGGCATGAACAGCCTGCCACCTGGAAATGAATTTGGGGGGGAAATTACTGATCAGTCAACAATGTGCCAGCTGGTACCCGGGTCTTTAAAAACCGGGGGTGGCCAGCCGGCCTACTTTCTGTTCCCATCCCCTTTTATGAATGTGCAAAATACTAGACTGTCTTTGAGTTTGCAATAGGCGTCTATAAAAAAATAAGTCTAACATTGGTAATGGTCGCTTTGTTAACATGTGAATCTGACGAATCAGCAGTTCCTTTAACATTCCAGTTAGAGCCCCTGCTTTCAGGTGCGCAGTGTGCATCTGACCAACGAGCATGTCCATGCATCCCCCCCGGGCACGTTACACACAGACCTAAAGTACAGCTTGAGGTTTTACAGGCCTGCTGTTGGAAGAGAATTTCAGTAGGCCTGCCTCTGTTTGAAACACTTCATGCTGTTTTCTTGGGCAGGAAATTATTGTTGTGTAACTATTTTCATTGAAAACTTTACCAAAATGCTGGTTGATGTTTTTTTTAAATAATTTTTCTTAATACTATGTCTTTTTAGATACCACTTTACAATAAAACTACCCTTATAAAGGGTATATGAACGGTTTATGACGGGGTTATTAATTAGGCTGTAACACTTTGTAAATCATTATTAGACAATTCTAAACAAGTTATAAGTTTTCTTTTCATTAACGACTTATAAAAGGCGAAAAGGAGCCTTACTGTGAACTGGTACCTCTCTTTGCATAGTTTATTGTTAAATATTGCTAAGCAGTCTTTTTGCCAAGCAAATGCTTTATGCGGGCCGTTTATATTTCGTAAATAATATTCATCCTATAATATTCATCACAGAATAATATTCGAATGAGTAACACTTATATATTTACATGATGTATTTGCCAAACCAAAATGAGTATTGTGACTAAAAACAATAAAGAACTCAAAGGCATGCATTAGGAAAACAAAAGTGACAAAACAGGAGTAGGGAAACAAACTGGACTGCGAGGGGTCAAAACGGGAAGACTAGTACGGGGAGGGGTACAGTCAACAAGAGGGCTGACATCAATGACCGAACTGGGGAACACAGGATTGTGAAGCACATATATGCAGGACTATTGAGTTGCTGGCACCATGCAAGTGAGGATGGTTAGCACAACAGGGTTAGGGAGAACGAGACAGACACACCTGGGGAGAATCAGGAGGGATCCAGAGGACCAGCAGCAACCCCTGCTGGTTATACTGGGAGATGAACAGGAAGGATCGTGACAATGACTGCAATTAAAAGCTTTGCACCACGACATTTATAATAAATGTATTTAGCTATCATGCATTATTTTTCCACGTAAAAAGGGAGGGAAAAGGGGGGCCATTGGGCATAAAGACATAACACAATAATAATGGAAGGAGAGATGCCTGCAGCCTGATCTCCCCTCCTGCTGTTTTCCGCTAACTGCCGAGGAGATGGTGAGTGACAGGTCTGGTCCATGGTGCGGACCTGTCACCATCACCCTACTCAACGGGGGTCCCATAATGCCGGGCTTCCAGGATATAACCCCATCCCCCAGCACTCAATGGCCCTGCGTTTGCCCCTCCTCTACCTCCCTGTCTGTAGCTGACTCTTGCATCACCAAGCCAATGCTAAGCCAAATGAAGAGAGAATATGACAAGGATTCATATACGACGAATCACTGAATCACCACGGCTGGGATACCAGCGCTGATCTGTGGCCTCGCGGCCAGCCCGACCGCGAGCCCTTTCCGCCCGCAGCGGAATCACCGGGCAAGCTAGGCACAGTCTCTTACAAGTTAATTAGATCTCCTCCTATCTTCGCCCTGTTTTGTGTAAACAGTCTCCGCTGGCCGTCCGACACGTGTAGTTATCTACCCAAGCACATTCAGCGTGATTTCTGTCCGCGGGCCGCCGCCGCTGTATCTGCGAATGAAGAGCTCCCCTGCTGTCCCCTCTCACCGATGGCTGGTGATTTATGAAAATAGGACAGACTGATGATTTTCATATTCATATAAATGCTTACTATCTCTCGTTACATATCTCCGCTTTCTTGCTGCTGGGAAATGCTAAAATAACTGTCATCCCAATCTCCAGACACCATTACAAATTTCTGTAAAGTGGCACGGACCTGATCCAGTACATAATCACAAGGGCCATAATGGTGTCTCCTGGCATTCTCCTCAATGTCAATAAGTTTTGTTAGAGGACAGACATCTCAAGAGGATAATTCGATTCTGTCATAACTGGTGTTGTCTTTTCAATATTCATACTCTCAATAGTTATTCTGACAGAAAACCGTACTGTCTGTGGAAGTTCCACCTGCAAAAATTCACTGTTATAAGAAAGCAATAATTTTCCATGATGGTATATAGGCAGAAGTTCGATATAAGTTGGCAATGACAAGTAAATTCATGGGAAAGAGTAGAAATCATGCATATGCGGCTGGGGCTGCCACGTTTCAATCTTTCATGCTGATGTAATGTGTTTATCACCCTTTAAATTATACCAGTATGGGCTTTTCTTGTGCTAGATACAGACATTAATAATAATAATAATAATAATAATAATAATAATAATATATTTTATTTATAGTGCCCTTTACATCACAGGATCTCAAAGGGCTACAAGTAAAAAAAACAAAACAATTTTAAAACCTCTAAGTTGAGAAACCACAGGTTTTGTTAAAAAGAAATGTCTTGAGACGCTTTTTATCATACATTTTTAAAAAGTAAGAGTACTGCTTTCGTCCTTAAATTTTTGCACTGTGAATTGGTCAGCTTGTCTATCACAGTGTTCAGAGAAACCATATGCATTTTAGGGGTCCCAGCGCTATGAGCTGGGTTCACTACACTGAGGAACAGCCCTCCAACATGACGCGCCAGACAAGAGGCATCCTTGTCCAAGGCAGCTTGAAAATTTTCACTGTGTAAGAATATACTTCCTTGTTAACATTGGTGTTTATTGATTAAATTTTTTTTTTTTTTTTGCAGCATCACAGCTCAAAAAATATAGGAAAGTGATCCTCGGGCTATTAGTGACGGAATATTCACACCTCTAAGAAAGGTAGCCTGTAATATATCGGGAGCAGGAGCTTAAGCGGAGTAATTTGATGGGGACGTGGCATAGGGTGACTTCTGGCGAGCAAAGGCACAGAGCAATTAAGTAGCTAAACAGACAATGAAGACAGTCTAATAAAGGAAATCTACATTTCTTGCCTCGAAATCTTATGGGGCAGGGATTTCGGCGTTTAATTCAAGCCTGGGGATTGATTAATATTCACATTCTAATTCCGAAGATCCTGACATGCCACTGGGGTCCTTGTAAGAGCCCTGTCTGATAACATTTGCTCTCTTCTTTATTCTTAACAGATGTTGCGGCAAGACTTTTCTTGGGCCGACGGTGTCGAATGTAGCACCCGGACGTATGTTCGATGTTATTACGTTGAATCTGTGCTGCTTAAAGAGGAGTCTCCTGATAAAAAAGTGAAAAGATAATATATATAGTTCAATTAATATGCGATAATCAGTTTTTTTCTAGAGAAAAACTGTACAACCAGTTGTATTCCCATTCTGTGATGCATAGTGACCGACCATTAAATACCAGTTCACAAATACACAAAAGGATGGAATGTTTATTCTGAAGTCAGTCATTTTCCAATTTCAGTTAACACAGCATTAAGTATACAGCTGATGCCCTTGAGACAGCTTTCAATGAGGCCTCAAAACGGACATGTGGTAACTGACGCGGTAGGCATAACGAATCTCTACCACCCTACCCACAACTCCTTGTCCCTGACAGCAAGCTGCTGTTTATCACTTCCATCTGAGGCCAGTGCGGATGCACATTCCAGTCCCTCCTGTCATTCAGAAGCTAAATTCCCTACTATTTGGGCTCATTGATTGGTATTATTGTTTTTAAATTGCATTTTCTCCTTTAACAAATGACAGTGTGCTGTTCTCCATAACCATGTCCTCTATAACCATTACTCATTACAACTCAGCCAGAGGTAAAGGAGAGCTGGATAAGTCCATCCAGAATGGGCTGCAGTGATATTCAAAATATTCCTCATGAGAAACCTTGTTGTAATTCTTCAGTCATATTTTTTCGTATTATCCATTTTCCAGTTAGTACTTGTGGTGTTAATAAGTGTTTCTGTACGACTGACGCAAATGGTCACATAGAATCGATGAAACAAATGAGAAAAACTCCCCAAACAAAGGCACTCCTTAAGTTAAAATTTTATATTATACTGACATCTCCTAACAACTGTTAAAAATTCCCAAGTATTTCATAGAATCGCATGGCAACATTTAGACTTTTCAGTACAGAGCATGCCTATAGCTACCCTTCCAAAACAGTCACATGCAATACCTTAAGCATCTGCATTACAAAGGGTCACATGTCTCAATGGCGTTACACAAAAAGCAGATTAGCGATTTCATTGTGAGGCACTCTTTCCAAGTCACTTGACAAGGACGTACCCAAGAAACCACTTCACCAACATTACGTCTTTCATCTCCCACTCAAGTCAAGCGTGATTTATTATTAATGCTTAAAAATGCCAGTATAATAGTTCAGATTTTTCACAGGGAGGTGGTCCAAGATGTGAAGGGGGGAAAAAAACACCTTTTCCCTCCAAAGAGCATTTTCATCCTGATGCATGTAAATTCATCAGATTGATGGTAAGAAAAGCACACACAAGGTTAATCTGCTATGACTGTTAAAATTTCCATGATATCCTGCTTGAATATCGAAGCAATGTGGGGTGAACCATGCATTTTATCCAAATTATAATTATTGTTTCTTTCTTATTATTGACCCGTGATTTACAGACCTTTGTTACCATGCAAATTTTCCATATATTAAAGTAAACAAGATTTTAGGGTTTAATCCTGAAAGAACGCAGTATGTCCATGACAACATAAAGAAGGGGCTCATATGCACCTCTCCTCTGTTCTTTTTCCGAAGTGCAACCGAAATAAAATAGTTATTAAAGCGGGATTTAGGGTTTTTTGTGCGGTCTGGAACTGTTAATTCTTTGATTCTTGGGGAGTTTTAAAGGCACAGCAGGGGCGTTCCTTGCACCAAGCAGAATCAGGGCCACATGCATACATGCGCATGTCGGGAAATTCATCACGCACTTTATCCCTGAGCAAACGCCCTGGCAAACATTGACAAGCCATCCTCACAGCCCTGCCGCTTATTAGACGAACTCCCACAGAAACGAGAGTTCGCCTTGCCTGCAAGCATGTTGATTGAAATTAATTATATATAGTGAAATGCAATTATTCGTAAAGACTGGTGCGAGTGGTAAACGAGGGGGGGGGGAGAGAATCTCTCCAATGGACTTTCCCCTCAGCTTGGTTATGGGTGCCAGGCCACTGAGTGCTAAGGCTAAATTCACAAGATGTTTTACATGTTGAGGGACGAAGAACATGGGAGCAAGCGGGTTTTATTTAACTGAATTAACAAATGCTGAAAACAAACAAGATCGCTGGGGATCCAAAATGGGAATCTGGGAACAAGGGAAAGCACAGGCAACAAGGACGTTTGACATTAATGCTGAGACTGGGGACCACAGGACTGGGAAGCACTTAAATACATGACTTATGAAGGACCAAACAAGAGGCAGCTGGGAGTGATTCACATGAGAGTTAGGAACAGGTGTTGAGACAACAGGTAACAGGCGCGGCTCATTAGGCCAGACTAGGGAGGAAACAGGAGTGTCCGATGGGAGAGTATGACAGGATGGCGATTACCTTTGCAGGTTTTCATTATTGGCTTCCAAAGAGGTTGGGAAACCAAGGTTCTTCATCTCTGTCATGTACAAACTATATTACTACTGTAAATATATTAGTGTACCTGTTTCAAATCATGGAATCACATTACAGTTAGAAGAAATACGAGTCTCTACATTTCAAGGGTTAAATTACTCAGGAGTTTTTCAATGTTTTTTTTCAAGTCCCTGACAATCATGTCCTGTTAAATATGTTACATATTTATGTTACATTCCTGTAGTGGGATAACCTATGGGGATTTTACTTTTGATCACGTGTACCCAACCATCTATCATGATGTGCAGCCATAGGCTCTCAAGATCTAAAAGATTCCCAGAGCAGATCCCAAAATATGCTAATAACTAAATAGCAAATTATAAGCAGCACATTAATTTTACGCAATGAAAGTCTGTCTCCAAGAAACTATGTGAAATAATATCCCATAGTATGTTAGATAATCTGTCTGAACACGGCTTTAAACTTATTGAGTAGAACACTATTTTCTAAAAAAAAATCAATCTAAATAAAATAAAACGATCAATAAAGCATGCTGACTGTAAAAAATGAGTGCCATGACTTTAATTTAGTGTTTCTCTGAACATAAAACAACCACATACTATTGCCTTGTCCTCTTAGCAGATATCATCACGCCTCAAAATGATAAATGCTGACCACTAACACCAGGCTAATTCTGTTATCAACAAAGTGTGGTTAAATTTCACTTCTGCAGCCTGTGGCAAAGAGTCGGGCTGTAAATCCGCCTTACGCAGTAGATTAACTGAAGAGAAGTGGATTACTAACTGAGTAATATTCAAGAAAAATTAAACTGTAGTGTAGCATATTCAATATTGAGGAAATAACAAATATACTTAAGTGAAAAAATATATTAATGCACAGAGAGAAATCCATAAATTATTAAATTATGTAAATTATGTGTACAGTTGACACATCACAACTGCATCAATGTCTGCATCACGACATTCCCCAACGTGGTTTCAATATATCGTGGAGTCGGCATAAGAAATACATTTTTTTGTGGAGTTTTGTGAAAGCTGCAATGATGGTCAGCAAGCGACACACGAAAGGTTTGCCAAGCGTGTTTATGGCAGCCTCTCATGTGATGTCTCCTGATATCACATGATCTCGCAGGTTTTTTTGCACGGTTTTCCAGCTCGCAGGGTGCCTGCACCCCTAACCCCTGCAATATGGAAGGGTCAACTGTAATCACAGTAGATTTGGGGGACAGGCTGGTCAGTGCCTCTTTACCTTTATGGGTGATTTATGTTCACATTTGCCCTGTTTTACACAGTGCAAAGCCATGCAGTTAGATGTATCACTGTTCACATTTGCCCTGTTTTACACAGTGCAAAGCCATGCAGTTAGATGTATCACTGTCTCTGATCTGCCAGCTTTACATTTTATTATCATTTTATTTGTTACATTGTACATGTGCGTAGTGAAATACTTTTTCTGCCTGCTTTCTGGATTATGCTCAAACGGGAAGTATGTAATGCAAAGAACTGTATTAGCACAACAAGGTTAATGAAAAATAATAATGTTAAGATAACGAGAAAATAAAACTGTAAAATAAAACAATAAACACAACATTACATAAGGCCATGGTCAGGAGTATGTGTGTGTGTGC
>JAABNX020000001.1:42437508-42454120 GCA_015163995.2 Mormyrus lacerda | reverse complement strand
GAGGCGAATAGATCGTCTCCAGTAATGCCAGTGAGGCGAATAGATGGTCTCCAGTAATGCCAGTGAGGCGAATAGATCGTCTCCAGTAATGCCAGTGAGGCGAATAGATGGTCTCCAGTAATGCCAGTGAGGCGAATAGATGGTCTCCAGTAATGCCAGTGAGGCGAATAGATCGTCTCCAGTGTGCGGTCTCATCTCCTAGTGGATCTATTGCAGCATCTAAACTTAATAAGGAATAAGGAAGCTACAGTCCAGCATGGGAAATGGACTGTGAACGCTCCGGTGATCTGGACCAGGCCGGCTGTAAGACCTACAGTCGTGTTTCTCCTCTGAACAAAGTAATCGCTCATATAATTAATTTGGGGCAAAAATTGCGTGGGGAAAAATAGCCCAGATTTCTCACGAGCATGTGACTGCCCCACTGCGAGATCCCATTCGATTTATTTCAGGACAAAGGAAAGTGAGGTGGATGCATATCCCATGAACTGCATAAATCATTGCTTCCGAGGACACTTCTGAAACGGGAGTCAGATGGTGAAAAGTGGAATTCCATTTTTAACATTCCATAACCTACCATATATCTCTCACATGGTGCATCTTAATTGCTTGGTGAAAAATATGCTTTGGTGGATGCTTCCTGCTTACTGTCCAGGAAACTTTAGGCTCTGCCACCAATGTGTGAATTTACTTGTCACTTTGTAAGGTGTCAGTTTAAAAGTCTGATGGATGTGGTTGCAATTTTATGATTGAATGTCAAGTCTTTTTCATTTGAAAACATTATATATTCTGATAATTACAATATCTTATCAGCTACTTAATTGTAGGTCTGAACAAGAACTGTACTGGAAAAAAAGCTTGCTTCACCCAGCTCATACCTTTTATTTCAATCAAAAGTTCTGCTAGTTTTTGTATGACATCCTGTATGACAATCATTGAATTGATTGATTCTTTGAGCTATCAGATGAGAAACACTTTATAACTCCCTTCCGGGACTGGATAATCTCAACCGAAACCGCAGGAATCATGCATTATGGATTACGGACATAAATTATGACATAACCTTTCTTTCTCATTCTGCTGTACAAATGCACAATTAACACGGCGTCAGCCATAGCATCCGTTTAACGAGCTCAGACAATCAAACCCCCAATGCCCTAAAATTACAGAAATTATTGTGACAACGCCAAAGCTGCGAAGTGCTTATTGTAATTTTTTTTTTCTTCCCTTGGAAAACATGAGTGTTTTTAAGTGCAAAAGTGCCAGGGCAGGATTGTTAAACTGAAGATTGCATTTGTCTTGCCTTCCGCTGCTGAACACTGACTCTTGTAAGTAGACCCAGAAGGGAAATCAAGGACTCTGTCTGATTAATGTACACAGCGGATGTCCCTCCTGTCACCCCTGCCTCCTCTCATCCACATTTTGGGAGGGGTTCAAACACGGCACGCCGAACGACCGCGACAGCCCTGACAGAGACTCGTGTTGCAGCATCTGGCTCTCTTAACAGTTAAATAAAGCGCGATCTTGTACCTTTAAATATTAGTTTAACTGTAATTAATGAATTAATGTATTGTGCCAGGGAAGCTGTGATAAAATCTGAGTAGCACAGTCAGCGATTGCATTCCACTTGGCAGACTTAAAGGTCTTTTCGGACATTATAAAAGCATGAAAAATAGCAGCGTGCTCAATCCAACATAATTGCCTCGATGTGCTGTTTTGTATGCAACTGAAATAAAACATATCAATGCTCATTATCTTTTGGTGAGAAATATATGGAATCAAGTCAAGGATGAACTACTTTGGGACGTGACTGTATCTTTTACTATCCATGACTCTTGTAACAACTGTTCCTGATTCTAGGATGTGTGTTCTTGAATTGATCATGAAGTTAATTAAAGGCAAGGTACCCCCAGAACCAGTGACCTTTGTACATTAAACTTGAGTCGGCCCAGATTTTATTCTTTTTTTTTTTTTTTTAAAAAAAAAAAAAAACAAACATACAATCATCAAGCAGTCCAATCTGCATTTCAGCTGTCGTCCTCAAGGTGGCCCTGTAAGCATCCTCTCTTCAGCATCCATTCGGTAATCAGGAAAGGCATGTGTCTAATTATACAATTAAGGATTAATCATAAGGTAACCATGCAAAATAATCAGTTTGTTGCTGATCTTATTGAGCGCATGTAGCGAAAGAGAGACTCTTAAAATGTCAAGCGCATTTGCTCTGATGACGGAGTGAAACGATACCAAAGATATCAAAGGCATTTATTTATTTTGCTTGGTCTCCCATGTTTTTGGTTCACACACAGTACTTCAGCAAGGTAATACTGGAAGCTTGGAGGCAGGATTTAATACTGGAAGTTTGATATTGGAGCGTTAATCAGAGTGAATTTTGATGTAATGGGGTGCCCATTTTTCAGAACATTTACTGTAAAATTAATATAACAGTCAACTTGAAGACATCGAGTTTGACTTGGGTTACAGTAGTTCTGTGGCAACAAAATTGAAACATTTATTGGCATCTTATAGACGTGGTTGTGGAGGACCAGGTCGTTTCACTTAATTAGCCCAGCAGCTCCTCTTTTTCTCGTCCAATAGAGCGAGCTATGCGTTATTAATGCAGACAAAATATCGAGGGTCTAGCTTCTTACTGTGTGTAATTAGAAATCCTCTGTCACCAACTGAAATGATGACTTTTTTGACCAGAACGACAACCTCATACTGTGATTACAGGTAAACGTTGAAATGTAGGGTAACAACCCTAGTTTTAGCCTGAAGGATTACAATATATTGGGTATTCTTTAGCAGACACAGTGATCTATAACTTTATTTATCCATCCGTGTCATGGCCAGTGGCGGTTTGCAGCGGGCCTGTGGCCTATTCCCGGAAGCACGGGGCACAAGACAGGGGCGAGCCTGGAGTCACATTCATGGACACTCACTATGGGCAGTTTAGAGGTAGCGGTCTAGCCATCTGCATGTTTTTGGAATGCTGGAGGTAGCCGGGGCTCCTGGACTTACTCCTCATGGGTACAGAAAGAAATACGAATTCAGAACTAAGGGTCACATTAGGCCATGAATTTACATTTTTCATGTTTGTATACTCTAGTATTTGATTTCAATTGCTTCTAATGAATACACATTGATGCCACGTCTTTAAACCAGTAGTGTCTCTTGCAGAGCATGAATGGAAAACCTTCTAGTCACAATTCTAGATCTTTAAGCATTACGATGGATAACGGCATCCATGCTTTTGAAGTGCGTACTATACTTTGCACTTTTAATGTGTGTTTTAATGTATGCTGCTTTTTTTTTTGCTCAGCAATGCAGTGAAGCCAGTTAATAATGAAAACTGTTGGACTGCGGGGCTTAATTTCAAGCCACTCTGCAATAACATGGTGTGCAGACATGCAAGGGGAGGAAATGGTAACCGTTCGGCTAGTGAGGAAAAGTGAGGATGCCAGTTAGGATCCACATCTCGGTTGCAGGAAAATAAAAAGGCAAGCGACAGAAATCACTAAGACTTTGTCTTGCACGTGAGTGGAAAACAGTAGGGAAAATATTCCAGTAGTTCAATAAATTTTATCAATAAATATAACCAGAAATATTTGCTTTTACTATTACTGACAAATAGACCAATAATGCATGTTATTTCAAGAGCATAAATTTTATTCCTTTTGTTCTCAGTGCTTTAGTTTTGTAGTTGGATGCAGTCATAACCGATGACACATAAATTCGAACTGATACCCAAAGACTCACACTAGAAACTTACATGCCACCTCAGTTTCTTTCTGTTAGCACCTTAATAGTTATCAGGTCTGCAAATGTCTTTTTATTTAGCAAATTATTTATGCCTGTTTCATAAAATGAAGATTTTATGTAGCGCCATATAGAATGAAAGGGAAACTGACAAAATGTCCCTGTTTCTATCAGCTAGTCAATTTGGCTCTCTGACTGCACAGTCTGATCCTGAAATTACACCAGCATTCGCTCTAAATGATTCTCCAATTTAGTTAGAAGTATACCATGCATAACACCCACTCAGACTAACACTTGGGAGAGCTTTTCAAGAAGATAATTAATAATTCATCTCAGATAAGGAAAAAGATCTATATTTATACCGTCTTCTTGGACCGCCATAAACTTCCTGACGATTGTTCGTTAATGATTCCGAGTAAATTCCTTAAAATGGTAATTTGTCATCCTGTCACTTAATTTGTGACCTAAAATTCCTCACTAGAGGCATCATCAAATAAATTAATCACTATCCGGAATCCATTTCTCTCTCAAGCCTGCTATTATTGCCCAGTCCTCCTGAGTTTCATCTCATTTACATATATTTAATGGGCCAATGGTGGTTGGTTGTGCCCTGTAAAGCACTCATCTCATGTCAGGTAAAATATTCCCACTGCCGCTATCAATAGTGGAGGAAAATGCTTTTGCTGCTTTAATACGGGACCATGAGGTGAATCCTGGCCAGGCCCTGATCATGCCTGTTACTACTTGTGGCCTCATAAGTAATATTAGTACAGGATCCTTTATGACAATACCAAGATATAGCTTGGATGGCAAATTTCACTGCCAAAAACTCATATTTGTGCTAGTTTTCATTCTCTCCCAATCTTCCGGCATAATTTTCCCAATCACCATCTCATTGTAAGTGCTTAAGTATGTATTTTTCTTAGAAAGTGTTCATCTTCGGACTAATAGTATGACTGTGTGAACAAACACTTTATCTTGTGCACAAGTATCCACTCCCAGTCTCAGTGTGTCGTAAAGCCTCTTGTGATAATGATAATCACAGGAATACCCTGGGGTCATGATGTCACTTCTGCCAAAAATGTCTGTGTAACCCTTGGGTATTTTTCAATATCTAAAACGCAAAAGTTGTACTTGTGGTCTTGGCAAGAGCGCTCTTACTAACATGCCTCCCAAGAACAAATTTAGGGAGCAATGAATCATGGGACTGGTCTTGTTTAACTAGGACGCATTCAATGTATTCTTGATACATCTGGGGATTTTTACTGTCCTCTGTACCTCCGTTCTTAGAATTGGAACTTATCTTCGGCAATGGAAGATGACATAAGACATAAGATGACACAAGAACACAAGTATGGTGAAGTACATATATTGAGAAGCACCCCCCTTGACCACTGCATCATTGCCTGAGTTCAGCAGGATGGCTTCTGACTGGCAGGGCCAGGTTCTTAAGAAACTAGACGTTCCTACAAGCTTCTGTTAGGCAGTTTGCATTTCAAATATTTTTCAAAGCTCATCACTTCCATCTGATTTAATCTTAACACAATGGAAGGTTCTAGGCACAGCGGGGCCTCTGCAGGCACGTGTGCCGAGACCATTAACGCACGCTACACTGCGTCTGCCGCCAGATTGACACCTCAGCTGTTATGCAGCTGGCGAAGGCCTCGCCCTTCCCGTCTGAAGCAAAAGCCGCATGATTAAAACTTATTGGCCTGTTGACGTTGACGCAGGCAGCCAGAGCAATGCTTATTGCTGTCGCTGAGTATTCTGACACATGTGTGACGTCATTTGCTCTGTGGAAGAGGAAACCTTCTGAGATGTGAATTAAAATCAATCGGCTTTTTCATGGGGGCGGGGGGGATTCCAGGAGCCAGAGGTCAGGGCATGAGTCATGGACTCATGCTGCGTTCCATTTGAACTCGTAACTCGGAAATTCCAAGTTCCTAGTTAGAATTTTCAACTGGAACGCCCACTCAAGTCGGAATTCCACCTCATGAACTCAACCGACACAACCCTGCACTCAGAATCCAAGATGGCTGCTCCCTTTATCAACAGAAGTTAAAGCTGTACTGTAGTTTTATATTGTTTATTAGTACTTATGTCTTATTTGTGACTCTTAAATTGGTTGTACACACAATACTGTCCAACTTATCTATGGATGTGTTGCTATGAAAGTTTCTGAGCAAAACACCAACTAATATTGCTAACAATGGCTAACAATTAACTGGGCTAGAACTGGATTTCATGCTTAGTCAGATTATTTGTTGGATTTGTTGGAACACGTTTAATTTGTGTGTGGCGTCATTCCCAGTTCCAAGTTCTGAGCTCTGAAGCAAATGGAACGCAGCATTAAAGCAGTGAGGGGGGACATTTTACAGTAGAACAGGAAGGTAAAATTCGGGAAGGAAATAAAGGAAAGATTTAGTTAACTTGGTAGCTACTTTGCAGTAACATCTGACATCACAGAAGTTGTCCTCTTAGAGTTATTTTTTTCCCACAATACAAGTCAGAGAAGATCAAAATAGGGTCAATCATGGGTCAACAAGTTTGGGTTTTGCCAGACAGTAGCCATCATCAACCTCCATCTTTGAGAAACGGACATTGAATGACACAGCGATACCACAGGCGAGGGTGTTGCTGCAGGGCCACTTTGTCCACGACGGATTTATGTTGTTACTTCAAAAACGATACCCCAAAATCTCAGCCCCCTGGGGTCCCCCACGCACCGGTCATGGCCTGGCCTCAGGACCCTTCTGCCAGTGTTTCAGCGTAGGTCACACACTCTGTCTAATGTTGTAAAATCAATATCCAGCACTTGGTCTGTGAGGTGCCCTACACTCCATGACAGCCTACAGGAACGTCTGCTGCTAGTCTGTTTTCACTATGACTCATGAATACCATATGGAACCAGCTGCTGTTTGGCCCACCTCCACCCTGACCCTCCGCCCGGATTGAGGGTATGACACTGTCATCATGTACCGTATTCTTTCAATCCCACTACAAGGATAAAATTCACTTTTTGCCCTGTCTCCATCTCCTTTAATATCCTCCTTTGTAGTGCGATTCTCAGATTCTGCTCTTTATTTATTTCATATCCAGCAAATTACAAACTTGTGATGTGCCATTGTTCCCCAAAACAATTTCATGCCTTTTGAATATAAATATTTATAAAGATTTTCCCCCCCTTTCTCCTACAAAGTCTCCTACACAACTGTCTTATTTCCTTGCAATGTAATAGAGCCTTAAATTAAAAAGGGACAACAGAGCTTTGAGGTTTTTCACATTAATCTAGATTTAATATTCATTTCAAAATACATTTTCCTATTAATTAAAAGTAAACCATGTATTGTATGGTACATTATCTCGCTAACAGCCCCATGTGGAGATTATAAAGTGGAAATCTAATGGTGTAGACTTTAGCATTTAGTTTTCACCCAAGTCATTTACATATCTGTAAGAGGACTCAGACATATATGCAAATAAGCAGAAGCTGGTGATTTTTGCTCAGTTTACCACAAGAGTCAAATGAGAAGTTTCTCTCTCTCTCTCTGTCTCTCTACTCAGCGAGATAATCTAATGAGATTTGGTACAGCTTCCATTAGAACGGGAAGAGAAATCTGATTATTAAGGAGAGGCGTGTGGCAGGCAGTAAGAAAAATCTGTTTGTTTTTACTCGTTGCCCCCCCAAGAAACAAAGGTAACCCCATGTACTGTTCATTAAATTCTCTCTCCCCTAATTCATCAAGGTAAACTATCGCAAGGTTTCTGCTGAGCTTTCAGAAACCAGGCAACTTGTTAGATGTGCCTGCAAAGGACACATAGGAACAGAGTTTGGAAGTATTTTTCTTTTACTTCATCTTGCCCTCATTTGTACGTTTCCGTCGTCCGCCGACCGCGTCCCGGCTGCGTGCGGCGCCTTCATCTGGTTTGATATTTGAACACAAAGTTCACTGCGATAAGATAAAGAAGAGCAGAAATTCAGACATTTGTCCTTGATACAAACAGGAATGCCCAGATCTCTGTATCTGCTTCAGGTAACAATCACTATACATATATATGAATTCCTGTCAAAAAATAGTCATGTCATTGCCAGGAATACAAAAGAACTGCTTCCACATTTAACAGATAATCAGGTAGCTTGAAGCTCAACACCTCATTCTTAGGGAAGGTGGTATTGAACAGAGAGGTTATATACTGTGTGGAGTCTATAAAAGTGCATTGATTTTCTTCTTACGAGTGAATTAAGTTAATCAAGTTTGTTTCTGTGCTTCTAAATAGTTTGTTGTATATGCTTGTGTGTGGGTGTCCTGGACATAATGTGAGGCCTGTCAGGTGGTCCCTGTCACCATATAGCCAATTAGAGAATGCCGTCTAGGGGCCTTGCGAGCGGTGCTATTGAATGCTCGGGTGTCCGGTGCGTGCCCGAACACGTGCTGGTTCCATTCTCTGTTTTCTCTATTTTCCACGCACTGACGGACTGGTGAAATCTTCTCACTGTCTTCGGCATTTTCCGAGTTTTATCGCGCCTACAGTTGAAAACACATTATGCGCCATTCTATTCAACACGCTGAGTGGATTTTATGCTCGGCGCCATGCCGGTGCACGGTTTCACTCTAGTGGAGCTGACCTTTTACCCTGGCGACTGCAGCCCACCAATGAAAGCGCGAGCAAAGGGCACCGCACCGGCGTTATAAATCTACACGCGCCGTGTAGCGCCAGATAAATGGAGGCTAGCCACTGTCATGGCTACGACGTCATGCACCTGGTAATTTGATATTAAAAATAAACATTTGTAACCAGGCTACCCCCCAGCCCCCCTCCCCCCTCACTTATTGTGGGGCTGATGGTCTGAGCATGTTAGCGTCAAGGTCCTACATTTATCGTACTGGGTTGGTTTAAGGAAATATATGGTAATTGTTTTAGCCTTTATTTATATGGATCGACATGCAATTCTTTTGTAGCGTATAACGCGGCCGAATTCGAGCTGAATCGCTGACCACCCCCCCACCCAACCATATGCTGATCGATTCTGTTTCAATTTCAGCTAGATGGCCCCGTTTTGTTTGGTTTGTGTCTGCGCATTGCTGATTGCTGAGGACAATTTGAATGTTCAGAGGAATTAAATCATAAGAATGGGCATAATCTAACAGAGCTGTACGCCGTGAAGTATGTGGTCAGTGCGCTGGCCATTTGCGTGACAGATATGGTTAAAAAAGGCCCAGGTTTAAGTGTCTGAAACCAGGGAGGGTGTCTTGACTCGGGGTTACCTGTCTGTTTTGGCTCACATGCTCAGTTTGGGCTGAGCCTGTGATGAGGCCAAGATAAGTGTGTACATGTGATTCACAGCAACAAAACAATAATTGAACTTTTATTGCCAATATGTGTAAAAATATCCTTTCTCTTCTTTTCTTAAAAAAGGGTTAAGGCTTAAAATTCGTTCAGGGCAAAGTCTCACACGGAATGTTTTACTTTTAAAGCTGCTGCCTTTGGAATGATCACTGTCTGCCTAACTGGCCTGAAACCACTGGGCCTCGTCAGAGAAGAGCTTTGCGTCAAAGGGAAGACAGTGGGCAGATGTGTCAATGAACATATCGGAAACGGACAAAGTGGTTCGTATTCCCTGCCACAGCCATCGAGCTAAGGCTCTGTCGTCCCAATTATTTCAAATTTTTAGGAGCCCAACTCTCAAAATCAGCAGAAGGACCCAATGACAGGCAGAGTACCAAGCCAAGAGAAACCGAAAGAACACATAGTGGCCATATTTACTAACTCTTTACTAATTTCTTAGCTGCCGTGACTGTTTCGGAGCAATGAACAATTCAACTTAAACACACCCGTTGGGCGTCCACAGGTTCAAGCTGTGGAAGGATACGAAGACAATCTTAAGATGGCGTGTAGGGAGCTATCAGCAGCAATAATGCAGCCCATCTTGTGCACTTAGACATTAAAAACACCAGTGCCTGAGTCTGCAGGTGCGACTGAGAAATTGGCATTTATTTGCGGGCCGTCGCCGCCCCCTGATGCGCTCAGCATGCACTGGGGGGCCCCTGCTCCCAGTTCAAATGAGACGGCTTAGACAGCATGACCGGCGGGACCCCCCGCGTAATTAATATGCACGGTAAAATGCTCCCCAGCCCTCCACTAAAGCGATTTAAATCGCGTGCAAAGGGGGGAGGAATGTGGCCCGGGGATTTTGCACGGTGGACGCAGCGGCTGCTGCGGCGGAGGGTCTCCAGGAGCGATCCTTAAATGTCCTTCGCGATTCAGATTAAAGTCTGCTTCTTACGAGATGCATATCCATCTTAAAACTGGACGGCGCTCAGTGGGGTGACACTGTGACTCGCAGAGCTCATTTTAATCCCAGTGGGCAATTACGCTTTCAAATAATATCCTTAAATTAAATCAGACTTACAGTTGATTAATTTAAACGCTACCGTACACACTTTTCCCCCCTAGATTTTACAAGACGATAAGGAAGATGTCCTTATCAGTGAAGATCTCTGTCTGTCTGCTTACTGCTGCGTGTGTCTGGGTGTGTGTCTGTCATGTCTGTGTTTTCAACCTTTGAAAGCAATCTTTCTCTTCATGCGTAAAACAAATGCTTTTGCAGGAAAATATCTACTGTACTAATAGTCTTTTGCCTGTCAATAATTCATTCAATTTGTTTATGAAACAGCAGCGTGACTAATGTAATATACAGAGACATGATTCATCGTCACCTGAAAAAAAAAAAAGATAAATTAATTTTAAAGGTAAAATATTCACAGGCTCATGTGCTGCACTGATATTAGTCACTGATAACAAATTTCAGTGTCTTAAAGTGTGACGTGTTTATAACGAGGAAAGTCTTTGTTTATGTATCATGCTTCCCAGGGCGACAACATCTATTATTATTATTATTATTATTATTATTATTATTATTATTATAGTAGTAGTAATAGTAGTATCATCATCATCATTGTAATTATAATTTTTACTATTTTTATTCCTATTATTATTAGTAGTATTAGTATTAGTAGTAGTAGTAGTAGTAGTAGTAGTAGTCGCAGTATTAATAATAAATAGTCATAATAAGAAGAAGCTAAAATTCTGTGGTGGTTCCGGAAACGAATGCAGAATGATTATTACTGTGACGGGAGCAGTGTCCTGCCATTGTACACTGATAGCTAATTTTAAATGTGCCCCTACAACCCCCCACCCTGAAAAGAGCAAAATAATAAATGAACGGATGATGTATGTGCAGTGCATTTCACTCCTGTAATGAATGAGTAGATGTAGATGTACTGCGTTAGGTTACCGTGTTGTCACCGCACCTGTTCTGATAAATAAGTCGACTGATGGATAAAAGAAAAAAAGTAAAAAAGTCATAAATACTCAGTTGCCCAGGGCTTAGATTATTAATTAATTGAGGGTGGAAACAAATGGATTCAGTTGTGAAAAGCGGCATACAAATGATGGTGATTTTGATTATAAGGACCAATGTTTGATAGATATGTCCTAGATCTGATCCTGGGTTTACAGTAAATAGGGTTAATTTGCTTGGAAACATGTTCATGTAATACATGCAGTTGTATATGAGTTGTATGATCTTGGACAATGTAACAATGTAATGCAGTGTGTTACTGATTAACACATATCCAAGGATTGGGATAACTGTGCTATCTGCAAATCCATGATTAGATTATTTGTGTGTTTTAAATACGACACTTTGATCTACTATCAGTTCAGTTAGACAGAAAGTACATGTCTATAACTCTGGATACTCTTGGGGCGGTTGTACGCACTTTATCTTCCATGAGTGTGACTGGATTCCAGTCTAGTGCAGCCTACGCTGGTGTCCACCATGCTATCATGCCGATCAGATAACAGTGAAGGCCATCGTGAATTTCTGTGTCGTGTAGATGTAGACATAGATGCATGGAGCAGGACCAGAGTGAATAACACAGCCTGTGCAGACCAGCTTGCAAGGCAACTTGAGTTGATTTTGTTAAGCGTAAAAGAGAAACACCATCCCTCTACCTGAGAGCGATATTTCTCATCACTCGGACCATTATGGGGCCCCTGAGATATGGGGGCCCCCTGTTGGTCACATGCAGTCACTACACTAGATGGTGCGCCATCGCTTCTTCACATACGTCACGCTGGGCCTTCACAATAACATTGCCATCTCACAACCCACCAGGACTCTCTAGATGAGACTGGGGTCTTCATGACATTTGGGGGATGTTGGAGACACTGGGGACTGGGGACATTTTTCCCCAACCAGCCAATGCTTCTGCTCCCTTCCGCAGGCCGCGGCAGCAGGCTTTGGCCGCGATCAGTGCTGGTTCTGTTGGTCCTCATTGCCTTCCTTACATTTCCCCAAGTCAGCCATATGTTCACCATTTTTTTTGTCTTCCAATCCAAAATGTCAAAGTTAACCTGATATATTTTTATATAATCATCACCAGCTGCTAATTACAGAGGCTATTGACCACGCTGTAATTTTCCGTTAGTACCTGCCAATTATTTCTCTGTCAGCTTTTAAAATTATAACTAATTACCCCTAAAAATCTATGAAGAACTCATTTTGGATATAATTTTGTTTCATCGACACCGAAATGACCTGCTCCTCAAATCAGTCAGTCTCTTTATCGCTGCATCTATTCCCTGCCGAAACTTTGGCTCTAAAATCCAAAATAAATACATACCTTATACATAAATATAAAGTAATGAGTTCTTCAGATTTTGAGATTTCACGCAATTGCAGAATGCAGGATCATAATTTTGTTTTTTTGGAGAATTATGTAAATTCTCAACAAGACATGTCCATCCAGTTTAACTGCATTTTAATATGATTATTATTGATTAACGGCCATATTACGGCCTCGTTATCCGTTTGCTATTCTTTTGTGCCTCATTGGCCTGGCCCGTCAAACTTATTGGTGCACCAGGCTGAATGCCTTTGCCTTCCTGCCACTGGGGTCTGCAGTCTCCCAAGAAGGGACCGCCTTCCTTCTCGTAACCATGACAACTGACCTGCTACCTGTGGCTTCCCTGGACAAGTTTGCCCTTTCCCTCTGCAGAGAATCTCTCCGATTGTACCCAGTGGATCACGTAGCCTAGAGCATGAGCTCTTGAATCAGCTGCTGACTTGTCCAAAAAGAAATTCAGGACAGGAAAGTGGGTTTGCTATTAGTGCTCTGTGAAATTACATCCATCACCTAGTCGTTAATTCAGGCCAAGGTTCCGTTCTGCCATGCAGCATCAGGTTCAGACCTGCGATACACCCTGGCGAGGATGCCTCTGCATTGCAGGGTGCAAGTATGCAGAAAATCCCTCACACACACACACACACTATGGGCAATATAAAAGCACCTGAAATTGATCAATTTATAAAACTACAGTAAATATAATATTCTTTTTTTAAGAATAATTTATATTGGTACTGGGCAAACATGCAGCAGTCTTGCAGCTGCCGTGCATTTTAAGCTCTTATGAAGTCACATTTTGTGTCGCTCAGCTGAACAAACCATAGGTAGGCGATCCTTAAACTGGAAAAGCAGAAGATTCTGTCACATTTTGGTTGAAGGCCATCATGAATTTCTGTAGATGTAGATGTAGATGCATGGAGTGGGGCCAGTGTGAATATAACAGCCTGAGCAGACTAGCTTGCAAGGCAACTTGAGTTGATTTTCTTAAGCGTAAAAGAGAAGCACCATCCCTGAATGGGGCCCCTGAGATATGTGGGCCCCCTGTTGGTCACATGCAGTCACTACACTAGATGGGAGGGGGGATTCCTGTAATGACTTTTTGAGTGGAGCCCAATAAATGAGGAACCTGCCTGTGCCTCCATCATACAACACATTTAAAGTGTGACATTTTAATGTCTTGCAGGACAGGTGCTGAGTGGCTTTCTGTCTTTATTCCCAGCTGGAATGTGCAGGACTTCACTTCCTGCAATCGATTTCAAAAACACACACGCGGCCGCGTGCCTCTCCGTGGTGTGGCCTCAGTCGGCCCGTCCTCCCGTAAATGCACCGTCGAGTTATTAAACCACCGGCAGGGAATATAAGAGCGAATCAAAAATGGCACATCCTTCACGACCAACACCCTCACGCTTTAAACGCCTGATTGGAGCAGTCAGCCTTCCGCATGTCGAACTGCTGAGCTCACCTGTCATCATCTCTGTGACCAAAGGGGGGCGCCTGACTTTCAGCCCAACCGTGCCATCTAAAGACCTGCTTATCCCACAGCCGCCTCTTTGCGCCTCAGTCATGTGACCGCCACCCTTTTCTTCTTCTGTGGGGATCCTAAAGGATGAACACCAGTCCCCAGGAAGCATGGAGGGAGGCAGGATAGAAAAAGAAATAATTATACTCACACAAGGATGAGGCTTACTCACCGCTTAACACTGGGGAGATCTATGGAAAGGAAGCGAGGTTTATTTCCTGGTGTCCCACCCTAACCTCCTACATTCCCTCTTCCTCAGTAGGGCCGGTATAAACAGAATTATTTATGCTTGGCAAAACACTCCTTAATTACTCATGAACCTCTGTCTGCTTCCATTTCCGACTCCCTACCGCCGTGGACAGACGTTAAACAGCCATCGAAGGCTGTTTGAAAGTAGCACACAGGATCCTCAGAGGAAAAAAGTGGGTAAAAAAAAACTTTTACGCAATTTACATAATATTTATTTCCACCATAGCATGTGTCCCCAAAGGGTCTCTCTTATTACCTCTGTCCTCAGGTTTTAGGTTGGAGGCTGTAAATGGAGCAGGTGATTAATTTCATACCCCTCAGGGAGCGGCAATTGGCACTTATAATGAGGAGAGGAATGGGCCGGGTGTGGTATTGCAGATTGTGTTTACGTGCAACTTACTCTGCATTCTGTTTGGGAAATGTGCTCCCCCGCAGGTTAAAGAGGTTACTTGGCTTAAAATTGGGGGTCTCCATCTATAATGCACAATAGAGGGGAGGGGCCACTTTTGGGAGCAATCAGGAGTTTCCATTACAAATGTTACAATGTGTTTCTGTCCCTCCAGCATCAAAACATTGATTTCACCACAGAAGGGACAGATCTATCTTTCTCTTTCACCCTCTTATCTCTGGTGGAGATTTCGAGGCGTATGTTTTCTGGTGCAGAGCACTATTAGGGTCCTGCACTCAGCTCTGTGCCGATACTGACTTTCTTAAATTCTTTGATCAAATGCCAGAAGATTCGGAAGCTGTGGTGCTACTGTACAGCTGCCATTTTTGGCATATTTGGCAAGACTGGACCCTGATTTCTGCCCCAGCGAAACCTGTAGAAATCCAATTTAAAAACTCCAAGGACCCCTCGCAAAAAGAATGGCAAGCGCGGGAAGCTCCAAATTCCGCCGTAATCGAAGGCATGCGCTTGAAAAGTTTGGTTTCGGTTGGGAAGCAGAGACAGACAAATGAGTTACAAAGAAAGAAAAAACAATAAGTCACTTTTGTCACCGGCGCTGAAATTCATTACCAGAAGCCGGTCAGATTGCACACTAATGAAACGCAATGCTTCCCTCTTCCATTCGCCAGACATTCATTAAAGAGTCTGCAGAAGGACCCAGTTCTCTCACTCCTTGCTAATTACATCATCAGATCCTAACACTGTTACAATCATCCACAGTAAAATTGTACTCGACTAAAAATCCCTCCTTCTAATTACTGTTTCATTCTCTTTTTCCCCGTGACACGTCGGTGATAGATCATTATTTTTCCAGCAATTTGTTCGCATTTATATGCAATATAATTGGATCTGATTAATTATTATGATTAATGGGAGAGAGCTTCCTCGCAAAACCATTAATACCGCCACTATCAAATAGTCGACGTGGACAAATTAAAGGTGTCGGAGTGATGTTTCTAGGAACCGGTGTAGAGCCCCGGCCCTTTTTTAATAACCGCACGCTGCTTATGTGGAGCCGCCCCCCCCACAATGTCGTACCCTCACGCAGAAGTTTACGTGCTAAATAGTTTGCGTTCAGTGAGAGGACGGAGAACGTCTTGGTCGTAGAGTGCATACAGATTAGGACACTAGGGCGATGATATGCGGATTCAGTGGGATTCGATGCCATTTGATTGATTCAGAGGGCTGACCGGTGTGGGCCCGTAGATCATCGACAGAATAAAATGAGTCTTATTAGTGGTTTTGTTTACCAGTTCTGGCGTGAATGAAGGAGCTGCATCAGCATCAGTCTCCCGCTAACTTTGTATGTTAAGGTATTGTATGTTCACGTTTGAGCGTGTCAGGGGCCGAAAATCTCCACGAATGTGAACATTTGTGAATAAAACTTGTATACATCCGTAAAAATTCCGCGGTCATGGAGAACAGGAGGTGAAAGAGGCTGGTAGCTGAGACGAAAATGCATGGCAGACCCAAAGCAAAACACGTTGATCCAACGGTTCTTCTTAAAAAAAATTACCAAGAAAAAAATTAATAGTACACACTTAAATTGACAAATATTGAATAACACTGATATTTATATATTTTATGTTATCCAAATCATTTTCAGTATTGTTTAACTATTTTTGGTTTAAGCTTCGTCTTTTGACGGCTACGGTTAGGAGTCACCACAGCGCATCATCCGTTTCCAGTTTACATCCTTTGCATCTTCTTCTTTCAAACCATCCACCTGCACGTCCTCTCTCCCCACATCCATGAACCTCCTCTTAGACCTTCCTCTTTCACACCATCCACCTGCACGTCCTCTCTCGCCACATCCATAAACCTCCTCTTAGACCTTAATCTTTCACATCATCCACCTGCACATCCTCTCTCCCCACATCCATAAACCTCCTCTTAGACCTTCCTCTTTCACACCATCCACCTGCACATCCTCTCGCCCCACATCCATAA
>JAABNX020000001.1:42406421-42418252 GCA_015163995.2 Mormyrus lacerda | reverse complement strand
CCACCCCCCCGCACACACTTTGTATGTATTAAATTGGAATACAAAGAGCAGAGAAGAAGCACCCCCTCCATCCGGATGTTAATGGATGATTGGAGGTGGGATAGAGGGATTGAGCGCCCTCTTTCATGCTGGCCTGCTTTTGACCTGGAGAGCTTCCTGTAATCGGCCTCGCAGATGTTAATCGCCTCCCATATGTGCACCCTGATAAATTGCGGCACCTTGGTCCGCGGCGAGGCCACCGCCGCCATCCGTAGCGTTATCGCCGCGGCCCCCCTCCATGAGCACCGGCGCCTCCGCCGCCAGCTCAAAGAGCCCATCAGCGCCCCCTCCCCTACATCTGAAGGCTGGCATAAGTCTGCGAGAAATGGAAAATAAACAAGCCTCTCTCCGATTGCGACGCCGCACGTATTTTTCAGTCTCTGTAAATTTAACAAAGCATCCAGTCGCCTCTGTCCATTCCAGGATTTTTTTTCTTCTTCTTTACACCGGCTGCCTTCTCCTTCTGATAAGGCCGTAACGCTTTGGTCTCTCAAACCAACTTGAAAAAAAGTTTGATTTGCCACTCAGACAGGGGGACAAAGTAATTATATTCCCTGAAATGCCATTTCTATAATGTGTAAATGGGTTGCCCATATCGTATGAGGGAAATCTACGAGTTGCTGTCCCCGTATAATCCTGCTTTTGTAACAGGAAATACCAGATGCCAGAGGACTTGTGTGTTTTTTTTCGGGCCGAATATTGTTTTGAGCAGTTCGTTTTCCCTGGCTTATTCCGAGTTATTTTTAAAAGCAGTCATGCGAAATTAAATTATATTTGATTTCGAATAAGTGAGCTATTATGTTTGTCGCGATGTAAATCCGTTCCCGTGCTTGTTTTTCCTATCTCAGATAAATGACTATCATATCTGCCGGTGACCTTTGGGTCACTGGCTATATCAGGCATTGATTATATGAATTGATTGCAGCTCATATAAGGATATTAATTAAACACTGCCATTGTTTGGCCGAAGATATCAAAAATGTGATGACGGTGACTGAAGGGGCCCCAAACATTTCAGAATCAGATGCATAGTGGGGTCTGGATTTATTCATTCACCATAAAGTCACAGTAAAAATCCTGTAGTTAGCCAGACCTCTTTACGAATGAAAGCTGAACTATTTTGTTTGGCATATCGATGTCCAGGAGTGTCCTGCATTAAATATGGTCTAATCATCTTAGCAACAGAATGTACAGACAGTGTTTACTGGGAAAAACAATAATTAAATTAAAGAAATGTAAAAATTACAAGACAACACTCTTTCTCCAGATGAATAACATCCGTGTCTGTTATACTGAGCAGTTACTGGAGAATAAGAGCTACTTCTCATTGAGGAACGGCTTCTCCTTTGTAAATTTGTAGAAAAATGACGCTGAAATCATTGAGTCCAAGGAACCATATTGCTAGGTATGGGTCTGAGTCGTCGTGGAGCCGTGGTCGGCCATCAACCTCCTGCCCCCCCCCCCGCCCCCACTTGATTCCACTGCTCTACACTGGTCTTTTGCTGCGGGTTTACACGGCCCCGCGGATGGGGATCGACAAGCGTGCCGCAGAACTGCAGCCTGACGCCTTGATCGGTACATGTTCCACAAGGTTCTGCGGCTCCGGTTCATCCGACAGCAGCCACAGGTCGGACGGGTTTAGGTCGGGGGTGTGGGGGGTGGGGGCTATCTCCATGCCGATGCTAACAGCTGTTAAGTACGGGAGGTGCGGGCCGTGGACCGTGACCCCCCCTGTTGTCTCTCCGGTTAAATATTCCAGGAGGAATTTGTTACAACATGGTGATACATAACAGCCGAAAACCCGCTACACCAATATTGCTCTCAAATTGGCGGTGGGAGAACAAGGGACATGAGAGATGGTCGGCAGCCCTAACCTATCCCTCCCAGCCCCCTGGGAGCCACTTGGCTGGCTTTCATCCTCATAATTATAATAAATTTGACATTTCATAGATAATATTGATTTCTTTATTTTAGCATTTCACAATAGGTGACAGTCTAGTGTCAAGAATGAAATTTCTATTGATCCCTGCCGCATTAATCCCTCATGTGTATGTGATCATTTTTATAAGACCTTTTACTGCACATAAATCAATATTTCATATTTCCAGCTATGCCAGAGGAGATGTCATATTTGTAAACTGCGACTTGACACCTGCAATTCCTTTCCCGTTTCGGCAGCAACTGTGCAAGACCGGTCAATTTGGGTGTGGGGTGGGAAGGAAAGCCGTGGTCTGAGAAAGGCAGGAACAAGGGCGGAATGTGTAAGATCCAAGCCACAGCTGTGCAGAACATAGCAGGACATAGGAGGGTCCTTTTGGCCAATTAGTCCAGCCTTCATCACTGACATTATTATTATTATTATTATTACTGTTGTTATTATTATTATTATTATTATTATTATTATTAATATATTAGAGACCAGAATAGGGTATAATTAGGTAAAATGTTAGTCTAATAGCAAATTGTTGAAGTTGATTACTTGTAGTAACTGCTCTGCAAATTTGTATTCTTACAAATAAAGAGAGTTCATTAATTAGCTATTCACTGTGTCACTTTATATTTTAAATATAAAATGTTGTCATTTCAGCATGTTTAAAGTATAGTATGTGCATGCACAACTTATGAAATTATAATTTTAAAGGGTATTTTATTTACTGTTTGTGGATTGAGGCCTTTTTTGTTTACATGCATGTGAGTGTGTGTGTCTGTGTGTGTATGCATATGTGTGTATATGCCATTAAATATCTGATTTATAGATTAGTTCTTCCTGCCGCCTGATTCTCACATGCACCACATAAAATTTCCTCTAAAAATACTCCCTCAAGTGTTTTTTTCTCATTGCAGGTATAAATGAAGCAACGTTTTACAGAAAGGTGTCGGCAACGGCTGAGATGTGACACGGCTACAGCCATAGAAATGCAAAAACTGTTTAGCGAAAAATATTATCACCTGAACAGCGCAGACATCTGACCTTTACCGCGCCTCCGGTAACATGTCCCCTCCACACAATCACTGCAGAGGACCGTCAGAAGAAAGGCCAGTCCATTAAGGAAATATGCTAATTTGCCATCCTCTCCTAATTGATGCCATTTTACCAAGTAAACAGGACTTCTGTCTATGCAGGATCTGTTTCTGCCAGTTAAAAGAATATTTCAGATCCACTTTTCGCCGTAATTTTCTGTAGAGGAGCTATTGGCAAGCCATTATTGCAAATTATAAGTCTTTTTTTATACTGGGGAGATGTTATTCTTGCTGATTTTTAAAGGCCATTTGCTTTTTTCTCTTTCATTCCTTTCCTGGCTACCAGAGGATGTTTGTTCATGTAAAAAGGTGTCAGTGGCCCGAGCGGCGATTGTGACGAAAGGCACGCCTGGGAAGCGTGACTGAATGCATCACGATGAACTGTCTGGTGAAGTGCGTCGTCCGCAGTGACGGGCCGGTGCGGCGGATCGCATCTTTCCAAAGGCCGGGACTGGTCTAGAAGGACACCTTATGCGGTGCGCCCTGATATTTATCTTTCCTGTCAGGCGACTAATGCTGTTTGAGCTCATTCCTTGATTCCTTGAGTTATGGTGATAAATTTTTCCGTCTCTTTGGGCGTGATACTATCATGTCCTCCTATATACCTGAAAAGAAGCATGTTGTATTCTATCCATTCACACATGATGTCCTTACATATCAGTCATTCGCAGTAAGAAAAATAAGATGGATGCATTCAAAATTAGATGATAGACTTTGTGCCTTAAATTTTCGCCGCTTTTAAAGCCCGTTCTCATATATCACTCTGCAGTACTGTGGACTCGCTTTACTCTCATTGGCTGCAGTCTTTCTGGCAAGTGCGTGTCATTTTTGCTTTGGTTAATGTCAGGAATAGTCATGGCGGATTTGCCAGTCAGATCAGTGACCTTCAGTTAATGACCATGCATTTTACATATATATTGAACTGTATACATGTATTTTGTGTGCATTTTCTTGTTGTTATTTTAATTTTTTAGTTTTCATTTGTTATGGTCATGATGTAAACAATGATGTATTATATATGAAACATACCAGCCAAAACGTAATATTATTACGAAACATACACAGGAAGGCAAGAATCTACAGCCTATTTCTTCTGTGGATCCAGTAAATTTTAAATCATTCAAAACAGAGTAGACTAGGAGATTACAATTTGAAAAAAATCTGAGAATTCAGGAGTGCTAGTGGTCTTTCACTGTGTTATGTCAGTAAATAGTAAAATATTTGATGATATAATATTTTTGATTACCAGAATTACATTGTGAAGTATGTGAAATATTTGTTCAATGCATTGCATCATGTTAAAAATAATTCATAAGCATTTCATATTTTGAGAATAACATGTAATTTATTAATCACAATTAGTATTCAAGCTTTTGTCTATTAGACAGTCTAGTATATTGATCAGTTAAATCGTCACATTTCCATATCTGTAACTGCACCGTCATGTATCGTGATAAAAAGCCAACGTGTTATACTTAAGGTCAACTTATTGTTTCGCATGTGCTCTGACTCCAGATGCACCCTAAAGCAGGAAAATAAATCGGAATTAAAGGAACGAGAGGTAAGTGTTATTGTCACTGAAGATAGAGCAAATTCCTACCCATCTGCTGCGTGGATTTCTGTCAACGGCATTCTTTGCTCACTGTGCCATCTTTGCTAGTCGATGGTGCTCTTTGCCAACGGCATGTGGGACGTTTTTTTTGTTTCTGGCCAATATTTTTTGTATCTGGCCAATATTCCAAAATAGCCTACACTTCAGTAATTCTTCAATTATCGAAACAAGTGGCAAAGGCGAAACCATGGTCGGATGATGTCATACAAACAATAGTCGCGCATTTTTGGAACAGTTACACGCATATTGTTAATTGCTAAATCAATCATAGAGTAGAATTCATTTTAATATTTGCTGCTTTGACTGTGTGACTAGTCAATTAGTCAGTCAATTAGATAAATCACGCTGAGAGCAGCACGTAGGCCTTAAGCTCTCATTGGATGTCATGATCAAGAAAGACGGGAGATGAGTGGGCGCAGCGCACAAAGAATACGCACATCGAAAATGTACGCTGCTGTCGGACTATGCGTTTCGGACTGAAATGAGCACAAGAGCGGTATTTCAAGCAGGGCTGTGCATATTGTACATCACCAGTCTAAAGCCAAATCAAGCTGAGAAGGGCAACAAACATGCAACACAAAATGTGTTTTAAATGAAAGGGTTTTTGTCACACTTTTGAACTTAATATCTAATGTACCGTGTACTCTTAAAAAGAATATCACTTGCTTTTATACTAACTGGACTGTTGTAACAAAGCATTGCACATTTTTCTGGGCTAAATCATGGTTTAAAGCAAACATTGAATATTATAGGTGTTCTGTTAAAATGAATACAGTATATACATTTATTTTTTAATTAAAAGACTATCAGAGTTAGGTACAAGCAGTATCGTAGACGACATTAGTACTGTGAATTTGTACTAACAGCGTCGCTTAGAAAAGTTTCAAAGAAAAGACATCAACTCATCTCAGTTTTGATTTTAATTTGTTAAAATAATATCTGACCTTTTCAAATTTAATTCCTAGAAGAACAAAATTCTGTTTTCTTTAAGAAAAGACAAACAACGGTTATAAATGGCCACTATAATCATAGTAAATGAAGGAAATATGTTATAGCGAAGAATTAACAACCTGTGCGGTTTGGCCAAATGAAATTAAAGAGCAGTTCTGCAATGTCATGATATATTCATTAAAAAAGGAGTACAGACAAAGGTATCGATTCTCCTCTCCATAACTGGGTAAACAATATGTAAATGCTCCATGTTTTTTTGGGAAAATTAAATCAAAATTCACATATTGCATTGTGCCCCTTGGAGGAATGACAACAATTGAATTGGCGGCCAGGAATTTAGTTAAGGAGATAGAGACCTTTGAACCAGAGTCCTGCAGGTACCATCCAACCACAAAGCGACCACACGGGTGGGGGGGCGTCGCTTGTGTTGCCCCTTCCCCCGGTCTCCATGCTCAGCTCATCCTCAGCGTACATCTTTCTCTTTTTTTTGATTAATAACTATTAATTTTTCCTTTGACTATAATTGACACTTAAATTTCAGATTTTCTCCCTTCCCTATTTAGACCCCTTGTCCCCCTGTCAGTCCTGTCCCCCTAATAAGGGCATTATTCCGAGAGGCTCCATGCATGCTGATGAATCGAATTAGGAGGCCAGTGACTTAGATAGATTGCAGCGCGTAATTAGAGAACCCTGGATGCATTATGCCTGTGCCATTCATTTACGGGCTCCGTTGTTAGTTGCTTTTTTTTTCACCACGGAGGGGCGGAGGGAAGAGCGTTCCTGTGCTTGTTTGCCTCGCGTTCCAGCTCCAGATCCCAGGCCTCTCCCTGTCAGGCATGGGCGCTGGCGGTGCGATGGACAGCACAGTGGGACGGCCCTTAATTGGAGCTACCCAGGGTAGTAAAGTACCAGCGTCCGTGTCAGCGACACGTGGGAACAAGGGGGACCGACTGACAGCGGGGTGTGTGTGTGTGTGTGTGTGTGTGTGTATTTTTTGGGGGGGCGAAATGTGGAGCATTCTGTTTATGTTTACCCACCCCGGTCCCTTGCTATCCCCACGTATCCCTCCCCCTGTTCTTGCCGGTCAGGTGCCCCGTCAGCCATGCCCCCAGCACCGAGACATCGGAGGACGTCAGCAGGGGCTCTACCAAATTTCGCTCTCCCAAACTCGCGCATGTGCCATCCTGCTCCTCCCCCCGCTGCAGAGGAACACTCTAACGATCCAGCCCGATTTCCTCCTCAAAGGGTGAATGAAGATAAAAACAGGACAAAAAGAAGCAAAAAGGGCATCATTTCCCAGCATTCCCGGCGGCTCCCCGCCCGGCTGTTATCCCAGGCCAGGCTCCTCCCTGGCGGTGCATTATGTCGAGCCGCGATGCACGCGGTGACACTGTCAAGCCATCAGCAGCTGCTGATTACGCTGCTAAATATTGATCTCTACCTCACATGTGTCAAAATTCCTGCCTCCCCTAATTAGAATTTCCCCTCTGTGCCATACAAGCACTAACAGAATATGAGGAGGCAGTGAAGTTACCGGCATATAATTGTGACCTCTTGTCTTCTCCTTTTCTCTTGAGTTTTCAGATGACTTCCAACTGTCTATCGGACGCTTCCCACCTCTGTGATAATCATACTCATTTCCCCCATCTCACCACAGGAAGACGTTCACTCTCTCTCTCTCTCTCTCTCTCTCTCTTTCTCTCTCTCTCACTCTATTGCCCTCTTTTTCAATTTTATTATGTCTTACTGGTATGATACTGGAGAGTTTTGGAAGAAGAGGGGCATCAGCATCAGGCAAACATTAATTAAGCTACAAGGTCATAGTGATAAATTCTAAAAATGCCGTCTAAGAATAAGATAAACCAAAGAACACCAAATCAACAGGAAGGGATCTAATGACAATAGAGTAATATATGTTTTATATAGATAGATAGACTTTCAAAGACTGAAACAGCAACAGATCAGGAAGTATGGGAAGTGAATCACTGAGTTAAAAGATATGCTTTTAAATTCTGCCTAAAAAGCGAGGTGGAGGATTTGTTGTGGAGACTTTGTTGAAGCAAGTCCCAAAGTTGCGGAGCTAAAAAACCCTGCCACCCGTAGGAGACAAGCAAAGACACCACTAGGAGATGAGTTCCTGCAGAGCAGGGGAGGAGGAACTCTGCAATGTATTGGGGAGCAAGACCATGGATGGTCTTAAAAGACATCGGAAAGAGTTTATACCGCATACGGAAAGTGATGGATGTTTGCGATATGTGAAGATATTTTATTGTTAGTGTGATATAGAGTTTGTAATAGCAGGAAGACCAGCAAATAGAGAATTACAGTAATCGGAGGATAGGAGGAGTCGAGGGGATGTAGGAGAGCTTCAGCATCTGTGTTGCTTAGCATGGGGCGGAGTCTGGTCATATTGTGAAGATGAACGAAGGCAGACTTGGTGAGTGACCTAACATGAGCATCAAATGTGAGATTTGAATCATATAAAACATGAAGCCTGTCGACAGATTTAGAAGGATTAACCAGAATACCATCAATGTTAAATGAGATATCACAATTCTAGCAGACAAGGCATTGGGATGGATTATTACCGCATTTTTCTCAGTTTTCTCAGCATAAAATCTTAGTACAATAAATGTCATCCACAACAAAGGCAGTGTTTGATTTGGATGTATTAATGCCTAGAAACTACTGTCTATCGGAAAAGTATGAGATAAACCAGGAGAGTACACTACTAGTAATGCCAATAGATGAAAGACATCCATAAGTGAAGTGTAAGAAACGGTGTGAAAGGCAGAGTTTATATCCAGAAGAAAAACAATCCTGACAGCCCCAGTGTCAACTGCAAATACGGGGTCATTAAGAACACTAAGTTCAACACACTGGTGATGGACAAAATGATGCCTCGTGAACCATTTGCTGTACTTTTTGACCCCAGCAGGTGGTGCTTTTGGGGCATGCTTTGTGCTCATTTTTCATCAGAGGGCACTATCTAGTGGCTTCACAACATAAAGCATTTGGTTCATGAAGTGTGATTTTGTCCATCACTACAAAGGAGTGTCTCAATACCGTGAAGTGAACGGAAACCAGACTGCAATAGTTTGAGAAAGTTGATTGATGCTAAATCAGACTGCCTGAGATTAGAGATCTGTTTATCAGATCAGATAAGCGGTGTCAAACTGGCTGAAGGTAGAATTAGATATCTTAATTAACTCCAAACCGTAGAGGGCAGTAGTAAGAGAACAATCAGAAAATTGAATATTCATGAGTAAAGCCTTGAATATGGTTAGAGGTAGGGAAAGTCTTACGAGGCAATTTTACTTGGAGAAAGTTATAAAAAGTGTCACATTGCTGCAAAGTGGCAGGTGATGTCAAATGAGGAGCATTAATAAGCCTGTTTATAGTAGAAAAATGGAGTCTAAGCCTACAGTTTTAACTATTGATGGCTGCTGAATAATAGGAAGTAGGAGGATCTATTAGAGCAGATCAATTTTTCAGTATTTGTTTGCTGTAACTTAAGGAATGCAGAGTGAGCAGTGAGGCCTGTCTTTTTATAAAACAATTCTAGGCAGCGGCCAGTTGTCTTCAGGGCTCAAAGGTCTGGAGTAAACCAATAAGATGAAGGGGGCGGACCTATGTTTAATGTGAGCGCGGACATGAAGAGAATTCGGCACAGCTGCGGTATGTAGGACGAATCAGAAGCACAGGACAGATTAGTAACATCTGAAAGAGAAGCTAATAGAGAAGCAGAAAAGGCATGAATGTCAACAAGATGGCATATGGTAGCGAACCACAGATGGAAATGAACACAGAGCACTAACAATGAACAACAGGGTAACAGCACAGGTAGGCAAATACACACACAGGTAATGGGTTATAAATGGGAGACAACTCTGAGTAATTGAGACATTAGGCTGGGAACCATTAGGAGCATATGGGAAGGCCAGTGACCTCTGCTGGTAAAACAAGGACATGATGGGACTGGAAGAGACAAATTCTGACAACGCCCAGTCTTTGCAACCACTTCCATAAGACCAATACATCATGTATTAGCAAAAAACGTGTTTTTGCTCATTGCAGCACTCTCCAGTGGTGAAATGACGCTAATGTTTCATTTTCAAATAAAATCCAAAATGGACACAAAAATTGCCATAGATCAGCCTGTGGAGATCTGATAGTATTATAAGTCACAACATTTATTTTTTTAATTGATGGCAAATCAAACAAGTTATTAGACAAAACACAGTTGTGCTTATTGCATCGCCCCCTATTGGCCATGACTTTTGTCAGGCTTTCTCAGAATTGCGTCCCAAGTCATCGACTTGGTTTTGGTTTTTAACAAACCAAATCTGATTTTGATTTATCAAACAAAGTGTTGCTGAGATATGACCTCACTTCCTGTTTGCTGGCTTTGCCATCAAATTTACTGGACGGCTGCAACAATACCATTGGATTTAGCATAATGGTTTGTTCACAACCCTCTCTAGATGATGCACAAAATTTGGTGGTTATACAATCAACGCCTTAGGACGAATATGCAAAAGTGGGTTTCTTGAAAAATTTAAAATGGCAGAAAATCCATGAACACATGCATTCAAATTGGGATGATGCAAGGATTCCGAGGAATCGAAGGTCATAAGTCTTGGTCAAATGGTTCAAAAGTTATAAGTAAAGATGTACCTTGAAATTTGGTCTGATGTTGGCGCTAGAGGGATGGATGGATGGATTGGACTGTCCTCTGTCAACATGCAAATTTAAGAAAAAAAAAATCTACCAAGCCGGTAGCAAAAAGTACAATAATAACAATTTAAATTCTAAAATTCTATCAAAAAACAATAGGTGATGCTGCTTGCCCCCCCCCCCCAAATAAGAATAAGATCACAAAGAAGCATCACCTCCTTCTCTCTCTCCTTCCATCTCCCTGTCTCCTCCTTCCTGCTCCCCATCTCCATGGCCCTCCCGCTTTTGGGCCTGCAGTCACGCACTGGTGAGAGCTGGGAGCCAGGAATGCCGTTTCTTATTTGTTTGTTTCATGGTAGGCTGCGTCAGCCGCTGACCTGTGGCAGACGTGTCACACAGGTTAGCAGAGCTGGCTGCAGCCAATCAAAGAGCGACTGGAAATTAACGCTCATCTTTTCACTCTGTGCAGAAGACCCCGCGAAGGGCAATTTTATGGCTATTCTGAGACTCAAATATTTAATAAAAGTGTAATCAGTTTTATTTTCTTTCTCTCTTTTTATTCATCCATTGGTAATAACGGAATACTTATTCAAACTATTATGATTATTAAAATTCTTTTAAAAGGAAAACTAAATTATAATTATTATCTATATTCAGTAAGTCATTCAGCTTGAAAAACTTTTTTAACTGTTAATGGCCAGAATTACACCAATATGTCGCCATTTTGCTGCAAGCAATATACAATAAACACACAATATAAAGAGAAACACTAATATTTTGCCGGAATAGTTAAATGTTAATAATATGAGATATTAACACTACTTACTACAGGCGTCATTTAAAATTAATGGCCAAATTAATCGACCAACACTGTCAGCCAGGATTGTGCACCTGTAACAGACCTCCATGCACCTCCAAGCATTTATAGAAAATGTTAAACCTTTGTGACTTGACAGATGGTACAATGCTTATACAACACCTATACTTTGTGTACCTTATAGGTGCATCTAGATTTAATCACACAAATCAGTAAATATTTTTAATCAGATAGAAAGTCTTCAATCATCCAAAGCGACGCATCAGTCAATGCAAACACCAGACAACAAATTATTTAGAAATATGAATTGAATATGAAGTATGAATTCAATAACTTCTGCAGGTGCGGTACAGGGCTACATTATGTCTCGGATCGGAAATCGGATGTGTACTAGGATTTTAAGCATTTAAAACTTGCTTGCGTCACCCCTTGTGCTTCCTGTACGGATGAAAGATTCTCTGAAACTGGTCTGTCTGGTATCTACTGTTTCCCTGTTTCCAAGGCTTAAAAGATGAATTTTTTCTAACCCAAAAAATGACTTGGAACAATCAAATGAAAGGTCTTTCTGCAAACATTTAGCATTATTTAGCATCCTTTATATGATCTACTGGACACGGGTGACGTCTATACAAAAACAGCTTTAAAATGATATATTTAGCCATCTACCAATACTTTCAACTCCTTTTTCCTACCCAACCCCCCCCCCCCCACCAC
>JAABNX020000001.1:42389316-42406321 GCA_015163995.2 Mormyrus lacerda | reverse complement strand
TGTTCCAACCCCACCCCCCCCCCCCCACCACCACCACCACCACCACCACCACCACCTCAGTTCTGCTCCCCACCCAATTTTTAATTAATACAGAGATAATCTCCGGCGGAATATTCAGTAGCCCAATGAGAAGTTAAACTTCAATTAAACTGATATTAAAATCAAATGTTTACACTCTTTATGAAGCACATACATGCTTATAATGGCTTCTAAGAGCATAATACCCACTAAATGCTTCATAATCACTAACACACAGCACAATAATACAGCAATGCAGTAATATTTATTTTTTTCCAGTGGGCTGCCTTACACTGACATTATCTGCATTAGCAGTGTTTGTGCTTTAATGAACGCCCACATTATTGAGTGAGCAGAGAAAGGGATTGTGGGAAATGGGAGACTTAGCAGTTTCCATGACCTCCAGAACAATCTTGGAAGCCTCTCTGTGGAAGGTCAAGGCAGGGGGACATCCTGGATGGGATGCTAGCCAATTATGGGCTTAGTGATATTGGCCACTGTTAATCACTAGTATCAGTACTTACACAACTGTAATTAATTGGTAAGTAGAAGTAGGTTATCAACGTCTGTGTGTGTCCCAAACGAATATGCTCCAGTGTGCTGCCTGCAGTGGCGCCTGCCGAAAATTCTGATTGGAATGGCCATCAGGGTCTAGATACACTATATGGAATAGGTATTGGGACACCTGGCTGTTACACCCACAGGAACTTTTATGACATCACATTCAAAATTCATAGGCATCGATAGTTGCCCCCCTCTTTGCATGTGTAACAGCTGCCACTCTTCTGGGGAGGCTTTCCACAAGATTTTGGTGTGTGTCTGGGAGTTTTTGGCCATTTGCGAGGTCAGGCACTGATGTTGGACGTGAAGGCCTGGCTTACAATTTCTGTTCATCCCAAAGTAGGATGACCACCTAGTCCATGTCAGGAGGGACACTATGAGCTACTTCAAGTTTTACAAACTACTTTGAAACTGAAAGGCCCCTGTGTTTGGCTAATTAGTTCAGTTCTTTGTACTTTTACTGGTTTGTTTCCTTGACCTAAAGACTCATCCAGCTGTTTCACATTAACATTAGTGACACATGCATGATTATTGGAGAATAATCATTTCAGCACAAAGTAAGTGCTTAAGTGAAATCTGGGTCCTTTTAATTGAAATGGTTGAAATAAATAAATAGTTTATAAACCCTGTCATAGCTCATAATGTCCCTCCTGACATGGACTAGGTGGTCACCCTATCCCAAAGTTGTTCAGTGGGGCTGAGTTCAGGGCTCCATGCGAGCCAGTCCAGTTCTTCCACACCAAACTCATCCAACCATGTCTTTATGGACGTTGCTTTGTACACTGGGGCACAGTCACGCTGGAACAGAAGAGGTCCTTCCCTAAACTGTCCCCACAAAGCTGGAATACAATTGTCCAAAATGTCTTAGTACACTGAAGCATTTAGAGTCCCTTCCCTGGAACTGAGGCGCTTAACCCAACCCCTGAAAAATGACCCCATACCATTATCCCTCCTCCACCAAACTTTCCAGTTGGCACAATGCAGTCAGACACCTAACATTCTCCTGGCATCCACCAAACCCAGACTCATCCATCAGACTGCCAGACTGAGAAGCGTGAATTGCCACTCCACAGTATGTTTCCACTGCTCCAGTGTCCAGTGGCAGCGTGCTTTACGCCATTCCATCCGGTGCTTGGCACTGCGCTTTATGATGTGAAGCTTGCATGCAGCTGCTCGGCCATGGAAGCCCATTCCATGAAGCTCCCAGCATACAGTTTTTGTGTTGGGGTTAATGCCAGAGGAAGTTTGGAACTCAGCAATTATTGAGTCAACAGAGCGTTAGTGACCTTTATACATTATGTGCCTCAGCACTTGGCGAGCTCGCTCTGTTACTTTGCTAGTTTTCTAATTTATGTTGTTCCTAAACGCTTCCACATTGTAATAATACCACTTACAAATGACGGTGGAATATCTAGCAGGGAAGTAATTTCACAAACTGACTTATTGCAGAGGTAGCATCCTATGACAGCACCACGCTTCAGAGTCCTTCAGAATGACCGATTCTTCCACAAATGTTTGTAAACCTGACTGCATGGCTGGGTGCTAGGTTTTATACACCTGTGGCAATCAATCTGAATGAAACACCTGAATTCAATGATTAATAAGTGTGTCCCAGTAGTTTTATCTATATAGTGTATATTTAACCCTGGGGAACCCACAGGGTCATATATGACCCTTCCTTTTATTTCTGCCTTACATTCAACCCACTCATCAAAGTTAAGATTTTTTTTTTGCTTTACAGCCCATTGTACCATATATGACCCAGTAACAGTGACATTTAGTGATTACTGACTGAATTAACCAGATTTTTTTCCACAATAAATATGGCCCCCAATGCATTTTGAGGTTGTTGCTGTACATGCTGCAAAGACTCACCTGTCAAGCTGTTAATAGGTAAGTGGCAGAAATATTGCATCATCAGTTATAATGTTTAGATGTTATAAAACATGTACAACTAGGTTTTGGATATTTTAAAACTTTTCTGGCAACGGTGATGATCATGTTCCATGTGCTCAACATCGGCCTCAGACAAAAACAGAGGGAATACAGGTGGTGAACCAGACCTTATAACCCACCACAAGTAAACGTTCTGTGTATAGTACACCTTTTTGCAGGCTTGTTAACTTGGCCTATTTCTTGATTGGTTGGCATGTTTAAAGCATGTGTTTTATTGCCAGCACATGGTGAATGATGAAAAGGAAAACTCAAGAAATATATTTTGAAAATGAGAATGTTGCAAAGACTTGGTTTTTCCTTCTTTTCTGTCCTTATTCTATAGATGAAACTAACAAGTTTGAACAGCATGAACAGTCCAGCAGGTCGTATATGGCACATTCATAACATGGACTGGGAAAGGGTTATTTTTACAAAACACCTGTTCTTGAGTTAACTGGGTCTGTATGATCATTTTAGCCAATGGAAATATTTTTCCTATAATGATAAGGTGGTCTGGGTTCCCCAGGGTTAAGGGGATGGCAACAGCACAACATGTGTTTTCTATTGTTGCACTTAGAAAATAAACTTTTACTATTTTTATGTGGGTTGGCAATAGGAGTGGCCCCATGTTTGCTAGGGGGTCCATCGCCACCCCTTAGATCTGCTACGGGCTGTCTGATACCCAAAGAACTCAGATGAAGGCAGTAGAACAGGTTTTTCAGAAAAGGCTGAGCTGACTTCCTTCTTGTGCAAAGTCATCTGTGGGCAGAAGAGAGCTGGTTCAGTTCCCTGTCTTTCCCAGACACAGACCCGGGGGTGATTTCAGACAACAACAAAAACAGGAACTACATCACAACAGGAAGATGGTTTTCTCATGCAAATTATTTAGCATATTTCTGTCATAAAGGTTATAACAGATGGTATATAACCAATTACATATATGCCAATATAACTACATTAACATAGTTAATGTAGAATATTTCATTTTAATACAAGAATAGAAAAAACTGTTTAAATACTGTAACTCTCCCACACTATTTTTTCCAGTTTCTTTTTCTGTCTTTATATAAACAGACACTCACGTTTTCTCTACAGGCATGATTCATTAAGCATAAAAATATCGACCAGACCTCTGCCCTCATGGGTATAACATATACTGTAGTTTTAAGCTCTGTTTGATTAACCTGAGCACAGTTCCTGTGGGATAGATTACCTTAAACCATGCTCTTTTACTTTATAATCCGAACTTGATTTGATTTATACTCGAATACAGCTGCTAGGAAACTCACCAGCAAATAAAGACAAATATTTATATAATCTCGGTGCGCGGTGTGGGACAGGTGGTCTCTCTGTGCCCGTAAGCTCAGTCTCCTTGTATTTTTCCCTGCATTTTCAGCAGACAGGCTGGAAGCCTTGCGTTGATCATTATAATTGGTTTTCTGCTTGAACTTTCCAAAACTGTCACGTCAAAAATCAGTCATTTCTTTTCTTTTCCTGTTTTCTTTTTTTTTGTTTTTTTTTTATAGGGGCCTGACTTTCAGATGTACATGTCACCCTACAGGGTTGTGGTTTTCATGAGTTCTATTTTGGTAGAAAATTCTGTAAAGCGCACAGGTTGCTGGCTGATAAACAGCACCTGAATCATTTCCGTGGCAGAATCTGCTTTTGTTTTGGAACTTTTCCATGGAGTATGTACTAAGGGTATAAAGCCCTTAAAGAGGACAAAGACAGTATATAATCATTACATACATTACACTACATAAAGAACAGAATATGCAGAAATGATATACAGAATGGAATGAACATACACTAAATATAGAATGGAATGTGTATACTATATACAGAATGGAATGTTTGTACACTATTAACATAATGGAATGTATGTACATTGCATACATAATGGAATGTCTATACGCCACATACAGAATGGAATGTCTATAAGGAATATGATTCAGTGCGTGATGTCACTTGAAACTTGAAGTGTTAGAAAGTTAATTCATTTAAAACAGCTGAAGCAAAAAGGTGATGAATTGTGATCAATGTCAGCCCAGTTTTCTAGTACATAAAGATTTCTTAAACCAGTTCAGTTTCAAATTGATGAAATGTTAATATTATCGTGGAAACCCCCCCATCTATCAAAAAGCAGGGACTGGTCCTGAGTCAAGTGTTCATTATTTAATCACGCAGTAGTATGCGATCACGAGCTCTGCTCTCTTTTCACTTGGAAAACACCTGTCCTGTACAAATATAAGCAGTCTTCAGGAATGTCTGTGTAGGGAACTTTCAAACAATGTCACTGAAAACAGGACAGATAAGACACGACTGAATGGGGATGAGGCAGGAGTGTGTCCACACACCGCGGCGAGTGTGATGACGTGATAAAACTCTGTTTGGGTTGTCATCTCGTTTAGGAAGAAAAGCAGGAACTGCAACAAATTCCAGTCTGCCATCCTTACACACATTGGAACCCTTTGATCTAAGAAAACACTGAAAACTCCCTTTTCATACATGCCAGTCATCGTTCTTCCTTGCTTTTCTGAAAGAGTGTTATAGTGTTTGGTGATTAGCTCAGCCTTTTTGAAATTCCACAATGAACATGCTTTAGTCTGACTTATACTAAACATGTATTTTAATTGTATGCGTTAGACACGTGTTTCATAATTTAAGATTTACTTATTGCATTTGTTTTACATTTTACACAAGTCATACTATTTCGAATGCTTCTTCAAAAAAGCCCCAACCTTTGGGTTCTAACCTTTTCAAATCGTTATGTAACACAGTGCATATTTGGAAACTGCCCTGACTGGCCCAACAAAAGCATTTTCCAAACACTTAGCAATAAACACTCTGGATCCTAAGCCCCTCGTTCTTTAATGTCTCCTCTTCAAGCGCTGGGCATTCATCGGCGCTCCTTCTAGCTCAGCAACCAGAGAGCAGAGGCTTCATTAAAACTAATTGAATCGGAAACATGTCTGCCTTGGGAAATGTTAACTCTTTGTTTGTCTTGGCAAAAGGCGAAAGCTCGCCTTTGTGTCGGAGATAAGGTCAAAGTACAAAGCTAATATGCGCGGCACAGGGTCACGTGCCACCTCAAACTGAGACGATCCTCTTTAAAGCCGACTTTGAAGCAATAAGGTGTCTAATGGTCCTTCCCATGTTCTGTTACTTTCTTAAATATTGAATATTAATTCATACAGTAAGTACATGACAATGCTGAAAGGAGTATCTGTGCTTCGAACTTAATTGAAATAATTCTCCTAAAGGATATGTCTTCAGCTTTTGGCCGATCTGTCATGAATCTGCGCAGCGCAGAAATTCCTCTTAATCTATTCTCGGCTTTACGGTGATTGAATGTGATGGTAAGTATAATTTCGTTTTAGCAACAAAATCAAACCCTTAACCTGAAATTAGATAAGAGCCAGAAACTGTAGGATTAAAAAATGACTTTGACGCATCCATTATATCCGCATGCACCCCGCAACTGCTCTAAGTATATACTGTATTTTTAAGACTTATTTCACTGGACTTCCATACCAGTCTATTGGCCCTTAAAACAAATCATTAACCTTCCTCTGCAGTTCTGTCCCAGATGGTAATCGCTAATGGACCAGGGGAGGATTGGGTATTCATTTCTTGGGGCTAATTTTGCCCGCTTCCTTCACTCTGCTGCCTGACTTTTGACTGTTTGTTAATACTGTCTGGTATTGCCCATTGCGTTGAAAGCAGCCAATCGTTTACAATGACGTCAGCAGGCTTCTTAAAACTGAGTCGCATCCTAAATACAAAGTTGCTGTATATTGCTGTGCAACTTGGAATCCTGCAGATGCAGTTTTCACTCTACTGTGCATGTGTAAATACGCGAGCCCAAATAGTTGAAATACTAATTAAATGTTTAAGGCTGTTTATAAGAAGTTAAGAATAAGATCAAGAGTATAGAAGATATATTAATATTTTATTAATTATATTAGTATAAATATTAAAACATATTTTTAACGTAATAAAACGGAGGTGAGTGCATAGCACCGATCATTGTAGGTTTTCCCCCGACTTTTCATGCAACTTCTTACCACATCTCCTTCCAGTTTTGAAATTATTCCCCTCGTGATCTTAAGCAATAATGAGACGGCGCGGACGGTGATAACGATGCCGCTGTCTCAGGGGCTCCATTCGCAGTCGTGGCTTTAGAGCTAATTAAAAGCCTGTTTACTCGTCTCCTGGACAAAATCTGTGCATGAAATACAACAGAAAAGAGCGTATTTATCAAAACTCGGTAAGCCAATTAAGGGTAAGCATTGCCTATCGTATTAAATCACTCGATACCTGCATTTACACTAATTTTGCAAACGGGGTTAGACGGCGGGTAGCTAGTGAAGAAAAAGTAAATCATCAGAATCCTTTTAAGCAACACTCTCATATTCGATAAACATTGCATTTCCCCGTAACTTTGACCAGCACAAATGAAGAACTTATAGATTAAATTTCCTGGAAATTTGACCAGCTATTGTAGAACACGTTTTTCAAAGATTTTGCTGCCCTTCACGTATGTAACCTATGTAACCGAATCTATAAACTTTCATGCTGTTTCAACTTTTGTTCACAAAAAAGAACTAGAGTAATCAAATATTATGATGAGGCAGGTTAGCTAAATAGTGGGTAGATGTTAAGACCTGTGTTCAGACAAATACTTCAACCATTTTGACGTTCGTCCTCTCCGCAACGCACAAGCATTTATCCTATCCGTTAATATTAAAATTAGTTTATAAATTACAGTCGCTTGCACATGCAAACAATTCAATTGTTTTATAAGGCAAAAACTCGGTGAAATGATTTTGTCCGACCTACTATGGCGGTACAAGCTGCATGACAATGATTTACTATGCAGTGATTTTACAGTCCATTGTAATCAGGTTCCATATTTCTGATAGATAAATATTTTAATTGTTTAATTAAATTTTAATTTCAATTTGTCCCTGATATGTGTCTGATATGTGTGAAAACAAAGTGTCTGTGAAATGCTGATTGATATTTTCCCGGTGATATTTGAAATCACAGTTTATTCATAGTATACGTATGTATATGGTCACAGTAATCAGGCAGTAGACTTACAGAAGTGCTCTAACACATGCGTGTCTCACTGTCTCCCACTGCACATAAAAAAGGGTGGGGCCACTGTAACCAATTTATTAACTCCCTCTATTGTGTATGTAATTCTCTTGGGGGGGGGGGGTTGGGTTATTAATAAGGGCAAAGGTTTGGTCCCCCCCATCAGACCCGCAGAATCATAGCACAGGCATTCTCTGTTTCATACTGGGTCCATGTCTGACAGTCAAGGGCGGGGTCTTGATTTTTGTGCATCAGTCCTGAAGGTCAGAGGTCACAGCAAAGACCATGCCAGCTAGCGCACGAAGGAGACCAGGAGTACCAAACTGAAAAGCATAAAGCGATTCCACTTCTTCTGCTGATATATCGCAGGGTCGCTGCTAGAGACTATTTATGCATATCATAATGGGGCCCCAACCCAAACCAGTCTAATTATATTTTAGCATTTTTAGGGCCCCTGTCCCTTGAAATTGTCCTGGTATCTTGATTAATCTTACTTTCTGCAGATATTGACAGGAAGCATCCTTTGCATACATGGCTATTAAACCGATACATGACCGGAGAGTTGATGTCCACCTTTGCGGATGTTCACTTCTTGTAGACATGACTGTATCTAGCATTGGTGATATTTCTCCAGCTCCCCTGCTTTTCTGTGTTTTTTCCCCAACTTTCAGTGTATTAACATTTCACTTCTTGTGCTTTTTTTGTTATATTGTTATTGAAGGGTGCGCTGGTGCACCTCTGAGTGGTAAAAGCCTGGCTAGCCGGATGGAAGGCCTCACACCCGCTCCCATTCTCCCGGGGAAGCTGCCCCCCCCCCCCTTTCGATGGCTTGGCAACCTTATATTTATGAGTCTCCCCCCCCTTCATCGGCCGAAGCACTTATGAGAGACAGCTGCTGCATTAAGTCCTGGGCTGTTTAATGCCCCCCCCCTCCCCCATTCTATAGCTGTGAGACTGGCCATCATGTATCGCTGGGGAGGACCGGAATGGTTTATCATATGTGTTGAATCTCCCCCAGGGAAAATTGCCATTGGATAGAGTACCCTAAATCCTAAATGATTCCTTTTCCTCATCGCCCTGTGTAACGTTGAATTTGCATCGACGTGAGAGGGACAATTATACTGCCAGAGCTGGATGCGGCTCTGCTCGCAGATGCTGCAACATCCATAACCCATGTCAGAGACGCGTTGCAAGATACTCAGCCCTATGATCTTGAACATCCTTCCTCCGCAAATGCCAAATCGACTCCGAGATCTGAACCAGCCTTTAGCGTCGGTTGGCGCGATCTCCCGCGCGACGCCGTCCAACATTCTGGTGGCTGATCTGCTAAAGGCTGGCAAATCACTTCTGAATGAGTTTCTCCACCGAACCGGAATGTAGGACTTCTGGTAGCGGTCTGATTGTCCAGACACCATATAGATTCATCATGGCAACTTTTGCAACCATCGGTAAACAATGGAAGGAGATACAGATGTGGCCTCGGAGAGTGAAGCCATTCTTCGTTTTGCAGTGGAGGTTTATGAGAGGAGATAGAGCAGCACGTGGGCACGTCCGAGCATCCTGCACCGCGCAACAATGTTGCGGAAACAGCCACTTCAAGCATTGCTCCTAATTGCGGGAGATTAGCCAATGCCTTGTTAAGATCCGTGTCTGTATCTCCACAAACAAAATGTTAGCCATTCTGCGGTGGTGCACTGCTGCAGGCACCCTAGTTCCTGGCTCACTGCCCCCCACGGTGAAGCCTATTTGCTGAGATCTAATTATAAAGAAATAATTACATATATACAGCACAACTGGGGAATCGGGAAATGTGTGAATTCCATGTATCATAAACTTAACATGATGTGTTTAAATCCACATCCAGTATATCATACAGTAGCCCCCGCCTTCTAAAAGGGGGTTTTATAGACAGACTTGGGGCTTATAGCCAACAAGCTGCTTTGGGACAGAGCATGGACAGCCCCCCCGGGGAACATGACATGCAGTAAGAATCATTTCATGTATGAGGAAAATAATTCTCTGAGTACCAGATAACTCAAGCGGGGGGAATAAATAATCAGAAAACATGGACTCAATTGATTCCAAGTGTTATTAGATAGTTGCAATGAACATGTCCCTGTGTTTTTTTTTTTCCTTTTTATGATAAATTTGACTTTCCCTTGAAGTTTGGCTGCCGCACTCTGAATTATTTAAAAGACATTAAAATGAACATGACGGTTCAATACATATTTATTGAATCTTTAGAAAAATCAGCCCATGGCAATGGAGTGATGTGTTTTTCCATAAGAGCGTAATTGCAGCTGCTCAGACTTCACCTCTCATAGCAATTGAAAGGTTAGATGGGGTCATTCCCCAGTAACCGCTAAATTATCTAAGGGGACTATTCGCCTTATTAGTACAACTAAATCTGTAGTCCATATTATTGCCTAATTAAGAAGGAAAATTCATTTGTTGCCGGTGTTATAACTATGGATTCCCTTCATCGCCGTTGTTGTCGTAATCGCTAGGAAATTCACCCCAGGATTTTTGATATTTACGGCACGAGACCAAGTCTTTCTGTCAATTGTTTCTTCTTCTTCTTACCTTGCGTTGTTCCATGGTCCAGCTTGGGTCACCTAAGCAATGCCACCATGTGAAGACAGGAGACACTAAATGTTGATGTAGGAAGGGGTTTGACTTGGCCGTCTTTTCCAGAAAGCCTCCCTGGAATTGCTAGTCCTCAAGGTGATGTTCCGATGCTAAATTATCTGTACTGCTCCCTAGGTCACCTGCTCCCTCGGTCCCCCGCACTGGACTGAATTTCAGACAAGCTGTTTCTCCTCTCTAATAAGACAAAGCATTTTTTTTTGTCACGAATTCATATTCAAATAAGTATATTTCAGAAAAATAACATTCTTTTACATCAGCTCACTGTCAATAGGTAACAACAACATAAAATATCTTTGTTACACATGTAAATGGCTAATTAAAATCCAAGCCCAATTAACGAAGTTATTTCTGCTGTGTGAAATGCTTTTCTGGGACTTTTCTTAGTAACTGTCAAAGACCGGCATCGCCTATGGAGAAAGGGTGGGTGCTTTCAAAGGAAGTCTCGTTTCAAGTGTAGCAAAGTGAGAATGTTCTGATGTGGAAACATTTAATTCAAGGGCCGACTTGAAAGCTCAGCTCCTTACACAGCCATGACCAAACAAGAGTAGGCTATGCTATTCATAATCGGTAACACTTCAATGGACGCTTTGCTTACAGATCTCAGGGCCATAGATTAAAGCGCGAGGGACATCGGGCAGGAGGGAATTTGATGAGTCGATCTGAGATTCATCGGAATTTAAAAACGTTTTTCTGGGCATGCATCGCACCGTCGCAGATGTATGTAAATGCGCGCAAATGAAAATGTAGTTGCTTGATATCTGTATTTTTCAAGTGTCCAGCGCGCCTCCCACCTTCGCTAAATAACGTAGTTCTGTAGCTTCCTAGATTTTCCGATGAATTAGTAACACATTTCTGCAAATAGCTGCAACGGAATAGAGGATGGGCACATTTATTGTTATTTGTGAATTCTAAATATTTATTTTTTTATTTAAAAGACGATTTATTTAAAGCCATATTTCATATTAAATTAAAATAAACTTTTAAAGTGACTACGACCTTGAAAATATATGTGTTTTTTCCGGAAACGGTTATAAATAAATTTACTGTATGGCATCTTCCTGATATAATTTGATCGTCTTGCATACGTTCTGCATGCTTCTTTTTAACGGAATTTTCTGTGCTTTGTGTTGGTTCAAGGCCGATATCAATTGCTAAAGTCCATATTGTAATACCAATTTTAGATACAACGCGCTGCTACACAACTATAGACTCCCAAATTTCAAAAGTTATTAAGTTAAAAAATGTTTGTTTTTGTTTTGAAACTGAATAACAGGGAACTACATCAGGAAAATAACTATGTAGATGGCACATGTGGAATATAAATGGTAATTAACCAAGAGAACTTCGTTGTAAACTGTATCGTAATACTTAATCATTTCATGTACAGTTTTTAAACAGTATTAGAAATGACATTATTTCGATCAGTGTTTATAAATTGGTCAATGTTTTTTGTAAACAGTATAATGCCCAGTGCTTAATTTAATAAAAATTAAGGTTCTTAATAACAATCTTGTAATAGTCTTGTATTTATTACGTTATAAAACTTGACGCAAAGTTTTTTCAAAAGTGAGCCCTCAGTCCTGTGTTTTCCAATGCGATTTAAGGCACGCACTACCAGCACTAGATAAAAGCATAGTTTTACCCTAAAAACCACGTACCTCTTGAAGTTTTTCCTTCTTTGATTTCTAACCCTTCAGATTATAGGCCATGTAACCGATGGAGGGGCAATTCAGTGTGGACTAATTTTGCGTTCTCTCTTTAGGTTTCGTCTCCTCTTCTCGTTGTCGTGTTATATCTTAAGTCACTAATCTTTTTTCTAACGGTGTCAGTTGATGCTCATTTTCAAGCCAGAACATTTTTCTCTTGCTGTGTTTCAGGTTTACTTATGGCTTTGCTATCTAAAATGATTCGCAATTAGGTTTCTGAAAGTATTAGGCTTGCGCAAAGACAAGAAATAATGGTCGGTAGATTTTTTTTTGATAATGGGCTAAATTACCGACATCACGGTATGAAAAAAATAGCCCATCAATGGAAATAATTATACATTTAAAAATTTTGAGGCTTGCTCGTTATGATGGCACACATTTGCAGTCACCCCCCAAGACGGACATTTGTTGAGTTTTACGTTGAAAGTTTACAATCAATAGACGAAAATATGCCGTCAGTCATTTCATTAATATGCGGCTGTAATTTTCTTGCGGTAGGAGAAGGACAAATGACGCTTTTTCCTCAAAGACTGAATATTACATTGTTGCTATGAACTTTCTTATTGGTTATGAATTGTCTGTAACCCTAGCTATAGCTTAAAAGTGGATCTTGAATGTCTGACAAATATGTAGTTAAATAGTGATTCGTCACGAGATTATCATATTATAACATTAAGCAACTATCAGCATCGATATTGTTCGATCAAGATAAATGGAATTAGTTATTTTAGTAATGCTCTGCGGTTATCGTTATACGTTTTGTTCCTTTTTTTTCCAAAAACGTACTAATGTCTTTATTGCCGTTGTGACGGAGATTTCCGTTAGTTGCAAATCATTATTTAACATATAGTAAAATAACCCAATAAGATGGAGAATACCAGTAATAAACCTAGCATATGAATTCTATTAAGGCATATATTTCATCTGTTACACTTGAGTGATTTAATGCTGTTAGCGCCCCTAGTATTACCATGTCTAAAATAATGCAAGGAATTACGAAACCTACGTGAAAAGCCAAGTAGAAAAGGTACAACTTTAAGGTACGGCTGTTTACACATCTAATTTCAGACGTTTGATTGAATGATGCTGCCGTTTTATGTCATTTTAGTGCTGATACTGCTGTCCAGACAGTATTATTTATTTAAGATCATAAGTGCATGTAAAAGCAATATGCAAATTCAGCTTTTGTTATAAAGTAGTGATAACTTTAGGCAGTTTGAATCCTCACTTTCATTTAGAGCCCATCAACATTTATTTATTATAACGTTTATTAAAATTTCTTTAGGACAGGCAACTTTGGTTTTAAAAATCGACTGAATCATGTGGTTTAAATATCTGAACACGTTCGATTTACTTATTTAACTTTAGAGGACAAAAGCACATTGTTTTGAAGGTAAAGTCAGGAAACGCTAGGCTATCGCTCGTGGTCTATTGCTGATACTTTGTCTATTCATTAATTTCGTTACAAAGTATCCGCGAGGAGAAAACAAATCAAAATTAAGTTAACAATTTTATTTGAAAACATTAAATATGTTTTTCTCAAGGAGAGATATTTCGGAATCGGCACGGAATGCATTGCAATACTGAAGTACACCATAGAAAAAGGCAGTGGATCGCGTTGCGGCGCACACATCTATTTGAAATATACATTTAAGACGTAATTTCAAAAAAATAAACCAAACAAATTAAATGTGTAATTATTATATTATAACTACTCAGTATTTTTATAACATAAAACAGACATAGTGTTCGAAACCTCTGAATGGATTGTGATATCCTAAGATGATTAAACTGCGGCATGCAAAATGTAGTTTTTTGACAACAAAAAATAATAAATATAGAAACTTTTATATTCAACAACAACGGTACATACAACACTTACAAACAAGGAATATTGGACAGTTTTACAAACACCATGGGTCCCTTTTACCTATACAGATGAGATACGTCGTTGTCCACACACGTTTCATACATAAAAGTTGTCCCAGAACTACGAATCTTTATAAAATCTATCAGACTACATAGTGTCCAGATTATAATGTATAATATAGACATGACCTCGATAGCAAAGGCCTATAGAAATCCTACAACATGCGTTCCTTTGTTGAAATACTCTCACCCTCCTGTAATTCTGACAGAAACACATAGGCAGAAAATATAAAAAGCGTAACGGAATCGAGCTTCATATACCTCTTATAAACTGACGCATTTGGACGCATCACAATAATTTATTATATATGTATATATAAATTGAATATATTACATTATAGGGCGTGTTCTCCATACAACAGATACTTTCATTGACAGCAAAGAATACAGTTGGTGGGGAAATGGTTAACTTGGTGAAGAAAAGTCCCAGATGAGCCTTGGCGAACAGTTTCTCCCGAAAACAGGTCGTTTATTTTCTCGTAATAATGCAAAGGAAACTAAAACGAAAACGCCAGTTCATTTCCTTTATGTTCTTCGTGTTACTTTGCTTTGATAGTTTCTGAGGATCCTTGGCCATTTATTTGGACATTTTAAAAGAACCGCGCCTGAAAATGTGTCATGGAAAAAAATTGCGCCGATCTAAAAATGTCCTTGTCGCGCACAGAGTCTCTGGAAGTTGACGTCGACAGGAAGGCCGGGTGTTTTAAAAAGGTAGCGTGTCTAGAAACAATTTGTCAATTATTGCTGGCGGAGGAACCAAGTCTTCAAGTTTTAAGTAGAAGATGCGTTGCAGACCTTGTGTACAAAGTGTGCGAAGTTCCGGTAGTTTTCCCAAAAGTTTTGATAAGTAGTTGGGACGATTTAAACCGCCGCCATTAAATGTCACTTGGTCTTTAAGACAATTTACAATCTTGTTTTGAAGTTCCTCCACTCTCTTGGGTTCTTTTAGTCCGTGTCGTTCTGCAATAAGAACATTTACAAAGGTTATTATCAAAGTATATTGTGGATTAAATTAAGTCACTGCCATGTGAAGTGCAACCGGAAAATAAATAACTTAAGATAAAAGCGAACATTTCACGGGTCTAGTTTCACGCACCTGTCACCATGGCAAGCGCAGCTATGCAGGAGAAGGCTGATATATCGATATTCATGCTCTGGAGGTTGGAAGAAAACTCCACAATAGAGTCAATCCATTCTCCGAATCCGCGAACACACTGTAGTCTGTGCAAGACCACCCCGTTGCAAAAAATCAGTTTCCCCTCCATCGGATTAGACCTGCAGTTAGAAATGGGAGGAATTAACAGTCAGCTAATAATTAGATGATAAAACGCAGGACAGCCTAATGTGCAAACGGAGAGCTCAGGACATCTTAATTGCAATGAGTTACCTGTAAGCCAATCGCAAAACAAAAAGTTCCAAGAAGGCTGATTCAAAGAGGAGATCTTGATCCTGTTTGGGGAGATCAGCGAACCCCGGGATCTTCTCCGCCCAGCCTCTGATGATCTCCATGGAGCCGGTCAGGAGATCATAGAACTGCTGGATGTGCTGCGTGTCGTCTCCGGTCATTTGGTAGTCAGGGTTAGCCTGAAACTGGAATTTAATTTAGAAAGTGCTTAATGAGGTCGTTTAAAATATATAACCCGTGAAATTGCAAAGCCCATTCCAAGCAGGACAGTTGGGTTTTCATAACAATTAAACCTCTCTCTGGCCATTATTGGGTTCTGTGTTTCAAAGCAATTCACTCAAGTAAGGTATGTTAAATTAAATACGCAACGATACAGACATTTAGAGCAAAGCAGAACGTAGTTTTAAACGACTCACGACAATCCGTTTTGCGGCGAGGTAACTGATAGAAGCGGTAGCTCCCTAAGTATTGGTTAGGCATGGTAATACGTTGTTCCAATGAGATTAGATATTAATGTGTTTTTCATGGTTCTCGTATACTTTATTAAGTCCAGAGACTTTCGCTGAGTCTTAAATGATCACAGAGTAATTTCGATTAGCGCCATACCCACTCGTTCATCTCCTCATTATAGCGCTTGCCTGACTTGAAATTAAAAGCGTGTTAATAATCTGACTTACTCTTGAGTAGTCCAAGCTGGACATGGACGGGTTTGAGTCCACATGAGCCCGTACTAGGGCACTTATGAGACTCACTGGGGGCGAGGGTGGTGACGGATCCTGTGGACTTTTGGGTTTGGACGGTAGACGGCCCCTGCGACCCTTCAGACTAGCAGTCCGAACAACTAAAAAAAAAAGACACAGAATTTAAAAGCTGAATATTTTTGTTTTGTGTCGGACTGAAGATTTAATGAAGCAGCGATGTTTACTATACAGCCGTTTTACGAACCCAATACTAAATGCTTCGCTTTCCACGTCAAATAGGCTCAGAAACGTCAGTCACAGTTCATTTTAAATATCACCGGTTATTAAAATATGAACACAAAAATTGGCAGAAAAAATAAAGCGTCTTACCTTCTTTGACCATGCCGACAACAAGGCACTTCTGAAAACGACAGTATTGGCATCTGTTTCTGCGACGCTTATCTACCGGACAATTTTTGTTGGCTAAACATACATATTTCGCATTTTTCTGAACAGTGCGCTGAAAAGGGAAAAAAGGAAAAGAAATTAAATTTTGTTCGGCACACGATGACGAGCGTGTCACACATTTGGTCCAGGATAAAAGTAACATTCGACTGACATTTTTAGGCGAAATTAATGGAAGTCGAACTGACACAGTTGGAAACTGCAAGCGCGACCCCATCGCTTTATAGCTACGTTTTATATGCAAGGAGCAGGAGGAGACTTTCGGTAAACACAAATCCGTGGGCATTCATATTTTTACATCCCTCTGAGACCCTCTCCATTGAAAGTGATAAGATTATTCAATCAGGATGGTGAAATAAGGAGACCACTTAATTTTACCACTGGGAATTCTGTTCCACTTGGTTACCCCAGACACGGTTCTCTGTCCAAACCAATTTAATTCTGGGGGAAAGGGCTGACTTAAAATGCACCAGAGCATACACTCACGCAGTGATTTCTAATTTTCGAGTAAAATTGAAATTTAAAAAAAATAGCAAATTAAATGGCATTCGAAT
>JAABNX020000001.1:42344528-42361914 GCA_015163995.2 Mormyrus lacerda | reverse complement strand
GGGGATGTGTTCACTGATAAATTAATAATCCGGCTTGTCAGTGGACGCAGATGAATGGGGCCTCATGATTGATGCTGTTTTCTTTCATAGGGCAGGAATTTGATGTCAGAGCCAAATGTGTTATCAATGCCACGGGACCTTTTACTGACTCGGTGAGGAAAATGGATGATCAGAAGAACCCCAACATCTGTCAGCCCAGTGCTGGGGTTCACATCGTCATACCCGGCTATTACAGGTAAGGAGCAACCCTCGCCAGCGTGGGTACCGCACGGTGCAAAACTCTCATTAGCACCTCCGCCCAAAACAGAACACAACACCACCAAAAACACACACACACACACACACACACACACAGCTCCATAATAATCAGCTCCTCTAATTTACCCTAAAAGTGGAGGTAAGAATGAGCATGTGCAATTAGGGCTGAGAGCACCATGTTCTGGGAGTATTTTTTATTTATTTATTTCTGTTTTGTTTTGCTTTTCTGGCTCTACGAGAGCCAGAGTAGAGCTAAGTCGGTTCATTGAAGCAAATAATGCAATCAGTGAGCCAATTAAGGGAATGGGTGCAAAGGATGGTATGAACCGTGAGTTTTTCCATGCATGAGCTCATTCTGTGTTTTTTTTAATGTGAAGGAACCTCTGTGTATGTTCGTTTTCTTAATGGGTGAGCCTGCTCAAGGAAGGGATTTTTTGCTGTGTGTTCAGATTTAATTTCGATACATGTTATTTTTGAATATAGGATAGGTACCGCCCCCTTTCCGTCATGTGACTTGGAATTAAATGTTAAATGACTCTGTGACTGTGTGTTTCAAACCCGGGCCCATTTGTACGTAATGGCGGGAGCCACAGGACAGGCGCAGAATTAATCTCCCACTCGGAGCGCGACAGGTGCCTGATTATGGAGAATGTACCAGTCGCCCCAGTCCCACCCACCAGCGGAGGAAAGGTTAATGCAGTCCAGTCATCTTGTTTGCTCTTGTCACCCCCCCCCCCTCCCCCCACTACTANNNCCGATCTCTACTACCACCCCCACCCCCACACGTACCTCCCAACCCCTTCAAGTCCAGACAACATGGGACTCCTGGACCCCGCCACCAGCGACGGCCGGGTCATCTTCTTCCTGCCCTGGGAGAAAATGACCATCGCTGGGACGACAGACACGCCCACCGATGTCACTGCCCACCCCATTCCCAGGGAGGAGGACATCAACTTCATTCTCACTGAGGTCCGCAACTATCTGAGCCCCGACGTGGAAGGTAAATGTGGAAAAGGCCACCGGCATGAAAATAAAACATTCATTACAGAGAATTAAATGAAGTATTGAAGAAGAAAAAAAATCCTTTTACTAAAACAGTTTCGAGGCTAAACTCGATCCATTTTTGCTTAACATGTGCTTTGCATCCTTAGTATTATAACATCATATCATAATAATACTGGCTGGAATGTTAATGGATGTTAATGTTCATGGAAATAAGTGGATTTCATACGGCAATTTAATTAGAATGGATATCATTTCTAAAGTTATGTTTTATGATTTGAGAAATATAAACCATAAATGACAACAAAGAGGAAACCATTGTTAAATAAATAAAAAGGTAACGTGATATTTATTGAATTTTGGGGAATCGTATTATAATATATAATATATATGTATATAATATTTCTGCGTCTCATCCTGTTCATACCACTGATTATGTAGTGGTCGGTCTTGTCAAAAGGGAGAATTGGCAAAAGAATACAGATCAGAAGCAGCTTGAAGAATCTGCAAATATTTTTTATCCTTTAAAATGATTTAAAAGAGCTCAGCGGTCTCGCTGCGTGAATGGCGGTGCAGCTGACAGGAATGCAAATCTGATAAAAACATATGTTGTTTTACGGATGTCTTAAATGATCCATTCATTTCGGCAATAAAGGGCAATTAGCCTTTGCATTAATCGCTAATTTTATGTCTGCAGCATTCATGAATCGGTGTAATTACCATCTCTGTTAATGAGTGGTATTCTGGCTAATTTTGCATTTTATATGCCATAAAAAAACATATAATTATTGATGACCTCGAATATTTCAAAGAAATGGACATTACCCGGATTTCTGTGCATGGGAGCCCTGACAGTAATGTTACTGATATGCCCTAAAGAATCTGTATTTTTCTTGAACACGAAAAATGAACAGTTTTAGTTTACTAAAGGCGGTATAACACTGATGTGTGTGTTGCCTAATTTATAACACCTGTTTGTGATAGTAAATAAGTCTTTTGGTTTCACATATATATATTTTTTTCTCCATTCTACAAATAGCTGATAGTGCAAGCAGCTGACAGAAATAAATGAGTTAATCTGATGCCAGTGTGGACTTACTTGCTGATATTAATCCATCTGCAGGCCCTAGAATGTGGACAGATACAAATCTCTGCTTTAATTATGTATGGGAGCCAGACTTAAAACAAGAGCCATCAGCCCGACTGTTCCGTTATTTCTGAGCGCGACTTTATGAGGTCTTTCCTGTCGGTAGTTATCCTACATTTGCCCCGGATATCATTCCGGTTGGTCTTCTCCACCACCCCAACTCATAGTGAGAAATGGATTTTTTCTTGTCTGGGTCCACCTTGTGGGAATAAGTGTTTATAAATTAGCGGGGAATTAAATAAATAATTATCATAATAATGAACGCCGCATCGACTAGTATTGTTTTAGATTAGCTTTTCATGCGAGACCCCGCCGGCGCTGGTGTCGTCGCCCATCGGCAGAGAGCTCGGCGAGCCTCAAAGACAGACGGCTGGGTTCGACGCAGCCTAGAGACTTTATTAAATGAATGACAGCCGCGTGTCTGAACAGGACGCGGGGCTATCGATTTCTTCGCAGACGCCACCTAATTGTTTTTAGTTTGTAACAGCACGAACTTGATTATTTGATCGATTAACACCGCCCTCTCATCACCATCCACCTCCTGTGGCTTCCGTGTCTTTATAAAACAAAAAAGAAAGAGGATTCGTTGTTCTTTAGGTGTTTGTCGTGACTGTACGCAACATCCAGCCCTGGGCACCAGCCGATCCAGACAGAGGCGTGATGTTTGGTGTATGTTTGGGAAAATTCCTCATGAAGCTCTGTGCTCTTGATCTCGGGTGGGGATAGGAGGTGTGAACTGGAAGGACCGGTTGAGCGAGGGAGGGATGGAGGGTAAATCCCCCATGCCTCTGTCATCACCCCCCCCTTGGCTGTGGAGGTTTGGGGAGCGGAGCAGCATCAGGCCTTGGAGCTGGGGAGTATGGGGGACGATTCCTGAGCTGATTTGTTACATGGCGTTGGAGTCGACACTCCTGGTGGGCCCAGAGTGCACCATCTTTATTTCCCCACCCCCCTGGAATGCTGCCCCCCTGCCTCTCTGCAGTAAGACGTGGCTCTATATCGCACCATGACGGCCCTCCCACAGTGAGGGCATATCTACCCCCCCCCCCCCTTCTGGCATGCCACTGAGCAGTTTTTGTTCTCCCTCCCCCGGAAACTCCCTGCACTCGGGACAGACCCCGGTGCCCCCCCAGCGAGTAAGTCACCCGCCAGACGCAAGCCCAGCCTACGCTTTCCATGAGCCGATGTTAGACCTCGGTGCCCGATGGCACAATTCCCGGGAGACGGTCAGAATCATATTTATCGCCCTATTTATCTGTGTTCAGTCACTAAAGTAGCATTTAAATCTGAAAGAATTTTAAATTCAGACGTGGATTCAGAGAGCTAAGGGCTGAAGTCTTGTTTCGCTAGGAAATATTGAGTACCTCGACAAGTCTGGCCCACATCCCTCACCCTGGGTTATTGGAGTTTAATGTTTCAGAATTCCAGAATATGTCTGCCATTGACCCACTTGTCCCAGGGTTAATATAGATTGTGTCTGCGAGGGCAATGTTTTGTATAATGCATGGCTTCCCGCGTGTCACGGAAACAAACATGCGTTGTCTTCGTCGGAGACTGCTTTATTGCCCGTGCCAGCTTGGAGGTTCCAGAACTACTCTGCCTGTCATAAATGTTTTAAAAATGCCCTTTGATAATGAGTTTGTCATTGTTTTATTCAGAAATATCACCCGGCCCATTACTGCAGCAGGTAGTTTTCCAATCAATACACAACATCTTATTAATAATTAATTCCTTATATGTCACCGCAGTACAAAAAGTCTCCAGCGCAGGTAGTGGAGCGGCATTGAAAGCTCATTTATTGAGCTCCCAAGTGACTTGGCCAGCAGAGGCACCAATACCAGGCCAGACCAGGAGCAGAGCTAAACAGCAGAATATCATTAGCATTCTTCTACCAGTACTTAACCCTGTCTGCCACCAAAATGGATGGTCTCTTCTGTCAAGTTCATGATGGTGGGTCTCTTTTGTGAGCCTGTTGCATTTATTGTGGTTGGTCTCTCCAGGAGGCCTGTCAGAATCATGATGGTTGGTCTTTCCTGTAGGCCTGTCAGAATCATGGTGGTTGTCTCTTTTGTAGGCTTGTCATAATGATGGTGGTTGGTCTCTCCTGTAGGCCTGTGTGATACATGATGGTTGGTCTCCTCTCCTGTAGGCCTATCAGATTCATGGTGGTTGATCTCTCCTGTAAGCCTGTCAGAATCATGTTGGTTGGTCTTTCTTAAGAGTCCAAGAAATTTATGGTGGTTGTATGTTAAATGGGCGGCACGGTGGTGCAGTGGTTAGCACTGTTACCTCACAGCAAGAAGGTCCTGGGTTCGATATCTGGGGTCACCCAGTGTGCCTTTCTGTGTGGAGTTTGCATGTTCTCCCCATGCATGTGTGGGTTTCCTCCAGGTGTTCTGCTTTCCTCCAACAGTCTAAAGACATGCATATTAGGTTAATTGTGGCGGACTGGCGACCTGCCCAGGGTGTACCCTGCCTCTCGCCCGAAGATGCTGGGATTGGCTCCAGCTTTACTGCGACCGAAATGGATAAAGCAGTATAGATAATGGATGTATGTTAAACTGACGCACTGTAATACAGAACTGAATGGGCCAAATCAGAGTGAGTTTCTATTCAATATTTGCGATTCATTTCTTTAATAAAAACGGCTGTTCATTTGTTCATGTTTTTGATGAAACGTCTGGCATCACCTTGGCTTGGTATTCAGGTGCACCAAACAGGTGCTGTGATCCACTAGCGATACAGACCAGTCACCCCCCTGTTTCTGCTTTGTCCACGCTCAGTCAGACGAGGAGACGTCTTGGCTGCCTGGAGTGGAATCCGCCCTCTGGTCACGGACCCCAACTCCAAGGATACCCAGTCGATCTGCCGCAACCACATTGTGAATATCAGTGACAGCGGGCTGGTCACGATTGCTGGTATTTATGTATATTTTTTTTTTTACCTTTGCAGCAGTAGATTTGTGAAATTATAATTATTCCAATTGTTTTGATGAGTATTCTCCTACCATCTCATATATATGTAAATGATAACATTATGGTTGGTTTCAGGCTTTTCAGATTCAATCAGAATTTGATCCAGTTGAATTTGTTTATGTAATGATCATAATGCAACAGATTGATTGCTTCTGCCTGAAAGGCTTCCACCTTGAATAACTTGGAAATCTTATCTAAGGAGGGAAGTGGACCACCTATCGCTCCATGGCTACGGAGACCCTTGACGCGGCGGTAAAGGCCCATGATCTGGGAGGGGGGCCGAGCCAGACTGTGGGCCTGATGCTGGAGGGAGCCAAAGACTGGACCCCGACTATGTACATCCGTCTTGTGCAAGACTATGGGCTGGAGGTGGAAGTGAGTTCTGGGCTGCAGCTCTTTAATGTTTCGGGTGATTTTGAAATGTGACGTGATGCCTTTTCAGGTGACCCTGAAAATGGCCGAAGCAGGCTAAGTTTGTGCAACAACTGAGCAACTTTCACACAAAGTAAGCTTGGTATATTTTAGTGATCTTTGATTATTATTTTTAGTAGTAGTAGTAATAGTAATAGTAGTAGTAGTAGTAGTAATAGTAATTTACAGACCATTGATAAAAACATGCCATGTTACTCCTTTTGATTTTACCTCTTCTTATTAAAGTAAAAATATCAATTAAAAATACATTGTAGATAAAAAGCTGAAAACAAGTACTCCTACATAATAAGGTCAAGTGGGACAGCTGATTAGCATAGAACACAATGCAGCACACAATCTCACGGGGCAATAAAATTTCATTAAAAAGATTCCTTTATTCCTAACACGTTCCTCGCTTTGGTACGTCCGTGGTTCCTCACAATCTGGGTGCCTCCCAGGTCATCCCTGTTGCTTTTTAGCACTCGGCTAGACAATGCATTTAAAGTTCTTGTTTAATAAAGAAATTCATCTAGATACCTGATAAATTAAGCCACACGTTGAATTTGTCCTAGATATAGTACAGTACAGTGTATCAAAGTAATTCAGAAATTGCATGTTATTATTTCTGTGGGTTCAGGTTTAATTTTAACCCGTATTTTTGAATAAGAATGTATAATCTTGGTGCCCAAAGAAAGAGGTTATGCATGTCAGGCCGGCTGAATGAAACGACAGCCACGATACAGGATGCATCCGGAGGCCTCATCGGGGAGGTCTTCCTGTCTGGGCACACGTCATCACTCCTGTCAGCTCTCCAGGACAATCAGCAGCATGTTAGGCGCCCAACGAGCCGCTCGACCGACCTGCAAATAACAATAAGAAAGGGGGCAGTCGGGGGGGGGCGGGGGGGGTCCCTCTGTTACTGCAAGTGAGAGACTTTTAACCCCTCGTTAGATGTGAGATGTGAAGAAAGCATAATCTATGATCCTGATGTTTCCGGAATGTTTAAAAAGGTCAGTATGCTGATATTTTTGACAGCACTTGACCTTTGGTGGAAAAAGTAACAAAACCATCGGAATTGAAATAACTTCCTCTTTGTTTAGTCGTGGCGGCCAATTGAGGGACACAGCCATCTCCTGTAAATGATTTAATTTAATTTTTTAAATTTTGCGGATGGCCAAGCATCGCCGCAGGTAGCTAGCCTCTCGGCCACGGCTGTCTTGATCAACGGTGAATGGTGTCACCTTGCAGGTGGCCAAACACCTGACTGCAACCTATGGGGGACGAGCTTTTGAGGTGGCTAAAATGGCTCAAGTGACCGGGAAACGGTGGCCAATCGTGGGCAAGCGACTTGTGTCTGAATTCCCTTACATTGAGAGTGAGGTAGGCACCTACTATGAACTTTGCCTTGAGTTTTCATCAGTTTTTCATACACCAACTGTATACCATTGTAAATTCTGTTGAAAATACTTCTTTGACATATGCTAATCTGAAGGATATCTCAGAAAAGCTAGTCCTTCCTCAGGTCCAGTATGCCATCAAGGAGTATGCCTGCACGGCCATTGATGTCATCGCCCAACGCACACGGCTGGGCTTCCTGAACGTGCAGGCAGCCGACGAGGCCTTACCGCGCATCGTGGAGATCATGGGGAAGCAGCTGAGGTGGAGCGAGCAGAAGAAGAGGGTAGCTACCTTTCCTGCCATCTTATGACCGTCTTTTGTTCGTTATCAGTCACCTTCTTTTATGTCCACAATGTCATCCCATGTTATTTAGTAACTCTTTTAAAGTTTCTTATCACATGACCTATTTACGCTGAGGAAAGCTTAGCAACAGCTATGAAAATTCCTAAACTCCAGGCAGAATTCCTTGTACCACTCTCCCGTGTTTCTTTCACCAAAAGCCTTGGCAGGTTGTTAAAATCCAGCACTGTGCTGTTTGTTTTATGAGGTTATTCCTTTGAGGTTTGCCTCAAAAGGACATGAATTGCTTCAGCCCGCCTCACGCAGCACGTTTATTCATAGCTGGGCTGTATGTAGACATCGATTTATGTCAGCTAAATATTGACGACTAAATATACCAGTGGGTCAACTGGCATTACTTTGATGCCACTATGTTCACATGAGTTCAGTCAAGTAATTATAAAGCAATACAGCAGTCCATGACTCTCTTGCTGTCCCCCACCTCAAATTTATTGCATTTTTAACCATCCTAGATCTGTAAAAGTCACTACGGAAGGACAGCTTCAGTAGAGCAACAAAGAAAATTATGCGCATTTGAGGACTTGAAAGCCATATCAAATACACTCCTAGATCTCTTCAAATCTGGACCGCAATTACAAATCCTGGCCTTGTTTTTAATTCTTCTGGATAGTTAATTTAATAATTACTGATTCTGATTGGCCAGAGGCTTCACACCTGGCTCAGAAGTGAATTAAGGCAAGAAAATCAGCAGGGCTCGGGCCTTGAGGACCATGATTTGAATAGCCCTGGTCTATATCTTCTCCCTTTGAATGAGTTTATCACCACCATGAATGCCTGTACATACAGTAAGAAGAATGTTTGCCCAGTCAACTGGCTGGTTATTTGGTTAATGTTCCTTGCCTGGAGGATCTTCAGTAAGAGTTTCTACTGTCTCCAATAGGAGGAGCTGGCTGCCGCCAAGCAGTTCCTGCATCACGAGATGGGCTACAAGGCTAAGTCCGAGCAGTTGACCAACATGTCGGAAATCGCCCTGACGTCTGCCGAGGTTGACAGGTAAGCAGACTGTACCTTTGCTCCGTCTCACTGCAAGCCTCTACCTCCTCTCCTATGGGAACAGTACATGGTCAGCCATTCTCGTCTAATTCCTCTGTCAATAGGTATAAGAAGCGATTCCACAAGTTCGACAAAGAAAATAAGGGGTTTATCACCACCGTAGATGTTCAGCAGGTTTTAGAGGTAAGGATTTCCAGTTTAATTTTCTAGTTTTTCTTTGTTCTTCCCACTGGAGAGTGTGTGATTAGCAGTGGGCGTTCGTCCGTATATCTTTATAACACCTGAGGAGGGCTATGCTTCTCATTCTCTGTTCTTTAATATTGCTGCTCTGTTTCAGGGATCTTCTTTTAGCTCTGAAAAAATGACATTGAGCCTTTCAGCCAGCAAATATTACAGGCTTCGAATGTATTCCCCATCCGGGACCTAGTTTTGCTAATTATAATCGCCAACTTATGAGTTTATACACTCGCCCAATCACAGAATCTGTAGGAGAGTTTGCACTTGTACCATTGTTTCAAGCAACAAAAAGCAAAGTCAGGGGATGCGATATGATCTCGTGCAGCGGATCCCCTTCCGGGATAACTGAGAAGGTGCTATCTTTGTTCCGTAGAGGTAGAAAATTAGTATGACGATGAATAAAATATGCTTTGGGGTACGGGACCCAACAAACCCAGATGGACTATGAGTCTTTGGAGAGGCAACCAGTGTTCCCAAGATGTTCCCCGTTGACCTGTCCATCCGTGTTTCTCCTTTAGAGCATCAGCATCCAGATTGATGAGAACACACTCCATGAAATCCTCAATGAAGTCGATCTGAACAAGAACGGACAGATCGAACTGAACGAATTCTTGCAGGTATGTGTGGCCTGTCAAGTTAAATCAGATTAATGGTTAAATTGCTGATTTTTCCATCCAGAAATTAGATGGTCATTATTTTTTAACCTCAGACCCTTTCCTAAGCTCAGATTTTGTTTTTGTCGTTCAATTTTTTAAATAGATAAAAAGTCCTGCTTCTGCCATGTGCTACTTTGTGCTTATTAGTTATTGTTGGCTCTTTGTCGGGACTTAGGGGGAGGGGGGGGGGCTGTACTTGAACCCTTTTGTCAAGTGGAGATCCTTTGACAGGCCTCTTCAGATGTGAGATGCTATCTGGCAGTGGCTGGTGGGGGGGTGTAGGAGCCCCCAGCCTAGTCCAGCCTGCATCCCCGTCTGCTCTGCCAGCTTGCTCCTGCGAGGTGACAATGATAAATGCAGAACATGAGTCCCATTAATGCCGGGGATTTCGGCCCATGTCAGCCCTTTCTTCAGCGCGTCAAGTTAAACAAACAAGATGGGGCCGACGGAAATGGCGGCTGCTCCTTCTGAGACAAGCCCCATACCAGGCACGAGTCTCCACACCGGCCGACGTCACGTGTGGCCACAGGGGGCCACCGGGGCCACTTACTCATGTCCAGGACCCTTAGTTGCACGTTGATGACTTTGCCTGCCGGTGATCTTGATCGTTCTCGCCATCAAGCGGCCACCATCTGATAAACACACCTCGCAGTTTCACTGTTTTATGTGAAGTCACAGTGCTCCCACGTTTGCCTACATATCTGGATTACGGTTCGGGTCTCTCCACCGGGGGCACACCTGCGCGTGTATCTGCCGCCGGTGTCCAAGACTCAGACGTGCTCCTTCCTGGCTCGAGTTCACGAGATGAAACCAATTAAGGGAGTGAGAGAAAACCTTTCCAATGAGCTTCGATAATGAGTCCGGGGCTTCTTTCATGCAGTAAATTAGTCACTATCGTGCAGCAGTATAATTAGTAGAGGAGTGGAGGAATTACAATGTTACGGCAGGGACTAGATTACCGGTAATCTGGGGTTTAATGAAACCACATAATTTAATCTTCATTAGTGTAGATTTTAAGGGGAAGGCGAATGGAATTCCTCCACAAGCAGGGCGAGCAGGTTGCATTATGAACGGACAAGGGCTTCCACACCGAGGACGGTGGCAGACTTCGATCTGGAGCGGCTGGGAAGCTGGATGTGCTCAGGCATGATAATGACAACCAGCCCCCCACCACCCCCACGCTCACCCGCACACTTTTAACACACGTACGGGGTCGAGCTGAAGATTACAGGAAAGCCACACTGGAGAAGGGAAAAAAAATTAGTATGGAGACACCTGAAATTACAGTGGGAGAATGTGGGTTTTAGTGAACTGGCTCAGAGAACAAATGGATATGTCTTTAAAGTAGTAAAATAAGAAAATATTCCTGTAACCATTACTACTTATATAAAGTAACACGGATGTAAATTGTCTAATTATTTTTGTTTTTCTTTGGCTCTTTGGAAAATGCTTATGGTGTTGAGGTTGGTCCACTTGATTTCAATAGGGTGATAACTGACAAAATATTTGACTGATGTTTTTTAAACTTTGCATTCACATTGTGTGGATAAAGATCCGCAACCCATCAAATTTTGAGACAAATCGCACTAAAATTGAAGTAGTGTCACGTAGTGGTGTCAAAGCGAAGGGCAGCCTCAGACACTTGATCTCATTGGTGTGATACCTCAAAAAGTATTTGACAGATCTTCTTCAGACTTTGCAGACACATCATATGGGTGACAAACTGGAAATTCTGAGACAAATTACAACAAAATTAAAACAGCACCACGAACTGGTATCAAAGTGAAGGTCAGCCTCAGACATCTCATTAACGTGATACCACAAATAGTATTTGTCAGATATTTTTCATACTTCACAGTAATTTTATGTATGAGAAGGTTTGTAAGTAATTTAATTTTGAGGCAGTGTCACTTAGGAGTGCCACATGAAAGGACAGCCACAGACAGAGATCTGGCGAACCTGATGACATAATACTAATATATACTTTACAGTAATACTTTTAAGATTTTTTTGTAGAGGTGAAGACTGTGTAAAGGGGTGTGGATTATATGGGGGCGGGGGAGTGATGGGGTCACCCTGGGAATACGGTGTTGTTTAGTCCATCACAGGCCATGAGGCAAAGAACACCCCAAATGGGATACTAGTCCACCATAGACCATGAGGCATAGGACACCCCAAATGGGATGCTAGTCCACCACAGGCCATGAGACAGGGGACACTCTGGATAGGATGGCAGTCCACCTGCGATGAAGCAGGGGACAGTCCCATTCTAAAAATGTTATTATTTATTTCAAGTTATTCCTCAGCATGTCTATGAACATTATAAGCCATCGCTGGCACGTCCGGCTGTGCTGTTACTCTTCCAGCTGATGAGTGCTGTACAGAAGGGCCAGGTCTCCGACAGCCGGCTGGCCATCCTTATGAAGACTGTGGAGGAGAGCCTGGAGCAGCGGGAGCCCGTCTCCGTGGACAGGAGCGGCGGAGGTGTGTGAGTCCCAGGCAGCTGAGCAGCACTAGCTCCCCGAGGAAGTCCCTCAGTCACCTGCTCCACTCGCAATCTAACGACTGTCCAACACTGTGTACTTTTATACTAAATGAGTTTCTGTACCAATATAATCTGAGCGCCTTGCACCGGAATGTTTTTTTGTACTTTTGTATGTGCATTGTATTTTGACAATTATGTTTCTTCGAGGCGGTTCTCGTGTCTAAATAAATGTGAGCGTAGTGTTAACATTCCAGTGTTGCTTTAAAAGGATGCATTTCAATGTTTCTAAAGCATACTTATTGTTTTCCTCCAAACCAGTGTACTGTGTTCCTGTGCCATTTTATACTCCAGCAACTTTTATAAAATGAAAGCAAGTATTTTTACCCGTTTCATTTAAAGCAGCTGCAACGGGTATTATAGCACGGGAAGGTGTCTGACAATATACAGCACTATATAGAATTTATCCAATTTTGTACTGTTGCATATTGTAATGTGCATATTCCGTCGAACTTTCAGAAAAAAAATTAATAATGCACACTGTATTGCTGCTCTGTTCATTCAATGTCAGGGTGAATTAGCAAATGATTGTTTTTTATTTTCTGCCAATTTTGTATTTTTATTTTATTGTTTATACATAACTGGTTTCTATATATGCAAGATATTTATTTAATTAGTGTGCTTAAATGTCAAACGAAATACAGCCCTATAATAAGCATGCTTAAATATTCCAAAGACTCGCATAGAAAGTGTTACGTGATTGGTTCTTGGAAGTGTTATTGTGCTAGCTGATTTTATTATGCAGAATGGGATTAACTATTGTATTTGAAGCAGGCTTTTAATTTCTGGATCTGTCTGTGCGGTTGGTATTTTTATTACTATTAATTTATTGCTTCTGGTTTGCCGGGTGGGTCGCTTGCATTTATGGAGTAATAAGAGAATGTATTTAATGTGCCTTTGCTTTCAGATCTAGTATGAATTGAAAACATGAATCAATATGACTGATTAAACTATACAGGCCCCAGCTTTTAAGCATGCTTAATTTCACAGTACCTATAAATAACTTAATTATTGTCTTGCACTCTTTCAAAGCTAAGATTTCATATGTTTGTTCCTGGAATGATTATGAATGAAAAAACTGTTTTGTGTGTTCAAAATGCGTCCATGTGTAATTCTTTGTCTGCTATTTTGCGTCATTCATCTTCATTTAAATGCAATTGTGAAAAGACTGCAGTTGTCGGCCTTCACACAAGACATATTGAATTTAAAGGTTGATTAGGGGAGAGTCGTTTGGGATATTGCAGCTGAACTCAACTCTTGGGCGAATCAATCAGCCGACTCACTCGTTCCCTATGCAAGCGCTGCACTAAACCACACCACACTGAAAGGCTGCAGTAGGAAATGCACGCACTTGGTGCTGAAGCAGCATAGATAATTTCACTTTAAAATTTATAAAAACTTCAGACATACTAAAAGTAATGCATTTCTTATTTTTATTTGACTTTTCCTACCTCCACTTCTTTAAAATCCTAGAATCTTAAAATCTGAGTGCATTCTTGGCATATTTTATTATAATCATTTATGGTAGCACCAACTAGGCAGAAATTTGCTCAACAAATGGCAAGAGGTTTAAAAGCTTATCTGTCCAATAGCAATAAGAAATTTTAGAAACAGTTTTGCTTCAAGAGGCCTGGAATTGCAGCAAGAGTTACAAAATCGTATTGCTGGACATGTTCAAAATAACAAGCAAAACTTTATTCAGTATGTATCATGTGAGCTACGTGCATCTGCATTTTCATTAGGGGCATCTGTCATGTAAATGAAACCACAATTTCTAAAACTAACGAATATTAGCTTTGATTTGTGCAAAACCAACTTATTCTTCGTGAATAACTGAACACATTGTCTCCTTAGTACTAACCATAAGCTTCTGTAATGGACCTTGGGCAGACTCATGGAAAAGCCCAGCGATACAAATCTTACTTAAATGTGTGTTAAATGGTTGACTAATGCAGAGCAAAAGAATTTTTTTCTCAGCTGCAAAGCTCTTGGGAATCCTTGTTGGAGAAAGTAGCCAATTACATTTTCTGAAAAAGAATAAAAACCTTGCGTATAATTTGCGGTCGCGCCACCTTACATTTCACAGAGACTTGAAGCTTATGTTGAAGTTGTTGTATGGTACCAAGAGTCAATCTGATTCTGGTTTATCGCTTAAGTCAATCAAGGTCTCTAACGTGCAGGATTGTGTGCACTGACCATCTTTAATTCCCGGTGAGCCGCATGTTTTGAACGAGAACCTAATGAGGCTTCATTAATGGGACAATTTCGATACTTATACCTTTAGTTATACCTTTCAAATGGGGCTAAAATCTCAATGAACCATAAAGTTGATAGCCTTGTAGGAGTCCAGTACCGAAATAGATGTAGCCCATTAATAAAATCAAAATAAGCTTTGCACAGGATAATGTGCCTGGTTATTGTATTAGCACTAACAATATATGCTTTTCCGTGTGGCTGTTCCAGGTTCATCCAGTCCAGTCAATGGGTGACGTGGCAATGGACCATTAAATGTTAAACGAAAACATGGACACGGTGCTTTTCTTTGAGGTTAATTGGTTATAATTGGAATTGATTCTACAATCTGAGCATTTAAATAAAAGATACTGTGTACCAGTATACGTTTACTCATTAAATTACTTGTGTGTAATGACATTCATAATATTAAGATGAACTCTACTCTGCAAAAGAGGAGTGGAATCGATTCTGCAATGAATCTAGCATGTTTATGTACTCAGTTCAATGCTTTTCCAGTTGTTTTTCAAAATCACTCTGGTGTCCCCAAAGTTACACTGAGGTGATGTAGAGACAGAGCTCTCAATTGCTTTGCTGATGCAGTTATCCATAGCAAACCTGCTCTGCTGATGCAGTTATCCAAAGCAAACCTTAGTTTTGCAGCCAGATCCATTATTGATAGAAATTTGTGTGAAATATTTTGCATGTGTACCATAGCAAAGCTCCTACTTAAACTTTAACTAGCTGCCTTCGAGTTGTAAGTCCCTAATCCGCTTCCCCAGTTAATCCATCCATCCATCTTTCATCCACTTATGCAGTACAGCTTCCAGTTATTGATGTTCAATATTTACTGATGATTGGTTTAAACACGGAGAGCAACTGATATACTTTCCATACTTTTCTATTTATTATTAGCTGCGATTTGATAAAATATAAGATAAACATTTAACAGTCACAAACGTATGCAAACTTCCATCCGGTATCTTTAACCTGGAATCCTGGATCCTGTCTGGTACTGTTAGCGCCCTCTAATGGGCGCTGGAGTCACCATGTGGTCATAAAGAAAGTCTTCCTTGCCGGCTCAGGCCAGGGGTAGGAGAGTATAAGCATGTCAGTAATCCCAGGGGCTGATGCCAGCGATAGTAACTTGTGCTACTTTGACGCTAATTTGTGTGCAATTGAAACTCGGGTGAGTTCACAAAAGGATGGGGAGGGGGGCAGGAGATGGCGAGAGAGAGAGATGGAAGGAGGAAATTGACGAGGGAGGACGAGAGAGTGGGAAGACAGAGGAATATGGTGCTTAAACAGCAGGCTGTATGTTTTATCAGTCACTGGCACTGCTTAGCTGACAGAAATTAGCGTTGGCGTTCTGGGAATACGGCCGCCGAGCTGGGTGCTCACCAAATCCTCGCAAGAAGAATATCAGCACCGCTCACATGGCGCGTCCTGACATCCACTGGTGTCGCTGAAAACTATCTCTATTGTCCAGTTTGATTGCCTGAATCAAACTGATTTACTGCAAATCCATCTGAGCTTTGATAAATCTATTACAGTTTCATTTCGCTGATTTCATTAACGTGAATAAAACCAGCCATGCTTTCTCCATAACGGCCTTTTAATGGCTTGGCCCTGTCACCTGCCTCAGTATTAATCCCCCTGACTTATTGCTCCACAGAGGGAATGAGTAATGGGTATTTGAATGTGATCAGCACAGTACAATGCAATTAAGGAACCAGTACTGTTCTGTGCCTTTAATCCTGAACTAATTTGAATTGCAGTTTGATAGCACTGTGAATCCTGCATAATTATGTAGGGTGCATATTAAACTCTGTGACAAACCGGAGAAGCCTTTAACTACCCCAGCAATGGAGAGATGAGCCTAAGACCAGGAGTCAGGTAGCCTACTTGCAGGACATCGGAAGGCTCAATTACGGGAGGTACCGCTGACAGGTGCATGCTGGGAAAAACCCTTCATCCTAAAATGGTTGACATGTATGTCTGTTTTTTTTTTTCTCTTTTCTCCACCACCTCATGTGACAGTGTTCTTTTACCCTTAAAGTATAAGTACATCACGTAAGATTTAAAGAAGCTTTAGTCTTGATAAGCTTTGGGGATTGTAAAGGGTTAGTTACATATTCTAGAGGTGAACATGGTATATTGGCTGCTTAAAAGTCACTCAAAATAAATATTTGGTGGATTTAACCCCTCCCTCCACAATTTGACGTGACACTGCCCTAGAGGAAAAAGACTGTCTTGTGTCTCCATGAATGTTCTAACCAAAAGCCTCTCTTTAGCACCTTGAGGGAACCATGCATTTCCTGCAGTAGTTGCGACAGTGGCAGGGGGTGTGGCTGCCTGCTAAATTTTGGAGGTGGAGTCGATGAAGTGGTTAGCATAGCTTTTTGTGAAAATTAACATCAGGGTGGGTTTTTAGGGCAGAATGACCACAAACGCTTTCTCTAGTTGATAATATTTATTTAATTACTTAAGGACTTTGCTTAGCTTTTGTTCTTAAATGGCACATGAACCAAGCGTGTCACCTTATAACTACTTGGTGACATCAAGGGAAAGCTTAAGTGTGCTCATAAGAAACTGTAAATGCCTTCATGGAAGAGCAGGAGTTTAAAGGTATGTGTGTGTGTGTGTGTGTGTGTGTGTAATGTAAAAGAGGCAAATCAGGAACACAAGTCCGGGTGGTTCTGTAATACAGTTTGAGGTGCGGGTGATGCCTCGCTCAGCCTTAACAGAGAGAAAGACAGAGAGAGAGAAAGAGAGCGAGAGTAAGCGAGAGAGAGAGAGAGAGAGAGAGAGAGAGAGAGAGAGAGAGAGAGAGAGAGAGAGAGAGAGAGGCTGCTGGCTAAATTAAGCCATTGTGACTCAAAATCCTCCTTTAATAAGGTTCATGCTGTCTACAACTTCATCATTTTCTGCTGAATGATAATTACTTTATTCAATCATGTTCAAGGTTTTAGTGAAAGCTAGCATTGATTGATTAACTTCAATTACCATGCTTACATTTGCATAGATAAAAACTGCTTTTCAATTTGTGAGTGGCACACGGGCGGAAACCCTGCCTTGATATTTGCATTTCAATGTGAATGGCACAGAATAAAGGTGCAAGGGGGCTCTGATCACTGCTCCGGCCTTTCTGCATGGCTGCCTTAGCATATATATA
>JAABNX020000001.1:42317187-42344428 GCA_015163995.2 Mormyrus lacerda | reverse complement strand
TATATATATACGCACAGACATACACACATATATGTTTACATAAACAGACATATGTGTATGGATACTTTCTGTTATGATGGTGGCTTGGCCCATGCTGTGCAGATAGAGGTGACAGACCACAGCCCGTTTACTGGCTGGCTTCACTGCACCAATGGGGGGAAATCCAGAGGCCGCAGGATGGAGCCGCGAACTACGTCCTGCTTATCAGGAGGGGGGGGCGAGGGCCGCGAGGCATTGTCTCCTGAGCACTATGCAACCTGTCTGACGGCTGCTTTAAGGCAGAGAGAACTTTTGAAAAAAAGAAGACAGGCAAAATACAGGTTATATAATAACTATAAAACTAAGTACATATTTGCAGTATACATGCATGTGCAGATAGATAGAGATAGATAAGCAAATAAATTAATATAATGGGCGTGGACATATTTATATATATTTATTTAATATGCGTATATATAATTGTTTTTATGAGATAATATTTAAAAATGCAATTCAGTTATATTTTCCCATGACAACAGAGTCGCCGGAATTGAATTTGCCATATAACACCTCTTCTGCATTTACTTTGAGTTCAGATTTTTTGGGGAGAAAAAACATAAAAAGTATAGGAATCCAGCAGCTGATGCTGCTTGGACTGATAATATATATATATATATATATATTATTGTGCACTGTAATCGTATATAACTGTGATTTTTTTTGTTGTCAGTGAACAGGTTGAATGTTGTTGGTCTCGGTGCTGTCTGACCCCTGGTCTTTAATCTGGGAATTCAATTCTTCAGTATAGACCCTGTGGTATTTGTTGCTCGTTGATGTGATTTCTGTATTCAGGCCGCCGTCTTCCGATAGCGGGGATTTCTTTCATAAGCTTCATTTAACCCTTGCGATAACGTTTAATTGTCATTAGTATTCTGATTCGCTGAAGGATTTCCTTCACGGACTTTCCGCTTCATGCATATTCCGCGAAATTTATCGATCCAGGTATTTCACACACAAACACGACAAAAAAAAGATATATTCACGAGGAATAACGGCACCGCCTCAGTAAAGGCTGAAAGAGCCAGCTGCATGGTCATGATGTGAGTGACTAATTACCAGCATCCTGGGAAAAGCAGCGAGCCCCTGTGGCTGATACATAGCGATTCAAGCACGTGTTTCGTGCTTTAAATATCGGTAGGGGACCTGAGCGCGCGCTCTCCTCCTGCCGACGTCACTCTGAGGCCACGTGCAGGATCAGTGCTCTGACCACCGCGCCATTTCCGCGCAAGTTTCGTCAACTTTCCCGGGCATATTTTTTCTTTGATTACTGTCAGCTAAATGCTATGTCTTTCAACCCGGGTTCATTTGCATGATTTTATACTTTGCGCAAATTCCGAGATAAATTAGCCCGACTCCCATCTTTGTTGGTTATGGCACTGAATGAATTACTCTAAAGGAACAAGGCTCACTGTAAAAAGCCTGGAGAATTACACCTGTGAAATATGTAAATGCATTACAAACGATAATGACCTTATTTATTTTAATTTACAAAGTTGAAATTAGCATTAGGATGACTAAATGAACTGGAAGTTAATAATCAGGCTGCCGGCTTAACAAGCTTACCCTTTCGTTCGTTTGCGAGCCTAAACGTTGCCTTTAACTTGGTGAGCCGGATCATCAGATACTTTCGAATGCCTAATGTCATAATCAAATATTCCTGCCTTGCAGGGGAATTCCCAGATGCCAGGAGACGATTAGATGGTTCATGTCACCGTTTAGAGACGTGCATCTGCAAAGCACAGGTTTCTCCATTCTTACAGACTCGTCGCGTTGGCGATGAATTAGTGCCGTCCGATCGATTTAATGATTATGGTTTAAGTGTCCATCCGTCACGTTATGGTCACCCAGCACTTCTAGTAGTATTTTATTGTGGTTTATCCCCCTTTCTGTCTCGAGATTTTAGCATGCGTTTACTGAAATCCAGCTCAATGTGCATTTTAAGCCCAATTTAAAGCATTTAAAAATTTCCTTTCAATTATTTTGCTTTAATTCAGAATATTTTCAGCGTAAAATTTCCTTTTAAGATTTAAATGAGGGCGGTGATCGAGTATAACAGGCACGTCTCCCGTTCCAGGGGATCATGCGGCTGTTTCTGCTACATTTGCCACAAACAAAAACACGAGGCCGCCGCCCCCCCCCCAAATCCCGTGTGCGCGACTCTGCCTTCACTCCATGCCGTCTTGAATAATGGACGTGCTGGAATATCAGTGTCACACAGTCACCGGCCGCGTCCTGTCGTTTGTCTAATTTGACCGGGTGTATGCGGAGATGGCCCGCAGTGGCACGTCCGGCCCCCTCCCAGGCCGCCCCCTACTGTCCGCCTGGATCCCGCTGAGACCTGAAAATTATGGGTGGACACTGCTGGCAGGACGCCCCCCTCCCGTTTTTATTAATATTATTATTTTATTATTATTATTGTTGTTGTTGCAGCTGCTGCTGTTACAGTCTTTTTACCATTTAATTTTTGTTGATATGCAGATCTCATTTTATCTTTCAATACTATTTTTCTTTCTATTACGTTTTCCCCTTACGTTTTTTTTTTTTTTTTTTAGCGAAACCCTTACTGAACAATCCACGCGTTCTTCCCTTTTCCGTTAAACTCGCCATGTTGGCTCCATATGCAGCCCAAAGAAACTGGCAACAATGATTATTATCATTGAACACATTTAGCATTTCATAAGAGAAGAACAAAGGAGGCTTAGCTTTTCCCGTTCTTGCTTTAATTGACTGCGCTGCCGAGTTCATGGGGTTATTTAATGAAGGTTCGGCCGGTCCCTTCCCAACACACCCCGGCAGTCACAAATGGGCCATTTTGGAGTACCTCCTATCTGTCGACACGTCAGCCAGCACAGAGGTTTCACACAGATGCTACCAGCCTCAATTTTAGAAAATGGACACAGGTCCACGCATGTTAAACAAGAAGGTATCAGACTTAAGGGGTTGAAAGTCAAGCCTTTGATTTCAGGTACCCCTTGGGGAAAAAATAGTTCACAGCATAGCTGTTCCATTTTAGACAGGAGGTAGGATTTCGGTTATATTTGGTTATATAGGAGCACAATGGGGACGTGCTTACCTTATGAGTCTACATATGGCTATCTAATATCTCTGTGCCATTGAGACACTGAATCCCTGGGGTGTTAGGGCTGGATAATGCATGGACGGGAGGGTTAAACAATTGCTCCTCTGCGATTGAAAGACTCACGCCAGATTATGCTCTGCTTATTATGAATTTGCACTGCTCTGTTTTGTGAGCTGTGGGGGACCCAATTCTGGACCAGGAGCACCTCAGTGTCTCTTGGCTGGACCCAAGTATTTTAGCCAAACCAGGATGGAAGACAGCAGTCTTGCATGGTCAGGTGATGGAAACTGGGACCACTAAGCAAAAGTCCAACTTTTACTGCTCAAGAAAATAAGCTTCCTATGAATATGAAAAAAATGAAATAAGAACAGTGCCTGAGATTCGGCATGCTTATTCACCTTGGAGATATTCCGGAATCTTCCCAAGCTTCTGGTTTCTGTCTCATTCTCGCCGCTGCAAGCCTACCAGCTGCAGCTAATTGCATCTACATCCGAGCCCTGGAGTGGTCAACTATGTAATTTTACTAATTCATCCTGCTGAGAGTTTGACCTTAAAAATTATAATTATGCACACCTGAGTTACACACTGGGCCAAAGAAGACCACTAAACATTTGTATGAATGACGGATCATTAACAAAACAAAAATAGCACTTTTAATAGCTATTAGTAGATATTAAATCATAAGAAACATCATTATGAGTAATGCTGCAAACAATGGATTGCGACTAGCTAATTCCAATGAACACAGTTTGTTACGTGCTGCCCAGCAGGGGCAGAGTGGTGGGTCCGAGACCTGGGATCTGTGCTGGCATTCAGAAGATTGCCAGTAAGAATCCCATGAATGCTAGGAGTGATTCTACTCCATTGGGCCCTTGAGCACAAATGCACTTAATCTGCCATTGCGTTATCCTGTGTATATTAACCTACATCCAGCCCTGTAAGCGGGTCCACCATCTTTCAGCCACTAGAAAAAGACTTGACACTTTTCCATTCCATTCACACGAAAAGAATGCACTTGGGTTCTCATCCCTGAGGTGGCTTGTCATGGGGTGGGTGTGGCAACGTGCTGTATCCGTGCACGCTGCTTACCTTTGCCCGTCATGTCCACCCGACCCTCCTCTCTCTTCCCTAATGCGGCCCTGACGAGCCATGCGTGTTGCTTGTTGCCCCTCATTAGTTTTTTCATTTAAGCTCCTGTTTGTCTTGTTGGCCCCAGTCTGATCATTGATGTTACTCCTCCTGTCTGGCCGTGTCCTTCCCCGTACTATCATTCTTGTTTTGACCTCTCACCATTTTGCTGCTCCCGTTCAGTAAATAGGATCCCTTTTTGTTTAATGCCTGTCTTTGAGTCCTTCATCCCTTATGCCGTGACAGAATGACTGTCTCCAAGCAGAGGACGACTTCTTCCTACTGGACACTGACCTGGAGTGGAGGAGTGATTCCGCGGTCTGGAGGATCCCTGAGGCTGAGGTTCTCTTCCAGGATGCAGGGAAGGTGCTAGCGAGACTCACCCTGGACATGGATCCGCAGTAAAGCGCAGAAGGTTTGGTGCTTACTGACCAGCGTGCAGAGGATAGTTGAGCAAGACCTCAACCTGCCACCTCTCTGCTCCATGAAGCCGCTCAGCCCGCCAGCTCCCTGTAGTTAGCCCCGGCTGCGCCCACCGTCTCCAGCCACAGGAGCAAGAAACAGAGGAAGGTGTCCGTGCCCATGGCTGCCGCTTTGCCTCCAGAGTCCGGTCCACAGGGGCCCGTTCATACTGTCCTCACCTCTGATGCACCCCCAGAGCCTCTCCTCACCTCTGCTATGCCTCCGGAGCCCATCCTGTACCTAGCCCAGAGAGGGCCACTCTACCCGCACTCCAGGCGCCCAGCTTAGAGAGGGCCGATCCACCCGCATTCCAGGCTCTCGGTCCGAAGAAGGCCACTTCTCCTGAGACCCTGCCTCCAGGCCCCATAGGAGCCACTTTGGCTGCACCCACTCACACAGCAGCTGTACTGTCCCGCAGAGAACCCCAGTGGTCGTGCCAGGTGTCCTGCTTGTGCTCTGCTCATCTTCAGGTGTCCCGTTGGCTCCTGCCTCATCTCCTGCTGTCTTGCCAGTGCTCACCTTGTCTCCTGGCTCCCCATCATTGGTCTCCTCACATTCTGCAGGTTGCCACTGGGCCAACACCCAACTCCATTGTCACCGCCCAGCCATGGCCGGGTTGGGTCGACCTGGAAGATATCCCACCAGAAGACTTCGAGTGGGATCCTTTGGGCCTTGCGCTAAATCATGCTTCATGGCTGAAGTCCCAATATGGTCAGTAGTGTCAGCTGGGGCCCAGAAGGGGTGCTGGCCGAGATGCCATCTCCCAGAAGGGGGAGACAGGAACAAACTATCTGTGCAAGCTGCCATAATGTGACCATAACGTGACTCCTGTTCTTCTGTCTATCCGCCTGGGCAACTGTCCTGCCATAGTTAAGAAAAGAGGATGCGTCCTGCTCCTGCCCTGCAGTGCCCTTTGCGTCCTCCTGCTCTGTCTCTGCTGGCCCCTCTGAGCTTTCTGGTCCTGCTGTCCTTAGATCCTGCTATCTTCATGGACCCTGCGTCGCCAGTGAACAGGCCCAGGAGGGTGCCTGTCCCAGGATCACTGGCCAGATACCCAGGGTCCATCCCTGTCTCCATCGATCCTCTACCTGTCCACCCTGTCCTAGTGTGTGTCTTGTTGGGTGTCCTCTCTACTGTCCTTCATTTTGCCTTGGTCTGTGCCATGCTCCTAGTCATGTCATGTGTCTTGCACTGTCTCCTGGGTTTTGATCATCTGGTGTGGTGTTTTCAGTTTGTCTCTGGCTCTCCTGCTTCCGTTGATGTCTGGTGTTTGTCCATGGTGCCTGGTTCCATCCTGTGTTTAGTCTGTTTCATCAGCGTGGACTTGTTTGGTGTTAGTCTTTCCTGTTGTCCACTTGGTCCCTGGTGTGGCCCCTGCCTGTTCCTTGTGCCATGTGTCCTGTCCTGTCCAGTGGTGTCTGTCCTATGTACTGGGTCCTGGCATGCCCTGTCCCATCCGTTGTCCTGTGTGTCCTCGGCCCTGTGTGTCCATCCTCGCATTCAGTCCCCTTGGTCCCCTCCCTAGTCCCTTGTCTGCTTTTGGGGTGTATTGTTACACCCTGCCCATCATGTCTGCCTGACCCTTCTGTCTCCTCCCTAATGCAGCCCTGATGAGCCACACCTGGTACTTGTTACCCCTTGTTAGTCTTTGTATTTAAGTTCCTGTACCTGTTTGTCTCATCAGCCTCAGTCAGGTCATTGATGTCACTCCTCCTGTCTGCCTGCGTCCTTCCCCATACTCGCCTTCTTGTTTTGACCCCTCACGGCCTCGTTTGTTTCCCTGCTCCTATTCAATTAATAAAACCCCCTTTTTTGCGAAACGCCCACCTTTGAGTCCTTTGTCCCGCATGCCGGGACAGTTTAAATAAATGACTATTACACTCTGAGTATATTATTGCCTATTTAAAAGTTTGCATAATTATGAAATTATTTATAATAACCATCCAGCTGACTTTTCTCACGGCCAACACAATGAAGTGGCCAGTTTTGTGTTATAAAACCAGTAATTATGTGAGGCTCCCAGTGACAACTGAGGGGATCCATGGTTACCTCTATATAAACACAAATTATTTGTGCATTTTAATATGGGCTGCTGAGCCTCATAATTATGCATTACTTTACACCTTCATAATTGACAGGAAATATGAGGCACGTCAAGGGTCACCCATTAGAAGGATTTTTCCATTTAATTTTTTGACAGCCCAATACGCAGATTCACGGTGAATTTGAGGGGGGACATGTATGGTGCACAGGGAACCTTTCCGGCAAATTCCGAGCACAATTCCCGGAGGGCTCTGCTCACACTCCTTTTAATTGAACAATGCCATTCTTTTCATGCACAGAGCAAACTTAACACTGTGAACATGAGCTTCATGGTACCTCCCCAATAACAAGTTACATGATTATGAATAAAACATATCCTTTTTTTAATGAAAAAATTACATTTTTCTGCTGATATATGAAGTATTACAATAGTGAACGAGATCGTCGTTTCAGAACATGCAATGGTTTTCTTTAGAATGGTCCAATAAATCGTTTCCTTCTCTACATTCTCTGATCAGATCTTAACCAGACAAAAACTTAATATTCTCACTTCTGAAATGCATGATACTATAATACAGGAGATGAATGTCCATTTTCAGCATGATGCTTTGTCGCCAGTCACATGACATTTCTGATTTTCAAGGTAACCATTTATCACGTCCCGTGGTGCTTCATGGTAAGGTCAAATGAGGGTGCAAAATGACCCCTCCTCCCCCCACACTCCTCTAAAAGCCTCATCACAGTTCATCGTATGGCAGGCAGACAACAGACAGCCCCGCCTCTGTGACCGACAGGCCTGGGGTCCTGAGCCCACCTAAGCCATTGGATTTAGGGCCATAAGGAACAGAGATCCCAAGTGTGACGCATATCTCTGTATTCCATTATGACAGAGGGCTAATGAGGTCAGCCAAAGTATGGGTGTGTACATGTGTGTGTGGGTTAGATATACATTACATTGTGGGGACCAAATGTCCTCCCAATGTGATAAAAAAACAGTTATTTAGATGTTGTGGGGATCATTTTTTCAGTCCCCACAAGGGGAAATTCAGCTTTATTAAAATCTGTGACTGCATTCAATAAAATAAAAAAAGCCAAAAGACTTGTATTTTGTTTGGTTATTTATTGTTAAGATTGTCATTGGGGTTGTACCCATAGATATGAATGGACAGTCCCCACAAAGATATGAGTACATGTCTGTGTGTGTGTGTAATAAAAAAAACATATGTCACAGAGGAAAAACTGCCAATGAATAATTATTGATTTTCTAGTAAAAAACCTAGAAACCTAAACAATTCACTGTATGCCTCTGCAGTGCATTCAGTCACATGTTTTCTCATATCTGTCCTGCATTCATAAAACCAGTTGTAATGTGTTTTACACTACTGAGGATATGGTTGGAAGACCCGTGCCTTTCTCTGGTCTGTGTTTACGAGCTTCCGAGCATGCAGGTATCCAAGTTCACCGAGTGGGTCACCAAGCCTCGCTGTCGCACTTACGAAGGCACTGAGCCGGGTGACCAGACAGAGAGGTGACCCAAGACAAAAGAAAAATATGCTGTGGGAAGTAGGAGGAATGTAGACTGTCTTTGCCCGCCGTCCCCTTGGGGAGCCCAAAATACTGTCCCTCAAATATAAATATGAATTGCAGGCCTGCAAAAAAAAAAAAATAACAAATGCTGCAGTGAAGGACAGCTCTTGTATTTTTACTGCTCATCCCACTTGGTAACTGGCAACAGAGACTGCCTTTGTGTCCTGCATCATGGCCACACTGAGGCCTTTGTGGACCAAGGGGCGCCTGGGATATAGTGGCGGCAGGAGGGAAAGTATTTTGAGCTGAGTCACTGGGTTCAGCATTGTTTTCAGGTCACCTTGGCTGACAGCACGGGACTCGAACCGTCGGACAAATGCTGAGGAAAATCACTACTGAAAAATGCCGGAAAAAATGACCGAGGGGGACAAGAATCGAAAACTGTTTTTAAAAGGTTTGGCTTTGAGATCTGAAACCCCAGTCATGATGTTCTACAACATCTACATGTTGTTTTTTTTTTTTTACTGAGCAACCTCAGTATGGAGATAATGTGTTAAATAAGTTGATGATTTAAGATTCAGGTAAAGTATAAGCCGCATTGCTCAGAGACCCAAGAAGCTTCGCTTTGCAAATGCTGTTACGAAATTCAGGGTGCAACCCATGTTTCATTGTTTAAACAGATGTAATCTGGAGTGTTACATTTTCTGAAGCTGAGAATCTACATTAACAATCCCCGTCACATTCATAAGGCTAATCAACGTCCCTTTAGAGCTGTTCATGATTTGTGCCATTTGCTTTATATCCAAGTGGCCAAGATGTAACAGCTGATTCCCCAACTGATTTTCCCACATATGGCTCAGGCCGTCGTTGAGCTTGGCATCTAAACAAGAAAGGTGGATATTACTCAGCCTGGGACTGAAATCATTCTGGAACCACTAAAGGTCAATCGTCAGCCATCTCCATATCTAGGTCTGTCTCCTAGTGGCCCGGGTGAAAGGAGTCTCTGAGGTGTCTCTCTTCCAGAAGACGTTAATGACGAGGCACCACCCTGGAAATGGCTGCTCCATTAGAATGATGGAAAACACGGACGCAGACAGATGCGATATCTTTCCATCAACTAAATAATGCAAAAAAAAAAAACACAACATTGACATTCCATCTCCACCCGTGATCTGAATTTTTCATACTCCGAGGAAACAGCACAAGTACTGGGCATCAGAAGAATAATGTTAAATAAATAAATAAAAATAAATAAATAAATAATATTTTTTTTAAAAACATGGTTGGAAGCATGGGGTGCTATCGGCATGTTACAGTTAAGGGATATCATCAATCATGAGGATAATCACATGACACGGGGTCGCAGCCCGCTAAGTGTGTTTTGCTCATTATGTTAATATGCCAGAGAGAGACACGTCTTGCACTTTTCTTTCTTTTAATATTCCCATCATGTCAACCTGCCGTCAAGTTTTTAAAAAAATGGGTTCCTTCTTTAAATATTGGGGGGGGGGCAGACAGTATTTAACAATTTTAATACAATACTATATGGTTAAATTTAAAGGCTTTTCCATACAGTCACTGTATTTCTGTCTTTGTGGGGACTCACCATTCATATCTATGGGCTTAACCCTAACCCCAACTATGACAACCTAACCCCCACCCAGCCCTAACCTTAACCACAAGTAACCAAACAAAAATGCCACTTTTGCGATTTTAGTTGTTTGATTGCATTCACAGATCTTTGTGGGGGCCTGAAAAATGGTCCCCAGAAGGTCAAAGTGACAGGTTTTTATGACATTGTAGTATAAACTTAATCTACACACACACATGGATGGATGGATGGATGGACATGTGGTAACACTTTATGATCAGAACCTTCAGTGCACCTTCTCAATGCCTTCATAGAACATTCATAAGCAGCATGTAAGTGTACCTTAACCTAAGATACCTTAATAAGTTTATTATAAATTAATAACAAACATTACATAATAACAAACATTATAATCATGTAATCATACAAGGTAAATAAAGTACTTACATTGAATATTCTATGAAGGTGCAGTTAATGTACATACAGTACATATGAATATGAGCACACATCAATCCATTCTTCTATCCTTACATAATTAACTTATTGAGAGTCTGGTACACCAACTCAGATCTGGCTATAATAACGTGACCATATCCCAAGATTAAGCACGGACCAGGAGCCCTTATCTAGCAGGAGGAAATAGATCTTCAAGCTATTTACTGTCTCCTTGATATATGAAGTTTGTGGTTTTGATTGTGGGTGATTGTGTTCGAGGAGGGTGACCTTTAGTGGCAGCTACAGTAGTGTAGTATAATGAGGACGTGTCAGATCGCGGGGCTACAGTAAAGAGCCGCGGCTATCGGCCGCGATTGATCCGGAGCCACGCGCGCAGCGAGGCATCGCAGACGCTTCCGAACCGTCAACGACTGGCGCCGCTGAAAAGTTCAGCTCGGGGGAATTTGGAGGGGTCCGTTCAGAAGAAGCGGTAGGGATTTCATTTCATGCTAAATCTTTAGTCTCTCTCCTGTTATTGCTGTTCACTAAACTAGAAAAACTATATTAATTTCAATAGTTAAAATAGCAATTACACCAGAATCCTATAGTAGGAGAGTGGTTGGAAGTCAGATAGATGATAGATTTATAATAGTAAATAGCTGCTAATAATAATATTATATTTCAAGTGATGTTATAAACTCATGATGAAATCTACTGTTTGTTAATTGTATTTGTTTGTCGCAAATTCAAAAATCCCACTACCATTTATAATGCATGCTGTTTAAAATTTGTACTCTAATATTTTTATTACCTCAAAATGAAGTAGAATGCAATGTGACTTGCAACCAGGCGTCAACGACAGTGCTGTTAATGGGAAAAACTATGGCAGGCTGTGAGGACACAAAGCATGGGCAGCTCAGGTGTCTAGGTGCATATAGCACCTGCATGTGGATTTGAGAGGAGGACCTCTATGTGTGCAGCTTTGACTTAATTAAAAAAAGGGCAACAATTCAAGCTGTTCCAGTGTCACTGCTAGCTGGAATAAAAGCATGGAATTCTGAAATAACCAAAATATTAAGGCTTATACGTTAGCAGCACATTAACACATGAAGTTTCACAGAACTATAAATTCCTACTGAATTCGTACAAACTTAAGTCCTGATGTCAAAATAAAATGCTAAATAATGTTATTAGCGTTTAAATACACTCACCGAAAAATCCATAAAATTGCGCTTGAATCGTTGATGTTGTGCGCCCTAATCCCTAAATGTTACGATCTCACAAATCCCACACCTTGTGCCGTAACACACCCTGGCCAAAAAAAAAAAGAAAAAAGCAGTCAGTTTGCAGCTTCACTTGGTATAATGCACTCTCGACGTGCCGCTAAAATTCTGTCCGCAGGGACCACTGACGCCCTATCCCTTGTCTACACTGTCGAGATGACTGACTAGGCCGACAGCCTACCTGTAGTTTGAAAAAAAAAGGAAGAAGAAACACCAATTAGAAAGTCTCTCGCTGCTGCACCCTCCGAAAGCTAGTCTCCACTAAAGGTCAGCCTGAAATTTGAATGACAGGGCTAAAGTCTTTTACTCATAATTTTTGTGTTTGCAATAGAATTCCGGGCAATTCACAGCTTTAAAGGCCTTAAGTGAGAACAGCAATTAATTGTAATGAATAATCTGACAAATCTCGTTGACATATGGCCGGTAATTCTCCTCCTTTCTAGTGGGAGTGGAGGGGGATTAGATTAGCTCAAATGAAATCAGGGAGCACCGTGCCATCTGCGTGTCTGGGGACGACAGGAACACGTTAAACAGGGAGCGGGTAGATTTCTGTTGTGTTCATACTGCCTCCCTCAAGCTTCAGCAACAGATTAGGGAATTCTCCTTTTTTCTAAATATTGAACCAGCTGCCTGTCGGGGAAAAAAAGCAATATCGGCCTAGCGTAAGGCCTGGCCAGAGCGTGTCCAAAATCGAATGGAAGTGCAAGCTAAACAAACTTGGACGGAATAATGAGTGTTGTACAAATACGTCAACAAGACCCTCATCGCTTCCTCGGTTGAGAATGTCGCAGTCTTTCTGCTTTATGCTTCGTTAATACTTCAGAAAGACTCTCTTGACTTCATTCCATGAAATCTGCGCTTATCGCAGTGATGAAGCCCCACAGCTGCCAGAGTTTCCTATTATCACACATCTTTTGGCTGCTCCTGGGAAGTAAATTCGTCCTACATTGTCTGACGTGTCACGTTAAAGTCTGCGGAGAGACAAGGTTTGATCCATCACTCCGTTCTCCTGTGTCATTCCGTTGACCTCTTTGCCTGTCCACATTTGGGCCTCCAACTTTCCACATCTGTGTGGGTAAAATGCATCACACTGGGATTTAACGGCCAGCTGATTTAGCTGGGGGGGGAGGAATGGCTACATACATGAGCATCAACAGGCGGACACGTCCAGAACCTACACCAACATCTACTACTGGATTCATACATTTCCAGTATCATTCGGAATACCAACGATGCTACTTATTCATACCTAAATTCAAAATCTTGTGAAGCGACATTAGACTGTATCAGTAAGTAGACGCCAACTGCATCAAGTACATCTTGGCATATAAGGTAAAGAACTGACGAGAGTTTTGCTCTTGACTTATTGTGCATCCCACTGAATGAATGAACACCAAAGCTACCCAATTACCCTGGAATTTAATGCAATTAAAAATGTTACATGTAACAGAAAAAGAATGGCACGGAATGCCAAGGAGAACTTAGGGCTTGAAAAACAGAGGTCTTGACTGGGCCTAACACAAAAAAGAACATTAATCCCCGTCCTATAGCATAGCAGAAATCATCCATGCAAGCCAAACAGATCACTGGTCAACACCATTTGCCATTTTACCAAAACAGAGAGCCTCCGTTGCTGCAAATCACGGCAAACAAATGAGATCATCACCGGCCCTATAATTATTATCTCAAGTTCTAATCCTCCCTCACTTCTAAAAATGAATTTTGAATAGACAGTTCATAAGTGGATCTCATACTTAATTGCAAGAATTGAATAAAGACTGGTTTTCCACAAGGTACTGGTGTCTAGCGGACCCAATTGTCAAGGAACAGGTCTTAATTTAAACCAGGGGGTAATTATCATGCAAAGCATTACCCACCCCGAATGTTTGCATAACTATCACAAGCATTTTCATAAATGATGCTTTAATTAGTCTTAATTAGAATTTGTTTAAGTCAGCAGGGAAGGCAGAGCCCGTGAAATGATGTATGTAATAAGCATCAGGCTCATTCCTCTTTTTTTTTTCACTTGGGGAATAGAGCTGACAAAATCACATCACATTAAATTGATTCAGTCAGAATTAAAATTCTTATGGTATTAATTAAATGGAGGAAGATCTCATTAGCAGGCTGCGCAGCACAGGAGAGACTCCCCCTGCCAGCAGCTGTGCGTGCTTCACGCGGTCGCCATTAGGGGCTGGGAGACAGGCCCGGGACGGAGGCCCTGCCCACGGACGAGCGAGGGGGGCGGGGGGGGTGGGGGAACGGACGCCTCTCGTCCCGACCTGCCCCAGCAGCGAGCCTCAGTACCAGGAGGGCCTGAGGCTGGTCAGCCTCATCTTACATGTCGACCGGAATGTTCCTGAATGAGAACCTGCCCTGGATTGCTGAAGGTTCAAGGAGGAGCGTGTTGTTTCAAACGCCCTTGGAGGTACATGTGAGATGAATCAGCTAATTATGACGATGATCCTTTTCCTTTTGCTTTTTATGTAGTCAGTTCACAGTATGCCTGACTCCACCCCTCCATCCCACCCCATCTCAATTTTCAACGCTTCCCTAAGGTAGGAGATGACATCTTCAGGTCAGAAATTATTCTGCGATGTAGAGCAATAGACACATCGGACTTAGCTTCCGGCAGCTGTCACTTTACGTTAGCCGGGACACTCGTGGGTGGGGGTGGGGGGGTTATGGGACAACGAAACATCAAAAACCGGTACAAGCAGAGGTGGGGGCTACGTCTCATGGCTGCTGCACCTCAGTGGTGAACTGTGGCTGGAAAGGCAGTCGGAAACGCGGGAGGGAGTGATTACCGTACCTTCATGTAACTCTAGCTTTTTCCAAGGAAAAATGTACGATATTTCTCCGTACTTTTTTAGGGAAATACTGCTGAAAACCATGCTGCCTCTTAGCTCTATGTTACATGTGCTTTATTAACGGAAAAAGGGGAAAGGAGCAGTGGCCAAGAAAGCCAATGAGAAGGGTAGCATCCCAAATGGCCCTGGGGCAGTGGGCTTACAACCCCCTATAGTAGCCCCCCCCCCTTTTATTAGGGACAAACAGCTATTTGGTGGGACCTGAATAAATATTTAGGTGAAAGACACCGTATATCATTTTTCTTCACACTTGGATTGCATTATGATTCCCATGCAGGCCCAGGTGAGTTGAGGTCAAATGATACAATTACTCCGGGTTTGGAGGCGGCTGCCTGTGAGGGGCTCTTTAACCGCGCTTCGTTGGTTTGGCCATCAGAAGCCCATTGTACACCTGCAATAAAAAAAGAAAACACCGAATATGTGTTTAAAGTGGTATTAAAATACTGCTGACCCTTAAAATTAGAAAGGCAAACACGCAACTCTTTGCATGTCATTTATTTCACATGTATGTAAAATACAGGCGTATGGGCCCTCAAAATTTATTGATATGTGGACAGAGACGGGTAGCGATTTGTTCCTTGAATGTTGAATGGGATGACATTTGGGCTACAGGACCTACACGGCAGATCTGCCAGCGAAGGGTTCAGGTCTCTACGGTACCAACACATCGGTCGCAGAACATCATTCAGCCATGGACACACTATCCTTATAAGAACATTACAGTGTCCATATGTCCGTTTTCAAAATGACTTAGCAAGTAAATATATTTTCATAATGCTCTGCATTGTGTATTCAGCGGTTAAACAGGCTTTATTATCAAACGTATTACATAGTCTTTTACGCTTTGGGTTCAAGCTTGTCACAGCCCAACAATTAAGCCATTAGTTTATCTAATATTCACTAGGAGAAAGTGGATTAAACTGGATCAAATGCAGAATGAGCTAATTCGGCTGTTGAGCTTTGTTTCTTAATACCCTGCTTGTCTATATGCATAAAAACTGAACAACAACAGCTGTAACAAAGGCAAGATTTAGATGTTGGCCAGAAATTTGCTGTCATCATATGGGTGTTACATCAAAGACTGTTACAATACACAGAGATGAGCTTTAACTGGTCTTACATTAAAATACTGTCAATATTTTATCTTCCTGTTGTTCCTGTTGTAAACTATTTGCAGAGCTCTTTAGAATGTACTGCTCACAAATGCAGTTTTAAGATTTATTTACAAACCATAAACTCCCGAAGATTCTTAAAATGTAGCATTGATATATCGATAAATAGTAACACTTATAAAATATATATCCTCCTTTCCGGACGGTCTTCCCAATTATTCAATACATAGATTTCCAGTTCTCTCAAGAAGCAGAGCCACGTCAACTACCAATTACAAAACAGACGATGGCTTTCCTATATGCTACAATTAAAGCAATTAGCCAATGGATGCTAATTAGCTGTGGCAACTCACAGAATAAACATCATCTATCCACCAGAGCCACAGGGCACTGTCTGAAGCTATACTATTCCCTTATGTGTGTTGGGCATGTGAAATTCATCACGTGGTGCTTTCGAACTCGGCCAAAATGGCGCCCGGCGTTACACTGGTCAGCTCCGTCTCTGCAGTACCTGTGACATCTGGGTCTCCCTGTTCAAGATAATCCTCTTCGCAATTGTTAAACAAATTGGGGGTCACAAGTGCGCCGGTGCCCAGGAACCGCGGGGGGGGGGGGGCGTGGGGGGCACAGAGTAGATGTTCAATGGAGTGGTGGCCAGGGTATTAACTCCCTGTTCAGGTCCCCCGCATGCCGTGCCGCTCTCTTCTCTGCCCACAGCTGCTGGGCCTCCACTGGGAGACGTTTATTATGGCTGGGTTAATTTACTGATTAATATCCAGCCGCTAGATCACGCTTTCCCCAGATGGCCAATTAAAACCTCCAACTGGCAGAGCGGCAGTGGGGCGGCAGGTTGCCGTGGGGCCAAGGCTGGAGGCTGTGACAGAAGGTGCGAGCTTCTCCTCGCCAAGGAGTAACTTTCCTCCCCGCCCATCAGAGTCCTGGCCTGGTCGGCTAGAGAGGCGCTCCAGCGGGTGACCAGGAGTTTGGCTGCTACTTCCAGCACTTTCTGCTCCAGCCTCTTTGCGCCCATCATTCCTGGCTTCCTCCTCACATATCTGGGCAAGGGGAAAACAAAAATCACAGTCTCTGAGGCAAAAACTATCTCGACCTCATGGTGCTTCTACTGTCCAATCAGCCGGCTGGCTGCACCCCAGCCGCCTGATTTCACTGGCTTCTCTGGGCGATGTTGCGTTCAGTACGAATGTCATACACACATCCCATAAACTGGTGCCAGAATGTCCCGAGACAGAGGTGCCAGTCTCAAAAAACTGAGCAATGACATAAAAAGCAATAATACCATAATATCATTCCCATTTCAATTTTTGGTATGAGGTTTTTGACACAGTAAAAGTTTGATGCATCACCGATTTTGCTATAATCAAGCATAGTCAGATTATATTGGACAGCTAGTAACAGCTATGTGGGCTGGGGATTGAAATTCAGAACTTTTTATTTACTGTAGGAAAAAAAAAACAATGAGATCTGTCCGTTGCAGTTCCTCTGTCCAGAGATGATGGCGGCTCTTTAGAACCAGCTGCACATAGACGGGTTTATGGCCTGGCTGCGTGACTGAAGGAATATATTAACCAACATTGGCCTCTGTGCTGCTCCAAGTGTACAAGCAGCCATTCCCTGATCCCCCTCAGAGAAATGTCCATATCATTTTAATCTTTATCATGTAAACATAAGACTGCACAAGTGTGATTAAAAAAAGCAGATAACAATAAAACTATTTCATTACTTTTCAAAAAAAAAAAATCAAGGACACGAGGGCACCAGGTACAGTCAATATTTGAACAAAATTTCAAGAAAAAGTAAGAACAGATATAATTTATCCTGAGGAAAAAAAACATGATTAAACTTCTTAGCAAAACAAGTAAAAATATAAAACACCCCAACTTCCAACCTAAAATTCATGATATTAGCAAATATATTAAACAAGAAGTATATTTCACGTTGCATTCGAAAAAATTCTGTATAAATTCTCAGCTATACTTAGTTGAAAATGACAAACACGGGTCTTGGCGACAGAAATGCAATGTTGCCATGGGAACTGTAAATACAATCACCAGCTTTCCAGCTCTCGAAGGAAGCGCAATTAATAATTGTGTTAAGTACCAAAAACAGAAAGCAGTTCTGGAAGGCCGCTTGTTGTTTTTACCTTTCAGGGGTCATCATCAGGACATGAAATTATACCGTAATTGTTTAGAAAGAATACGTTAAGACCTGAGAGAATTGAAGGCCCATTTTATCATTTAACAGCCACATTTAACCTCTTTGTTCTAAACCATTGATCTTTAAACTCTGTTTCAATGCAATGCATTTTAAGCAATTGCATGAATATAATTTGTTTATATATATATATAGTTTGCTGAATTTAATTTTATGTGAAGTTTTTGTTACTAAGAGGATACAACAGAATGTTGGAAATCTAGCTGAGAAGGACCTATTAAAATAAACACATTTTTTCCCAGTTTAGAATCTTTTTTCCACTTTAGATTAGTGTGAATCAGCAGGTATAAACGACTTATGAAACAAACTGAATTATCTATTTGATGAGAAAGTGTGTGATACTTAATGACAGTGTGAAATATAATGGTATCTGAAATGATGGTTATTTAGCAGAGCAGGGTCACACACTTAGCTATCACAATTATCCTATGTCTGTTTTGTTGTTTAAAAGGGGTCTGAGGAGTACCTTAGAAATAAAAACTTTAAACACTCACTAACTGTGTTCATGCTCTTCCCCTCAGGAACCCCTGTACACTCTACTCCACACGTACTCTGTACGGCCAACGATTTGCTTGGGAGCACCCTGTCTGCAGTTCCATGAAGACGGGTTCCATGGTTTAGATTAGACCAGGTTAGAGATACAGAGTCAATGAAATGCAATAAACATCTAACCAGGCGCAAATTCGGGTTCCCCCTGCATTCTGAATGTTCGCTTTATGCCACTTCACATTTACAAAAGACCTACATAAGCATCTGTTTTCACTAACCAAAAGAAATCTGAAGAGTATTTTCACTTTTACCATAAAAGGAGAAAAACGAAAATAGCATTTAGCATTTATTTATCTATGAGCCGATTATAGATATATAGTCACGCGTCGCATAATGACATTTCATGACATATATGACCGTAGTCCCATAAGTTTATAATGGAACTGAAAAATTCCAATCGTTCTAGTCTATCCATAGCGCAAAGCATTACTCAATGCGTCACTTGTGCCAGCAGTCATATAAAACTATAGTACATATAATTATGTACAGTACATAATACTTGATAATGATAATAAGCAATTATGTTACTGGGTTACATATTTAATATACTGTATTTTTTATCATTACTTAGACTATACCATAAGTGGTACCATCTAGGTTTCTCAGAAAGTTTCCCTGTCGTTAAGCGATGCATGACTGTATCGATTCGGGTAAGTGATGCTACACTGTATATACATTATTTCTGCTTTATATAGGCTGTCATGATATCATTCCTGCTTTTGCTATATGTTAATGTTATTTTAAGTTTTATGTGTTATTTGGTATGACTGATTGGTTATCTCTTTTTGATCTGGGAACGCTCAAAAACGTTTCCCATATAAATTATCGGTAATTGTTCTTTGTTTTATGCTATTTTGGCTTATGAAGGAATGCTCTATTTACGGATAGTGGGGGACAGTATGGATAGTACGATATATACAATAAATACAACTGGCTATAAATAAATTATAGATAAATTATAAGTGTAGATTATGGTTATGTGCAAATTATGCATGAAGTAGATCAGAGCTTGAAGGTGAAGACGGGAAGTACAGAGAGAATGATTGACAAAATGCAATGATACAAGTGCAAACTGGAGATATACATTGCGCAAAAGGAGCACTTGTGGGTGTTTCTTACACAAAAATATTCTGAGGGCGGAATGAAAAATGATTGGTCCAGAAAGATAATCAGATTTTAGAGGAGGTGGGCCCAACCAATAATATGTCTTGGTGTCACCTCATCCAGTTGCTTGGGTCCACCTCCTCTACAATCTGATTGGTTATCTCTCTGTGGCAATTTTTTTTTTGTTCTGTCCTCAACATTTTTGTGTAAGTAAAACTTCCATGAGCAAAATAAGCAGTCAGTGCAAACAACAACAGTATTCAACTGAGGTATTATGTGGAGACTGGGCGGGGCGGATAATTAATGCTACAGTATATAGAGACTTCTCAGGATATGTCTGCACTAATATGTTTCTGTTTAGTAACACAAAAATTTTCAGACAATTTAGCCTTCCGTCCGCACTACCATGTATATTGTTTTCCCAGAAGTGGAGAAAAATTTCACCGCTCTCCGTCAACTAATCTTTCTGTAAATGCATTAGTGCCGACTATCATAAACATGGAAACTTTGTTACACCTACATCAGTGAGCTCCGACTGGTTCATGGTTAGCTTGTGACCCTTTCCTGATTAGCTCTCTTCATTATGGTCTTTCTTTTCCTAATTGGTTATTCTTCACGGGAATAAAGAATGCTTTGCCCTTGTTTTCACGGAAGTTAGCCACATGTGAACATAGAGGATGTACAGGACCTTTGCTACCTGACATATGTTGTTTTGCTTACTTGTGTGTAGCTAAATCGTGTTTTGTGTGCATTGTCTGCTGTTTACGATCATAGCGGAGCTCAAGATGAGACTGTACCTGAGTCAAGTATAAGTGCAGCTCTAGTTTATGATAAAGACATCCAGCCATCAAACATGGGAGTACACTGAAACGCAGGGGAGAGTCTGCCGTGTGGTGACCAAATTTCTGGGTCCCCGTGTTGTTGCTGTGATGGCTCCTTTTATGTACGACTTTGTGTTTGCTATGCTACAGTACTGTGATATTTTGCTTTTGCTAAGTAAAATACATGTGCATGTGCATTTAAAGACATGGTTGTGTGTGAGATTAATCAGCAGTCAAGCATTTACAAAAACTGAAATAAATGACTCAAAATATATACTTCTTCTCCTTTTACACAGAGCAGGTTGAGTGCAGAAGTTTTTTTATCCACACTAGTGATAATGATAGGGCGGACTCAGATCTCTTCTTTCGGAGACTCCCGTAAAATGTTTTTAACGCATTAGTGCGGATGTAGCCTCAGATTAACAGGTTCTTTCAGGGGCCTGGCCTAAGGGCCAATCAGGCACTCTTCCATTCTCAGGTGCATGTCCTTAATTAACCACAAGTCCAGTTCATGGATATAGCAGCAGAGGGGAACAAATAGGTACCGTAGTGACCAATAAGGATGCGTCCCACAGCCTCCCATATAGCAGTGTCAGCCTATCTGTGACGGAGAGCAAATTTTAAGCCTCCGCCTTGATGTCCATCCCAGAATTATTAGACCTTCTGCTGCCTCTGCTGCCGCTTTCTTCTGGATGGGTTGTGACCCTTCAATCCTTAAACATTTGTTTATGCCGCTGTACCATCGCTGGGTAGCTTTGACAATCCCAGGCACTCTTCTTCAGTCCTTGATTAATCCTTGGACCGTGTTTTATCCAGCGTAATGTGACATTCCTGCCACCGCTGGCCGTTAGTATAGGAGTCACCCAATCCGCCATGATTGCCACTGCCTGAAGTAGATACCCGACGACCTCGGACCCCTGACCTTTCACCAACGCTCCCCGATCTCCCATGTTCCCAGTTCTTGCTTCTTTGTGCCCTACAACGACTGCATCCGACCTCCGACTTCCCGCCTATTGTTTTTGCCCTGTACCAAATAACAGCAAACACAGCTGCTCCTGGCTCTTCCTGTCCTCTTTTATTTTGATCTTCATAAAGGTTCTAAAAATGAAAAAAAAGCACTGGAGAACAAAGCAGCCTAAGTCACCTCTAGATCTCTGGAAAAGGCCAGTGATGGAAGCTCTTCCAGATGGTAATCAAAAATCTCACTTTCGGCCATGTAACTGGGAAACAGCAATTTTTTAATTTAAGGAACAGTTTCATGGAAATAAAAAGGCCATTTTAGATTAAGCCGTGGGATATTTATCCTACATGTTGTTTTAAATATATATAAAAACTCGCTTTACCATTTACTCATGGTAAAATGTTGAAAAATATGTGACATGCAGTATTTTGTATTATGTCTGCTTCATTGAAGTATAAAATAATATAAGATATAATATAAAATAAAATTTCCATACTTCCCGTGAACCATATAGGTCTAGAAAATATAGAAATAATATGAAATAATTTACATATTACTATATTTCTATTCCAGTGGGATCTTGCTATTCCATGTAGCATCACTGTAATTGCTGAGGTATCTGGTCTCAAAAGATATACCCTCCAATTATATTCACGGGTCTATAACTTTGTCTAGAAATTTTTATTCAATTAACTGTGGAGGATAAGTTGAATGTGTAGCCAACACAGAGGGCAAATTAAATCAGTGTAAGTTGGTAAATTGAGCATGCAGTGAATTATTTTAATAGTGTTAGGTCTGTTAGCCCCATGTTGCATTTAGGAGGGTGATTTTTAAGAAGAATTTAGCTGCTAAAGCAAACCTTAAATAAAATCTAACCGCTGAATATCCGGCATCACTTTGATTAAATCTCAGCAATAGGTTTAATTTTTTTCCCTTGTAGCAGTAAAAATGTACATCAGAAAAAACTCCCACCTTGTAGGTCACCTATGACATCACATTGTGTATATAAATTAAAAAAGTAGACCAAGCTAAGCTTTCAGAAGGACATGAATGAGCATCTACCCGCTTGGACAAGTTGAGTACAATAAAGAGAAATTTGTTTTGATTTGGTCAGTGTTACCGCGATTCAGGGTGATGGTTAGTGTTGCGTTAACAGAGGGTGCGATCCAGCCACTATGACGAGATGCTCAGTAGATGGTAAGATGGAGCTACAGCAGTTGATTTACGGAGGTTTCTTCGTTCCAGGTCATGAGGGCTGCGGAGATGCAGGCCACCAGGTCTTCCCGAGGGACTCGGGTGTTATGCGGAGGAACTGAGCGATGTAACGGAAAGTCAAGCGGGACACGGATGAAAGATGGACCCTGGAAGGCGGTTCTCCTGCCTGTGAAATTGGCTGAGGGAATGTAGACATATTCTAAGCACTGATCCATGCAGGGGCATAAGCAGGGAAGGATCGACACTACTCGTCTTGGTTGTTCTAGAGCCTTCCGGCAGCCATGAGGGATGCCGGCTCCATCGGGAAGGTTCAGCGAGCGTCCAATGGGACTTGACCCAGGAAACTGACCCTCCCCCACCCCATGACGGTCAAGTCCCACCCAACCGTGATTCCCTGTATGTGTTTCTGATTGCTGAGGCACATTGATATTTGAGGGGACAGAGCACGCCAACCAAATCATCTGTACGGGGTGATGTAGGACGTACACGTGGCTTAGAAATGAGTCAAGTGTGTCATCGTATAGCGCCATCCGCGCATACACACTACTCTCACTTCTGCTGCCATATATCAATTATCTTTGTGCTAAGCTACTAAATTGTGAATTATAAAGAAACCAGTGAAACACAAGGCTACCGCAGTAGCATTAGCAACTAGCTTTACATGACATAACCAGCCTATTACTAAATATGTTACAATAGCATGTTATGATAGGACAGCTTATTTACATGTAGGCCTATTTATTAATTCTTATAACGGAACCATGTAAAAATGCGCTGAAAATCCCCACCTTTATGCTTTATGTCAAAATGTTACACAAAGTTCTATCATCGAGTCTGAACATGACCATCCTATGACCCAGATGTTGAGTAATGATAACATTTTAATAGATTAATTCCCTAGTGATATATTTGGACACCGGAGTCCAATAGTTGAAAGTAATATTCATTATATCGGCTGGAAATTTCATGTTGAATAAATAATGAAACGCACTAAAACTGCTAAAATGCAGTTAGAGAGACAGAGCAGACCCGTTAATTCACGTAGAAGGTTGGTAACCTGAAATCCATTACCTCCGTACTTCGGGAGCCTAAAACACGCAATCGCAAGAGAGCACCCATAATGCTGGCTACCAGGGTCGATGAAGGAGAGCCTGAAACATCTCTGACTTTTATTTTTATTCATTATTTTAAAATCGTTCATGTAGAAGCCATTGACTCCATCCAGTAAATAAGGGCTTCTCTAAAGTGCCGAAGGAGACCGCGGTACGGTAGCACCGCGCCGCGCCAGCATCCTTACAACCGGCGCTGTAAAACGGTATAAATGCAATATAAGGAAACACATATTAACAACTGCTTTGGGGCAGTGGCACAAACGGAGCGGCCCGTCGATGCCTTAAAACATCTCCGAAGGAAAGTTTAGCTGTGCAGGAAACGCAATCGCCAATGCTGTTAAAAAAAAGAGAAAAAATGGGGGGGGCGACAGGGTGCGGTGCGGACGTAATTAAAGCGGCTGACACTTTTATACTGGGTAATGGGAGTCCGGGGCCGCGCTATTCCCCAATGTGCTCCCCTTGCAGTACGGAGTGCATTTTAATACCGCAGGACACAACTACTTAAATGCCACTCTTATGTCCTTTATGGAAAAGTAATATGGGCGTGTAAATAGAGTAAATACCAACAAGGGCGGCTTTACAGGATATGGTAAATAAACACCGCGTAATGCACAAAAGATATAAAACCAGCAGACTGACCTCAGTGGTTCTGGCAAAGGAAGGAAAACATGTCTTTTTTTTCTCCTCATGGCTTGGACTTAAATGAATAAATCTTAGCTTGTATAATTTTATATTATGAACTTGCCAGAAAAACTCTAAATTTCCCAAAATATCAAGATGCATTTTAGACAAAGTGAAACGTGAATATTGTTTCAGCATTATGTTATTGGTGATTTTTATGATTAGGCAGTGTAAGTCATTCATAATGTATATATAGTCTCTCTCTCTCTCTCTCTCTCTCTCTCTCTCTATTTCTCTCTCTCTCTGTCACACACACACATATATGTGTATTTATTTATACATATACAGATATACATTCACACACACACACATATAAAATCAACATGGGGTAAAAAGGGACATGCCCCCCTCCCCACTCCAAAAAAAGCTCTTCTTTAGCTCTCCTTCAAAATGAAAGCGATTTAACCATCTCTAACCCAGACTGTCAGACGACTTTTGAAAAATGTCAGAGCATAGAGGTGAATTGCTTTTTTTCCTCCAGCTGTCTGTACGTTATAAAAACTAATAAAGTACATCTGCCGTGTATTGCATTGTCTGTATAAAAGAGAAACATGGCTTATATATAATATACATATATACTATGTGTGCGTGCATGTGTGTGTGTGTGTGTGTGTGTGTGTGTGTGCATATGAAAATCTGTAAATGCTTCTGTAATAAATGTGTAATGTGTGGGTTTTTTACATAAAGAAACAAGTGTATTTTGCAACACCAGCAAATACTGAAGTATGTAGTATTTTGAGGTCGGCATAGTGGTTTAGTGTATGGGAAGCGTGATACAGAAATACGACTGTACTGAACCAGGCTTCAGCCATATATTAAAAAAATTCGACCTGCCAATTAACATTGTGCTGTAACATAAAAAAGGATAAATGATCTTTGTTACTGAAGCTATATGAAGTTACAAAGTTACACTTTGGAGGAAATACAAGGGCTGAAAGATCTGCGCCAATCCCATGGAAATCTGGAAAGGGGACCTCGGAAGGCAGGCGTAATGATCAAGTTAATAACGTAAAAGATGCTCTAGAATCTTCCTCAACCATCCAGGTCCTGCAATTTAATCCATAATAAATAACCTGGCATCATTGTGAGCTGGCATCTCATAATGGCAAATGAAATATGCTGGTATGATAGGTACCATAAATCTGGATTTTCCTATGGTTCCCTCAGGCTAGGACAATATGTAACTGTAGTGCTCTCAGTCAGGATGAGCAGATCTCAGAGCCATCATAAAATCTAAATGGGCGCTAATTAGGCTAGCCTTCCCCCTCAGACTTACTTTTTCTATTGACATTTTCCATACACCCCCCCACCCCCACTCTAGCATCATAAGTCACCAGGATAAGAACTCCCAGGATTGTGCAGAGCGCAGCTTTAATGGAGAAGTTCAACTCAGAGGCCACGCATAAATTTCCCCAACAATGCGGAAGAGTCTATCCCGCGCTAACGAGTTTCTCTGCAGACACGTGGAAAGAAAAAAAAATGTTTTGTTTAGACGTTTGTTTCGGTCGGTCATGTAATGGCCGCTGGCTCTTAGCAGTGTGGCGTATAATACGTTCTAGAAACGTCAATAATATGTTGGTAGGACTTTGAGAATCTGGTTTTGGGGACTGGGTTAAGCTAGCTGGGGAAAAAGCGTCGCGCCTACAGCCGAATTTTTTCTAACATGGCTGTCCAGTCGCGTGTTATTGGATTCCAGGTCCGAAGTGGAACACCGCAGATTGTGACGGCCTGTCTTCTTGCTACCCAGTCACAGCCTCTGGTTCTGGGTTCTCTGTAAGGTTGTGGGGGGGGAGGGTGCAGTCAGGTAAACATATATGCATCCCCCGCCGGCTCAAATTAATAAAAGTGTGCCGCGTGCTCGCGGAAAGGCTGGCTTGTTGAACATATGCTGCGAGCGCGGCTAAGCCGTCTGGCTCGGAGTCAAGTATTCCCATCCGGACGCAGCCTTACGGTACCTGACAGCGGGAAAAGCTCTGCTCCCCCGGCGTCTGGGGCACAAATGGAGAAATATTATTGAAATGATTATCTGCATCAAGACTCAGATTTGGGCTGACATTTCACCGGCTCTCTGTAATCCGGGGGGTTGTCTCGGAGTGTGAGGAGAGGGGGTTTGCCGGTAAGCCACGGTGGGTGGATGATTAATGAAGGTAGGAGGCTGGCTGGACCCGACCCACCTCCACCCAGACCCAAGGGGGAAAGCCTGCATATGAATTGGTCCCTGGGAGCGATAGTCACCAACGCCTCCCCTCAGCCCCATGCAGGCTGGCAGGCATAGGAACAGACCTCGTTCTCGTTCTGCACCGGCACAGACCCTTAATCAACTCCGAATGGAGAGGGAACCGCAGGCCTGGGACGGCGGGGCAGTAACCCACGTTATTATTTTCCATTGGAGCAGAGGCAGATCCCGGTGTGCACTCTCCGCACGGGATTTGCGGCCAGGCGAGAGCTGTGACCCGACGCCCTGCCGCCACTGGCGAAAACCCCCCAGCGGTAGCTGAGGGTGGCGTATCCCAAGCTGCAGAAGGGAATTAAGCGGCCGACATTGGAGCAAAAATCCACGAGATGGCGCTCTGCGGCATCTACAAGTAAATCTCGGCCTCAAATCCATGTTTACCGGTGGCTGAGGTTGTGAATCTTCAAACCTCAGGCAGCTGGCAGCAATGGCTCGGTCTGGCTATATGCGTGTGTGTGTGTGTGTGTGTGTAAATCTTCATTTGCCTGGTAGCTAAATGAGAGCTGACCCGCATAAATGTGTCATGCACGGTTCTGCTAACCCCGCATGCCACCCCCCATACGAGACCACCCCCCTCCCCCCTCCCTCTTCCTTCCTACAGCGGCAGGTGTAATGGATGATTCTGCCGTAAGAGCCGCTTAGGAACGCCAGACGGTCAGCGGATGGGGGGAAAAAAAGACGACTTCGGAGGTGCGCCACAGAAACATGGGAGTCGCGCCTCGCATGACACACTGTGGCGGGGGGCGGGGGGGCATGCGAGTGGA